>CAMAPE010000015.1:7927500-9158750 GCA_945859875.1 Cuscuta europaea
TTTGGGAATTGAAGGCCCGGTACAGGCCCGAGTTGGTTCCAGCCTGGGCCGGGCCGGGCCTAGGGATTTTTAAAAAAAATTGGGTTTTCTTATTTATTCCTACCCCACCCCCAAACCACCTAGCCCCACCCGCCTGCCGCCTAGAACCTAATCCATTCAAAAAATAAAAAAAAAATATTTGGGCCCGAACCAGCCGGGCCGGTCCACCAAATAACCATCCCGTAGCCCACCCCACCCCCCCAACCCCGGTTTGGGCCCCAAGGCCTGGTCCCGGTTGGCCGGGACGGGCTGGTACCGCACAGTAGCGATCCGGGCCAGTTCGAACCGGTCCAGTCCATGCCTAGTTAAGATTGTGAAAACGTTATACTGGCATGTTTTGCATATCAACAACAACAATGTCTAAGCCTTGGTCTCAAAAGATTTTGGGATCGACTAACATGTATCGATACAAGAAGCAGAACCAAAAGGAAAAGAAAGATAAGTTGTTTAATTTCCCAAAATACCCTCACTTGTACAATTGTACCTATGTGTGTCTGTCTCGCTTCAATAGACCATGTCTGAGGTTTTGCATGAAGTGGTGTGATGCCAAAACTGAGAGGGCCAAGGGAAAGTGGGAAACACATGGAAATCTTATAAAGAATGGTACCACCTTCGTCCCGTTGGAAGGTTCCATAGCAAAATGACACAGTTATTTAGACAATAATTAAATAAAGTACTTTGAGTATATTTTAAGAAATAATTTTAATAGGTGTATATTATAATGTAGTTAGTATTGATAACTATGATGTTATAAATGTATTATTTTTAATATTTAATAATTAATTTGTCACTTAAGATTGGTAATTGTTTCCTAAAATAGAAATGAGAACCTTTATATGAGACGTCCAAAAAGGAAAGTGAGAACATTCTAATGAGACGGAGGGAGTATAAGAAAAGAAGGGGATGACTCATTTCTGAGAAAAAAAAAAGAACATAACCCAAACCAAACAAGAGAATGAAAGATTCGAATGACGCTGGTCAATGCTACATTCCTTAGAATGAAACAAGTCAGACTGCCCCTTAGTTGAATATGGTGTTTCTTATCTAAAGATCTACTCCCTCCGGTTCCAAAAGATCTTGACACTTTGACTTCACAATTTTTAAGGAAATAAACACTGTTTGACACTATTTTGTGTAGATTTATTTGCCAAATAAGGCAAATAAGGAAGTGTAAAGATCTTTCTGGTGCTGCTAAAAATGGAAAGTGTAAAGATCTTTCAGAACCGGAGGGAGTAAATTTCATGTTTGGGTTGAAATCTAAAGTTTTAAATTTATATCTAAATTTCAGCTGGATATGGTGTTTCTTATCCAAACTCTGAAGTTCTAAATTTCATGTTTGGGTTGCTATGTTCCAACCAAAGGCATAAAAGTGACCCAGAAAGTAATTTCTTATAATTTTTGCAGCCATGTGGCATCAACTGCTGCAGGGAATTCTGGGGTTCCGGTTGTGGTAGATGGATTTTACTACGGTAGAGCCACTGGAATGGCACCGCGTGCAAGGTTGGTTTTCATTGCACACCATTCACATATAAAAATACAAACCACCATATATAAAGTCTAGAAATGTTTTTGTTTTTGGGTGGATATTTTAAAAAAGAATGATAAATTAACCTTAATTTCATTATTTATTAGTATTCTTAAGTCTTTACACAGCCATGAAATATAAAAAATCGAACAAACACACACTCAGTGTACTACTCATATAATTATAAGGATAGACATCATAGAAATATGTTAAAAACTTAGGATGTTTTTACTTGGAATGCTTTCAGTCCCATACATAACCAAACTTAAACAAATCAAGTCAGACCAAATCAGACTTAAGACAGACAAGGCCCGAGTTTGACAGTTGTAAATACACAGAGACCATACATTTATCAGATCATTTTAGACTAGACTTAAACATGCCGGACTAGACCATTAAATTTCAGTCCAATTAAAAACATCTTTAACCTTATCTTCATTTTTCATTATTTTTTTTTCCTCGACAGGATTGCTGTTTATAAAGCTATATATCCAACAATAGGAGTTCTCTCAGATGTCCTAGCAGCTATTGACCAAGTAACAAATCAACTAAATTAGGAGCTAGGAGCTCCCAGTTCATAATATTTCATTTTCCTCATTCTTTTGATTTCAATCACAACTATCTGCTAACCTACTTTGCAGGCAGCGTTAGATGGAGTGGATATCCTATCACTGTCAATAGGTCCAGATGATCCACCAGAAGAAGCACTCACATTCTTGGCATTGTTTGAGATCTTCATGTTGGCGGCACACAAAGCTGGAGTTTTTGTTGTCCAAGCTGCTGGGAACCATGGTCCCAGTCCATACAGTGTGATCTCTTTTAGCCCATGGACAGTGGGAGTTGCAGCCTGCGACACAGATAGGAGTTTCCCTGGATCTCTCATTCTTGGTGATGGTAAACAAATCAGTGGTATAGGCTTGTCAGGTTTGTCCATCTCTCTTTTTCTTCCATTGATTCATGTTTTCGTACTAGGCGATTCTACCAAAAAAGGTCAAAAGTTGATATGGTGAATAGTCCAAGACATGGTCTTGCTTTTCTGATGTGGGGAACTTCCGAACTTAATGACCCTTGAGGTGGTAGTTCATTGCAGCATACCAATCTTGAAGCTTATACATTCATCTTTTTGGCTCATCCAGATGGAATTTGTCATTTGAGTTTGATGTGCTCTCTATCCTATTGAAATAATTTAAGATTTTATCCTTAAAGTTAACCTTGACCAACTTAGGACCTTATATGTTATGTTAAGTGACCCCAGACCAGCCAAATATAAAGAAACAAACTCACATATAGGCCATAAAGACTTTTAGGATAGAAGATAAGGTCTTAGGCCATATTGACTTTTAGGATAGAAGATCAGGGTTTAACATGATAATTTGAATATTAGTACTTGTGTGTGTGGCTGTGTGCTTTCTGAATAGGATGGCTATACAAATAAATTTCTCAAATATGGAATGGTTTGTTTTTTTTTGTTAGCATCAACGTTCGATGGGGGAGTTCTTCAACATAAGCTGGTTTTGGCTAAGGATGCCATAAGGGCAAACAGAGTGTTCCCTATGACAGCAGAGTACATAGAGGAGTGTCAACATCCAGAGGCACTAAACCCCTTTGTGGTGGAAGGGAGTTTGGTGATCTGCAGCTTCTCAGCTGGTTTTTCTAATGGATCGTCAAGTCTAACATCAATCATAAAGACAGCAAAGGCTCTTCGGTTTGCAGGATTTGTATTTGTTGCTAATCCAACCTATGGTGATTTCATAGCTGAGCCTATCCCCTTCCATGTTCCCGGAATTCTGATCCCAAGAACCAGTGACACACAAGTACTGTGACATACTAATTCACCTTTTTTTTCACCATTGTGCAATAAATCCCCATCTAGGGGATAAGCCTCAACTGTAGAGTGTCCCACATCCTAAATATGAATAAAACACATTGTTCGCTGCTATAATAAAGTGCACTGACCAGCCGGAAGTGCCTTTTCATCCCCTTCCATGTCTAGGAAAACTTGTAGTGTCCAGACAAAGATGACTAATCATGGGGATGGCTTGAATGGTCTCAGCTAAATTTGAATGGATATTTCTCTTAATATGTATACAACAGTCCTCACTATTTGAGATCCCTTTCTTATTTTAGTTCTGTCTAGGCATTTGTTCCTAGTTTTTAGAACACTTATTTATATTCTAAGCCAGATGTTAGATTTGATTATGTAGATTTTACTCCATTTGCTTCATTTCCCTTCTTGACAGATCATATTGACCTACTATGAGAACCAGACAACAAGGGACACTCATGGATATGTAGCCAAATATAGCGGGCGTGCTGCCATAACCGAGGGAAGAATCGCTAGTTACTCAAACCGAGCTCCGGTTGTTAGCAGGTTTTCTTCAAGAGGTCCTGATTTCAGTGGTCAAAGTAGGAATCCAGCTGATGTGCTAAAGCCTAACCTTCTAGCTCCAGGGCACCAGATATGGGCAGCTTGGAGCCCCATGAGTGTTTCAGATCCCATTCTATCTGGTTAGTCATGTTAGGATTCCACATTTAACATTTACAAAAAGTTACACAAAAGTTCATGTGGCAGCACCATACTTGATCACATCATATCACCTTTACACCAATGGTGATAATGAGAGCCACATCATTCGTTTGTAGGTTTATTTGTATTGGAATAGAAGCATTTTCTTAAAGAAATATAAGATTGTTCTGTTCTAACAAACCACCATCTTGCAAAACATGTAAAGTCACCATCATCTGGCTAAACATAATGGTAAAATTAACATAATGGGAAGAGTAAATCAAGACCTTATATGTGAGTTTGTATCTTTATGCTTACCAGATGTGAGGAAAACTTGTTTTACATGCCCCACAAGATTGTTTCTCATTGGAACAGACAAATGCTGAAATCCTTGTGTTTTTTTAAATCATAGGCTTGAAGTTCTATCCTAAAACGTTAATTTAGTAAAAGCAGTAGTCCAAAACCATATATGTGAGTTTGTATTTTTATGTTTCATCAGTGAGATGCCTTAACAGTATGTGTGTGTAAGTTTTTTTTTGGCAGCTATGTGTGTTTAAGTTAAGGCCTTGGGGTATGACCGGCTAATCACTCTAATCCAACCTTTTAGCACAATTTGGTTGACTAAGTTGAATGACCCTAGTCCAATTATGACTTCTAGCATAAATGATTTGACGAATGCCATTTTAGGACACAATTTTGCACTTATCTCGGGGACGAGCATGGCTACACCACATGTTGCAGGCATAGCTGCACTCATAAAGCAGAAATATCCTACGTGGACTCCATCCATGATAGCTTCGGCATTGTCAACTACTGCCACGACACAAGACAATCTTGGAGACACCATAATGGCTCAAGGACTTGACCTCTACAGCTTACACCCCTCGGCGCCGTTCGGTTTTGGATCAGGTCTTGTTAACCCCTCCCGCGCACTTGACCCCGGTCTAGTCTTCTCAGCAGCCTTTGAAGACTACATCGGATTTCTTTGCTCTCTTCCTAATAGTGATCCCATGGTGGTGAAGACTGCAACAGGGGGAGTCTGCAATCATATTTTTGAACATCCAACTGACTTGAACTTGCCTTCAGTGACCATTTCAGCCCTGGCTGGGTCACGGACGGTGCATCGGAAGGTCATGAACGTAGCCAGTATGCAAGAGAGCTACACATGTGTAGTAGTGCCGCCAAAAGGGGTGGCAGTTGATATAGAGCCAGCATGGTTCGGGATACCTCCACAGGGAACTCAAGATTTGGAGATTAAGTTCAATGTGACGAAGGCAGAGGAAAACTTTAGCTTTGGTGAAGTTATATGCACAGGGAGCTTGAATCATATCATGAGGATGCCCTTGTCTGTGTTGCCCATTTCTACAGCTTTCAAAATCTAATAGAAAATCTTCTCTTCTTTCTTGAGATACAAACCTCATTTTTATAAGGGGATTTAAGTTTGCAATCCACTTTGTTATCTTAATTTGAGTTTCCATCTCATTTTTTAAATCATTAACATTTGCACCCCAAATTTGAGAATTTGTACCCTATGTTTTCTCCTGAATTGGAGCTTGTACCCCATTATTAACATATGATTTCTAATTTTGGACTGCAAATATTAATGATTTCAAAAGTGAGTTGCAATCAAACATGGATGAAAAGGTGGGGTGCAAACTCCAATTCTTCCTTTTTTACATTACAGAGACTATATTGTTTTGCTCAATTGCATAAAAACCTTAATTAGTTCCTAACATCAACAGAAATATATCTATCAAGATTGGTTCCAGAGGGAAAAACCGTGATCTGGGTCCCCAATTAGACTTGAACTCAGTAGACATCTAATATGGGATGCTCAAAGCTATATGAATCTCCACCACCAATATTTAACTCTGCAAGAAAATTGTTTTCATACATATGCCTAATATTGAAATTCCAAGTTCTTACAAAACGGGAAATCAGAAAATGATTACTACATATTTAATTACATATAATGTTTTCATATATTGAAAGATTACTAATAAATCTGCAAAAGCTAGTAGTTAGTAAGGCAGGTTTATCGAACTGTGTTCTGGGGTCCTAAGTGGCACCCCAGATTCATCATTAGATCTTATTCTTACCAAACTGGCCCTTCGCACTAGCCGCACAAGTGCTCGGACAATTTCAGACATAGGAGGACGAAACTCGGGTTCAGGCTGTACAAAGGGAAATGGCAAATTTTATCAGAAACAAGTCCAAATCAACAAGTGGCACCGTTTTCTGTTTAATTTTTAAACTAAAAAAATCTAAAGCCAGAAAAAATGGATTCAAGTTCTTTGGGTTGGCAGATGTCAATATCAACATGCAAAGATTGCTATTTTTAGTTCATTATAGTATTATGCGCCTATATCATATATCCTCTAGAATCATAAAAAAACACTGCTACTGAACAGCCCAAAACATTTTTGTTTTTGAAAACTACTGACAGAATAGTTTGCCTCTATATAATTCAGGCTTAAATATGTTTCCCATATTACAACAAATATGACATTTTTTGTATGTCCCTGCAATTTACACAGTTTTATTTTCAGTCTCTTCATATCAATATCTGTTTTTAAACTGACTTGGCTTACCAACTCCAATCTGGTCTTCCTGCTTCTGTTTTATAAACGATATTTCATTTTTACATATCATTCAAACTTAAACCTCTCTAGCCCTCTTGAAACAAAGCATTAAGCATTTCAAGAAGACCGATGTTCAACAGTTAACTAAAGTTGTGTGGGTCACGTTAGTTTTAATTTGACAGGAAGGGGCTAAATAAAACAAAGCAAGTTACGGAGAAGAGTAATGTGAAATATATGAGAATGAATGTAGTAATGTGATACTAGTATATATTAGAATGAATGTATGAATGTATCAGAGCCATTATATCTGAATCACCAAGCAGATTGGTACTAACCGCAACCCTGGTATTCAAGGAAGGGGCAGTTTTCCAGACCGAAAAATTGCAAATTTTGAAGCATTTGAGTAAGAATACTGAATCCCGTGACTATTTAACATCTCTTCAATAAGACCCTTTGCCATTTCTGGCTCCGAACTTTCGCATTCAATCTCATAACACCTCCCGAAATCATAATGCGTCTCGTCAAGCTCCAATTTCAATCCGTTCCATTCATACACACATCTGAAATTCCTAAATCCACCCAAACAGACAAAGCCCTGTTCCCCGAGTGCGTACTCTGATTTAACTCTCTGTATGATCCTGCAATCGTCAAGTAATAGCAACCGCCAGGGTTCGGCTATGCATGCCCGTGCTATGATAGGATCAAGTTGCTCCTCGTCCTCCTCTACGCGGCTGATTCCATTGGAGAGGAAGGGTTTTGCCTTAAGGGAGATAACGCATACAGAATCGAGGTCGTAAAAGCGGAGGCGAAGCACGGCTAGGTTGGAGGAGAGCTCAGCACTGGCACCGTCGAAGAAGAAGTTTTCTTGGGCGTGTGTTTTGATATGGTGGGGATATAGAATGGTGGAGATCCGCTGGTGGGTAGCGGAGTCGGGTAATCTAAGCTTCACCTCTACTTCCATAATGGTGGTTATGAAGGCTGGAAGGAAGAAGCTTGTGCTCCCAGATGTTCTGTTCTTCGTGCTGGTTTGCCTGGTACGGTCTCTTTTCCGATCCACGGAGTCAGCTTGAAGAGCTGGAATGGATCCAAAACAGACCAAATAGAAGCGGCAACAGCAGATAGGCGATATGCAGGCGAGCCGGTCGGTGGTTTTCGATCGGAAATCTGGACGGCGAATAGATGTCACGCGCCGGCGTTACAGATACTCCGTATTTACTCATTACCAAGAACACACATAATTTGTTCCTAAATTTATTTTGAGGGTTAAGCTGAAAACTTATACTGCACTTAGTTTTATTTTGTTTTAATTAGGTTCTATGCTTACTTTTTTATGTTCCCTTGTATAAAATCTTTAGATTAGATGCTTGTACTTTGTGAAATGGTTTAGGAATTAGGACCATGAAATCGTACTATTTCATTTTAAAATGAGACAAATATCAAATAATTTTAAAATATTTCCATAATTTATCGTTTCAAACTATATGTACACATTATAATAGGTTTCACTAATATCATTGACGAGGCATTGAATCATTGATGATTGGTGTTGGTAATAGAAGATCTACCATTATGAGAAACTCATACGCAAATATAGAGAATTAGAGAAGCCTAGGCTGATAGATACTTATGTTAGGGATTATTTTTTAGATTTAGAATTTGGGTTTAAAAAATTAAAATCATACTCCCTCCGTTCCTAAATAAACTTCCAACTTTCCTTTTTCGTCCGTTCCAATTAAAACTTCCACTTTCCCTTTTTAGTAAAGAGTTTGTGGTTCACAACATTTCTTACACATTTCTCTCCTCTGCACAACTCTCCACCACACATTACCCACTATCTTAAACTCTGTGCCAAACCTATTTGGAAGTTTTAATAGGAACGGAGGTAGTACTGTTTTTTCTTGAACTTGCACTACAAAACAGTCAAATATAAAAAACTTTGTAATCATGCAAACTCAACAACTCACGGAACAGGACAACCTTTTGATGTCCCGTTCCCGCCGATTCAAAATCGGTACGAGTCAAAAGGATCATATCCTAAACAAAACAGGACAACATCGGGATTTGTGGCCGCTCTACTTTTTACCTTTTCCAAACATGTTAAGTTTATACTCCGTATTTTACATTTACGTCCTCTTCGTTGCATATGGATATACTTCTTAGCGCCCTACAAACAAACCATACAGGCATCCTAAGGGCCAAGGGACGACCCCCCTCTAATTAGTTTTCAGTTTTTCATACCACCTTCACTCCGTGTTCACAAACTAACGTCACACTCCACCATTTCCATTCTGTATTTCATTTTTTATTTTATTTTATTTCATTATATACTATCTTTATTCCTTTTTAGTTGAAACATGTTAAATTTTACACTATAATGTACTCTGTCTTGACTATATTTTATTTATTAATGTATTATAAATTTAATTTTTGACAAATATTGTTAAATTCATGTCACTAAAATTTCAAAATATGAATTTTTTAATTTCTATTAAGAAGAAATTAAATATTAACTGATTTTCTGAAAAACGTAGGTACAAATTATGTGTGTGATTGATTTTCTGTTTTTTTGGTATGATTTTGATATCATGTTGAAATATAAGCTAAAAGTTGGACATATAAATATCTATGCTCCAACTTGAGGGGGAGTGTGAAATATATTAGAATGAACGATTGGAATATGCTTGGTAATATATATTTATAGGGACTTCAACCCTTCAATAAATATACGAAAGTCCTTTATCTCTTCAATATTGTTCTAGTTTATACTTCGACAAGTAACCAAACAGATTTTGAGACTTAAACTGTTTGTTTGACTGTGGTTTTATGTGGCCTAAAAGAATGATGCCCTGTGTCTAAGTTAACTCACACCATTCTCATTCTCAGTGAAGAGGCATACCTGAACACACAAGGCAATGACATCAGCAAAACGGGACAATGACTTGGCAGGATACATGCCATTTAGCGAAGGATCAACCATTCTTGCTAAGGCATCTATGTCATGGAGTTGAGGTGTGGCCCACCTCACAAGTGACTGTTCTGATCTCTTCCGGGAGCTAAATGATGAGATGAGAAAGTGAAAATAGCTGAGAATATGTATAAATCAATTAAGGGTGTTTGAAATAGATTCTGCTTCTTTTTTAAAACCAGAAGTAGAATCAATTCAGTTTTTTTAGAAGTCGGTCTCCCCCAACTTCTAAAAAACTGCTTCTAAGAACAATTTATTGCACTCAGAAGTACTTCTGCTTCCTGCATAGCAGAAGCAGTTGTAAGAAACAGATCCAAACAACCCTTATTGTGTTTGTACTTTGTAGAGTACGCAACTCACCTATCAAGTGGCTTCCTTCCTGTCAATAACTCGAGCATTACCACACCAAAACTATACACATCGCTTTTAACGGTATATATTCCAGATAATACAAACTCAGGTGCACTATAACCAAGTGAACCAGCCATCTGTGTGGATGAAACCTGGAAGTTTTTATAACCGAGACAAAACAAATGTTTAAGTGGATGTTCTTTATTTACCCTCAAAAAACACTTAAATGTTTGGTGTACTATGCAACTAATAATAGAGTATACTGAAGCAGCGCATCCCTCCTAAAAATATGGAATGTGTGGTTGGTGTTAGAAGTGTTTGGTAAAAGTGGCTGTGGTGTAGCTTATTTTTGTACGACATAAAGGGCATCCCCCCATATTAATTATAGAAGGAAAAGGAGTAAAATGAGATGAATCTTTCTCACGACAGCCATATAATTTTCAAGAACATAGCGCTTTATAAGATAACTACAGCTTTAAGATGTAACCAAATATAAGAACAAAAAGTAAAGATAAAAATATACAACATCCATCCCATGAATGAAGTCCTGTTTGTCATACTGATTTCAGTGTTACACATACGACTCGTTTTTAGGGAGGGAGATACTAATTGACATATTACACCATCTAACCTGGTACACTACATTTGGTGTCAGAGCAGATAATCCACAGTCTGATAATTGGGGATTGAGGTCCTCATCTAGCAAAATGTTACCAGACTTGAAGTTCCCATGCACAACAAACGGTGTACAAACTTCATGCAAGTACCTGTACTATAATAATATTTTGATTATGAACCCCAAGTAGTGAAAAAAGGAACATAAAAAAATCTGTTACATACTCTAATGCCCAAGCAACGCCAAGTGCTACTTTCACACGTGCATTCCAAGTCAACAGCTTTTTGCTCCTCTCATCACCATAATGCAACATATCGTGTAAGCTACCATTCTTTACATAATCAAAGGCGAGTAAATGTTGTCCGTGCTCTACACAATATCCCACTAGTGCGACAATGTTTCTGTGTCTCAACATTGACATCTTTGTGACAATCTCAAGAAACTTCTCATCTTCTTGCAATGACAACATTGCACTATCAAACTTTTTTATGGCAAGTATCTATCATAATACAACATATAAGCGAGCAGTTTAGCATTTCAAAGTGTTGCACTACAAACATGTTATATATTGGTTTCTATGTTAATGTGTTTGATGTGAGATTATAGTAAAATGATAACTTGTCCGACATATGATCCATTTTCAATTGGACCGGCAATTCAAGAATAAAGTTACCTTTCCATTAGGAAAATCAGCTCTATAAACACGCCCAATGGAACCTTCACCAACAAGGTTTTCTTGGCAAAAACTGTTAGTTGCAGTTTGAAGTGCAGCAACGGTATAAGGAATGAGAGGTATTACAGAGTTTGCTCTCTTGACAGAACCATTCCGCCCTTGTATGATATCTAATGACATTCTCTCCATTGGAAGAGGCATCAATTCTACTACCGTGGATGTTGAATTTTCCTTCGGCTCTACCACCTTCCTATTCACTAGAATCAAGGCATATAAAAAATCAACTTTCTTGATACTTTACTCATAAAACTCATTATTAGACCTGGTCACTTCTGCATAATGACAACCCGTATTAATAGATATAACTCACTTGATTAGCTAGACAAGTCCAATATCTTATAAACTTATCTATATTTCTTTAGTGTCAAGTTGTCATCTAATTGTACTAAGTTAAAGTATTAAATTATTAATTGATCAATAAAAAAACTAATGGTACTATAATGTGTGTGTGTTACCTCTATTTGCATTGGCATTAGAGGTTCCTGTCGCACTTTCTTTTTTATTGCACCTCCGTAAGAAAATAATAAGTGCAAAAACAGCAACGAGAACAACCAGAACAGATATCAAAACTATGCCTATAATAGCTCCATGTGTCCATCCTTTCTTTCTATTTCTATTCTCTGGATTGAATGGCAGGCCGCCATCAGAGCCTTGTACTTTATGTAGATCTGGAGGGGAATAACTCTGGTTGTCGATGTCAGACCTACTAGGTGGAGGTGGAGTGGAAGTTGGCAGAGGTGGAGTGGAAGTCGGCGGAGGTGGAGTGGAAGTCGGCGTAGGTGGAGTGGAAGTCGGTGGAGGTGGAGTGGAAGTCGGCGGCAGCAGATGACCAGGACTATTAGCAAATGAGTTTCCATCATATCTGTTAAGAATCTTGCATAGAAACATTAAAAAGGCTAAAAGAGGGTCATATTATTCTATAAGGCCTTGTTTTAAACTAGCCAATCGATTGAATTCAATCTTTTTTAACGTGGTTTGGTCCATGATATACTTACATGGAATTAGGAATAGTAATCAATTCAATTGGTATCCATCCACTGAAACTATTGTTTGCCACATTCCTGCATATTAGTTTAGCATGAATGAATCAACTAATGCGATTGTTATTGGATTCAGCTAAGTAAGAGGAAAGCTAGGAGTTGAGGCTCACAAATCAACCAATGGTAAATCAACAAGAACATCAAGAGTACCAGACAATTGGTTGTCCTGCAAGTGACTGCCAGAATTGCAGATATCATGAGAAAGTCAAACAAATTGAATGGATAATCCTAGTAAGCAATTCAACTCACAGTATAGACATATTTGACAATGAACCCAAGGAAGGAGGAAGATCTCCAGTAAAATTGTTGAAAGAAAGATCCCTGCACATGTGAATATTGTGCTTAAAGATTCAACGTGAAAGAAGAAAATACAGAAAAAGCAATCTGAAGACGCGCCCTCAAAATAATGATCATATCAAGAAAGTAATTTTGGGTCTAACTAAGGGGGTTTTGGATCTGATTCTTAAAACTGATTTTGCTCCTTCTGGTGCTCTACTTTACTCCTAAAATTAGTTTTTTAGAAGCTGGGGGAGACCAGCTTCTGAAAACTTATTCTGCTTCTGTTTTAAAAAAGAAGCAGAAACAGAATCAGTTCCAAACACTCCCTAAACTACAAAAGAGCTCTCAAAATGTGTATTGGGCAACACTTATAAAGTGATTTGCTCAATCATATTTAACCGATGTGGGACACTTTCTACAAAAGTTGCCATAAAGTTGATAACAGGGAAGCATCCAGTAGACAAGTAAATTATGATAAAAAGATTGTCTTACAAGATTGCAAGGTCGGAATGGTTAGTAAACACATCTCCAATAGATTGATGAAGAGAGTTCATGCTAAGATTCCTAAATCAATAATTGCTTCGTGTTAGGCACTTTCAATACGGTTGAAGTAGCAAACAAATAATTCCAGAAGTATATAATTGCAGGAAAAGATCTGCTTCAGGTCCCATAACTGCTAGGTCATCTTCATTTTTTCTCTTGACTTTCTTTAATTTTAACTTTTGGTGCAACAAAGTAGAACTCTGTCATTCCTTGTCCTTTCTGATCACTCATCTCACAAAAGTCAATCAAAAAACATACGGAAGTTTGACAGATAAGTGGCCGAAAGGAAGAAGAATGAAAAAAAAATCATGGTCTGCACTAAAAGCGAAGAAATGAATGGCAGGGAGACCAAATATGGGTATGAACTAATAGTGGTGGACCCAAAATGGAGAATTTTAGAAGTTATCTAGAATTGTAGTAATGCAATGAAATAATCAAACGAATCTACTTACATGTAATTAATAGAAGTCATGTCAATGATGGAATAAGGAATGTTTCCTCTTAGGTTATTGTTTGCAAGGTTCCTGAATCATACAAAAGAAAATGATAATCATTTTGAGAACTAAATATAAACAATAAATGCAAAAGCGTTTTGAAGTAAACCAGAACTACTCTAATATTCAACATTACAAGCTCGTGAGATTGGATGGTAGCAGAAAAGGTATGGAGCCATGGATGAAATTATCACTCATATCTCTGTGATGACAAAAACCATACATAAAAAAGTCTGACTGTGACTAAATGGTATAAAATCAAACAGATTTTAGGCACTTCATGTTAAATAAAAAATAATCTTACAATGTCTTTAGTGATTTGAGACCATTGAGCATGTAACCCATTGTTCCATTCAGGCCAAGTCCAGATATTTTACTGCTCCAAGACAACCAAATACAGTTGAACACAGATAAGGAAACTGCTAGGCTGTGTTTGGATCTTAAAAAATACCAGGGGAAGCAAAGAAACTGTAAGGAAAGTCAAATTCTTAAATGCAAAGGAAAACAAAATATGATTAATGTTATTAAAAATTACATACATCTTTATTGTTTGGTGTTCATATGAAAGAGATAGTAATGAATTCTAAAAATAATTAAAAACAAATTGGTTGAGTTTGAAATAATTTTTTGACTTTTCAACATCTTCTTTCATTTCAAAGTTCTCCTTTATTTACCTCCGTATTATCTTACCCTAGAATTTTTCCTGTTCCGAGCACACCCTTAAAGTATCCAACATTGATAATTTTTCCACACATCACAACACCTATAAGAGAAGAACCTTCTAACCTTATTGTCTACTCCGTATATTTTAAGATTGAAATTCATACTCTGACTTTTATATGTCGTTGAGCTTATTGAATTTATTTAAACCTAAATTTAGAATAAACTTACATTGAGACAACAGAAGAGCCTTGACAAGAAACTCCTCTCCACAACTCTGTGCAAGGATCTCCGCCATTAGCTTTCCAGCCAGTCAGCTTTGAAGGACAGTTCAGTGAAGTGTATATAATTTGGAGTCCTTGCACTGCATTGCAGCATGCAGCAAATATATTAAAAGATCATTCTTTTCTACGTGGTCCATACTCCATATACTTAAGAGCTTATTACAAATTTACATGGCTATATGTGATAATGCAGAGGTAGACACATAATCCCTCTATGCCCCTTTGGTAGGACATATTTTATGTTTTGTGGTCAAAGATGATTATCCACTATTACGAATTACAAGAGTACTCCTAACAAATAGTCTTCCTTATGACTTTCACATTATAAATAATTTTGCAAAAAAAAAAATCGTTAGGGTTGAAATTCTTAGACCCAAGAACTCAAATGTGGCCTCTTAAAGTGAGACTGAGGGAGAACAAAATTCTGAATCTACAGACACACATATGAGAAGAGTGATAAAGGTCATCAAAGTAAAATTGATTGATATCTACTCTATAAGAATTTCCATCATTTACAATGGAGCCAAAGATTAATTGTTTTTTGGCTTGAGATTATGATGGAATAAAGCAAAATGGCTCACTAAACTGTCTGCGCTTCTTTGTTATGAAGCAGCAGTCAGTCCATGCAATTTTGGACGGGATTTTCACTATGGGTCATCCGGAAAGAGACTGTGCTTTAGTACAGGGGTAAGAGTGCGTACATCCGACCCCCCTTACCCCACCGTAGGTGGGAGCCTTTGCGGCACTGGGGTAAATGAAAATGAAATGAAATGATCTACTCTATAAGAAATTCAAGATTATGCAAATTTGTTGGAGAAATTTGAAGCTTTCATTTCTAATGTTCTGAAAACGGAAAAAATAACCCCTATAATTGGAAAAAACGTGGAAAAGGTTTGTATATTATGAGCGGAAACCTAAATTCAAATAATCACAGTGATTTTAAGCATAAACTATACAAAAGTTTCCTCCTTTATGCCATATATTGTTCATGTTCATTGAGACATTCACATTGAGTTTGAAAAGAAACAATAAATAAATCATCAATATAAAAGTATATAACATTATATGCACTGCATTGCAATCTAAAATAATGGGACTGTATTCAGCTACCGTTTATACTCCATTTATATACGAATTCAGCTACCGTTCACTTTAAAATATTTAAAAATCAAGGCACTGTATTGGAGTGTCAAAAATGTGATATCTTTTAAAAACTGAACTAAAGAAATGAGGGGAAGAAACTTACAGTCCATGGGATGAGTAGCTGCTTCTACAAAACCCAGTAATCCCAAAATCATGGCCGTGATCACTACAATGAGCACGCCCATTGCGATTCTCAATATGTTAATTCTTGCCCAGTTTATTACTTCTTCTTTTGTTTAAACCGAGACAAGAATGAAGGGAAAGATCTCTGATGATAATAATAGATGGAGCTGGTAGGCGAAGCCATGGATAAAAGGAGAGACAGCTTAGCTTGAGAAGTTCTGAGATTCGAAACTTCAGTTAATGAGAGAAACAGATTTGCTTTTTGAGTATCAACGGAATGCAAGCTTCTGGCAGCATATATGGTATTCCGGTATAATTATGTATATGCTCCATATACGAAGTATATTTATATGTTGCAAAAATTAGGAAACACATGTAAATGCCGATATTGCCCTTGATTACACCGGTGATTCTTAACTTGGGAGTGCTTGGTTCAGCCGTGCAGGGTACGACAAATCAGTCGAAGTGGAAATGGCTCGGAGTAGTGTACTAAAACGGATGGGATCCGTAAGTAGGCATGGCAATGGGTCGGGGTGGACGGGTATTGCAAGACCCGGACCCGCCCCGTGACTTGGCGGGGCGGGTCCGTCCCGCCCTGTGACCTGCACGGGTCCAAATTTGTTGACACCCGCCCCACCGTAACCTAATTAGCTAGTATGTATTTTTTTGTGGGAAGTTGTTACCAATTGAATCTACATAATGTTTATCTCTAAATAATAATTAAAAATCAATATATTAAATCAAATTCATGATACGCTAAAAATTTCAAAAATTAAGGAAAAAATACTCAAACTTGAATAGTTAATCTTATTAGTTATATTAATAATTGAATATATGCATTAAAATTCTATATATAAAGAAGACATTGATAACCCGTCGTGCATCTCATTATAATATATACTCCATATTCATATATTATAAGATCAAAGAATTTATGATTTATTGTATATACACATATGTATGTTGAAGTATATTTGTAGTACTATAATTTAAGAAAAAGTATGTATACTTATATATTCAGCGGGTCGGGGCGGGGCGGGTCGGGGCGGCACGGGTCAATTCTAATGTCTGCCGCCCCATTGTATAGGCGGGGCGGGGCGGACCCGCCCCATTTGCAAGACGGGGCGGGGCGGACCCGCCCCAAATGTGTCGGGTCAGGGCGGGTCATTGCGGGTCGGTTTTTTTTGACATCCCTATCCGTAAGACCCTTGCTCCAAAAGCTGCAATCTCCCACCCCAAGAGCCCCCATACCCCGACCCGACAAGATTTTTGGGAGGATTTTAATCACGGTGACTCAGTCGACCCAATGATGGTAGGCCTTTTTCCCGTGCGCACCAGAGGCCCAGACTTATTTCAGGTTCTGTGACCTCCACACGGTCGCTGCGGGTTTCGAACTTTGGTCATTGATCCAAATTTCCCACCACTGAACCAACTGAGCTACCCGTGCGGGTAGGGATCCGTAAGACCCATTTGTATGGCCAGGAGGCAAAAATGTCAAAAATGGACTCCGATTATATGAACACATTGTTTAATTCCTTCTTTTTTTAAACGAAAAACTTATATTAAATCAACCGAACCAACCCAATAACAAATCCCAAGATCTGAATCCCCTCTATCCAACCAAAACCAAAACCCATCGGCCTTCTCACATCATGACCAGACATAGAATAGTCCACACCCTATAAAGAGCGAGACTAATCACTGAAGCTGTGAGAGTATAGAGGCTATTAGCGGCTGAATCAGCCTGATTGCCTCCAACAGTAATCTATCAACTAAAGCAAAACAACACACCCACCTACCTTGCTTATTGTTTATCATAGTAGCAACAAAACAGAAATGATAAAACAGACTGGACTGAAAGTAAAAGATAAGAACTAGTAACAAAATCTTCCAAACCCTAGTCGCGCAGTTCCTCCACTGCGGCGGTTCCGGAGGGGGATGAATTTCCATCACTTCATATTCTTCCTTCTTCGCTTGGATCTACCCATGAGTCGCTTTCATCTATTGACCAAAACTTATGTATTATGTATTAATTGAAGTGCAAACAGATATAAAAAATCGAATTTCCATCAATCAGATATGTATTATGATTAATTGAAGTGCAAACTTATGATCAAAATAATGCACAATATAAATTGATATAAAAAATTGAATTTATTTACAAAAATGTCACAACATTTTATGATTTATGGTAATACACATTTCTATTTCACATAATGCACAATTCTCAAATCAAACGCTACATACTCATTCTCATTCACATAAATTATGTGTGTGTAGAGAGGGAGGGGGGCTAAAGGTATAATTGTTCTAACTTTACAATTGTGGTGTTTAGTTGTTCAAAAAGTGAGCAAAATGCATATTCTCCTACGTATAATTCAAGGGTATTTGAATTTATTTCAAACCATGTATATGTTGATTGTTAGTTTTCAAAATATGTCCAATGATTTTCAAAACTACATCATATATGTTGCGTAATAAATCAATTTGTATCGATTGAGCTGAAATTGCAAGTAACGATGATGTAGTTATAAAATATCAGTAAATTAACGGGTCAATCTACAGAGAAACAGTTGATATTATAAAGTTCGAGAATAAGGATTACTAAGGCTTCAGTATTCACCTAAATATTTTAATTGAATTTAACTCCAGTTTTTTGCCAATAATTATGAATACGATGTCGCTGATATATTTCCGACTCTAGTTAAGATAGTGAGAATGTGGTTTTCGTTACATGTAAGACTCGTTGAGAATCAAGACATCACACACATATCATACAAGACCTATTACATTTCTATTCTCGGTAATTTTATGTTTATCATTTAGTATTCATAGTTTAGATATCAACATTAATTGCAAGCATAAATGATAAATAAAAACTTGATGATTCAAAATTTTATTAAACACCGAGTGGGCGTAAGGTTCGTCCCTAGCATTAGCTAAGAAATTAGCATCTAATGTTCATACTAATCACAATACAAAAATTAAAATATAATGAAATATGAAATAAAAAAGGAAATAACATTTAAACACCAATGGTTGAGAAAAGAGATGTTCCCTCTTCAACAACTCCAAGAGATAAGCAAGAACAAAAATATGAAAGCTATGAATTAAACTATGTAATGAATAATTGAGGGATGGAAATGAGGGTTTAAGTAGGCTAAAGTTTGACATCTTTAAATCTATTCACGATCATATATTGGATCAAATGAACTTTATCAACTCTCAACCTCCAAATATCTTCACACCCTTTCAAGATATTTCAGCATGTTCGAGTGTTTCTGAAGAATCAGACCCAACCGGCGCAAGTTAGGTCACGGGACCGGCGTCGTTCTATGTATGTATTTCATAAAGGTCAATGCCTAATCGGTTTCGGTACTCGGTTAATTAGGTCATGAGTTAGGCGCCGGTTCATGTTCGTCATTTGCTTGTTTGGTAAAATCAACGGGACTGATGTCGGTTGCTTCCCTTTCGCAATTTTAAATTATGTTTCTCCGTTCTGATGTCTGTGGTTGATCAAGAAGTGTCGGTTTGGGACCCCTTTGACTATTAACCCCCGTTTCTAGTAAATATAATATTTTGTTATTGACATGTCTCTACATCATAACTTGTTTATCTCAAACCAATAATCATTTAATGTAACTAATAAGTCTCAAAAAGAGGATTCACATTTTAAATTTGATATGCTCTTATGATCCACAATTTTGTAGGGCATATTGAGTCTCATGCATTGTTAATATAATAAATAAACCACATATATGGCACGACTTGACCAGCAGCAACAACAACAACGACAACAACAACATCCAAGCCTTATTTTCAAAAGAATTTGGGATCAACTTACATTAATCAATCCATGATATCAGAGCCAACAAAAAAGAGATATAAGAAAAATAAAAAGATAATATACGATAAAAAAATAAATATAAAATAAAAGAACATAATAAAGATAAAAGATAAAAATATCATAAGAATATAAGAAAGATAAAAAGATAAACAGATAAAAGTAATAGTTGTGTCAAGAGCCCACACCTAAAAAAATCGTCCTCGAGTTTGCTCTTTCTGAAGTCATGCTCTCGTCGAATAAAAAAGAGAAAGTGTCAAATAGGTCCTGGTACTATAATGAAAACGTCAATTGAGTCCTTGTACTATTAATTTAACCAATTAGATCCTTGTACTTCTAAAAATGAGTCAATTTTCGTTTTCAGTCAGTGACTAACTGATTAGTTCCGGTTGGGGCTGACGTGGCTGCTTACTTGGCTTTAATTAAAGTATTAAACTGATATGTTTAATGACATGTCATACACCACAGGTTAAAACAGGGTTCTTTCTATTCCCCAACCTGCGATCTGCGAACCTGCGAACGACAATGGAGAAATAGGGCTTCTTTCTATTCTTTCTGAAGGTTGAGTGGAACAGATCAACCGAAGAGGAAGAGGCGGCGGTGTTGAGGTAATTGAAATTCTGCGTATTTGTTCTCTCTCGAAAGGAAATAGTAGAAATGTCTGCATCTTCTACATCTACTGGCAGAAAAATTCCGAATTTTACATTCGATTATGAGCCGGCCGTGTATTGTCATTGTGGGATGAAAGCGCCGTTGTGTACTGGAAGAGAGAGTGGAAAAATGTTTTATGGGTGTCCAAATTGGAAGGTAAATGTTGTATTTTGTTTAATTATTTTGTTGTAAATTAAATTAGTTAATGTAGTATGTTTTAACGTAATTAAGTGTATTAAGTTTAATAACGTCATACCCCCCTCTTCCATAGAAAAAGTGTAATAACGTAATAAGAATTCAGTGTGTTTTAATGTGTAATGTACAACCAACTAAAGTTTACATATTCTACCACAATATGCTGTTTAGGTTAGTGACATCTAACTGAACTAACATCAAGAAAACAATTTACCAAATGTGAGTATGGCCAACAAGAGTTAGTTCTAGAGAAATTTCTAGAAAAAATGCATTTATAATGTGTAGGACTCATTATACAAGTGGAAGATTAAAGACTGACAATGGAATGACTGTTGTATTAGTTACTATTGTATTTTGGAATGAATGTTGGGTACTGTTTTTTATGATAGGTGGAAGGATGTGGTTATTTTGTGTGGAAGGATGTCATGGACGCAAACAGGAATAGGATTCATGGTGAAGGAGTGTACCGAAAAACTAATGAAATGCACAAGAAGATTTCTGATCTTGCTCAGCAGATGGCTATTCTGATTCGTCTGATCCACATATGTTTGAGTCTTTCTTTCCTTCTCCTCCCCGCCTCTTCTCCCCCACCTCTCAACTCGTCTAACAGGTGCATCACTCGGTCTTCTATGTACATGATCAAATTAAACCACCGCAATCGAGACTATTGCATCTTATCTTCTCTAGGTGTTACTCCCACCTTTTGTAGTGATTCTTTCATTCTTCAAACGGGTTTTTCTAGTATATCCACACATCTAATGCAACACATGTATCTCTATCACACTCATCTTTTGAATGTGACATTGTTTTACGCCATACACTGATGCATGCCTAATTATTGTTCGATAAAATTTACCCTTCACTCTAGTCAGCTTGATCATTTAGACAAAATCTAAATGTGTGATTAACTTTTTTCAACACAATACATGTTTGTTTATTAGCGTCTAGTTGTGGCCATGACACTATGATCTTTATTCCCATTAGGCCTTGTAGTTATATTTACAACATCTTATATTCTAAACATGATAGATTATCTCATAAAACTCACTTCATTTTAATTATCAAATATTAGATCAAGTTATTATAACACACAACATCTACACTAATCAACACTAATTACGAATAAAGTGTTATCATTGACATCAACCGAATACAATAGCCACTCCTATTTCCTCAATACACTCTCTATTCAATTTTAGTTAATACTAGATCGAATTTCTATACTCTCATGTACATCCAAAGTGTATCAAAACATTGTTAAAGTTTGCAAGTTGTATCATGCAAGAACAAATTAAGAATATAATACACTTGCTAACTCATTTTTTAATTGGTAAGTGACATTTTATATGAGATTATTTCTATTTGTTATCTTCTATTGGATTGGGTTGGAGCCTTTTTCTATTCACTTGAGAATGTGGGTCATGGATCCAATATCATATACTCTATCACCCATATTTATCAAGTTTTAAATCTTTGAATTCTTCAACCACTTTTGACATAAAGAACAAAACAAATTTGGGAAAGATTTAGTTTTGTTCATTACAGAGGTTTTAGTTTATTATGAAAGACCTAAAAAGTTCTTCATTCTTTAGGTTCCTCTTTTTCAATGGACCTATCAGAATTCTCCAAATGTGAGTGTTGTAAATTCCACGTGGGTCTATGTAACATTTGCAAAGTAATTGGTTGTTGACTCTGTGAGGTTTGTGGATCCACGTTAGGAAAGAGATTTTGATATTTTATTGAGTAGCTGGGTAATACTGAGGGCCTCAACGCCACCATAGGTGCTGTATTAGTGATCATGAAATCTCCTGACTGAGGTTGTTGTCGAGGTTTGTTGAGGGAGGTCCCACTCCCACGTCCTACAGGAACATCATGGTTGTGTTTTCCTTCATACGCTGTGATCACTGCCCGATGATCATGGGCAGCTCGCTCCACGTGTTTCCTCACCAGACAACCCTGATGCGTGCATCTATAGTAGCTCCTGCATATTAGAAAGATCGTGTGCTAAAAGTCTCGCGCAAAAATAATAAAAATATAATCTTGTGTCAGACTCAATTTTCAATTAAATTATTCAAATTTTAAGAGTAGTAAGACACATAATCTCATTTGTATTACTCATCTATGTTTTACTCCAATCATCTCATTCATGTGGGAGCAAGGGGTACAATTTGAACCAAACATGTACAAAAAATCAGATATTTTTTTACAGAATCTTATGCAAGTATAGTCAATGTTTTTTTTTTCAAATTTGGGGTGGGTCGAGGCCTAGCACGCCCCCTTACCTACGTATGCACCCGCATGTTTACTACTCCGATCGTAGGGTTTTACAAAAACAAAGAGTGAAATTGTAGAAGTAGTGAATATGATAAAAAAAAATCTAGGAAGAACTGGGCGTGACCAATTAATAAAAAATTTGCTTAGAAAGAATATATAAACAAATAAGAATACTATGATCTAATTCAATGTTCTCAATGAAATAGAGGAAATTTGCCCAAATATGAGTAAAAAGAACGTGGTTTATCCATTTTTACGTTCTAAATCCATTGTTCTAAAACTCAATAGGCGCTAGTCGGGCGGTTGAGGGGTGCCTAGCGCCTAAGCGGCCGACTAGGCCGATTTTTTTTACCACCTAGGCCGATTATTCCTCTACACTTAGGGCCGACTATGCCGACTAGACCAATTTTTAGAACAATGAGTATATCAATTGGCGTAAAACATATTGATATGTTTTGACATTATCAAACATTAATATGACAATATCAATGCCATAACTATTCTTATACATCGGGAAAATTACTGTACTTCTATTTCGGAATATCATATTATTTTTCTATTTTGAACTATCAATTATTTTTAATCGCAAATTCTAATGAAATAATAAGCAAGGTTATGTGAGGCTTTTTCATAAAAAAATGGGCTAAAGGGTCAAATAGGTACATGAACTAACTTAAAGTGTTCAATTAGCCCCTTATATAGGAGGTTCTGCACGACCGTCGCCAATTAGGGCGGTTCCCGGTAAACAATTTTGATGAAATTTTTTGAGAATCTTCTTCATTAAGTCTAGTTTACCCATATCAAATTTCAGCTAAAAATTAAATCGGGAAGGCAATCAAATGATTTTCCGAAATGTACTGCGCTGTTTAACTGCGCAGTTATCTTCAAAAAATCATTTGACCACCTTCCCGGTTGATTTTTTAGCTGAAATTTGGTATAAGTAAACTAGACTTAATGAAGAAGATGCTCAAAAAATTTCATCAAAAAATTACATCGGGAACTTCCCCAATTGGCGACGGACGGGCAGAACCTCCTATATAAGGGGCTAATTGAACAAGTTAGTTCATGTATCTATTTGACCTTTTAGCCTAAAAAAATGTGAGAGAAGTTGTTCAAGTAAGAGATCATGTACGTATAAAATGAATGCTTACCTAGGATTTGGATTTTGTTTCACAACTTTTTGTCCATATTTTCTCCATCTATAACCATCATCAAGAATATCAATGTCACTTGTTGTTTGAACCACAATCCGTGGTTGCCGCACAGTTGTACTTGCATTTTCATCTTCGTTTTTCCTGATAAACCGATATATATGTACATATATACAACTTTAGGATCAAATACTAATAGTCCTTCCAATGAAAGGTATAAATAAATTTGAAGCATCGAATTTAGGATCTAATGACTCTAAAATATGTTTAAAATGCATTAAAGTGGATGAAAAACGCGGTGACATTTTTGTAAATAAATCGAAGTTTTTCTTCTTTGCAAAAAGTGAACTTCCTGTGTGCAATAGGTATTGTAAATGGTCAAATGTTGATGACATAAAATTTCTCAATGCAATAGTGCACCTTAGAGGCTTAAAGCTAGATGCATTTTCATTTTGTATGAGAAAACTACTTTTTACTTGAACAGGATCCCAAATATATTTGTGTCTATTAGCTCCCACATCCAATAAATACAAATCAAATGAACATACACACACCACATGTTTACTTCAATATATTGTTTTCCCACGTAGTGCATAAATCTGATTTTTATACATTAAAAATACATATTATAAAAAATAGTAGAAGTTAATATTTTTGAAAATACAGATTGAGATGGATTGTCAAGATCTTACTTGATGTTACTCCGTATTTTCTTTTTATGCATGACTAAATATAAGCAATTTTTTAAGTTTTACACTTTTACCACATCAATGGGATATGAGAATATTGCTAGATGAGAGAGATGTAGCACAACATTTATTTAGGGAGTACATCTTAGAGACCTTAAAAATGTTTTTCGATTTTTTTCTTAAGAAAGTTTAAAATAGTGTTATTAAATAAGTGTTTCTACCTAAATTAACACTTTCAAAAAGTAAAAAGAAATATGTGATTATGTGAGTGCTTGAAAATATTTTTTATTTTTTATAGAGTATTACATAAAAGTACCTTTCACAACTCTAATTTTTACTTATTAAAATCACTTTTCTTTTCAAGCGTTATATATCAACATTCACTATTAATCACTATTCATATAATGTCTATAATGAATCATTTATTAAAGCTAGAATCAAACCATTTATTGAAATGGTAATTAGTAAGGGACAAAGCTAATTGCATCATGGCTCTTACTCTCTTAGTCATTAAAATATACAGGATAACTACAGAGAAATCCACACAGCGTAATTTAACATACCATCTTTTAGCACTTGGCTCATTTTCTTCATCATCTCTGAAAATAAAACCCTGCTCAAAATCCTCATCGCCGGAGGAAACTGTAGAATTTTCAGGCGCAATGAAGCTCGTTTGTTGATGAGAACTCCCAATAAGCAACCTAACACATTTTGTTGATGACCCGCAACATCAATATTTATGCTTTTATGTGTAATGATAGAAGAATTTTTTTTTTTTTTTAACTTTTTTTTACTCCAGGGGTCCGGAGGGGAGGGCTGGGGGCTGGAGTAATCAGGGCCGAAAGTCACTCCATTAAGTTTCAAACCCTTGTGTGTCTAGCGTGTTTCAAAACTCAAGACCTCCCACTAGGCACGATAACCTCACAACAAGCTGGCCTGGAATGCTTGTGTGCCTAGAAATTCTTAAATTCGAGTAAAACATAGATAATGTGATCATCATTGTGTAATTTCTTTCCTAAAACATGACTCATTCGTTCCCGATAGAGAGAATTTTATGTTAATAATAGATCAAAAAAGTTATATTTTGGGAATGAAACATAACTACTCCTAGTTTTTGCCACTTGTAGTTCTCTGACTAAAATGTTAGTACACTTTTGATATTCGACTTTAAAATTCTTACACTTCTAGTCCTTCAACTACTGTGCGAAAGACATGTCTTGTACTCGTCTTTGAAACTTTCAATATTTTGTCATTGAAAATGAGGTCTCTAAAATTGATTTTTATGAAGAGAATGAGAAGTGCACGTACCGTTTAGTAGACGAGTGAGGAGGCTTGGGGTGATTATGGCTGCCTTTATACACAATTTCAGTAATGTGTCCATCCAAGTTCCTCTCAACTTTCTTCTTAGTGGAGCAGTTTTGGAAGGTGCATTTGTAATAGCTTCGTGGGTTTTCGCTTCCTTTTACCTGTTTCTGTCCATACTTTCTCCAGTTGTAGCCATCCTCGGCTTTTTGTGCTCTAACGTTCTGTGTGGGTTTCTGGTGCATGACTGCGTTTTCATGGGAGATGGTAGTATGGGTTTCAGACAGTTCTGGTTTTATCTCAGCCTTCGTGGGGGAGAAGTTGGCAAATCCCATGCTTGGTTGATGCATTGGAATTTCTTGTTCCTGTTTACACAAATGGTCGATCGAAGACAATGATTACGAATTTCATAGATAATGACATGTTCATGTTTTTTGGATTGTTTATTGGGAGATTTGCGATTCAATCATGTAATTTATGTTTATGTTCTTCATTAATCATGTAACTTCACTCATTTACATACAGGATGGATCCAGAATATCGAGTCAAGGGGGCGAATTTTTTCTGTTAGTATAGGGGTGAAAAAAATTCGCTCGTGTATCGTGGCAATTTTTTCCGCTTGTGTAGCGGGGCGATTTTTTTTGCTAGCATAGGGCTCTGCGGCTAATTTTCATTCAAAAAAATCCATCGGTACATACACAATGATATTTAAATTTATTACATTCTAAGTTTTTTTTGAAAGAATATTACATTCTATGTTTAAACAATGGAACAATAATTTTAATTTTTTAATTGTAAATGCTCTAAAAAAGTGTTGATACATTAAAGCATAACAAATGACAAATCAAATGAAAATTATTTGAAGGTAAAGAGTTTAAAAGATACACACATATGGATCTTATTAGAATAAAGAATTGGTTTTTGAATTGCAATTTTTGTCTACTAGGGATGGTGTTCGTGGATCACGAGAAGTTTTCTTAATATTACAATAGTATGTGTGATATTATTATTTTAGAATAATATTATACATAGTATTGTTAATTCACATATATGGTGCATATTGTATTTGTATTAATGCTACATTAAGTTCAAGTTTATTATCTATATATTCAACAAATTGATTTTAGAAAGTAATAAGTAAATGAATTGTGTAATTTAATGTCAATATAATTTATATTTTAGATTCACTTCACATGATCTAAAAATTATTTAACTAGTGTATATGGTATTTAATATTGTTCGATATTTTACAAAATTGAGTAGTAATTATCTAATAAAGACAATTAAATGTTACAAAGCTAGAAATTTTTATATAATGAAGAAAATAATTTAAATACCTCAAACTTTAAAAATGTGTGAGTTAAGCACCCCAAACCTACATGTGTAATATATATACCCCGAACTTTACAGTTATGTTATCACCATTACTATGTATTTTTTATTCAAAAATGTAAACTTATGGTGTTAAGCACATGTTTTAAAATAGTTAAACATTTATAGAGATGTAGTTAAAGCATCATAAATATACATTGTGAAAGAAAAAAAAACATATTTACATGGTACTAATATTACTTTTTATATAAAGTTTGTGATATAAATATTACATATGAAAGTTTGGGGTGTTTACATCACACATCTTCAAAGTTTGGGGTAATCAAATTATTTTCCCCTTATATAATAGATATCCTATGTCTTAAACAATGGGTTGTGCTATTGTTTATTCATTCAAGTTAAGTAAAATATTTTAGATGTTACTTTTTTTAAATCTCCAATTATGTATTACATTATGTAATGCTATATATAAATTTTTAAAACTAAAAGTTAAAGGGGGCGAAAACATATATATCTAATTAAAGTATGAAAATATTACATATATATTAGAAAATTTTGAAAGACCAAGGGGGCGGTCGCCCCCGCGCCCCCCTTAAATCCATCCCTGTTTACATATTCGTTCATGTAACTAATAAATCTCTCTATTTAAGAGGTTTTTTTGTGTAAATTTACATAACTAAACATAGATAAAGCTGAGACGTCAAAAGTGATAGGAGTAGATCTCCAATTTCTCTTATTCATTTGATAATGAAAATCAATTAGACTACTTTGTACTTGTTTATTTAAAAAAAAAACTAGAATCAATATGTTATGTGGTGGTAATAATGGTACCATAACACCCCATATGACTCCATATAAGGAAGTCATATGAGTTTTTAATTTTTTTAGATCAAAGTAGTAAAGACAATTTTCAAACTAACTGTTAGATACCATACACCATTGTTGTTTTTTAGTGACCTCTCTAACTTATTATATTTTCTTTGTCCAATTGTCTCATTTTTTTCTGATTCGTCACACTAAATCGTTTCATACCAAATTTAATAAATTTTGTGCTACTATAAAACATTTTTACTGTATTTTTACTTTTTTATTTGCGATACCAACCACACAAATTGTATTTTTACTTTTTAATAAATGTATCACCTCCCCATATCACAACGCTAATGAAACAAATATAATAATATTGGTTCTATGTTAAGATCAACATTAAATGTGATTCAAACTTGTGACCTTATCTTCTCTTTGAGAGTGTCACAATAATGTTTTTTATACTCCACGAGGCGTCTCGGGGGGGGGGGGGGGGGGGGGGGTGCAGGATCCTGGAGTAATCTAGGCTGAAACTCACTTCATTGAGTTTCAAATCTGAGACCCCTGTAAAGGAGAATGAGCCTGCGACCAGCTGGGCTGAACGGCCTGAACCACTTCCTGGTGTCACAATAATGTTATTGTATAGAATAACGGCAAATGTTCCCCGGCATTTGCCCCACTGATTTTGGTGGTTTGCCTTCCGGGTTTAAAAAAAATAATGTTATTGTATAGAAAAATAGAGAGTACTTGACATGAGAAATTATTGTTGCCATAAATAATGTCAAGATTACATTGTTTAGTTTTTTGAAGAGAGGACTACAATATTTATTAAGTGATCAATATGAAAATGATTAAAAAAACTAGTGGTTAAGGTATTTTTAATATCACTACAAAATGAGTTATTTAATGTGATAATAACCAATTCAATTGTATTTGTTATTGTATTATTATCATTGGTACTATAGCTAGAAAAGATTATTACTCCGTATTATTTAAATTGAACTAGGTAATTACAGTAGAATATATATAAATTATCAGTTTCATGTATATACATACCAAATTTGTCAACTATGGCCCCTAAAATATTCTTATTGTTATTATAGACAAATTTATTTCATGCAGTATTACTCCGTATAACTTAATTAACGCAAATCAACATATATGGGTTAGATTACCATAGATGACTTACGAATATGTTACATCTCTAAAATACTTTTAGAATCGATCATGGTCAATTAATGATTCTTTTAATATTTTTAAAATTTTAGCTTCGCATAAATTTAATTTGTACTCCGTATGATATACGATAGTATTCATCAATTGGATTTTGACTTTCGTTATTATATCCGGCTCAGGGTAAGCTGGGCTGCTGGGTAGTACAATCAAGACCTTTCCGTCGCATGTACTTTTGTTTTGTTTTAAAGTAAAATTTACATAAAATGATCCCATCTATAACTCAAATAGTCAAATTCTTAATTCATAAATCATAAAAAGAAATCTAAAACGTTAATGGTGCATACGTGACATGAGAGATAACCAATGAAAAACAATAAATAAAACATCTTTCTCCTTATTTGAAGGATCTTATATCATTTTGGTAAATTTTTCTTCACAATGTCAAGCACAATGTCTAGATGTAGACACTGTGGTTGACATTGAAGTGAAAAACTTACCCAAAAACACATAAGACCGTTAAAGGACGGAGAGATAAATGTCATAAAATCAATCGTTTGTGTCTATCTAGCTCTCTCATGCCAGATGTGTACCGTGCACATTGTAGTATTGTCATACTACAATAACGTTAAATAAATGTCATACTTAATACTCTAATTAAGTATTGTCACCGGTTTTAAATTCTGAGAACACATTTTCTAAGAATAACTTTAAACGTAGAAGCCCCAATAATTGGTCCACAAAAGAACAAAGTAGAAGCGAAAGGCAAGAATGTCACTATTCTTAGAAACACTTTCATATTCTCCACGATATACGTTTTTTAGGAAATTACTTTCTCATAAATATAATCAAGATAAATATGATGATTAGGTCTCCTAACTAATTAATCAATCGGAAAAGGGTATTTCATTCTAGGGGTTATTCCCTTAATATTATTAAATTGAACTGATTTTCCAGAAATGTGAGTACTTTTAAAAATTGACAAAAAAGTGACTAACAAAGTCATGTATTTGGAATAAGAAAACATGATGTCACTGGAATAATATTTTGTCACTGTATTCGTTTTTTTGTCACTCAGAGTCGTCATCCTCAAATTTTTCACACCAATTACACTGCCACCACAACCAACATAGTGACACCGTCATAGTGACGCTGCCACAGTGACGACGCCTACTCTCCATCGATCGGACAGAAAGAGAAGAAATAGAAAATCAGATGTGGAGTTTGGAAGGGAGACAACTGGGGCACAGACGAATGCTATGGTGATCAGCGAAGAGGTCGAAGATGATGGCGATCTGGGGTCAGCGGCGTACCCGAGGTTGGCTTAGATCGGCGGGGTAACGGAGGTCGGCTGCGCAATTGAGGAGGTGAGAGAAGCACCGTGAACAGGGAAGCTAAAAAGACTGCTGCTATGGTGAGGAGATAGATGCGCTGCTATGGGCCTGGTGCGTCAAGCGTGAAGAAGATTCGGAACTTGTGAAACCACTTAAATAACATTTTTGTCTTCTTTAAAACCAGTCATATTTTTGTCTATTCAAACTCTCACACTCATACTTGGGCCATTCTTTCTTCATTCTATCAAAATTTCTTACATACCACTAAAAGGTCCATTATTTATTAATTATATCACCACCACGTGAGTTCAAATAATGTTTATCACATACACACACGTTACGTACGTACGTTACATGGCAATATATATAATAGAAGCTAATTTACGTATATGAATTAAAGTAAATAGACTAACTAAAATGTCTGAGATTCTTTGTTACGAAGCAATAGTCACTTCATGCAAATTTTGACGTGGTTTTCACTATAGATCGTCCGGAAACAGTCTCTCTGTATTTTAGTACATAGAGCTTTTGCGGCACTGGGCTAATAATAATGTTGAATGAATTAAAGGAGCAGAAGAATTTACGTACCGGCCATGATGAATGTGTTGCTTCAGATGATGGTAGGAACATGGATGAAGAGGCAGCACCCCTACTTTGGAAGCAGTTATCATTATCCACTCTATCTTCTTCCTTGTAGCACTCATTAATTAATCCACCAAATGCACCTGTAGTTGGGGATGGAAGAACCTGCACATAAAACCATTTCCTCATTAAAAACTTATGTTTATATTGCAGTTCTGTCCTAAAACACTAACATAATAAATCATGTACGTGGTATGAAGTACGAAGCAGTGGCGAAGGTGTTAGTTTACACCTTTTGTGTATACCCGTCTGTCCCCAGCAGACGAGTTGTATGTCCACAGACAACTCTGTAGAGTTGTCTGTGGACATACAACTCGTCTGCTGGGGACAGACGGGTATACACAAAAGGTGTACAGTACATCAAGCAAAGTTGTGTTTTACAAGATCTTTACCTTAAAAGTTTAAACAAAATTGAGAATTGGGATTGGTTGAGACCTAAGTTGGCCCCCTAGCTATGCTCCTGGTAGTCTGGTACGTAGTATTTAGTAACTTGGTCTCCTTTTTGGCAAAGCAGTTACTTTATCTTTGAGTTCGTAAACGCTTAATTATTAAAGTATTTCTTACGCCGATAAATATAATCAAATAAATTAAACTACAATACTCCATGATCGACATTTTAAGTTGGAAGGAGTTTACTTATCACGTACATTTGAGTTGGAGAAGAAGAGAGGGGAGTCCAACAGCACGGAAGGGCTTATCGCCGCCGGAGGAATGGTAAAGAACGACGAAGGAGAAGCGGGAGAAGGCGGTTTCGGGATTTCAGCATTGTCGTCGCCGTCATCAATGACATCCCAAAGTGATGAATAAAAACCATTATCTTGATGATTAACGTCGTTCTTGATCGCGTTGTCGTCGGAAAAATGATGATCGGGGAAGGAGAAAGAAGGATAGTTAAAGTGTGTATTTTGGTGGAGGGAATCCATAGCACTAGAACCGTTCAAACCTCCAGCACCACCTGAAGAGCTCATTATTTTTTAGTATATTATTTTTCTTTTATATTTAGTAAATTTTTGTGCAGAGATGGATCGAACAAATTAAAAGAGCTTATTATTAAGTGATTCAAGACTGTGTTTGTGGGGACTTGAAAATTGAAAAGAGAAAAATTAAATAAATCAAAAGAAAACTGTAGAAAATAAAATGAAAGATTTTAGTTTGAGAGGAATTGAAGAAGGGCGGTCATGTGATTGAATACTAAAAGTATGTGGATTAGTTATATGAGGGGGTGAAGTGGTACGGTGTTGTTGTAGCAAGGAAGGGTGATGGAAGGTTTGACGAGGCTGCAGAAAGGTAAGGTAGACATTTCTGCGTACGTTTTGGTCAAAACTTGTGGGTTTGACTTATTCTTGGCTAGCTTCCAATTAATCTGACTGGGTTGGTTCGTTCATCACTTGATTGGATCCTCTACGGTCTACACGCCACAGCATCACGCACCCGCACCCCTTACGTCAGCCCCAAGATAAAATTGCTCTCTTTCTAGTTATACCACTGTATATTTGATTTCGATCGAATGAAGTAAAAGTAAGCAAAAATAGGGGTACCGATGAGATTTATTGTTGAGCCGTCATCCTCTGGGGAACCCATCCGTCCCTGCGGACCATCAGGAGTGGAGCCGTCATCAGCACGTACCAGCCCTAGAGTCACCATGCTCGCATAGTCCTCATCCCTCATGAGTGATGGAAAAAGAACACTCAAGTTACTATATATTTGAAGTGGACTTGATCTATTTCAAGTACTGATGTAATGAAAGAAACAACGACAACATGGCTTCTGCAGAATTGCTCTTTTCAATATATTTCTAAGAGGAAAAACCCAGTTCTTACTTGGATCAAAAAACCTCTTAGTCGAACAATACATATATACATATTACAACTCACACAAAGAACTGCTAAATAACTAACCTTCCCACGTTCCATTTCGTGCAAGCTGGTCGTGGGAGAGGTTTCAACTACATCCAGACGTAATATAAAAACATAAGTAACTTACACAATGATGACTAGGACTGACACATAAGCATTGACCTTGACTGTAACACAAGTTTAACTTCTCACATTCACCCCCTTAAACTTGATCAACCCTTCGTGGACCTTATTCCAATTCTTTCTCGCAATTCCATGAATCTTTGTCTTCCAAGTGGTTTAGTTAACATATCAGCAAGTTGAGTTTCAGTCTTGGTGTACTCCAGCTGCACTATGTCTTTCTCAATGCACTCACGTATGAAATGAAACCTAGTGTCAATGTGTTTACTTCTTTCGTGATGGACTTGGATTTCTTGCAAGTGCTATTGCAGATTTGTTATCAACTTTCAACCTTGGTTTCATGCATGTTCCTCCCTGTAGACTCTCCAGTAGTTTTGTGAGCCAGATAGCTTGACACACCCCTCCTGTTGAAGCTATATATTCTGCCTCGCACGATGATAGTGCAACTATTCTCTGCATCTGGGAAACCCACGTCATTGGACTATCACCTAGGAAGAAAATGATCCCAGTTGTACTCTTTTTATCATCCAAATCGCCTGCAAGATCACTGTCACTGTACCCAACAAGTGGCTCAATGTTTCTCCCCTTTTTATATATGCATCCCATATCCACTGTGCCTTGAATGTATCTCAGTATATGTTTCACAGCATTCATGTGTGTGATTGTAGGCTCCTCCATATACCTGCTCATAATTCCCACAGAATAAGTGAGGTCAGGACGTGTATTTACCAGGTACCTCAAACTTCCGATGATACTTCTATACATGGTAGGATCTACTTGCATCTCTTCATCAAATTTGCTGAATTTGCTTCTTGGTTCCATTAGGATGCAACATGGATTACATTCTTTCATTCCTGCTTTTTCAAGGATCTTCTTTGCATAGCTTGACTGACATAATGTTATATTTTCACTTCCTTGATTTACTTCTATCCCCAAGTAGTAGCTAAGAAGTCCCAAATCGCTCATCTCAAACTTTTGCATCATCTCCTGCTTGAACCTTTGGATGAGTATATGGTTTGATCCAGTGAGAATAAGATCATCCACATACACTCCTACAATGGTTACATCATCTCATGTCTTCTTCATGTACACAGCATGTTCATAAATGCATCTTTTGAAATTCAAAGATTTCAAGCAAGCATCTAGCTTCTCATTCCAAGCTCTAGGTGCTTGCTTCAATCCATACAAAGCTTTGTGAAGTTTAAGCACTTTGTTTGGATAGTTTGTGTCAATGAAACCCTCAGGTTGTAAGACATATACCTTCTCTTTCAGATCTTCGTTTAAGAAAGCGGTTTTGATGTCTAAGTGATGGACATTCCATTTCATATGTGCTGAGTGTGCTAGCAGAATCCTCACAGTTTCCATTCTAGCAACTGGAGCAAAAACTTCTTTGTAGTCGACCCCATATTTCTGTACATAGCCCTTTGCGACAAGCCTAGCTTTATACTTGACTATCTTCCCTTCTGGATTCTTTTTTAGTTTGAAAATCCATTTCAAACCAATAGCTTTATGATTTTTGGGCAACTCTGTCAATTCCCAAGTTCCATTTTTCTGTATGGAGTCAATCTCTAGAGCCATCGCTTCTCTCCAGTGTTCACTACTTGCTGCTTCAGTGAACGTTCCAGGTTCCTCCATTGCCAAAAAACACAAACCTACCTCTTCATTGATATTTCTAGTAGCATCATAGATCTCCTATAGTGATCTGAAGTTTATATGCCCTCCATTTGAACTGGAACTGGTTTGTGAATCAGGTGTGTTTGGTGGTGTTTCATGTGATTGGGATATATCAGTGTTCCCCTCATTGAAAAAATGTTGGATGTTATTTCCTCTTCCTTCTTTTATGCTGATAGTGAGGTTATTTCCTTTGTCATTTTCATCTGGATCAGATTGCCAATCCCATCCCTTCTGTTCTTCAAATATTACATCTCTGCTGACTATCACCTTTCCTCTCAGAGGATCAAGCAGCATGTATGCCTTTGAACCTTCCTCATATCCAAGTAAGACTGTTTTGCAGCTTCTATCTTCCAGCTTTGTAATGTGTGGTAATACAACCTTGGCATGAGCTAAACAACCAAATATACGTAAGTGTTTTACATTTGGAAGTTTACCATACAAATCTTGATAGGGTGTCATCTCTTCTACACTCTTTGTTGGAGCTCTATTCAGCAAGTATACTGAGGTTCTGACTGCTTCACCCCAGTACTTCGTTGGCATGTTCTTATTTTTCAACAAACTTCTTGCCATTTCCATCACAGTTTGATTTCTCCTCTCCACTATACCATTTTGCTGCGGAGAGTAAGGTGCAGTTAGATGCCTCTTTATACCTTCCTTCTCACAGAATGTTTTGAAATCAACTGACATGAACTCTCCTCCTCTATCTGTTCTAAAACATTTTACTTTAGCTTCCACCTCATTTTCAACCAAACATTTGAACCTTTTAAAGGCCTCAAATGCCTCTCCTTTCTGTTTTAGAAGTGACATCCACATGAACCGTGAGAAATCATCCACCAAAAGTAGAAACTAATTGTTACCTCCTGGAGTTGATGGTGATATTGGTCCACATAGATCTCCATGAATTAGTTCAAGTTTCTCTTGAGCTCTGTAGCTTGCCTTTTGTGGGAATACCGTTCTGTGTTGCTTCCCAATCAAACATCCATCACAAACTTGATTTATCTGTGATATTTCTGGCATACCATCTACCATTTTGTGACTTGAGAGTTTTTTTAGTGCTTGGAAATTTAAATGACCATACCTTGCATGCCACAACCAAGCCTTGTCTGTCATACTTGTCAATAAACACACTTTCTCAGCAGTCTGCAACTTGGCTACGAACAACCTGTTTGGTTGTCTTTGAACTTTGAGTATTAGTCTGTTATGCCCATCATAGATCTTCAATAGTCCTCCTTTGATTGAAACCTGGCTGCCGTTTTCTTCAAGCTGCCCAATGCTTATAATATTGCTCTTTAGTCTTGGTATGTAGTACACATTTGATAGGATCAAGTGTTCTCCATTGTTGCATTGGAATATCACTGATACCTTCCCACATATGATTATCATGGAGCCATCTTCGAACTTCACTCTCCCTTGAATTGTCTGATCAATTTCAGAGAATTGACGTTTGTCACCTGTCATGTGGTTGCTTGCTCCGGTATCAAGATACCACCCAGTTTCGTTTCCAACATTCCTGCTTCCAGTGTTCATTTCTTCTCTGTTTGACCTGGCGTGGGATCTGGTCAGTTCACACGATTCTATCATAAGCAGTGCAGGTTCATCGCTTTCTTCTTGTTCAGTAATATTTACTTGTTCTTCCTTCTCGTCTGATGGACATTCTGAAGCAAAATGTCCCATCTTTTCACAATTATAGCATTTGATTTTTGACTTATCAAATTTCCTTCTTTGTTGTGGCTCATCATCCTTTCTCTTTGTCCAGCCTCTACCTCTGCCACGTCCTCGGCCTCTTCCTCCTTTATAGCTTCCATGATCTCTTGCATTACCTTTTTTGTTTTCTCCATCCTCTTTTGCTCTCCACTCTGCTTGTGTAAGCAGTACTGTGTCATCTTCTTTGGCACCATAGCCTTGTAGTCTTTCCTCATGAGCTTTAAGAGACCCAATTACTTCATCTATTGTTTTTGTCTTCAAATCTCCAAATTCTTCGATTGTAGAGGCAATCTGCAAAAACTTAGATGAAGTTGATCTCAACAGTTTTTTTTACCACAGTTTCTTCTTCTACCGTATTACCCAGTCCTCTTAGCTTGCTTACAATGATCTGAAGCTTTCCGGAGTACTCATTTATGCTGTCTGTATCATTCATTCTCATTACTTCAAAGTCACGCAGTAGTGTTTGAGTCCTCACTTCTTTTACTCTTTCAGCCCCAAGATGCATTGTCTTTAGCATTTTCCATGCCTCCTTGGCTGATTTCTTTGCACCTAGTTGGAGTAGAATGTCTTCACTTATACCCTGATGCTAATGCCATCTTATCTTTTCGAGTTTCAACCGCACCTTCGGTCTCCACAGCATCCCATACCCCTTGTGCTATCATGAACACTTCCATCTTTATAGCCCAAGCAGCATAATTACTTTTAGTGAGCATGGGATATCTCAAACTGATTGATTCTCCTTTTTCTTGAGTGTTTCCTTCATTTGAATCGTTTGACATGGTTGATCTTTGTTGGAGATATTTTAATTGTGAATCAAGTTTGTCATAGATTAGCTTTATTATTATTCCTTGTATTAAATTAGTGCATGTATTAGATAGAATGTGGGCCAAGTGTTAGGCCCATATAAACAGGCTAAAAGCCTTTTACGCCTAACCTAAACCTCGCCTATAAAAAGGGAGTCGAGGGTTTAGGATTAGGTTAACGTCGTACTTATTCACTATAGCCTTACGCGCATATCTTTCTGTGTACGAGTTCACGGTCTATCAAAGAGGGTTTTACATTGATTCAATCTATGTTCATCTTTACGTTTAATCTTCTTTGTTAGATTGTTATTCATTGCTGCTACAGAAACAGGGACTATCAATTGGTATCAGAGCCGATCGAGAGCCGATCAGAAGAACGCCTGCAGAAGACTCTGTTTTTCTTTACGTTGTTCTTTCTGTCAATATTTTACTCTGTAATCTTGTTTCTTGTTCAAAAGTTGTAAAAGTTACACCCTTAGAATCGTCTTTTCAAAGCGATCAAGGGGTATACTTCAGATTTCGTTTTACGCATATTCTGTACTTGAGATATTTTGAGTAGCCCTTGTCGACATCTAGGTTTTTAACAGGATCTACTACGTATTTCGAGCTGAAAACTTTACCTAAGGATCTCGACATCCTACTCTACAGGAAACTACCCTCAGATTTTGCTTATCTGATTTTTACAGTTTGCAGGATTTCGACATTGAGGATTTCGACATCTAGGATTTCGAGATCAAGATTTTGAATATAAGGTCTCGACATCTGGTCTCGAAATTTGACTTCTCGAAATAAGATTTCGAGTTTTAACTTCTCAACATTTCAAATCTCGAGGTCCTCTTCTCGAAATTTGAAATCTCGAGATCCTTAATCTCGACATACCAATCTCGAGCTCAAATCTCGATACCGGGCCTCCTTTATCGAAATCTCAGATCTCGATATTCAGATCTCGACGTCTTATTTTTCGACATTCTGCCTCCGAAAATCTTTTGATCAATTATCTCGAACGGTCAGTTTTATACAGCAATGGCCTCAGAATTCAATGCACAAGGGAACAGCAATACTCCTCCCAGTCTCAGGAAAGGAGAATACCAAATGTGGAGGAATCGATTCCTTAATTTCCTTGAGCACAAAGAGAACTCCGTTGCGATGCTTGAATCTTTGCTTGAAGGACCAGCTGAACTCTTGATTTCAGTTGGTGGTGATCTAGAAAATAACCCTCCTATTCTTCCAGAAATAAGGAGGAAAGTGGCATCTGAATACACGGAAGCTGACAGGCTCAGGCTTCGTGGTGATCTCATGGCCAAAACATATCTTCTTCAAGCAATCCCAAATGAAGTATACGTTCTCATCGATAGCATGCAAACAGCTAAGGAAATGTGGGATGAGATAGAGAAACTGCTCCAAGGCACAAGCATTAGCCTTAAGACCAAGAAGACTACGATTCTTATTGCTTATGACTCCTTCAAAGCAGGACCAGGAGAACCATTGAACGAGACCTACAACAGACTCGTTCAACTGGTAAATGAACTTAGAAAAATCAAAGTATTCAGGTCCAACTTGGAACTGAATATTAGATTTCTATCCAGCCTGCATCCTGCATGGGAAAAGACAGTGAAGGATGTTAGATCTCGCATTGACCTGGATGAAATTGACCTCTGCACTCTATATGAACATCTGAAGCAATTCGTCAATGAGGTTGCTTGTGCCGAGGATCATCACACCACAAATCCCCTAGCTCTTTTGATGGAAGCTCAGCCCAGAAGGACAACCACACCACTGAAGAAGAAGAAGAAGAAGGTGGTGGTTGAATCAGACGATGATGAAAGTGATGACGACAAATCTGATCTGGAGGCTGAGCTTGCAGACTTACAGAAGAAGATGGCACTGCTTGCCAAGAGATTTGCTAAGAAGAACAGCTCCTCCAACAAGCTGAGAACCTCCTCCTCAAACTACAAAGAGAAGAACCATGATCAAGGATCTTCTAGGAAAGCTCCATCAGCTGAAGATGCTCCCAAATGCTACAATTGTGGTAAGGCTGGACATGTCATCAAAGACTGCCGCCTCCCAAAGAAGAAGGATGCTAACTTCTACAAGCAGAAGATGCTGTGGAATAAGCAGAAAATGCTGATGGTGCAGAAAGGAAGAAACTTCTGCAATGATTGCTGAAAAAGATAACTGGGCAGAAGATTCTTCTGAGGAGGAGGAGGAAGATAACTATGCCCTGATGGCACGAGTGGAGGAAGAAGAAGAAGAAGAAAGAAAGGGTGATGCTGTGATCCCCGAAAGTGAATGCTCAACAAGCTCTGACAGTCATGTGTGACACTTAGACTCAGGATGCTCAACCCACATGACCGGAATAAAGCACCTATTGAGCAACTACACCAACTGCTACGGAGGAAATGTCAGATTCGGGAACGACGTCTCATCTCCTATTCTTGGGTATGGGGACGTCATCTGTGCCAGTGTCACTATAAAAGATGTGTCATTTGTCAAAGGGCTCAAACACAACTTACTGAGCATAGGACAATTATGTGACAGCGGGATGGAAGTGAGGTTCTTTGCAAAACAATGTTGTGTTCTTGACAGCACAGGGAATACATTATTAACGTGTTACAGAACATCAAATCTGTACACTATTGATCTGAAAAGCGTCCAATCCACCACTTCCATCTGTCTACTGTCCAAAGCTTCAACTGAACAGAACAACCTATGGCACAGACGTCTCTCCCATCTGAACTTCAAACATCTATCAACCTTATCCTCCAAGAAACTTGTCAAGGGGCTTCCTCTGCTAAAGTCTTCCGCTGAAAATCATTGTAGTGCCTGCAAAATGGGCAAAATGACGCGAAGCTCCCACAAGTCGAAAACAGAACCATCATCTACACATCAGCTGCAGCTAATTCACATGGATCTGTGTGGACCTATGAGAGTCCAAAGCATCAACGGTCGCAAATACACTCTGGTGATCGTTGATGACTTCTCTAGGTACACATGGACAAAATTTCTCCGTTCAAAGGACGAGGCTGCAGAAAACATTATGACCTTTATCAGAACCATCCAGAAACTGTTACAGCACAATGTTCGAATTGTTAGAACTGACAATGGTACTGAGTTCAAAAATCAAACTCTCACTGAGTTCTATGAATCAATCGGTATCACTCAGCAATTTGCAGCAGCTAAAACTCCCCAACAGAATGGAGTTGTTGAGAGAAAGAACAGAACCCTTGTTGAAGCAGCACGCACCATGTTAATCCAATCCATACTGCCTCACTTCATGTGGGCAGAGGCAATCAATACTGTGTGCTTCACTCAGAACAGAACATCCATCCATAAACGCTTCGACAAGACTCCTTATGAAATCCTCTTCAATAGAACTCCCGACATCTCTTTCTTCAATGTTTTTGGCTGCAAGTGCTTCATACTAAATGATCAGACAGAGAGAAGTAAGTTGGACCCCAAAGCCAGAGAAGGCGTGTTTATTGGCTACTCACTGCAGTCCAAAGCTTACAGAGTCTATCTCAGAGACAAGCGCACTGTCATCGAGAGTGTAAATGTTACATTCTATGAAATGGCAGACTTCGCAATTGAACATCTACAGACTGATCCATCACGTGTTGTACCAGTAGTTTCTGATAAAGCTGAACCAAACACCGAACACGAAGATGTGATTCTCGATTCTCTCTTCAGAAACTTCTATGAGAACTCACAACCTCCATCTCCTCCATGCACTCCAGCTTCAACATCAACTCCAACAGTTAAGATTCCGCTCCTCACAGGTCCAGACGATGTACCATCCACACCCTCAACCCCTCAATCCAATCTCAGAGGTGTGGATGATCACGGCTTTGCTACGAGTCCATATTCATCTCCTTTGCACACCACAGCTGCTCCAGAGCCCTCAAACTCCTATCAGGGCTCGGATCAACCAATCATTACTCCAACTCCTCTAGCTCATGAGAGGAAGTGAACGAGAGCACATCCCGTAGATCAAATAATAGGTGATCCGAGTCAAGGTGTGCGCACAAGATCAGCAATGATGAATGAATGCCACTTCGCGTGCTTCCTAAGCCAGTCAGAACCATCAAAGGTCTCCGATGCACTACTTGATCCAGATTGGGTGATTGCGATGCAAGATGAACTCAATCAGTTTGACAGACTGGATGTATGGTCACTGGTACCCAAGCCTCAGAGAAAGACTATCATTGGCACGAAGTGGGTATTCAAAAATAAAAGGGATGAAGAAGGAACAGTTGTAAGGAACAAGGCAAGGCTGGTCGCAAAGGGATATAATCAACAGGAAGGCATAGACTACGATGAAACGTTTGCGCCCGTAGCTAGAATTGAAGCAATCCGCCTCTTTCTTGCATACGCGGCGCACAAAAACTTCACCGTCTTTCAGATGGACGTGAAAACAACTTTTCTAAATGGGACTTTAGAAGAAGAAGTCTATGTTGCTCAACCAGAAGGATTTGTAGATCCAAAATTCCCAGACCATGTCTACAAGCTCAAGAAAGCTCTCTATGGGTTGAAACAGGCACCCAGAACTTGGTACGATGCCTTGACCGAATTTTTGATCGATTCAGGTTTCTCAAAAGGAAAGATTGATACTACTCTGTTTATCAAGCGACAGAAATCTGACATCATTCTGATTCAGATCTATGTTGATGACATCATCTTTGCCTCTTTAAATCCGCGCCTATGCCAACATTTTGAGAAACTAATGAAAACAAAGTTCGAGATGAGCATGATGGGTGAACTTAACTTCTTCTTAGGCCTGCAAGTAAGACAACTCTCTGACGGCATTTTCATCAACCAGTCCAAATACATTCTGGATATGCTAAAGAGATTCAACATTGAAGGCAAATCTTCCATGACGACCCCCATGTCCCCAAACAATAAAACGGACTCAGACCCCTCCGGGAAGCCAGTTGATGCTACGAATTACAGGGCCATCATTGGATCTTTGCTATATCTCACGTCAAGCAGGCCTGACATTGTCTTCTCCACATGCTTATGTGCTCGCTTTCAAGCCAATCCGAAGGAATCTCATCTGACCGTTGTACGACGAATTTTAAGATACCTCAAAGGCACGGTGAATCTAGGCCTTTGGTATCCCAAGCATTCAGGCTTTGATCTAGTCGGATACTCGGACGCTGACTTTGCTGGTTGCCGGATGGACCGCAAAAGTACATCGGGAGCCGTCCAATTCTTGGGCGAGAAGCTAGTCTGCTGGTCTTCCAAAAAGCAGAACCGTGTGTCACATCTACAGCTGAGGCCGAATACGTCGCGGCGGCTAGTTGTTGTTCACAAATATTATGGATGAAGACTCAGCTCCAGGACTACAGTTACACTTTCCGCCACATCCCGATCTACAGTGACTCTCAAAGCGCCATCGCCATCACAAGCAATCCTGTTCACCACTCCCGCACCAAACACATTGATATGTGCTATCATTTCATCAAGGATCACGTGGAGAAAGGAGACATAGATATGTACTTTGTAAGCTCAGAGCTTCAACTGGCTTACTTGTTTACTAAGGCATTGGATGAAAAAAGATTCCAGTTCCTGGTCTCCAAGTTGGGCATGTTGAACCTCGAGCCTGTTTAATTTTTGCCTTCACTGGTCTGAAAAGTGTGTGTGTGTGGGACTTGTAAAAAGTGTGTGTGAGTGTGATCTGTAAATAGTGTGTGTGCGTTGCATGTGTTGAGGGGGAGAAAACCAGAAAAAGAACAAAAATAGTGTGCGTGTGTTGCATGTGTTGAGGGGGAGAAAAATCAAAAAGAACAAAAAATAGTGTGCGTGCGTTGCATTTGTACATACTGTTTGCTGCATTTTTTGGGGGGGAGAAAATTTTCACTGATTGAGGGGGAGCTCTAATTTTTACTGGTATTGGGCCTCGAAAATCTTTTGTAAAGGGCATTGTGTGCTAGCCCAAACATTCGGGCTCAACTGTTACGAAGGAGGTCCAAAATATTCTCGCGTATATAAGCCTCGGAAAAACCCTTCTCTTCCCATTCTAATCTTTTCGCAAAGGCTTGAAACTTTCGCATCTCAGAGCTCCTGACCTTCTCTCCTTCGTCTTCCCAAATCTTTCTACTCTCGTTTCTTCTTCTCTCTCGACTACTCTTCGAAGGTAGTTAACTATTCGCAGTCGCAATCATCCATCTCGTTCAAAATCGAAAGACTATTCTCGCAAAACCGATTCGATTTTTTTCTCAAAACAAAAAGAACAAGGTTTTCAGTTTAAGTCAAGGTCTAAATCTTATTGTATGATGTTTTTCGCATCTCGTGTTTATGTTTTTGCAGGTGGTTTAATCTCTTCGAAATCTATGATTTCGAGATTTTGTTTTTCAAGATCTCGAGATCGTCGATTCATCTTCGAGCAAGATCTCGAGATTTGCATCTCGACATCTTGATCTCGAGATTTGAATCTCGAAATCAAGATCTCGAGATTTGAATCTCGACATCTTGATCTCGAGATTTGAATCTCGAGATTTGGACTTCGCAATTTTTTTTCAAAATTCCACCAGCATAAACTTGTCTGAAACCTGCAAACCAAACTCTTTCAATCTAATCAAACCGATGATTTTCATATGCTGACCCCCTGCTTCTACAGTTTATAATGGCAGGAACAACTCAAACGCAGATCGACGATGCCATCTACCCCAAGGGGAAATGGATCAAGGTGCTGGACAACAATTTCCAGCTAGACCTTACAGTGTTCAAGTGCCAGAATCCAGTGATTCCAGCAATCATGAAAGGTCACTATCTCTGGCCTGCACTTCACAACGCAAAACCAGTGCCAGAGATATACCTACAACAGTTCTGGGGTCATATGCATACGGAATCACCGAAGGATCGCTCAAAGATAAAGACCAAATTGAACGGCATGTGTGTGATTCTGACACCATCCACTCTACGGAATACTCTAGCGCTGCCAATCCATGACGAGTACAATGCGCTTCCGTCCATCCCCGATCTACTCAAAGACGTGGCATCCCTCGGCTACATCTCCTTACTGCCACAGCTCTCAAACTTCAACGGAGCATATCTTCATCATCCATGGAAGAACCTCTTCGGGCTGGTGAACAAGTGCCTGTCGCCTAAGCATGCCGGATTCGACAAGTGCAACAAGCAGATCCTGCTAATCTTTCATGGCATCGCATTCAATAAGAACTACGACTTGGCACAGCTATTCTTCTCAGAGCTAATGGACCTGGTCAAAGCCAAATAGAAAAACAGGCCAGGTACCATCCCATACGCAAGATGGCTCGGGCTAATCATCAACGACTGCATGGCAGAGCACTCTTCAATCCCGAAACGCAGCTCAGATCCACATTACAATGCCCCGAAGCTGCAGTACTTCAAAGCAGACAAGAACCCTGTCTTCGGTCTGAGGATCCCTGGGTTTCTGCTCAACTTAGTCAAATCTTCAAATCCAGCAGTTCAACAGCACAAGGAAGCCACTGAGAGAACTGTCCCTATGGTTCAGCAAAACCCAGCTGGACCTACCCCGGGGACAAAGCCGAGTGTAGGTAAGGGTCCAAAGAAAAACCAAAAGCCACAGAAACCAGTGGCCGGTTCGCCCAATGAAGGAAAGTCTGACGACTCTCTAGAGACGAGTCAGGCGGCTGAGGGCACCGAAACAGACGCTGAGGAAACTGCCAATGAGTCGTCAAGTGATGCCCAAACAAACACTGACGATGAGACATCCGAGAGCGTGGGCACGGATAGCGAGGAATCTGGCTCGGATGATGATAATGACGACAATGACAGTGAAGACGTTGAGCACACATATGCTCTGATCAGAAAAGGAAAGCTGCCAGTCGAATCTCCACAGAAGAAGAGAATCACTGCTGAAGATGCAGCACCGATAATAGCAGACAGACCCCAAGTCTTCAGTATCAAAGAGCTGGCTAAACCAAGAGCCGATCCCATCGAAACAAACTGCTCCAAGGATGACTACGATGAAGCAGCTCATTCTATAAAGAATTCCAAAGACGTCGTCATCCGGGAGAAAAGGGCGAAGATTAAGAATGACAAAGCCGCTAAGTCAAAGCCCCAGCCCCGAGTCAGAAAGAGCCTAATCGATAAAGCGGACGAGCACATATTTGTCGGCTGCGATCCCTTCATCCAGATAAGCCGAGCTGAATCCTTAACTACAGGAGCCGATCTTTTCGGTTCCCATGTAGAAGTCGCAGCATCTGGCTCAACTGCGCAAGCACAGCCCTTTCCCAGCCACTCGATAGCCTCTCAACAGGTTATTGTTTCAAAAGTTCGGGACTCAACCCCCTCACTGGTTCCTTCCGAATCAGTTGAGCGTACAATCGACCTATCGCCCGAGGTCAAAACCCCTTCTTCTAACACATCAAGTCTAGGTGTCACATTCCCTACATTTTCTTCATTTTCTAGGACACCTACACTATTCACTGCACATACAGGTGCACACACCCTGAAAGCAACAACCAGAGCGCAAGCTATGACGGTTGGAAGCCCTGCTACGCCTTCAATGATTCCATCATTGCATGCAGGCCACACATCAGCAATCTTCATTGATGTTGTGACAACAGTTACAACCCCCGTAACTGGTCACCCAACCTTTGAAGACATCAACGTTCTACTAAATCGCTTCCTAGATTCCACCATTAAACCATGGGTGCAAGATGCAATGACCGCTCTAGCACAGGAATTTAGGACCACCCAAGCGGTTCGGTCTGAACAACCCCCACCCCAACCTTCACCCGAACCATTCATCTCCCAGACACAACCCGTATCCTCCACCCCTCTATCTCACCAATCCATTAACCAAATACTTGTTCCTTCACACTCTCGGGGAACCCAGGATATAGAACTAGTATTCTCCCCACGCCCGACCACACCCTCCATCGATCTCTCCTCACTACCCTTCGAAACCCTTGCATCGGCTTTGCTGGACAACCTTCTAAACATCCCCGAAGTCAAACTTACCCTTCACCAGCAAGCCATTCTCGAAGCCCTCCTTTCTTCCCCCGAAACCAAGAGCAAATGCAAGGAGAGTCCTCGTGGTCGCAAACGTTCCCATGAGGACCCCGATGATTCGGATCCTCATGAGGGGGAGAACAAGCGACCTCGATTACCTGAGCAAACTGCTTTACCAAGCCAAACTCTATAGCCCATTCAACCAGAAACCTCTACAAACCAACAGCCACCACCCATAGCCAAAATATCTAGCCTGGTCGAGCTAGACTTAACATCCCGAGGCGTATCTCCCCGAGATACCAACCGAGGAGGGGATGGAAGTCCTGATGATGCTACCACTGGTACATCTTTTACATCAGGCCATCAGTTAGAACCTAGTTCTAAACTGATGTCAACGGGCAATCCAAATGAACCCGGTTGTGCTACCCAAGAACAATCACCGCTCCAACAGCAGCAAAGAGTTCCATACATTTCCCCAGGCAAGGACATCCACGACGCACCGGAGGATGCGGTGATACATGATAAATGGCCAAAACAATGGACAGAATGGGATGATCTACGCAGTGAGGCTGAGATAGATGACATGCAGAGAAATTGGTGGCTACGAGAGCTAATCAACAAATGTGCTGAAGATATCAGCAGGCTCGAGGACGATGAACGAAAGGAAGGGGAGAACTACAAGGAATCTCAGAAAACTCTTGAATCCGTCGTCAGACAATCAGTGGGAAGACTTCCCAAGACAGAGAAACCTTGGGACAACGTTCGAATCAAAGCCCTCTTCCAAGAGGAAATCAGAGAGCATATTTGGCGTAGACCAGACAAAGTCAAACCGTTGAATGAACTGAAGCTACGAGGCCTTACCCATCTAAAAGGAAAGCATGTTGGAGGTCATCTACATATGTTGTTGCAAAGGTCAACCGGTACACAAAGAAAGCTGATGGAACGAGACTTAAAGTCCAATATTCTCCCTATTCATCAAATTCTACAAGTGAAGGCCGAGGATTATCACGGAGTGACATTCTATTCTTACAGGCTTCAACGCACTGACGGGAGTGAATTTACTTGCCAAGAGAATGATTTCATCATGCTTAAACCAGATGACATCTATCAAATGTTCATGGCCTATCGATACCTTCCAGTCAGGCAAAGCAAAACATACAACGAAGGTCTTGCAGCAATCAAGAGATTCATGCTCAGACAGATCAGAGTACACTCTTCACATGACCTACAGATGGCTATTGAGTGCAACTTGACAAAGACAAACCTTACAAAGCCAAGACTGTATGGTCCAGAACTCGAAGACTTCCCAGCTTACCACATCTTCTTCACACCGCCAACAGTCACTTATCTCAACCACAAGAACGAAAAACGTCTGATGGTGGTCAATGAAATTGAGAAATACTGTGACGGAACGCTGAAGATAATCAAAGAACAGCTTCTAAAGATGAAGGCACAGCTAGAAGAAAATCTTCAGGAGGCATCATCATATGTTCAAAAGGAACACTCTATGGTAGAGACCATCTTAAAAGCCATTGACGATCACGTCTAGAAAAGAGAAATATGCTAAGGCAATACGAGCATGCAATGAATATGAGGAAGCACTATTTCAAGTCACAGAAGCAATAACAAAGTGGCACTTGATCACAAAGGGGGAGATTGTTGGAGATATTTTAATTGTGAATAAAGTTTGTCATAGATTAGCTTTATTATTATTCCTTGTATTAAATTAGTGCATGTATTAGATAGAATGTGGGCCAAGTGTTAGGCCCATATAAACAGGCTAAAAGCCTTTTACGCCTAACCTAAACCTCGCCTATAAAAAGGGAGTCGAGGGTTTAGGATTAGGTTAACGTCGTACTTATTCACTATAGCCTTACGCGCATATCTTTCTGTGTACGAGTTCACGGTCTATCAAAGAGGGTTTTACATTGATTCAATCTGTGTTCATCTTTACGTTTAATCTTCTTTGTTAGATTGTTATTCATTGCTGTTACAGAAACAGGGACTATCAATCTTCACATGGTGCTCTGATACCAATTGATGGAAAAAGAACACTCAAGTTACTATATATTTGAAGTGGACTTAATCTATTACAAGTACTGATGTAATGAAAGAAACAACGACAACATGGCTTCTGCAGAATTGCTCTTTTCAATATATTTCTAAGAGGAAAAAACCCATTTCTTACTTGGATCAAAAAACATCTTAGTCGAACAACACATATATACATATTACAACTCACACAAAGAACTGCTAAATAACTAACCTTCCCACGTTCCATTTCGTGCAAGCTGGTCGTGGGAGAGGTTTCAACTACATCCAGACGTAATATAAAAACATAAGTAACTTACACAATGATGACTAGGACTGACACATAAACATTGACCTTGACTGTAACACAAGTTTAACTTCTCACAATGAGGACCCCCCCATAACACGCGACAATATAAGCACGACTTGGCTCTGATACCACTTGTCACGGGCATAGAGTGGAGCCTGAGTCTTCTGTCAAACACATCCCCAGCAGCCAAGGTTTTGCGAAGTGAAGAATCGAGACTTCAGCAGCGCACCAGTAGCAGCCATGGCAAGCACAAAAGTTCAGAGGATTATGACCCAACCCATTGTAATTTTTATTGAATCCTTATTTGCTTAGTTATATTTCTCATTTATTCCCCATTTTTAGACAAACCTTTCGCTGATCGAGTGTCCTTTTCCGTTTTTTTGTAGAATCTGATATCCAGGTTTCTTCAGAGTGTAAGTTCCTAATCCACATTCCCAAAGAATAATTATTTCATTCTTCACTATTAAATATTGTAATAAGTGCATGTTGGAACTAAATGCAGAAAGCTCGAATTCAAATTTGGCTCTTTGAGCAGAAGAATCTAAGGATTGAAGGACGTTTTATTGTAAGTTTTTATTTGTAAATGAATGAATAGCAGTAGCATTGGACATAAGCCTCGGTGCTTGAGACATTTTGCAGCTGTGGTGAGAGGTGTAAGCCTCGAGGTGGTTTGAGGCATAAGCCTCAAACATTTTATGCTAAAAACATTACATAGTGTCTATTATACATAGAAATGAGACATAAGTACCATAGACTACAATAGTAAGTTCAATTCTTCAAAGAAACTCATTAAGATTTTTTGGCCTATGAATATGAAAAAGTTGTCAAAATGAGAAAACATAGAAGAAATTGCTAAAACCTGGAATTTCTCATATTGTGAAGCAATTTGACTCGATAAAAATTTAAGGAAGTTACTTTTGATGTTATTTCCTAATGAAAAGAAACAGATATGTGGAGTTGTTTGAGTTATTTAAATACCTTCTGGAAAGAAGAAAAGAAACGAATATCTATACTGCTATAGCAACAGAACCTTTGAAAAATGCGAGTACTTGTGAGGAGTGGACAATAGTTGTAGATTTATATGGCATATAAACTTTATAAGGAGAGCTATGTGATAATAATTTGCTGATTTTGGCAAATAGATTTTAGTGTTTAATAGGCTTAGTAAACAAATATTAGGAAATATTATAGCTCATATTCCCATATGCATTTTTGTTTAAAATCAATGAACAGAAGAAAGATTAACCATTTTGAAAAGTGCAATCTTGTGGCTTGAGCCTCACGAAATGCCTTGAGGCAAGCTCCACAAATACTTCAGATGTCTGAGGTTTAGTCTCAGTTCATTTGTATGAGGTTTAAGCCTCGTGTTATTTTTCACTACCTCAAACAGTCATTTTTAAACCATGATGTCATATTGTTTGTATGTGCTGCCAAATCAACCAAGTTTTTGTGCAATGGTGTCATGCTTTTTCTTAACTGCAATGCTCATTATGGCAACACAATAATGCAGTGTGTATTTACACCATAAGTCCATGGGGATGGGAGGGTCTGAAGGTGCATAGAAGGAAAGACTTTAGAGGGTTTAATACATTAGTCTATATTTTGATGAATTAAGTGTTTGTATAAAAATAATAGGCGATTTAAATGATTTGTCATTGCATATCATGTTACTCTTTCGATTTCTACAAAATCAGAATTGAGATTTAGACATGGTGATTCAAAACCCATGTATCCAACCAGAGCATTAGGAAGTTGGGGTAGTTATGTTTTTGGTAAGCAGTAATTTTAATGAAGTACATATATTTAAACCTAGTGAATATCCATTTCTTGTAGCACAACATGTAGCTTCCTAAACCTTTCAGTTAACTAGTCATGATTTGATTTGAGAGTTTTAACTACTTTTAGCCCTCCAACTATTATGTTAATGACATTTTTATTCTCAACTTTGAATTTTTCCACTTCCAGTCGTACTATTAAGACAGACATTCGTGGTTCATACCTTTGAAAATTTCCATATTTATTCTTTTGACTTTTATAAAACTTACACTTTTAATCATTCCAGTATGATTTTGTCACAATAACTAGAGGACTAAAAATGTGTGTGATAATAGTCAAAGTATCAAAAGTGTCACTTTTGTAATATTTCTAGGACTACATGTTGAAAATCTCAAAGTCAAGGATCAAAAGTGTCTCCCAATATTTGATGACTAAAATGAAAAACATAGTGGGGTACAATTAGTCACTGAGATAATAGGAGGAATACAACAACATCCAAGCTCTAGTCCCAGAAGATTTAGTTAGAGGACTGAAAAGGTAAAAAAAAATCTTTGATGTGATTATTAAGAGATAGCTATCCTTAAGAGGCAATAGAATGATGCAATCTTCTTCAATGCAAGTTGTGAATACAATCATGGGTAAATCTTAAAGTAATTTATGAGTAGCTACAAAGCTCTGAATCTTTGCTTTTTTAAGTAGCATAACACTGTATGCTTTATCATCCCTTGTGGACACCCAAGTTGAAGGGTGTGGTTAGGGTGGTGTATGAAAATTCAAGGGATTGAATTAAAAAACCTTTCTGGATTTCTCAATCTTCCTAGAGGGCACTGGTGTGGGCACGGTTAGTTTTTGTTGTTGCCTTCCATTTTTTATTTTTTGATTCTGAATTATGGACCATTGTTTTAAATTGTGCAATGTCTTACCGCCTCAAGGCGCGCCTAGGCATTTTCCCCCTATTTACGATGGGAATCGTATCCCATTTTGAGCAATATGTAAACTCACGCAATTGTAGCTGAGGTGTACGTCTATTGCGTATGCAATTGAGCATTTATTGAGGAGGGAGTCATGTAGACAATTAGGTTCATCTGCGGGTGTAGACAAGAAGTTGAGCCCACTCATGAAATCAAGCTCAAATATGTTTTAAACCTTACGTATGTAAGGTCTCTTGTGATTTTCCTATGTCGTGTGCCTGCGAGTTTACTTCTTCTCTGTGCAATGATGACAACGAGTGAAGACGGCTGTTGCAGGGATGTAAGCTCTGCGTTCCATCAATTCTCTGTGAGAGCTTTGTGAATTGTGCACCAATTTTATCTGATTTTCTTTCTTCACTGCTTCAGGACAACCACTAATAATAGTTTTAAATTATTTTGATATCTCTTTTCATATAATGCGAATTTGAGCAGCTGTATGATTTTAATAATAACTTAGCTTCGTAGGTATTGTTTGGAAATCTGACACGCTAACTAGTAGTTTTCAAGTTTGTTTCTATTAATGATAACAATTGCTACGGTGGGTCCAAAATATGAAATTTGATCTCTGTTTCATATCACTTCATATTGAATATTCACTTTTAGACTTCTCAATTAATAGTCTTGCAACTTTAACAGATCAGAAAATATTTGCTTTGTGTGATGTTTGAACATCATACTTTGATGGGTTTATGACCTTAGTTTTGTTGGTTTTGACTAGTATAGTTTTTACTTGTAATGATTGGACTGTTTTACTCTTTATTACATTATTTGTATCTTTACATATGAATCTGTGTAAAAACTTGAGGCTTACGCAAAAGGCAATGCTAAGAAACCGCCTCAAATATGCACTATGTGATCTCCAACATTATTATGGACTAGTACCGTATTTGTAAAGTTTAATGCTAAGCTATGCTGTTACAGAGGTAAGATGTGTTCTTTTATTTTTATTTGCAATTCCTTCAGAACATGGTCTACACCTCTCTCTGTTTTTTGACTAACCTCCTGCCACCGAATATACTCTAAATTTGTTTAGGGGTTTGATGAGTATATGAATTTGGTTTTGGATGACGCTGAAGAAGTCAATGTAAAGAAGAAAAGCAGAAAGCAATTGGGTGAGTAGACCATGTGAACCCCCCTTCCTTATCAAACCTCATTCCTCAATTAGTAAACACGGTTAATTCTTAAATTTCACAAGTTGTATTATTCTGATATTTTTAAGAACCTGTGCGGGGCGCATCCTTCTAAAAGGGTACAATATCCCACCGATGATGATCACGTATGCGAACACACTCTAAAACAACTATCTTTAAACTAATAGTAATGACTAGATTGAACTGAAACATTGCCTTTCTTTTTGTCCAGGGGAAAGTAGCATCTTTGTTAAAGGAGCAATGTAGCATATCTTTCCATCCATATTTTTGTCTCTCTGATGCCTTATGGTCCCTTTGAACTTCCAACCAATGTATTCTAAGGCACTTAGTATATGCACACGATGTTCGTTACCATTGTTGTCGTACTTGTTCAGCCTATGTACACTTAAGTTGCATAGTCCAACAAAGAATTGTTTGAACTCAGCTATTTCCCATTTAGTTTCTTCATGTGATTGCCATATACCTCTTTTATATCCACTGAATATAAGCTTAAGAATCATTTACTTCATTATCCTCACTGATTCTACCCGTTGTGGCTGGAATTAAATTTTACCTTCGAGTAGATTATCAATTGTCAGGGAATTGGGCAAAAACTGTTGTATAACCCTTTCTGTTTTTGGACCGTTAAAATTGGCTGAAATTGCAAAATTATGTAAAAATTACATTTAAAATATAGTTTATCAATAAAATCAACTAAAAGTTATATGAAAAAGCAACAAGTCATTCTCAATGAATTCAGTAAAAATACACGGAGTACCTTCAAAGTTCTATGAGAAGGGGGGAAAGGAAGTGCCCAAACGAGCTGGAAAAAAGTAATTTTAGGTCATATTTTCTAAAGTAAGTGATGGATAGTCTACCCGGGGGTATGTATCCGAAGGGTTACCACGGGGAGTAACTAGAGAGAAGTCAGAGCAAGTAAGAGAGAGAAAGTGTATTGAATATATGAGTTCAAAGTGTGGTTTACAACGGGGAAAAGGGGTGCTATTTATAGCAGCAATAAATGCAAGTCGGGGACACGTGTCAAGCATCCAACGGTCGAGGGGTCACATCAACCGGGTGGCACTGGCATTCACATGTGGCCGCATTTAATGTGGCGGTTGGATGCGACGTTGTACTTGGTACGGCAATCCAGGCGCATGTGGGGGGGATATTCTGTCGAGGAGGGTGCCTTCAGCTGTAGGTGATTAGCCGAGGGCTCTTCTTGCCGGGGACCCCCCAGTGCCGAGGGCTCTAGGTACCGAGGGCTACTGATTTTCGCCGTTTTCAGCCAGTATCTCTGTTTGCTTAAAATAGCCCTCCTGTGAGAGTTTGTAGCCTTCGGCCAAGGGGCTGAAGGCACCCCAGTGTGCATTGTTGGCTGCTTGGTACTCGAGGGCGCTGTGATTTGGTCCTGTTGTGCTTCCTGGGCCTATTGGGCCTTGAATAGGGTAGTAGGAGTCTTTAGGTCAGGGGTCCCCGGGCCATATACTCCATCAGGAGTCCCTCACTCCTTTTGCCGAAAGGTACTTGAGGGAAAAGGAGTAATTGTGTTTGTCCTCTGCCGTTGTTCCGTTGTAGTTTTTAAATTTGGTGAGGAGTTGTTGTTTCGCTTGTCTTGCCGAGGGCAGTCCCTCAGTTACCCACATTTCGGGACTTGAGGGATTATGTTGTTGCTGTGGGAAATTTTTAGATATTTTGTAATTTTTGTGATTTTCCCGGAGGGGTTCTCCAGTCCCCTACTCCTTGAGGCACATGTAATGTGGTGAAATGGAGTAGAGTAGTGCATGTTGTTTGTCATGTTGCCGAAGGCTAACTCTTTTCGTTTCATTTTGGGGGGTGCCTCGTTAAAACCCTCATTAGAAAAAACTCTGTGGGAAAAAATTCTAATTAGGGAAAAAGAGTGCACCGAATTCCCCCAATGATGAATCGAAAAGGTGAAACCTTGGATGACAATATTCCTGCCGAAGACTATCCTTGTCCGAGGGTGCGTGAGTTGATTTGCCGAAGGCGCGCTGTTGATATCCTGGGAGATGCCGAAGAGGAGCCCTCAATCCATGGGAATGAGGGCGCGATGAGTGTAGGCGGCACTTGCTGTGTTGTCGAGGGGTTCCCCATTTGTTGATAAGTTGGGGGTCGTGATGCCCCGAGGGGTTTCCTTGCTGCGTAGCCGGGGGGTAACTGTTGATGAAGGTGTGCTCCCCGGAGGTTTCGTAGTCCTCAATTTGTTTGAGGGCTGAGTGTTCTCGAGGGGTGTGCCCGTTGTGAACCCGAGAGCTCCTCTTGGTGAAATGGAGTGAAGGAGAAAGCTCGGGGGCTAGTTTTTTGGTTGATGAAGGAGTGTTTTGCCGAGGGAGTACCCTCGGGTTCCCAGAATATAGCCGTTGTAATATGACCGTTGGAGGCGGGGCCCACGTGACGCGTGACAGTTGGGTGAAAATACGGTGTGCAATGATGATTTCGGTGACTGGGGGCCCGGATCTCGGCCCAAGCCCGGATTTCGGTGCCTATAAATACCCCATGGCCGAGTCTCAGTTTCTTTGCGCATCTTTTATCGATAGCGAAGCTCTGGCAATTTGATTTCTAGAGAGAGAAACTTGCCCTCGATCAAATCATTTTTGTAAGGTTAGTCTTCCCTTCGTTCCTTGTTTGCTTAGCATAGTTTGCTTTCCGGTTTTAGTCTAAGTGCTAGAGCTCCTTAGGACGCCTTCGGTTAGGAACCCTTCTGCTTTAGTGTAAATGTCTTCTGCAAGTGATTCTCAAGAAATCTCAAGGGAGCCCTCGGTTGAAGACGAGGTTGTCTCCGATGTGGAATCCATAACCGAGCAGCCCTTGGCTAGTGATGATACCACCGTGGCCCATGAGGTACAAAAAGAACTCGTCGCTGAGGCCGAAGCCGAAGGGTTCGAGCAGGAATGTGAGGATGAAGAGCTAGCCCTCGCTCTCCAGGTTGCCGTGGATGAGGAGGAGAAGGAGAGGGCGAGGGTGACTGTTGTGGTGCCGCCACCTCGGAACGACGGTGAAGTGGGGAGCTCTCGGCTGTTGAACCCGACGCCGCTCAGGGTAGCCCCCGGAAAAAAGAAGAAGAAGGCTGCCGCCAAGAAGAAAGGTAGTGCCGCTGATCAGGGGGAAGCCAGTTGACATACCCGAGGGCTACGCATTCCTCAATATGACTGCCCTCGAGATAAGGTCGAAAGCTGATAGGGCCGAATGCTACGTGACCCAGCTTCATGTGGGGCCCTCGGCGACGGTGATAGAGCCAGGTCCCGAAGATGTTCTCTCCCGAGCGCCCGAGGGGTGCATAGCGGTACATGTACTGTCGCTGTCGATGGGCCTCCGGTTCCCCTTGCACCCGTTCCTACGTGAGTACCTCCGGTTCGTGGGCCTGCTTCCCTGCGAGCTCACGCCAAATAGTCATTCCTACATCACCGGCTTCCTCAACCTCTGCCGGACCCGGGATGTAACCCCCAGCTTGGAGCTTTTCTTTCAAAGCTTCAACTTGTGCCGAGGGGGGCATGCCTATGCCGAGGGGTTTGCCAACTTGCAACAGGTAGCCCAGTGGAAACTCTTCACCGAGGCCCCTTCTTCCAACAAAGGCTAGAAGGAGAGATGGTGTTATGTCAGACTGGATGAGAGCCCTTTCCCGAGGGAGTTGAGGGACCGCTTTCGGCGCCACGAGAAGGTTAGAAGTGCTGCCCTCAAGAGTCGAGAAAGATGGCCTAGTCTTTGCCAAGTTTTCGGAGGGGTGAAACAAAAACGTAGCCATCAAGGATTGCACTCTCGAGGAGGATCTCTATGCCCTTGGGTTTCGACGGTACCGCTTTATTGGGGAAACAGACGAGAAATATCCCCTTCTTGATGGAGCCTTCGAGGTAACAGGAGGTAGTTACCGGGGGCCTCGCATTTTGTACTTAGCAATTTTTGTAATCCGATGTCATTCTTTCTTTTATTGTTGAGCCGTCGGCCTAACCCTTTGCTGTTTTGCAGGTATTCTGGTATCCAAGATGAACGTAAAAGCCTTCGCTGGACTGAAGAAGAAATCATCGAAGGATTCGAAGGGGGCGGATGTGGGCAGCCAGAAGCCCGTTGGTGCTTTCTTCAAGAAGTCCGAGGGCCCGTCGATGGCCCCTACTGCTGATGTCGCCGCCGCCGCGAAGAGGAAGACCGCGGCCAAGGCTCCCGAGGGGAAAAAGCCCAAAAAGGGAGATATCGGGAAGAAGGCTCCCGTGGTGATCGTGGATGAGCGCTCAACCTCGGGGCCGCACGTGGAGGTGTCGATGGATGGAACGTCGACGGGCATGGGGGAGCTGTCCCCAGAGACTCTGCAGGTTTCCCTCCCGGGGGTCTGCCGTGATGAACTGCACGGTTGACTCGAGGGAGCTCCTGAGGGGCATGACTCCTGAAATAGACAAGACTGCCCTCGGAGCCTATGATGATGCGGCCCTCGAGGACAAGATCCTCCGGTCTTCCTTGACGGTAAGCGTTTCTCCCCTTGCTTCCTTCCTTTTTCCTTAGATTGTTTTGCGTGGTTGCCCTAACTGTCTTTGTTGTTGATTTGCAGGCTTGCCTAGCCCTTGGTGAACAGGCCCGGAGGCTAGAGGAGTGGCGCCTGCACAAGGCCGAGCAGGATGAGAAGATGAAGAAACTCATCCATCAGAACTCTGATGCCATCAGGCAGATGTCCGAGCTGGAGGAGAGCCTTCGACAGATGAAGCTGCAGGTGGAGGCAGCTGAAAAGGGCAAAGCCGATGCCGAGAGGGCCGCCGCCGAGAATGCCAAGAAAGCTGCTGAGGATGCGGAGGTTGTCGCCAAGGCCCGGGAGGAGGCCGTCGTTGATTTTGTTGCCGAGGGCTGGAGAGAGGAAGGCCTGGTTGGCCTCGGTGGTGGAGGCGTCTGTGGACGAGTGGTGTGATGGGCCTGGTGTAGACTGGTTGTCCCGAAAGGGCAAGCAGTATTATGATGGGGGCGAGTTTTTCACTCAGGCCCTCATCTACCGGAGGATGGCCCGTCACCTGCAGATCGAGCCGAAGGATTTTGATCCGGCAGCGTATGGCCTTCCTCCCCTTCAGCCAGATGTCCGTATCCCTCTTCCCCCGGACGTCGAAAGGCCAGACTTAGAAGATACTGAGCTGATGAAGGAGGCCGAGGGAGACGACGTGGAGGCCGGCGTAGAGGTCACTTCCAAGCCTGCAGAAGAGGGCGCCCCTCTAGATGACCATGTCTGATTTGTACTTTGTAAATCTCTTGAATAATTTTTGTACCAAACATGTATGATCCCTTGGCTTCGGTCACTATGTAACAATTTACCCTTTGTTTTTTGATGAATGTATGAATTGTTGTTGCCTTCGGGCTTTTGATATTTGAATTTGCTTTCCCCTTTAAATGTATGCCTTCGTCTTTTCCTTCGTGTATGAATGTATGCTTGCATGGTAATTTGGCCAAGGGGCCAACTTTTAGGGCTTAGAAAATATTTTTCTAAGTATAGTGCATCCTGTAGCCTTCGGCTACTAGGTCCTTTAGTCATCTGAATATTTTACCAAGGGCCCAATGCTTGGGACTTAGAATTTTTCTAAGTGTAGTTGCACCACTTAGCCCTCGTTGCATATTGAGTGGCCAAGGGCCAACCATCTAGGACTTAGAATGTTTTCTAAGTGATTGAGTTTCAACTGGCCTTTGGTATAGAAAGCCTTCGGGGTTGTAGCCTTTTAGGCGAAATCTCCCTCGGTCATGGTGGTAGTCCCGGGGGCACCTAACTTTGTAGACTTGAAAAATTCCCCGGCCTGTGAGTAATAGTGGGCGCCCTCGGTATGATCTCTCTGATAAATCCACAGGTGTGGACTTAGGAAATTTTGTAGAACATCGATGTCGTAGTAGTGGCCGGTAGGGAGTAGATGCCCTCGGCTGGCCTTGAAATGTTGTTGAGTGGGTTTAGCCAATTCTATCCCTTTTGTAGGACTAGAGCCTTCGGTGTTGATGTAGCCGGAGGCAACCAGAAAGTGGACTTGGCCATTTTCTTGATGATGTCTGTTGAATGGTATCCTTTGGGAATTTAGGAGTTTTCCTGTACCGGAGGTGTTCCCGTGGGGAGCCCTCGGTCTGATACAGAATTTTTTGTGGTGCCGAAAGGTGTTCTGATTGTGAACTGTTGGAGTTTGTACTCATTGATTTCTCGCTGAGTCTACTCCTCTTCACTCCCTCACCTTTTTTGTAGTGAAGGGAAGGCTTCAAGAAACTTGGTTTCTTGGTAAGACTGGGCCTATCGGGAGGCAACAGAATACACCATTAGCTCCCCCCTCGGGTTAACCTTCCGAGTTTCGAGGGGATCGAGGGTCGTTTCCTCGACATAAGACATAGTCTGTAGCCTGCCTCCCCTTGGGAGATGGCATGGAAAGAGCCTCAGTTTTGAAAGTCGTCCCCTCGGCGCCAGACATAGTCCGTGGCCTGCCACACCCTTGGGGTAGTGGCGCGGGGAGCGTTTCGGTTTGAAAGTCGAATCCTGGGCATATTAGATGCCTGCCAATCCCTGGGGGGAAATGGCGCGGAAAGCGCTCCGTTTTTGAAATTTGAATCCTGGGCATATTACTTGCCTGTCATACCCTTGGGGTAGTGACATGAAAAGCGTTTCAAGGAAGGGTTTTCATTTGCACACTGGTTGCAAATGGCCGGGGGCATTACGTGCTGCCGGCACCGATAGATGGAGCCTTCAGTATAGTGCGTCCTCGAGGGGTACGACTTTTGAAACAACACTTGGTGTTTGTTTCGGTAAATGGTCCCCGGTACTTTGTACCGAGGGGTCTTCAATAAACACTGGGTGTTGTTTTGTTGAAAGTTGATAGGAGTGCCTACCCTCGGCATTTGTTGCCGAGGGGTCTTCTTTGAAAACACTTGGTGTTTCCTTCACGGTTGTAGGTGATTGGGGTGTCTACCCTTGGTACTTGGTACCGAAGGGTCTTCAAAGGAAACACTTGGTGTTTTTCTTCCGCTTGTTGAAAGTTGATAGGAGTGCATACCCCGGCACTTGGTGTCGAAGGGTCTTCTTTGAAAACACTTGGTGTTTTCTTTGCTGTTATAGGTGATGGAAGCGTCTACCCTCGGCACTTGGTGCCGAGGGATCTTGGTTGTGTTAAGGCCTGTGACCAGGAACTTGTGTGAGGGCTTGGCCGCTAACAAGCGTCTTGTTTTGTTCTTGGTGTAGAATAATACATTTACTAGTTATGAGGGCTTAGGCCGTAGAATAACACATTTATTAGTTATGAGGGCTTGGGCGCTCTAACATTACTGATAAAATTTAACTAGATGATGTACATTCCAATGCCTTGAGACCTTAGTCCCATTGGGACGTTTTAGTTTATAAGTTCCTGGCTTGATGATGGCTGCTATGATGTAAGGGCCTTCGAATTTTGGTGCCATCTTGCCGCCCTCGGTTGGTTGACTAGCTTCCCTCCTCCGGAGGACATAGTCCCCCACTTGGAATTCTCGAGAGCGAACCTTGGCGTCGATGTAGCTTTTGACTTGCCTTCGATAATTCTCCGCCCGCATGAAGGCTTGCTCTCGGCGTTCTGAAATAAGGTGAAGGTCGAGGGCCATGTTGCTGTCATTAACCTCGGGGTCGTATTGGTCCACCCTTTGGGTAGGAAGGGTCACCTCAGTGGGGGCCTTAGCCTCGAACCCGTAACATAGGGAGAATGGTGTCTCGCCCGTCGCTCGCCGAGGGGTGGTGCGATAGGCCCACAAAATGTTGTGGAGTTCTTCTACCCAGCCTTCCCCTTCGGCCTCCAGCTTCTTCTTTAGGCCCTCGAGCAAGGTCCGGTTGGCGTTCTCTATTTGCCCGTTGCCTTGAGCATAGGCAACGGAGGAGAAGGTGTGCTTGATCCCCCATGCCTCTAGAAGGGCACAGAAAGGGGTTGCCTCAAACTGAGTCCCGTTGTCGGAGATGATTTGTTGGGGGACGCCTAACCTTGTGAGGATGTTCTTGAGAACAAAATGACGGCACCTGGCCTCGGTGATGCTGGCGAGGGGCTCAGCTTCCACCCATTTGGTGAAATAGTCAATGGCGACGATGATGTACCTGTTGTTGGAGGTACCCCTTGACAGAGGGCCCACAAGGTCTATTCCCCATCGAGCGAAGGGTATGGATGTGCTTATGGGGGCATAGTTGACTGCTGGCCTGCCGGGGGATTTCTGGAAGTGTTGGCATGCGGTACACCTTCGGGCGAGATCCGCACAATCCCGGGCCATTGTAGGCCAGAAGTAGCCCCGGATTATGAGCCTTCGGGACATGGAGAAGGGTCCTTGGTGAGCTGAACAAGTGCCACTGTGCACTTCCTCCATCGCAACTTCGGCTTCATCTTGATGAAGGCACCGAAGTAGCGTGCCGTTGTAAGACCGTTTATAGAGCCTTCCGTTTCGATGGTGTAGCTGGGAACCCTCAGCTTTGCTAGCTTGGCACGGGTTTCGTCCAAGGGCAGTTGCCCTGTGGTGATGAAGGCGGTGATGTCTGAGATCCAGTCCTCTTGCCTTTGTTGTATGTGCATGACGAGGCTGGCATGTATGCTGGAAAGGCTGAGTTCCTCGATTTTGGTAATCTTGGATATGTGCTCGGGGGACTCGGCCAAGAGCTTTGACAGAATGTCGGCCTCGGAGTTTTGAGCCCTCAGTATTTGAGTAAGAGAGTGCACCTCAAATACCTTAAGCAACTCCTTGGCCGCCTCCTTGTATTGCTTCATCCTTCCTTCCTTGGCTTCATATTCCCCAGAGATTTGGCCGGTGACTAGCTTGGAGTCGCATTTCACATGGATCTGCCGGGCTTTCATGTTAGCTGCCAGCCGAAGGCCGCAGAGGAGGGCCTCATATTCAGCTTCATTGTTGGAGACCTTGAAGGAGAAGCGTATAGTATAGTAGGCCCGGAAGCCTTCGGGTGAAATGAGAACCACCCCTCCTCCACAAGCTTTGACAGCGGAGGAGTCGTCGGTGTAGAGGGTCTGTAACACCCCAAATTTCCCACCCAAAAATAATACTTTATTCAAAATAAATATCAACTTTATTTGAAAACATCAGAGTTTTGCAGCGGAAATCAAAAGGGAAATAGGGGTGCTACCGCCACACTCGATTCTCTCTTAATCGAGTGCACAGGCTAAAACAACTTAAACTTCAAAATCAAAAGTTCACTGATTAAAGTTATTGAAAAAGAAATTTACAATGATTTACTAATAATGTTTTCTAGCGAAAGCTCTCTCTCGAAATCAACTTCAACATCGATCAACTCAACATCTGTACAAAAATCATGTACATAAAGAAAAAAAATAAAAGAAACACACATTAGCAATAATGCTAAGTAAGTCTCACCTAACCTTTTAAAATAATAACAATAGTATATATATAAATTCGTACAATCATTAGTATAAAAATATTTTAAAAACACTTTATAAATCACAAGTAAACGATATCTGTACAAAATCCCAATCACATAACTCGTGAACCATAATAATTCCAAAATACATGAAACACCAAAATTTCTCCTCTATTGAATTTCTCCAAAAATCACTTTGTAACTAACTTCCTAGTAATTTAGAAGGGCGGTGCTCAACACTTTGGTTGAGCCCGGTGGTCCGTTGTTATGTACGGCCACCCCGGGACTATGGCCGGTACCACAACTGCTCCTTGGAAACGGAAACAACTACTTTAAGTGTGCACACCCCCTAAAGGTATTCCAAGCCCTCCGGGTTAGTAAGTCGATCCGGGTAGCCGGGATGTTTTCTACCAACTACCCCACCTCAAAAAATGAATGATTAGGAGCTACTACTACCACTACTACTCAAAAGCCGGGATGTTTTCTACCGACCGTCAATTCACCTCAAACCAAAACCAACAAAAATTGAGTAGTAGTAGACCTAACCACCCTCCACATTTTAAGGGACGTGGAAAACCAACACCACGGATTTCTCTTGTGATGCTCACCTTTTATGAAAATATTTATTTTTCTCAAAATCAATCGAAGTTTATACTTCAAAAATTCCCTTTGCATCAAACTCCCACAAAGATAACAAATTACGTACTATTACAAAATCTCCCAAAATCGTATACGATCAACAAAACAATATATCAACTAATATCTCAAATACAACCCTTTCATATAATAATATTCACTCAAATTCAGCACACATAAAATCAATTCTCAAATATGCACACAAAAATATTTAAAAGAAATCACGAAGAAAAAGAACTAATTTCGGTTGACGTGAAACTTACCTCGAATCGCGATAGATCTTAACGGAAACTTCTATCTCGATCTTCTTCAAATTCACCTTATAAGAATATTAAAATTCTATAATTAATAATTATTTTAGTCTCTTACTAGCTATTCCCCAATTATAGTTTAACATTATTAACATTATTGTTATTAACTTATTACTAATTATTGTTATAAAACTTCAGATAGCCACAGTCGAAGTAATCAGCCCCATATAGCTTATTCCATAGACGGACTATTAATTAAATTTCCGGCCCAACAACAAAACATGATACGGAGCAAAGAAGCATACATGTACAGTAGCCAGCGTTTTCTTCGTTCTGCGACCAACAACGAATCTGCGAAGGAGACGATCGACGCTACGTTGCAGCTTCCTTCATCCCGGGAACGCTCTCTCGACGTCAGTCAGCATGGGGCAGATGGTCCGGCAACTCAGACCTGAGATAATCTCCTGGCAGCTCCTCTTGCTCCGGCGAAGAAACAGTCCGGCGTACGGGTCTTCTTCTCTGGAAAAAGGATGGCCGTCAGTCCTACGCTCAACGATAGACCGTTCTTCTTCTCATCTAGTGACAATTAGCAGTGGTCTCATGATCGACTGAAGTGGGTTGATCGTCCCAGGTTGTGTGCTCTCAACTCCGGCTATGGTAACAACTCCGGCGGCTTCCTTCTCCGGCGAAGACGTCCTAGAAACCAGCCCGTCGATGATACTTCCTTCTAGGGACGGACAGCGATTCACTCCGGCGTTGGTCCCTCGAAGAAAATCCCAGCAATGATTCTTCCTTCTCCGGCGGCGCAACTGGTTCTTTCTCCGGCGAATTTCCCCCTTCTCTCACGTTCTCTTTTCTTCTTTTCTTTTTGCAACGCAGATGCAATCGTTCAGCAGTTTCAGTTTGGTGACAGCAACTGCGGCCTCTCTTCTTCCTCCGGCGTAGACCACACCGGCGACGTTCATCCGTTTCTCTCCTTTCTTCCTATGTTTTGCGACACCGGCCGAAGATTTATGGAGAAGCTTCGTTGCTTTGGTGTTCCGTGATAGATGAAAAAGCAGGTGTTGCTTGTATATGCTGCAGGTGTAATCTTCCGTGCCGTATACGATGAATATATATGCTTGACCGATGTTTCTCGACTTAGGGTTTCGTAGTTAGAATGGATTTGGCCATCTGGTACGTTACAGATCTTAGGCTATGTATATGAGTATAATAATAGTTATAAGTATTTTGAGTATAATATACTCCGTAGTTTTATATTAATGCAAAGTCTGGCATTAATATTATTATTATGCATAGTACGTGCCTTTAATAAGAGTATATTAACGCAACTTCCTTATTTATACACATGTACGCATAGTAATTCTCTATTTAAATTCAATTCAAGTGTAGCATACGGAGTAATATTAGTCGACACTCCATATAATTAGAATTTGCTCAAACGTCACTTTTATAATTTACATCATAAAATGCTACTCTTAATATTTATGTCAAAGTTTAATGTGAGAAAAAAAATGTCACTTTTGTAATATGTTAAAGTTTTATCAAATTAACGTAATTATCTATTTTATATTATTTAAATTTTCGGAGTGTCACATTCTTTCCCCCTTAAAAATATGCTTCGTCCCCGAAGCAGTTACTCAAGAATCTTCTTCCTTCGAATATCGTATGAGCTTGTCATAGTGAAAACGTCGTATGAGCATCCCGTTACGATTTTCCCGAGGTGATGTTCTCCATACTTCGAGCAGTGGAAGCGTGTTTTCTTCATGGAGATTATCTTTTTCTGCAGGTCTTGGTCTTGATTCTTGTTCTCGTTTCGGGTCTCCCCCTTCTGATTTAGCTTGTGCCGTTTGCCTCCCTATTTTCTTTCTTCTTGGGTGCTCTTCCTTCATTTCTTGGGTGCCTCCTTCTCGAGTTGTCGTAATCTTAGTGGTTGATTTTATTTTTTTGTAGGCCACATTCAAAGTTTGGAATCCTAAAACGCAAATAGTCCTCTGAGTCACAAAATTCCTAGCCTTATTGATTTCATCGCGAACTAGCGCGGGTGAAAATCGTGCGAGATCCAAGAATTTGGCGTAGTATTCTCGGACATTCATATCTACTTGTTTTATGTATAAGAATTCTTCGTACTTCAACTTGTAGCTTTCATGTGCTCTAGGTTGAATCTTTCTCGTGTCGTCTCCTAAAACGTCTCCCCATAAGAGTCGTGTCATGGTCCACCCATCATCCGCTTCTTAACGTAGGCAATCTGTAGCCGTTTCGATACGTTGATTCGCAACACATTTTATAGCACCAAAAAAAAAGAATTTTTTTTTGTCAAAAGTGCAAATCCAATCCTCAAAAATGAGAGAATCTTCTTGGCCTAAATAAGTTGGGGAATTACGCCCAACTACGCGTTCCGCAATATCATTGCGCTTCTTAAGCCGATGTTGGTGTTGATTTTGACGCAGCGCACTTGCGACTCTGGATGTGTTGAGTAAGTTGTCTCAAATCTTGATTCAGCTCCGCGTTCGTCGATGTGGCGTCATTGCGTTACACGTTGTCCCTCGTAGGCATTATTGGCTTCTTGGAAAGATTGCGTTTAGGATACGATTAAGAAATCTATCGAGTACTATTCGTAATTGTACTACCTTAGCTAATAACTTCACTTAATCAAGCAAACACATAATGTATAGTTCTTTAAGTGCAAAGTCAATCTTAAATAAGCCAGTAAGGATATATCCAAAACAAAAAGAATATCTCAAATGATTCAAATGAACCACGTATTCAACCAAAACTAAAAATAAAAATCTCACAATCTCACCGCTGCCTAAATTTTTATCTTAGTCCTATAAATTCCTACTCATTCTTCAAATATTTTAGAAAAGTGTTTTGAAAATTCCCTTGAAAAACCTTTAAACAAAATCTCAAAAAAAAAATGTTCGCAAACCTCAATAGAAAACCTAAAAAAAACATTTTTTTAGTATCTTTTTTTAGATACTTTTGACTATAGTTGTCGTTATACCAGTTGCTAAGAGTACCATCTTAACAACCAGCGACTTTGCGATCCGAGTCTCAAAAAATTTTGAAATATTGTTTAGAAAACCTTTTGAAAAATGCTTTGAAAACTCCCCCAGAAAAACCTGGGACCTGTGGGTTATGCTCTGATACCAACTTGTAACACCCCCAAATTTTCCACCCAAAAATAATACTTTATTCAAAATAAATATCAACTTTATTTGAAAACATCAGAGTTTTGCAGCGGAAATCAAAAGGGAAATAGGTGTGCTACCGCCACACTCGATTCTCTCTTAATCGAGTGCACATGCTAAAACAACTTAAACTTCAAAATCAAAAGTTCACTAATTAAAGTTATTGAAAAAGAAATTTACAATGATTTACTAATAATGTTTTCTAACGAAAGCTCTCTCTCGAAATCAACTTCAACATCGATCAACTCAACACCTGTACAAAAATCATGTACATAAAGAAAAAATAAATAAAAGAAACACACATTAGCAATAATGCTAAGTAAGTCTCACCTAACCTTTTAAAATAATAACAATAGTATATATATAAATTCGTACAATCATTAGTATAAAAATATTTTCAAAACACTTTATAAATCATAAGTAAACGATATCTGTACAAAATCCCAATCACATAACTCGTGAACCATAATAATTCCAAAATACATGAAACACCAAAATTTCTCCTCTATTGAATTTCTCCAAAAATCACTTTGTAACTAACTTCCTAGTAATTTAGAAGGGCGGTGCTCAACACTTTGGTTGAGCCCGGTGGTCCGTTGTTATGTACGGCCACCCCGGGACTATCGCCGGTACCACAACTGCTCCTTGGAAACGGAAACAACTACTTTAAGTGTGCACACCCCCTAAAGGTATTCCAAACCCTCCGGGTTAGTAAGTCGATCCGGGTAGCCGGGATGTTTTCTACCAACTACCCCACCTCAAAAACTGAATGATTAGGAGCTACTACTACCACTACTACTCAAAAGCCGGGATGTTTTCTACCAACCGTCAATTCACCTCAAACCAAAACCAACAAAAATTGAGTAGTAGTAGACCTAACCACCCTCCACATTTTAAGGGACGTGGAAAACCAACACCACGGATTTCTCCCGTGATGCTCACCTTTTATGAAAATATTTATTTTTCTCAAAATCAATCGAAGTTTATACTTCAAAAATTCCCTTTGCATCAAACTCCCACAAAGATAACAAATTACGTACTATTACAAAATCTCCCAAAATCGTATACGATCAACAAAACAATATATCAACTAATATCTCAAATACAACCCTTTCATATAATAACATTCACTCAAATTCAGCACACATAAAATCAATTCTCAAATATGCACACAAAAATATTTAAAAGAAATCACGAAGAAAAAGAACTAATTTCGGTTGACGTGAAACTTACCTCGAATCGCGATAGATCTTAACGGAAACTTCTATCTCGATCTTCTTCAAATTCACCTTATAAGAATATTAAAATTCTATAATTAATAATTATTCTAGTCTCTTACTAGCTATTCCCCAATTATAGTTTAACATTATTGACATTATTGTTATTAACTTATTACTAATTATTGTTATAAAACTTCAGATAGCCACAGTCGAAGTAATCAGCCCCATATAGCTTATTCCATAGACGGACTATTAATTAAATTTCCGGCCCAACAACAAAACATGATACGGAGCAAAGAAGCGTACATGTACAGTAGCCAGCGTTTTCTTCGTTCTGCGACCAACACCGAAGCTGCGAAGGAGACGATCGACGCTACGTTGCAGCTTCCTTCATCCCGGGAATGCTCTCTCGACGTCAGTTAGCATGGGGCAGATGGTCCGGCAACTCAGACCTGAGATAATCTCCTGGCAGCTCCTCTTGCTCCGGCGAAGAAACAGTCCGGCGTACGGGTCTTCTTCTCTGGAAAAAGGATGGCCGTCAGTCCTACGCTCAACGATAGACCGTTCTTCTTCTCATCTAGTGACAATTAGCAGTGGTCTCATGATCGACTGAAGTGGGTTGATCGTCCCAGGTTGTGTGCTCTCAACTCCGGCTATGGTAACAACTCCGACGGCTTCCTTCTCCGGCGAAGACGTCCTAGAAACCAGCCTGTCGATGATACTTCCTTCTAGGGACGGACAACGATTCACTCCGGCGTTGGTCCCTCGAAGAAAATCCCAGCAATGATTCTTCCTTCTCCGGCGAATTTCCCCCCTTCTCTCACGTTCTCTTTTCTTCTTTTCTTTTTGCAACGCAGATGCAATCGTTCAGCAGTTTCAGTTTGGTGACAGCAACTGCGGCCTCTCTTCTTCCTCCGGCGTAGACCACACCGGCGACGTTCATCCGTTTCTCTCCTTTCTTCCTATGTTTTGCGACACCGGCCGAAGATTTATGGAGAAGCTTCGTTGCTTTGGTGTTCCGTGATAGATGAAAAAGCAGGTGTTGCTTGTATATGCTGCAGGTGTAATCTTCCGTGCCGTATACGATGAATATATATGCTTGACCGATGTTTCTCGACTTAGGGTTTCGTAGTTAGAATGGATTTGGCCATCTGGTACGTTACAGATCTTAGGCTATATATATGAGTATAATAATAGTTATAAGTATTTTGAGTACAATATACTCCGTAGTTTTATATTAATGTAAAGTCTGGCATTAATATTATTGTTATGCATAGTACGTGCCTTTAATAAGAGTATATTAACGCAACTTCCTTATTTATACACATGTACACATAGCAATTCTCTATTTAAATTCAATTCAATTGTAGCATACGGAGTAATATTAGTCGACACCCCATATAATTAGAATTTGCTCAAACGTCACTTTTATAATTTACATCATAAAATGCTACTCTTAATATTTATGTCAAAGTTTAATGTGAGAAAAAAAATGTCACTTTTGTAATATGTTAAAGTTTTATCAAATTAAAATAATTATCTATTTTATATTATTTAAATTTTCGGAGTGTCACAGGGTCCACCAGTCGTCCGAGGGAGCCGAGGGCTCCTCGTCCGTGGCCGATCTTGCCGTGCACTCCGTTACGAAGTCCGCCAGGGCTTGGCCCTTGATGGCAGGCCTCGGACGGATGTCAATGTTGTATTGGATAAGGAAGATAGCCCATTTTACCATTCGGGAGGAGCTGGTGGGGCTCCTCATGAGGGCGCCGAGGGGTTGGTGAGTGAGAACCTGGACCGGGTGAGTTTGGAAGTAGTGGCCCAACTTCTTGACGGTCCAAACGATGGCTAGTACCGTTTTTCCACAGGGGAATACCGGAGTTCCGCTTCCCTGAGGGTTTTGCTAACGTAGAAGATGGCATGTTGAACGCCGTCTTCCTCCCAGATGAGGACTGAGTTGATGGTTGCCGGGCTAACGCCAAGGTAAAGGTATAGAGTTTCCCCTACCTTGGGTTTGGAGAGCACAGGGGTGAAGATAAGTACCGTTTGAGCTCGTCAAAGGCCTCCTGGCATTTTGAAGTCCATTGGAAGCCGGCGGTCTTCCTCATGATTTGGAAGAAGGGTAAGTACTTCTCCGCCGATTTTGAAAGGAAGCGGTTGAGGGCTGCCAGGCGGCCCGTCAACCGTTGTACCTCCTTTACGTTGCGCAGTGGCTCCATGTTGATGATGGCCTGGATTTTTTCGGGATTGGCCTCGATACCCCTCCGGCTCACCATGTAGCCTAAGAATTTGCCTCCTTGTACGTCGAAGGTGCACTTCTTCGGGTTTAGCCGAAGGTTGATTTTTTGCATGATGGCGAAGATTTCCCGGAGGTCATTAGCATGGCTTGAAGACTGTTTGCTTTTGACGATCATATCGTCAACATAGGCCTCCATGGTGCGCCCTAGGACAGCCTAAAAGACTCTGGCCACCATCCAGGTGTAAAGGCGCCTGAGTTTTTCAGGCCGAAGGCCATGACAAGGTAGCAGAAGATGCCCTCGGGAGTCATGAAGGCTATTTTTTCAGCGTCCTCCTCGTGCATAAAAAATTGGTGATACCCTCAGAAAGCATCGAGGAAGGACATGATCTCACACCCTGCGATCTCATCCACCAATTGATCAGTATTTGGTAGAGGGAAAGGATCCATAGGGCATGCCTTGTTTAAATCAGTGTAGTCCACGCACATGCGGAAGGAGGGTGGCTTTTGTGCGAGGATCACGTTAGCTAGCCATGAGGGGTATTTCACCTCCTTGATGTGTTTGATAGAAAGGAGCATGACAACCTCCTTCTTCACAAATTCCCTCCTCTCGGCCGAGAGGGGTCTTCTTCGCTGTTCTTCGCTGTTGTACAACTCTGACCCTTCGGCTTATCCCCGGCATGTCCTCCGGCCCCCACGCAAAAACAACGGAGTAGGCGCGGAGGGCGTCGGTGATGCCGGTCTTCAGGTCTTCGAGGAGTTGGGCTCCAATCTTCACGACTCTCTCCGGCTTGGCCGGATCGATCGCAAAGTCTTCTACGCCCTCGGCCGGTTCAGCCCTCGGCCTCTTTTCTTCTTCTTCTACGGTTCCGGTGATGGTGTCAACACGAAATTCCGTCTTACTTACCTTCTTCGTTACTTGAAGGTAGCAGGAGCGGACAAGCTTTTGGTTTCCCCTCGAGTAGCCGATGCCTCCCTCGGCCGGGAACTTGAGGCAGAGGTTCCTCATGGAGAAGTTTTAAAACTTCGTTACTTGAATTTTAGTATATTTTTTATAACGATCGGAGTACAAATAAAGAAGTTTTAAAACTTTGAAGAAAATAGGAGTTTTTTTAATTTGGGCGGGACCCACTATTATATATTCTTTAAGCATTCGATGGTAGGTGTCGTGGCGACTCTCTTAACTCAAGTTTATTTGGGCAGTATTTTGGGAAATACTTTTAAACTAACATTAATTTGGGAAATATTTTTTTGTTTGACATTATTTTGGGGAAAACTCGTATATTTTGGAATAAAAAGGAATAAATAAATATAATAATAATGCTTGGAGAACATACACATTTTGAAACGCTTTCTTGTAAACAACATTGGTAGTATGCTCGATTTGTTCATCATCTCCATCTTAAATTTAGCAATCAATTAATCTTTCTTTTAATCATATTCAGGAATTTTTCTCTAAATGATACAGAGTATTATAGTAAAAATATTAATAAATAATATCCTAATAATATTCAACCAAAATAATAATCATAATAATATTATAATTATAACAACAATAATAATAATCATATAATTAATAATCAAAAACATTATACTGTTTTTACTTGAACTTATTAATCCATAGCATACCAGTTCACACCAGACTTCAATAGTTGTAGAATACACATATACCATACATTTACTACACGAAGTCAGCTCGAACCAGAAAATTTCAGTAGAAATAAAAAAACATAATAATATAATATCAATCATAGAAAGATAACAATAATAATCATAATAATAAAAAATTATTATCGAACAATATAATTATAATCCTAATTAAATATTAAATATATTTGACAAAGTCCAACGCAGATCTGAGATTAAAGAGAAAAGGGTCAGATAGGGTCTCAACATACAAAAAAATGTCAAATAAAGCCTTACATAGGAGGTTCTGACCGGCCGACGCCATTTAGGAGGTTCCTGGTGAAATTTTTCGATGAACTTTTGTGAGCATGTTACTCATTAAGTCTAGTTTACTCATTCCAAATTTCAGATAAAACTTCAATCGGGAAATCATTCAAATAAATTCTTGAATATAACTACGATTTTAACTGCACACTTATCTTCAAGAATTTATTTGAATGCCTTCTCGATTGAAGTTTTAGCTGAAAATCGGTATGAGTAAACTAGATTTAATGAATAAGATGCTCACAAAAGGTCATCGAAAAATTCCACCGGGAACCGCCTAAATGGCGTTGGCCGGTCAGAACCTCCTATATAAGGCCTTATTTGACATTTTTATTTTGTAAGCTCGAGGCCCTATCTGATCCTTTTCCCGAAATTAAAATACCAATATTTTAAGGCGAAATTAATAAGAATAATCCATACTTTTAGGGACTCTACAATAATAATCCCCACTGGGAGTATCTATAAAAATAATCCGAACTAGCAATAGTGTCTACAAGAATAAATTGGGGTGAATTTAAATTAATGCCCGTTTAATACTATCAATCTCTACTCTCACTTTTCTCTTTACCCATCTTCTTATGAAAGTGAATTAAAACCAAAATCCATTTAATCTTAATGTTATTTCCGCCATATGTGGTTCTTTCTAAGATAGAAGATAGAAGTGTTACCCGAAAAGAAGAGTAGTGAAGGGCAAAGTTGAGGTAAGATTTGGGAGGATTGAATGGGAAATAATTTTAATTTACCTCTATTTTTTTGTGGACACTATTGCTAGTTCGGATTATTTTTATGAATACTCTCAGTATGGATTATTATTGTGGAACCCCTAAAAGTAGGGATTATTTCTGTGAATTTCGCCATATTTTTATAAACTTTAAGAACCCGTTTGGTAACCTTTTTTTCGGCTTATCAGGCTTATCAACCAACTTTTTAAAAAAATACGGAGTATGTATCTTTTGATTTCGCGCGCTGAATTTTGTAATAAGTAGAAAATGTAAGGTTGAAATTACTTTTATGGCCTTATTGGCTGAAGTTACTGTAGAGTATCATTTTAGTTATTCTTTCATATAATTTTTTATTTCCAATTTAATCAGAATTTCATAAATTTCAGCAGAATAAGTTAATTCAGCAACTTTCAGTGTTATAGGGGCTCTAAATCAGCCCAGCCCAGGCGAATACTGTATCTTAAATCTACCCGGTCCAGCAACTTAAACCTAACGCGCCCTATCTCTACTCCCTCCTTCGGCCGCATCATTTATCCGTTCATCCAGTTCAGCAACTTAAACCTCACTCACACCATCGTGTGTTCTTCCGCTGACCATCGTCTGTGTGGTATTGATTATTCCGGCTGAGGTAAAACCAAAGAATCTCAAACCACGTCTACCATCGTTTTGTGATTTTCTTGAACGGTTAGGTAATTGAATTTCTTTATCAGTTTGTTCATGCATACACTCGTTATTGTGATTATTTACATGTGTAGTTGCATATGATTTGGCCATAAATTGCATGTTTAACAGATTTATATTGTATCTGTATTTATCACAACAAAATACCTCTTTCATAGATTCATTTACATGGCTAAACCTATGCCAATTTGTGAAAATGATGTATACATATTTGTGTTTTTAAATGCCAACATTTGTGAAATTCTGGATTTAACCTAGCCGCTATCGTCGTTGCGTCTGGTACTCTGGTTCTGTGAGTTGTTCTCTACGACTCTGCATCTTGAGTTCTATTTGGGATTTTGGGCTTTATTTTTAATTAAATTAAAAGCCTAATTGCCTAAAGGCCTTAAGTCCTTAATTAAATGAGTTTCCTAAAAAAAATAAATTTTAATCTACTCAGTTTTGGGCCTGCGGAATGCGGACTTCGACTTTGACTAGACGAGTTGTCGCCAACTTCACGCCTGGATGACGACTGGACGACGCCAACCTCGACTATTCTTCTTCGGCGAGGCGAGGTTAACAGGCGAGCACTCCCCAGCGCCTGGACGCCTAGTCGGTGACTAGGCGACGCCGTGACAAGCTTGATAGGAATCAACAATACAAATCACTTTTTTACAACATTTTTAAAACTTCTTAAGAATTAACAAAACAAATCACTTTTTAAGGATTTTATCTTCGATATTTGTACTATCTGATTTTACTTCTATGTTCAATTTAAATTCATTTGAACATATTTTGTAAGTACATAAATATTAACATTTTTATGTTGGATCAAATGTTTTTTTTGAACTTATGATATATAATGCTATAATAAGTTTATTATGTTTTATATATAAATTACCATAGACCCCTCGTATGAAGTGTTTAATTTTCATACTATTCCCAAATTTGAAAATCCTAATTGAATTAATATGTTGGGGCTGGATTGTTTTAAATGTCGCCTAAAGATTTATTTTTGAATTGCATTTGAGCACACATTCATGCTTGTTTGTTACTTATTTAATATCAATTGCATCTCAAACGATCACTTTTATGTAAAGTTTCATACTAAATTTGATCTCATATGGAAATGTATGAGATTAAACAGTGTAACGTGCAATACCTATTCAAACATACTTTATTTTCAAAGGGTCTTTAGACTCAAAATATAATTGCGAGACCATGTTTTATATATAATAAATATTAACTAAATAATAATCTTCAATAAATTTTGAACAGTACTATTGTAAATATATGTTATATTTGTAAAATAGGAATAATATCAATAAATATATTTTTAAATCAATGGATTTATATGGTGATGTAGCTAAAAGCGTAAATGATGATCTGCATGTGATTAGAACAGTGTTGTCTGATCTTTTTAAAAATTATAACTTTGTATCTTTTTAAAAGGGTGATTTATATGTTTATGTAAATTTTTCTGTAAAAGCAATTGAAAAGTGTAGCACATATTACCTATTCCAACACACTTTATCTTAAAACATGAAAGGGTCTTTAGACACAAAATATAATTATGAGATGCATTTTAACATGATATTATCTCTTATGTTGCAGGTCTAATCCAAAAGGACTGATTATATTTGGACCTGAGTAAGGTACCCAAATGTGTATTATTCGTAAATGAAATGTAATTATTAATTAGTTAAGATTAGGGATTGCAGGTATTTTCTATTGCATGCTCAAATTCTCAAGTATGATCTTCATCCCCTAAACTTAAGTCATACTTTTTGCTTTTAACTACAATCAAAGGCAGATTGTTTACAAAATAAATTGTCCACTGTTCAATGTTTAAACTAAGTCTTTCAATTTCTTGTAATAAGCAATCTAAATGTTTACTGAATCTGTTTTTCTTTCTTTTTGGTAAAAAATAAATCTGTTTTTCAAAACATGCCTTATCTGACTTTAAAACAACATGTCCTATGTACCTTAATGTGTTTATTATCAATGTTTGGACATTCAAGTATGGTTGTTGATCTGCTACACTCAAAATATTTGTTTTGAAACCCTAATGATATATACAACTATATACCAAAACAGACTTAATTTTACCTTTCAGGTTACCTTTTGTTGTTGGCATTGTTTCTGGGTGTTTGAGAAACACACTTTCCCGGAATTGTGCCAATGATATCTGTGTTTATCAAACTGTTAGAAAGAATAGGAAACCTGAGATAAACACTACTAAACAAAAATGAATTTCTAGTAGCATAATTTTTTATAAGAATTTAAATTTAAATCATATGATTTACCTCATCATCATTGGATTGGATACTGCTTCTAAGGTCTCACCCTCCTGCCAATATCTGTGATTGTTAACCAAAGATGAACTCCTAAAATTACATGAAATCTTATTCGCATATTTTTCAGAAAAAGTTTTAAGCACTCCACATATCTTTTCATCATGCCAAATAATTGTAGTGTATCCCCTCTCCTGAAATGCAGCCAAACCTCAAAGACCCATGCAACTCTCACTTTCAATGTCAATGTTATAATGTTTGTTGTTCTGTATGCCTAACTGATTATGTTGGCCTTACACACACACACACACACACACACTACAAATTTGAAGTACTCTCAATATGTATGATAAATTACCCAATGGGCAATAGCATGCAATTTCTTTTAATTTGAATAGACATCTCCCGGTGCCCAATAAATTTGTACTTGAGAATCTGAATAAAGTAGATTTGTCTTGTTATAGGCAACCAACTTTAATTAGAACAGCTCAAAGGCAGTAACTATGATTATACAAAGGACAATAAATGTGTGATATCCGGATAATAGGTGTGTATTACATGCCCCTGCAGCAGCATGCATTCATCATTAATTTGGCATTAAATGAATTCTACTTTTTAGTGAGCCTCACACCTTGCTTTCTTGATATTGGGTATTACATTAAATGCAGTACTATTTTGGGCATCAAAACCTGGAAAAACTTAGAAAACCAACCCGACCCACTGCAGACTCAACCCTACCCATGAATGTGATGTTTTTGAGCAGGAACACTGTTCACAAATTACTGTTTATGGTTTCTGTAGACCTTTTCCTCCTGCTTTTGTATAATAGAAGATTTGTTAAATTAAAAAAAAGATTATATTTAAATTATATTTTTTAATAAAATAAACAAAAAACTAGATAAAATATAGCTAACGTAGTCAGATCAACAACTTCAGCTATACATAACAATAATATTATTTTTTTTGACAATTCAGCTGGAAAATTTAAAAATTACTCCGGGTATTACTTATTTATATAAAAATAATTGATAAAGATGTTTTTAATTAGATTAAAATTTTCTAGTCTAGTCTGATCTGTTTAAGTTTGGTTCGATCTGATAATGTCTTATTTATGTGTACTATACAATTGTCAAATTCTGAACTGATCTTTTTTAAAACTGGCCTGGTTTGTTTAAGCTTGATTTGGTTTATTTAAGACTAATAAGTTTAAATAAAAACATCCTAAAACATATAAAATGAAATACTATCTTATCTATTATCCAACAGACTCTTAGGATGTTTTATTTTGGACTGTTTCAGTCCCAGCTCAGACCAGACCACATCAAACCAGACCAGACTTTCATAGTTATAAAATACACAGCGACCAAATATTTAGCAGACCAGACCCGATCAGTTCAAATAAAACCAAACCAGATCAAACCATGTCAGACCAGATCAACAAATTTCACTCCAAAAGAATTAGTAATGCTTGATGCCCGTCCCAATAAGTTAACAAAATTACAAAACAAGAAAGATATGGGCTTTCCGTGTGTCTTTTGATGGAATGGCCCATTGCATATCTTTTGGCTTGTAGAGTGGAGCCTAAGTCTTCTGTCAAACACATCTCCAGCAGCCAGGGTTTTGCGAAGTGCAGAATCGAGACTTCAGCAGCGCAGCAGTAGCAGCCATGGCAAGCACAAAAGTCCAGAGGATTATGACCCAACCCATTGTAATTTTTATTGATTCCTTATTTGCCTAGTTATATTTCTCATTTATTACCCTTTTTTAGACAAACCTATCGCTGATCAAGTGTCATTTTCCGCGTTTTTTTTTGTAGAATCTGATATTCAGGTTTCTTCAGAGTGTAAGTTCCTAATCCACATTCCCAAAGAATAATTATTTCATTCTTCATTATTAAATATTGTAATAAGTGCATGTTGGAACTAAATGCAGAAAGCTCGAATTCAAATTTGGCTCTTTGAGCAGAAGGATCTGAGGATTGAAGGACGTATTATTGTAAGTTTTTATTTGTAAATGAATGAATAACAGTAGCAGTGAACATAAGCCTCGGTGCTTGAGACATTTTGCAGCTGTGGTGAGAGGTGTAAGCCTCGAGGTGGTTTGAGGCATAAGCCTCAAACCTTTTATGCTGAAAACATTATGTAGTGTCAATATACATAGAAATGAGACATAAGTACCATAGACTACAATAGTAAGTTCAATTCTTCAAAGAAACTCATTAAGATTTGTTGGCCTATATAAATATGAAAAAGTTGTCAAAATGAGAAAACATAGAAGAAATTGCTGAAACCTGGAATTTCTCGTATTGTGAAGCAATTTGACTCCACAAAATTTTAAGGAAGATACTTTTGATGCTATTTCTTAATGAAAAGAAACAGATATGTAGAGTTGTTTGAGTTATTTAAATGCCTTCTTGAAAGAAGAAAAGAAACGAATATCTATACTGCTATAGCAACAGAACCTTTGAAAAATGCTAGTACTTGTGAGGAGTGGATAGTAGTTGTAGATTTGTATGGCATATAAACTTTATAAGTAGAGCTATGTGATAATAATTGCTGATTTTGGCAAATAGATTATAGGGTTTAATAGGCTTAGTAAACAATTATTAGGAAATATTATATCCCATACATGGTTTGCAATTGCGCAATGCAACTGCGCCTTATGGCACGCATCTGCTATTTCAAAGTCTGTGACGTAATATTGCATTGCATATGGCGATTTGGTCTGCAGCGTAGATTTTTAACGCTATGGTGTACGCAATATAACGTAAGCCATGAGGCGTATGTAAGCCGTAATTTAAATTCTTTAATGGGTAAAGTTATTTTGTGGCCCGCTGGGCCCACTTTTAACGGTTTATGTTTTATACGGCCTTCTCGTTTAGCCGCTTCTTCCCATTCCACTGTTACGCAATTAGCAGTTCCGCCGCCTTCTTCCAGAGTTTCAGTTTGGTCGCAATTAGCAGTTTCTTTTCCTTCGGTGAAAGTGTGAACCTCTTCTACCGTTCCTCGAATCTGCGGTATTGCCTTATTTCTACGGTGAAAGTTCACATTATTTAATATTAATGTTAATTTTCTGCCTATTAATATTATATGATTTTCCTAAAGTTAAGTTTTCAACTTTCAACAGACCAGTATGTTCTTCAACTCTGTACTGCCTTTTTTATGCTTCTCTGTTTGATGCCTTTTGTTTCTATTCAATTCAACACTAATTAGTAATGTTAATTTTCTGACTATTAATATTTTATTATTATCCTTTGATTAACTTATTAAGTTTCAACTTATGAATAATTTTTTCCAGTTATTATATTTAATGATAACTTCAACTATGTACTGCCTTTTTTATGGTTCTCTGTTTGATGCCTTTTTGTTTCCATTCAATTAAGCACTAGATAGGGATGATTCGATTTTTCAATCATCAATCTAATATGTTTAGGATTATTTTATGACGTTTCAGAATTTTTTGCTATTATTCAGGATTATTTTTCCTAAGATTGTTACACCATTACGACTTGTTTTAATATGGCATTTGCTGGTTTCTCTTTGAATAATGTTTTTGTTATATATATGTATATATTTATGCCTCAGCTATACGCCTCATTGCGCAATGAGGCTTACGCATTATGCAATTCTAAAAATCCGCCATGATTACGCAATACACAATTACGAACATTTATCATCCCATATGAATTTTTGTTTAAAATCAATGAACAGAAGAAAGATTAACCATTTTGAAAAGTGCAATCTTGTGGCTTAAGCATCACAAAATGCCTTGAGGCAAGCCCCACAAATACTTCAGCTGTCTGAGGTTTAGTCTCAGTTCATTTGCTTGAGGTTTAAGCCTCGTGTTATTTTTCACTACCTCAAACAGTCATTTTTGAACCATGATGTCATATTGTTTGTATGTGCTGCCAAATCAAGCAAGTTTTTGTGCAATGGTGTCATGCTTTTTCTTAACCGCAGTGCTCATTATGGCAACACAATAATGCAGTGTGTATTTACACCATAAGTCCATTGGGATGGGAGGGTCTGAAGGTGCATAGAAGGAAAGACTTTAGAGGGCTTAGTACATTAGTCTATATTTTGATGAATTAAGTGTTTGTATAAAAATAATAGGTGATTTAAATGATTTGTCATTGCATATCATGTTACTCCTTCAATTTCTACAAAATCAGAATTGAGATTTAGACATGGTGATTCAAAACCCATGTATCCAACCAGAGCATTAGGAAGCTGGGGTAGTTATGTTTTTGGTAAGCAGTAATTTTAATGAAGTACATATATTTAAACCTAGTGAATATCCATTTCCTGTAGCACAATATGTAGCTTCCTAAACCTTTCAGTTAACTAGTCATGATTTGATTTGAGAGTTTTAACTACTTTTAGCCCTCCAACTATTATGTTAGTGACATTTTTTATACTCAACTTTGAATTTTTCCACTTCTAGTCGTACTATTGAGACAGACATTCTTGGTTCATACCTTTGAAAATTTCCATATTTAGTCTTTTGACTTTATTAAAACTGACACATTTCATCATTCCAGTATGATTTTGTCACAATAACTAGATGACTAAAAATGTGTGTGATAATAGTCAAAGTATCAAAAGTGTCACTTTTGTAATATTTCTAGGACTACATGTTGAAAATCTCAAAGTCAAGGATCAAAAGTGTCTCCCAATATTTGATGCACTAAAATGGAAAACATAGTGGGGTACCAATAGTCACTGAGATAATAGGAGGAATACAACAACATCCAAGCCCTATTCCCAGAAGATTTAGTTAGAGGACTGAAAAGGTAAAAAAAATCTTTGATGTGATTATTAAGAGATAGCTATCTTTAAGAGACAATAGAATGATGCAATCTTCTTCAATGCAAGTTGTGAATGCAATCATGGGTAAATCGTAATCAGTAGCTACAAAGCTTTGAATCTTTGCTTTTTAAGTAGCATAACACTGTATGCTTCATCATCCCCGGTGGACACCCAAGTCGAAGGGTGCGGTTAGGGTGGTGTATGAAAATTCAAGGGATTGAATTAAAAAACCTTTCTTGATTTCTCATTCTTCCTAGGGGCACTGGTGTGGGCACAGTTAGTTTTTGTTGTTGCCTTCCATTTTTTATTTTTTGATTCTGAATTATGGACCATTATTTTAAATTGTGCAATGCCTTACCGCCTCAAGGCGCACCTAAGCATTTTTTCCCTATTTACGACGGGAACCGTATCCCATTTTGAGCAATATGTAAACTCACGCAATTGTAGTTAAGGTATACGTCTATTGCGTATGCAATTGAGCGTTTATTGAGGTGGAGTCCTGTAGACAATTAGGTTCATCTGCAGGTGTAGACAAGAAGTTGAGCCCACTCATGAAATCAAGCTCAAATATGTTTTAAACCTTACGTATGTAAGGTCCCTTGTGATTTACCTATGTCGTGTGCCTGCGAGTTTACTTCTTCTCTGTGCAATGATGGCAACGAGTGAAGATGGCTGTTGCAGAGATGCAAGCTCTGCGTTCCATCAATTCTCTGTGAAGGCTTTGTGAAGTGTGCACCAATTTTATCTGATTTTCTTTCTTCACTGCTTCAGGACAACCACTAATAATAGTTTTAAATTATTTTGATATCTCGTTTCATATCATGCGAATTTGAGCAGCTGTATGGTTTTAATAATAACTTAGCTTCGTAGGTATTGTTTGGAAATTTGACACGCTAACTAGTGGTTTTCAAGTTTGTTTCTATTAATGATAACAGTTGCTACTGTAGGTCTAAAATATGAAATTTGATCTCTGTTTCATATCACTTCATATTGAATATTCACTTTTAGACTTCTCAATTAATAGTCTTGTAACTTTAATAGATCAGAAAATATTTGCTTTGTGTGATGCTTGAACATCATACTTTGATGGGTTTATGACCGTAGTTTTGTTGGTTTTGACTAGTATAGTTTTTACTTGTAATGATTGGACTGTTTTACTCTTTATTATTACATTATTTGTATCTTTAATTATGAATCTATGTAATAACTTGAGGCTTACGCAAAAGGCAATGTTAAGAAACCGCCTCAAATATGCAATATGTGATCTCAAACATTGTTATGGACTAGTACTGTATTTGTAAATTTTAATGCTAAGCTCTGCTGTTACAGAGGTAAGATGTGTTCTTTTATTTTTATCTGCAATTCCTTCAGAACATGCTCTACACCTCTCTCTGTTTTTTGACTTACCTCTTGCCACTGAATATACTCTGAATTTGTTTAGGGGTTTGATGAGTATATGAATTTGGTTTTGGATGACGCTGAAGAAGTCAATGTAAAGAAGAAAAGCAGAAAGCAATTGGGTGAGTACACCATGATTAAACCTCATTCCTGAATTAGTAAACACAGTTAATCCTTAAATTTCATATGTTGTATTATTCTGATATTTTTAAGAACCTGTGCAGGGCGCATCCTTCTAAAAGGGGACAATATCACACTGATGATGAACACGTATGTGAACACACTCTAAAACAACCATCTTTAAACTAATAGTAATGACTAGATTGAAAACATTGCCTTTCTTTTTGTTCAGGGGGAACTCGGGGAAGTAGCATCTTTGTTAAAGGAGCAATGTAGCATATCTTTCAATCCATAATTTTGCCTCTCTGATGCCTTATGGTCCCTTTGAACTTCCAACCAATGTATTCTAAGGTATTTAGTATATGCAGATGATGTTTGCTACCATTGTTGTCGTACTTGTTCAGCCTATGTACACTTGAGCTGCATAGTCCAGCAAAGATTTGTTTGAACTCAGTTTTTTCCCCTTTAGTTTCTTCCTGTGATTGCCATATACCTCTTTTATATCCACTGAATATGAGCTTAAGAATCATTTACTTCATTATCCTCACTGATTCTACCTAGGGGTGGTTCGGTACGGTATACCGAATATTTTCTCTCATACCTTTACCGTACCAAAACTTTCGGTATGCAAAATTTATATACCGTTACCTTACCGAAGTTTCGGTATACCGCATTGCGGTATACCGAAGTTTCGGTATACCGCATTTCGGTATACCGAAGTTTCGGTTCGGTAACGGTACGGTATCGGTAAATTACCATGCATGTCTCCCAATTCAACAAATTATCATATATTAACAAAATATGCTAAATCGGTGTTACTAGTGACATATTTATTTCATTATTAAAATTTTACAAATATAATCAATAATCTATTGATGTCATACTCAATATTGAACAATAATTATTATTAGTATATTTAAGCAGTTCAACATGCCACGTATTAAAAAACAACACATTCTCCTAAAATAACTTGAACGATATAGATATAATAAATCAATAGTGATCTCTAACAATAATAAATAAAATTATTCAAACAACATGGATATAAAATTATTTATTTCTAATATTATCTCTGTCCCAAAATGTTTAGCCAAATCTCAAAATTTGGACCATGGTTTTGAGTAGTATAATCTTATGAAAGTTATAAATTTTATACTTTTATGAAAGTACTTTTAACAAAGAACATTTTCATATAATTTTTATATTATAAATAATTTCCAATAAATATATATTAATCATCAAAGTTTTGGATTTGACTAATCATTTTGGGATGGAGGTAGTATGATATTGTGCATTTAGTCATTTTTATATTTTATTAAAAAATCAATAAGACTTTCGGACGAAGTTGTGTGCCTCGACTCGTTGAATCCCTATGTAGATACACATGTCACATAAGTGTACCTCTCTCCACTCATCAGCTACTCAGTGACTCAATCATCGCAACTCGCAAGCTCTTGGAACAAGATGAATTTGTTTTTAGGAATTAGTACATTACTAATTAGTCATAGGAGATTTGTAACCAATGTAAGTATTAATTTTGAGCTTCATAATTGTAATGGAGCTTTACAATACTCTAGAATTAAAAGTAATAATTGTTGGGTAAGGAGTCGGTACAGTATTATATCGGTATGCCACGGTATTTGAAAATATTTACCGTTACTGTACCGAAATAAATCGGTACGGTATAATACCGTACCGAAAATGACGGTATAACAATATTCCGATATTTGTCGGTATTTTTCGGTACGGTAAGTGCGGTATACCGGTTTTCCGTTATTTTTGCCCACCCCTAAGTATGATATTGTGCATTTAGTCATTTTTATATTTTATTAAAAAATCAATGAGACTTTCGGACGAAGTTGTGTGCCTCGACTCGTGGAATCTCTATGTGGATACACATGTCACATAAGTGTACCTCTCTCCACTCATGTGTCATGTACTATTGTGTCATCGTGGCCGGACTCGGCGTGTCACTGTGACCTGAGGTGATGTGTCACTATGGCCGGAGGTGGCATGGCGTGTCACTGTGGCGATCACAGTGACACATGCGACAACGACAGTGACATTGGCGGTGAAGGTGCCACTGTGTAGGTGCCATTGTGGCCGGCGGTTGGGGAAGATATTTGGATAACTCAAGTTCTATTTTGACCCAACCTGCTAGAAATAGTCATGGACTCGGGCCGGGTCAGGGCCGGGCCTAGGCCTGGTCGGGCCGCCGGTTCGTATCATATGGGCCCGAGACCGGCCTGAGGGTTGGACGGGTCCGGTTCGGTCCGGGCCACCCGCCCGGGTCACGGGTCGGGTCCGGTTCGGGCCGGTCCGGTTCGGGCCGGTCCGGTTAATTTTTTTTTATAATTTATATTTTATAGTTTATACTTTATAGTTTTATACGAGTATTAAAAACAAACTTCAAGTGCATTTATTTGAAATGAAATAGGAACTACATTTGAAAATTAAAACAAACTTTAAGAGAAACATTTTGAAAATTGTAATCAATCGGAACTTCCTGCACCTCCCGATCCTTTGGCTTTGTCACATGACTTCATATGCTTGATTGTCATCCCGTATCCGCCTGAAACCCCCATGCTACATTTTTTCTCGCACCATTTGCAAATTGCGTACCACATCCCGGTAGGGTTGGATTCGGTTCGGGCCACCCGGCCTGTGACCCGGCCCGGCCCGGCCCGACCCGAGACTGTGCGGGCCCGGGACTGGCCCGGTCGGGCGGTCCGGGACTGGGTATGCACCCGAACCGGTGGGAATGGGCGGGGCGGGCTCGGTGCTGGATTAATGTGACCCGCCCGGGTCGGGCCCGGGCCCGGGTCCGGTCTTATTTTATTTTTTTTTGTTTGGGCTCTTGGGCTACTAGCCGTTGGGGGTGGGGCTGGGGACAACCCAAATGGCTATATAGCCGTTGGGTGGGGTAAAGGGGGGGTCCGGGGGGGTTGGTTGGTGGGGGTGGGGGTGGTGGTGGTGGGGGGGGGGGGGGTAAAAAACCTATAAATACTCCTAATCTTAAACATTTTTTCATCTCTTCTCCAATTCTTCCTAAATCCTATTCTTAACTCTCTACTCTCTAATTCTCTTATTCTCCAATATATTATATTTATTATTTATATATCTACTTTATAGTTTATACTTAAGAAGTTAAGATGGAAAATCAAGATGCCATTATACGGTATAATTTTGATAAGCAGAAGGACCCGAAGACCGGGATGTGGTACGCAATTTGTAAATGGTGCGAGGAAAAATGTAGCATGGGGGTTTCTGGCGGATTCGGGATGACAATCAAGCATATGAAGTCATGTGACAAAGCCAAAGGATCGGGAGGTGCAGGAAGTTCCGATTGATTACAATTTTCAAAATGTTTCTCTTAAAGTTTGTTTTAATTTTCAAATGTAGTTCCTATTTCATTTCAAATAAATGCAATTGAAGTTTGTTTTTAATACTCGTATAAAACTATAAACTATAAAATATAAATTATAAAAAAAAAATTTAACCTGCCCGGCCCGAACCCGGCGTCCAATCCTAATCTCTAAATAAATCAAAAGTAAAAGCTTCTACACTTTTAAGAAAATTTAAAAGTATGACATGGGCCCGGGACCGGCCCGAGGGTTGGACGGGTCCGGTTCGGGCCGGGCCGGTTATTTTTTTTTTATAATTTATATTTTATAGTTTATAGTTTTATACGAGTATTAAAAACAAACTTCAATTGCATTTATTTGAAATGAAATAGGAACTACATTTGAAAATTAAAACAAACTTTAAGAGATAAAACATTTTGAAAATTGTAATCAATCAGAACTTCCCGCACCTCCCGTTCCTTTGGCTTTGTCACATGACTTCATATGTTTGATTGCCATCCCGAATCCGCCTGAAACCCCCATGCTACATTTTTTCTCGCACCATTTGCAAATTGCGTACCACATCCCCGTCTTCGGGTCCTTCTGCTTATCAAAATTATACCGTATAATGGCATCTTGATTTTCCATCTTAACTTCTTAAGTATAAACTATAAAGTAGATATATAAATAATAAATATAATATACTGGAGAATAAGAGAATTAGAGAGTAGAGAGTTAAGAATAGGATTTAGGAAGAATTGGAGAAGAGATATGAAAAAATGTTTAAGATTAGGAGTATTTATAGTTTTTTTTACCCCCCACCCCCACCCCCAACCCCCCCGGACCCCCCTGCACCCCACCCAACGGCTATATAGCTGTTTGGGTTGTCCCCAGCCCACCCCAACGACTAGTAGTCCAATTTTTTTTTTAAATCAGACCGGACCCGGTCCTGACCCGGCCGGGCCGGGTCACATTTATCCGGCACCGTGCCCGTCCCGCCCATTCCAACCGGTTCGAGTCCACACCCGGTCCCGGACCGCCCGACCGGGCCGGTCCCGGGCCCGCACAGTACCGGGCCGGGCCGGGTCACGGTCCGGGTGGCCCGAACCGAATCCACCACTAGCTAGAAATAGAAGGAATAATTGGGAGAGACTTTCTACACCCATTTTGGGTATTCTACAAGCCCCTTAACCTCAACTAAATGAGGAAGGGGACAAGAAGTGGAACATGGTACGTGCGAGGAGCCTAGGAGGATGGAAAGTCTCCTTTGAGATAAAAACTCATGCTCATGTCCATTCTCACACAATTATTTGTGTTGATTGGGAAGGCATCCTCTCTCCACCTCCTTACACTCATTCGAACCAAGCAAGGAAGGATAAGGTCTAGGGAGAGCTCTCAAGGTCCTGAGCTTGAAGAACCAATAAAGAGGAGAAGAAAACCCAAGAGAAAATAGCTAGGAGAAGAGGTAAGAACACTATTATTACTCTTTAACTAGTATTTTATTCATACGATTTTAAGAAATCATATGGTGGGTTAAACCATGAGTTCTACACGTTTCAAAGTGTAGAATATTGATCTAAAGTGATGGTAAGTAACTTAGGAGGGTTGACCAATCGTTAGGAGTCGAAATTGCCGGAAACCGCTACTCCAAAGGAGCTGTTCGTAGTTGCAGACTACGAAAGTTGCCTGGCATTCGTGAAAGCCGCCCGGCTTTTGCCCAGGAGTCCAGTTTTTGAGTTCAATCGGCCTAGAACGAGGATTGATTGAAGGGCTTCTCAAAGACAACTAGTTAAGCACTCTATAAGGTGAGGATGACTGATTATATTGCTTATAATTAGTGAGTTAATTTCATGAGATTACCTAAGGTAATTAAATGTGTTTTTATGGATTATTAATGATTAATAATGCCTAAAAAATGAGAAGACTATTGTCTATGAGAAAAGGAGCATGATATACAAATTTAAAGATAAAATTATGTATGATCATGTGTTATGTGTATATTGATTTGATAATGGGATTTACTAAGAAATTTTGTTGAAATATACTTTTACTTCATATAAGAATATACAAATGATTAAAAGTGATATTTTTATATTGATATAAAGATGATATTTTCAATGAAAAATCAGTTGGGCATTTATAAATGACCATGAATGGAGAACTTGGTTTTGTTGGAAGTAATTTGACTAGTATTAATATACTAGTTGGGCATTAAAGTGAAATGTTGCTAAAATTGATCTTAAGGTCGAATTATGAAATATTATGCCTTAAGTAGTCTTAAGAGATGCTTTAAGGTAGGAAAGTATGGACTTTGCGTTATATTAGGGGTAGGCCTTAAGGGATACCCGAGATAGAGTAAATAACGAATTGATCCTAGATATAGGATTGGCCTACGGGTGTGTTCGGTAGTCCTTGGGAATAGCCGGTTAAATTATGGTAAGAAGTAAGGACCATGGCCCTTCCCGACTCTAGAGAGCGGGGTTGGATAACATGGACTTGCATCGTGATCACGGGTTAGGGTGGAGTCCGAATCGGAGACCTAACTAGGCTCCAGTAGGGGTAACACGTAAGATAGGACCCCGAAGGGCCTTACCTTCCCACGGGATGATGGGTATGAGTCCAGCGGCGGGATGTGGAGTCCGAACCGATGACCTTATGAGGCCTCGGACAACGGTAGCCAGTCTCGTAGAAAAAATAAGACCCACATGTTGGGTTGTATCAATGATGAATGAAAAGGAATATACAAGAAGGGTCGTGTGCCAATGAATAAATGAATTTACTTATTATAGAGATAATAAGTGGCAAATATGAATTATCAATTATATTATGATACCACTCTATTTGAGGGTCTTAAGGAATTGAAACGTTGATTATACTTAGTATAGTTGTCATTGTACTTGTCAAATGCTTCCAAGTACTGACCTCCCCTTCACGGGGGAGGCCAACTCACAGTTTCAGGTAGAACTTGAAGGTTGGTACCATTGCCCGTTGCTTCAGGAAGATCAAGGGAAGAAGACATGTTTCGTGCTTCTTCCGTTGTGTTTTAAAAACAATTACATTAATGCTCATGGATATTATTTTCTCAATATTATTTTGGGGGCTTGTATGCCTAATTATGCCAAGTATGGCTTGAACACTTGTATTAAATGTTTCCGCTGCTTTAAATGAGTATTTTACATTATGTTTGTTTATGGACGTACTATGTGTGAATGGTATTCAAGACGCCTTGTATAGTATGGATGTGTTGGACTGCGGTTGACTATTTGTACTGTACGGCGAGTTGTTGACGTGTCCGGGTAGGTCCGGGGCGTGACAATTTAATTGGTATCAGAGCCTTAGTCCGTAAACATCATAATGAAGCTTCAAAATTCTTTTGAAAAATGAATTTGAAAACTATGAGCATAAGAAGTTTTGTACTTATGAAACTTTTGGTACTTGATTGCAATGTCTCTAATTGTTAAGATGGTACCCTTAACAATTGGTATGGTGGTGATTTGAGCCAAAGGGTGTCCTTAAGTGCGTGTCCGTCAATTGCTATTTGATACCGACTGGCCAGGCACCGGGGAGGTCCCAACATGGTAGTCGAGGGACATCGAGGGTGTCTCGGGGGCAGGGCCGTGCAGGCCACTCGCTGACCGTAAGTGACGGTCATGTTGAAACAATTGATGAGCATTACGAGTCCGAGGAGGATTCAACTTACCGACCGGGAACTGAGCCGGTTGAAACCCCATATGATGGGGAGGATGATGGCGTTAGTGAAGATAGCGACGATAATGACGCTCTAGAGAGAATTGAAGGCTACACGGAGTTCCAATAACCATTGTATCCGATAGAGATCCAAGATTCACGTCACGATTTTGGCCGAAGTTCCAAGAGTCTATGGGAACAAAACTGAAGTTTAGCACTGCTTTTCATCCACAGACAGATGGACAATCTGAGCGGGTTATACAGATTTTGGAAGATATGTTGAGAGCTTGTGCATCGGAGTTCCAAGGGAATTGGGACAACCATTTAGCACTTGTAGAGTTTGCCTATAACAACAGTTATCAGGCGAGTATCGGCATGCCTCCATACAAGGCATTGTATGGAAGGAGGTGTCGTACACCGTTATGCTGGGATGAGGTTGGCATGGCCAGACTTGAGAGTACAGAATTGGTGGAGATCACCAAGTCCAAAGTGAAGATGATTCGTGAAAGGCTAAAGGCGGCCCAGGATAGACAGAAGAGTTATGCCGATAAGCGCCGAAGGGCCTTAGAGTTTAAGGTGGGAGATGAGGTATTATTGAAAGTTTCACCTTGGAAAGGAATCATCATATTTCAGAGTCGGGGGAAACTTAACCCACGCTACATTGGGCCATTTGTAATTCTTGAGAGAACTGGGGCCGTAGCATACCGATTACAGTTGACTCCGGAATTGGAGAAGATACATAATGTGTTACACGTGTCTATGCTTAAGAAGTATATACTAGATCCGTCTCATGTACTAGAGAAACCACCCGTGAAAATACAGGAAGACTTGAATTATGCCGTGCAACTGGTGAAGATACTAGATAGGCAAGTCAAGAAGTTGAGAAGCAAGAAAGTTCCAATGGTCAAAATCCTTTGGAAAAGTGACCGAGTTGAGGAAGAAACTTGGGAAACGGAAGCTTTGATGAAAGATCAATATGCATTTTTGTTTGAATAAACATTGTGAATTTCGGGGACGAAATTCCCGTTAAGGGGGGTGAACTTGTGACACCGTACCCGGATGTACTTGAAATTAGAATTCAGTATGTATTTGAATTTTTCTAGCGAATGATTTCGTATAAAAGAATGATATATTTAATCAATGTGCGATTAATTAAATTATTTATCAGGCCCATAATACGGAGAATTAGGGGTGGGATTTTGGAACCGGGAACCGTTAAAACGGTTGGAACCAAACCGTTATAGCCCAGTTCGGTTCGGTTCCTACAAATGAGGTATTAGTTGTTAACGGTTCGGTTCCGATTCCTATAAAAAATATATGCACGAAACCGTTAAGGAACCGATATTAAAAAAAATAGTAGCAGTATTCGTAGTAATACTAATATAACAAAAATAAACACAACAACAACAACAATAAATAAAAATAAATAATTATAAATATTTAGCCAATAATTCTAATGTAATTTAATCTATAAAAACAAAAATAATAAATATTTGCACATGAGGTTGAATACATTAAGCTCATTTTTACAAATCAAGTTTTGTTCCATCAATAGGAGTAGAATGTAGTGATGCTTTTATATTTGTACATGCAAACTCAATGTATTTCTAGGTTTTGAGAGGCATAAAGTGTACTCCTATCCATGCCACTCTAATGATGAGCAACCTTCACTTTAACGACATAACCAACGATTTTTATATTTTATGTATTAAATGAAAATTAAAATCTTGTTTTTATTCTATTAAGTGTTCACTTAAGTCTGAGCTTTGATGTTTGGAGCGATTAAAACTCTAAATAAATGTTTATGACTTGTTTTGACTTTTTGACGTTTTCATGTGGTAGAAGCTAAACTAAGTGTAAATTCTTACACGAAAAAATTATTATAGGAACCGATAAAAGCAAGAACCGAACTGTTTAGCATTGGTTCGGTTCCATATCGGTTCTTGATTTTTTTATATAGGAACCGAACCGATTTCATTTGTTAAAATTTAAATAACGGTTCCACTATTTTTGAGTAAGAACCGAACCGGTCTCAGGCCTAAATTATTCTAGGAACCGATAAAAGCAAAAACCGAACTGTTTAGCATTGGTTCGGTTCCATATCGGTTCTTGATTTTTATATAGGAACCGAACTCATTTCATTTGTTATAATTTAAATAACGGTTCCACTATTTTTGAGTAAGAATCGAACCGGTCCCAGGCCTACAGGGAATGGGCTAGCAAATAATTAGTTGGGTCATCGTAATAATTATAGAAGCCCAAATAAAATGCCAACCGAGGTTGGGGAAGATATTTGGACAACCCAAGTGCTATTTTGACCCAACCTGCTAGAAATAGCAAGAATAATTGGGAGAGACTTTCTACACCGACTTTGGGTATTCTACAAGCCCCTTAACCTCAAATAAATGAGGAAGGGGACAAGAAGTGGAACATGGTGTTGGGGGTGTTTCGGAAAATAAAGAAAATTAATTAAAATAAATTAATTAAATAAAATGACTAGAGAAAAACAAGAAATGAGATGAAGCAGAATTAGTCAAAGCTCGTGCTACGCACGATGTCCTTAAAACGTATTTGTTGCCTTCCACGGTGCTAGGAGCGTTGCAACAATCGTTTCCCAGGATACGATGACTACGAACTAATGTTTGAGCGCACAAACAAGAGTTCCAATGAACGAGAACCAAGTATGAACACTTAGGAATTTTTGGAAGTAGCTGGAGGTGTTTTTAGCTTAAGAAATTCGTGAGGAATGTATCGTGCGTTGTATTGTTGCAAACCACCTGCCAACTATTTATAGGAGGATTTGTTGTGTGTTAAATGAGGTGTTAATGGACCCGAACGTTGGACATCAATGACCAGTCCGTTGGGCATTGAATCGTCCATAAACTGTCCATTTAACGCAGCATTAAAAGATAAGAACGTTGGGCATTTAATGGCTGTAACGGTTGGAGCAGTTCTGGTGCGCGACCAGAATACGCCATTAGAGTTGGAGCAACTCTGATGCTACCAGAATACCTCCACCAGAGGAGGAGCAACTCTGGTACGAAGCCAACAGAATACCTCCACCAGAGGTGGAGCACTTCTGGTACGAAGCCACCAGAGTTCGAGCACCTCTGGTCATGGGAAAAATAAAACGTTACGGGAAGAAACAAAAATTAGACTGAATCTTTGAATGATAGATTTTTCAGATGGCATTCGTGTCCGCAGATCGCCCGCGCACACGAGTCACAATTTTTCTTCTCCGTTTCGGGATTTGATCAGCACCCCCCTGCACGCGAGAGAGAGAGCCTCTACCTTAAGGAATCTTAACTCCTTAAAAGAGACTTCCCTTTATAATGGGGTGAAAATCCTTTGGACTTTCCGGTGTGGGATAAATCCCTCTAGAAACCCATCCTTTTCCCAGTTTTTCCATTCTAATGGGTAAACTTCGAGAATCAATTTCTCATTCACCCGTTATCCATTTTGAGCGTACCATATATCGAATTGTAGCCCTTAACAAGGACAATCCGAAACCACTTTGAACCGACCCAAATCGGAAGTGGACCCCACTCAAATAATTACCCCAAAATCACCATTTAATGCAATTTTTTAACACATTTTTCCAACAATCCCCCACATGAATGAAAATTGATTTTCGAAACTAAAAAAGGACACGAAGATAGGAGGACACGTTGTGTTCACCAGATGATCCTTGCATACAGAGAGGTAGGTTTTATCCTTTGAACCGTCCTGGTGTGTAGCATATAATGGGCACACAACTATTTTTTTACCCAAGGAAGTAGGGTGTCGAACCACAGAGAAGCGGGAAATAAAATAATTAAGCACAAACTAAGGATTGAAGTTGGGAATGCGTTTCTTTTGATTTTTGTTTGCTTGGAAAAGTAATTAAATAAAAGTGATTGAGAGAAGAGATTTTTATCAACACAAAGTTCAACCAATAGCAAGTAGGGGTAGAAATTGGCAACTAATTGTTCAATGCTCATTTGTAAGACATAATTGCTAATTTTATTCTTAGATAGATTGTGAGAAGTTGTAGATAAATATTTTAGGACCCAACACAAGTCACCTAAAATAAGTAACTAGTCAACATTTCCCAGTGATGGCCAAAATGAGACTAGTTGTTTAAGTGCAACGGCAACCTTAATTATTAACTATATTATTTACCCAACCCCGTGGTGTAAATAATATAATTAAATAATTAAATTCTCCCGTAAAACTTCAATCCGGGACAAGGTAAAAGAAGTTTAACGGTGTGTTCAGAAAGTGTTCATTTGTGTATTTAACAAACAATATGTTTATGATTGAGTACTCATAATATATATCACAAACACGACATAATTAATTTTCTGGACACAACAATCTAAATAGAACAAACTTAACAATTAAAATCAATACAAATTAAAACATGATAAGAACAATTAATTAACCAATTTCTAGCCCCAAATTTATTTAGCTATACATGTTGGGAAACATAGAAATAGATGAATCCATGATTAAAATACAAGATTTAATGAGATAAGGAAGATCAAACTTGTGATAGATGACAATCCTTGGAGCTTTGATGCTAATTTTGACTTAATCTTGGATGAGAAAGTGATTAGTTATGGTTGAAGATGGGTTGATGATTTGGGGTTGAGAAATGAAGAGAGAAGGAGGAGGAAATGTTTCTGGGATGTTTAGAGAGAGGTTGGTCCGAACTTATGTGTGGAGGAAGATGGATTAAGGCAATATAATGATAAGGTGATTAATCATTAATTGCTGGAATTTACGGAACAGATGAGTTTATGTACAACAAAGCGCAATAAAGTTTCAAAAGTGGCAGGTAGCTCAACGGATAAGCACTTCAGAGGAAAACTCGGAGATCGTGGGATCAATTCTCGGCTTCAACATTTTGTTCTTTTCTTTGCCGCGTTCAGAAGGAATATAACAATTGCCAGCTGAATATGTACAACATTGATCACTTAGCACACTGGTTATAGTAGGTATTCTTCTATCCTTTTTCCAGGGATTGAATCCCACCTCCATCATTTTTAGTTTTGATTCTTTTCTTCAATTTACTCCTTATTTGTTTTGAAGGAAATTCCACTTTTATTGACCTCCAACTTGAACATTTATTTTTCTTCTTTTGTTCACTCTAATGTATCCAAATAGCATCAAAAGTACCTGAAAATACAAAATACCCGTGTAGGACTGCACAAGTACAAACTAATGACAAATTATAAAAATATGTACAAAAGTAGAATTTTAATAACTAAAATTAATAACAAACTAAGCCTAAAAAGTGTGTAAAATATAAGTACATCAAATCCCCCACACTTAGGCTTTTGCTTGTCCTCAAGTAAAACAAACAACAAACACAAAAATATACACAATTTTGTAAAATTTACAAACATAACTAAACAAATCACTCATACATCTCTAATGTCCACTAAACGGTCCAATACCCTGAAATGTCACAAAATAACGCAATGAGAGTAAACTGAGTATTTGTGCCTATCACTAAGATTTTCAAATCAAACTTTTAACACAAACACCTATAGATCTAAATTAGTTCGGGTTATGCAGAACAAGTTTCTCCAATCCGCTAAATTCAAAAAATGACACAAATAGATCAATTAGGACTTTTTTCGGTGAGTGGCGAGATTAATGAGTGTGGCTAGTTGGAAGGAAAGTTTGGTGTAAGAATATACAGAGAGAGTTAGATTGTACTAATACTGAGCGGATCATCACAAGAATTTACAACAACTTGGAGCATACAAAACAATGAGAAATATAAACATGAAAAGTAAAAAAAAATGGGGTTTTACAAAAGAAATTACAACAAGAATTTAATGTGCCTCTTTGTTTTTTTTTTTGTTTTTTTTTGTCTTTTTTTTTCAATTTTCCATCTCTTTTTTTTTCTTTTTTCTTTTTTTTTTTGATTTTTTTTTCAAAGAGGTCACACACTGAACATTACAATGAAAAACTAACCCCAAAATTTACAAACAAATATGTACTTCACTCATATGACACTTAATAGTAGCTCCATTTATTTACTCTCAAGTAACAAGACAATCTACTCTAGGATTAGAAAAGATTAACTTTGAATAGGGCTTCAGAAGGTTATGTATTTACAAGGTTACAAATAAAAAAGAATTAGTGACAAGTGAAGTAAGATATTTTACACTTGTACACTGAAAAGGCTCGAACGGGATTACTATGGAAAGTGTTATTTATTTACAAAGGGATAGTGTTTGGCTTCATGGGTAAACAAAGATGGCCTAAATCATTTCTAAATGTGTCAAGTTCAAATAAAATTTCAAGGAGAATAAATGTATGAACATCTTAATCTGCATAAACTTTCACTAATTCAACTATTAACCAATAAATTGGAAAAATAAAATCTAAGGTGTTTAATGTTAAAGTGTTAAAAAGAATCAAGTTCAAAGCTAATACTAAGTTACTCTCAAAAAATTATAGTGACACTTCTCAAACTCAAACCACATTTCGTCAAAAGAGGTGAATGAATAGTTTTAAAAAGTTATGGAAGTAACTAGTAACAAAAAGTGTAAACTAATGTGTTGTTTGTCTATTGTTGTATTTTGGACAAGACTGGTCTTTACTTTTCTAAACAAACACACAAAATAAAAATAAAAGAAAATAAAATCACACAAACAAGCAAGGAAAAAGAAAAAATATTCACACAAGAAATTAGGGTCGAACTACCCACTCCCCCACACTTAAAATTTGCATTGTCCTCAGTGGAAAATAAATTAAAGGAGTGTAAAGAAAACTTCCCTGAATTGCGGACGGATGATGTTGAGATGTCTTTTCGAGCGGATGTGGCCCCTTTAGAGTCCAAAAACAAAAACCTAGACATTTTTTTTTTGCTTTTTTTTTTTTTGTTTTTTTTTTTGAAATTTACAAACTTGGGTTGCCTCCCAAGAAGCGCTCGTTTAAGGTCATTAGCTTGACCCATGCCTCTTCATTCATATTTCGGATCAGTGAGACAATACACAGAAGTTGCCTCTTGTCTCTCACCATCATGGTATAGTTTCAACCGTTGTCCATTTACCATGAGTTTTTGGCCGCTTTTGTTTAACAACTGGACTGCTCCGGATGGAAATGCTTCAAGTACTTCAAATGGACCCAACCATCGGGTCTTTAGCTTTCCGGGAAAGAATTTGTAACGTGAGTTAAATAGAAGAACTTTATCTCCCCGTTCAAATTTTCTTCGGCTGATCACCCGGTCATGCAAAACTTTTGTTCTCTCCTTGTAGAGTTTTGAGCTATCATAAGCTGCAAGTCTGAATTCTTCAAGTTCATTTAGCTGCAACAGTCGTTTCTCACCCGCCAATGCAAGATCCATGTTGAGTGTCTTGATTGCCCAATATGCTTTGTGTTCAACCTCAACAGGAAGGTGACATGATTTCCCATACACCAATTTGAATGGTGAGGTGCCGATGGGATTTTTGTAAGCAGTGCGATATGCCCATAGTGCATCATCAAGCTTTTCGGCCCAATCCTTTCGGGAAGGATTAACAACTTTCTCGAGAATTGTTTTGATTTCTCGGTTTGAAAGTTCCACTTGGCCATTTGTTTGCGGGTGGTATGGAGTTGAGAGTCGGTGGTGAATCCCATATTTGGAAAGGACACGTTCCAATGCTTTGTTACAAAAATGAGTACCATTGTCGGTGATGAAAGATCGTGGAACTCCGAATCGGGAGAAAATATTTTTCTGAATGAATTGGATCACCACTTTGGCATCATTTGTCTGTGTGGCAGCTGCTTCTACCCATTTAGAAACATAATCAACAGCTACAAGGATGAACTCTTTCCCATTTGATTTTGGAAATGGCCCCATAAAATCGAGCCCCCACACGTCAAATAATTCGACTTCAAGTATGCCATGTTGAGGCATTTCATTCTTTCTTCCAATATTGCCGGTACGTTGGCAACGATCACAGTTTTTCACAAATTTGCTTGCATCTTTGAAAATAGTGGGCCAAAAGAAACCTGATTGTAAAATCTTTGCAGCAGTACGAGAGCTTCCATGATGTCCCCCATATGCTGAGGAATGACAATGGTGCAAGACATTTGAAACTTCATCTTCGGGCAAACACCGTCGAATGACTCCATCGGCACACCTTCTATAGAGAAAAGGTTCTGCCCAATGATAGTAGCGGGAGTCATATTTTAACTTCTTCTTTTCAGTATGTGTAGCACCATGTGGAATTACCCCATGAGAAAGGTAATTTGCAATATCGGCAAACCATGGATCGAAATTTTGAGCAGTCATAAGTTGTTCCCCAATGAAATAATCATTGATTGGCATCTTGGTATCACAAGGAATCTCCAGTCGAGATAAATGATCGGCAACAACATTTTCAGATCCTTTTCTATCACGGATTTCCATGTCAAACTCTTGTAGTAACAAGATCCACCGCAACAACCTCGGTTTTGCATCTTTTTTGTTGATGAGGTATTTGATAGCCGCATGGTCGGTATAGACAATAATCTTGCTACCGATAAGGTAAGATCGGAATTTTTCAATGGCAAAAATTATGGCAAGAACTCTTTTTCAGTTGTGGCATAATTTGATTGGGCATCATCAAGAGTATGACTTGCATAATAAATGGCATATACTTCTTTGCCTTTGCGTTGACCCAGAATGGCTCCCACGGCATAATCGCTTGCATCACACATGAGTTCAAAGGGAAGACTCCAATCAGGTGGCCTAATAATAGGTGCAGTAGTTAAGGCCAACTTGAGTTTTGAAAATGCGGCGCAGCAAGATTCATCAAAATTAAACTCCACATCTTTTGAGAGAAGATTGGTTAAAGGCTTTGATATTTTTGAAAAATCCTTGATAAACCGTCGATAAAATCCCGCATGGCCAAGAAAACTGCGAATCCCCTTGATGGAAGAAGGGGGTGGCAATTTATCAATTACTTCTATCTTTGCCGGGTCTACTTCAATGCCCTTTTCAGAAATTTTGTGCCCAAGCACAATTCCTTCGGTTGCCATGAAATGACATTTTTCCCAGTTGAGGACAAGATTTGCTTCTTCACATTTGCTTAGCACTTTATCAAGATGTTCAAGACAATCATCAAATGAAATCCCATAAACCGAGAAATCATCCATAAAAACTTCCATAATTTCCTCGACAAGATCCGAGAAAATAGCTAGCATACATCTTTGAAAGGTTCCTGGTGCATTACATAATCCAAACGGCATTCTGCGATATGCAAAAGTACCATAAGGACATGTAAATGTCGTCATTTCTTGATCATCCGGATGAATTGGGATTTGGAAAAATCCAGAGAATCCGTCAAGAAAACAGAAATATTTGTGCTTAGCCATCCTCTCCAGCAATTGATCAATAAAGGGAAGTGGAAAATGATCTTTCCGAGTAGCCTTGTTTAGCTTGCGGTAATCAATGCACATGCGCCATCCAGTGACTATTCGTGTAGGAATCAGCTCGTTTTTGTCATTCTTTACAACAGTAATTCCTCCTTTCTTTGGTACCACATGGATAGGACTTACCCATTTACTGTCCGAAATGGGGAAAATGATACCCGAACTCAATAGTTTAAGAATTTCTTTTTTAACAACATCTTTCATGTTCGGGTTGAGGCGTCTTTGGTGCTCAATGCTCGGCTTGTGATCATCCTCCAAGTAAATGCGGTGCATGCAATAAGATGCCTTTATGCCAACAATATCATCAATGGTGTAGCCAATAACTCTGCGATGGCTTCGTAAGACTTGCAATATTCTTTCCACTTGTTGAAGATCCAAATCAGCATTCACAATGACAGGATAAGTGGAATTCGGGCCAAGAAAAGCATATTTTAAAGTAGATGGAAGTGGTTTGAGTTCTACATCAGGTGCTTTTCCTTTGACATTCAAGGATTGATCTTCAAGATTAAGCACTTCAAATTTAAGTGCTTTAGGCATCGGTAAAGATATGCTTTGCAACATTTCGAGACATAAATTCACCATTTCATTGGCTTGCTCATCTGCAATAGATTCTCGTATAGTGTACTCCATGGGATCTTTAGAAAGCCAATAAGACTTATCAAATGTCCTTATGATACAAGAGTCTATAACATCAGCATAGTAACCATCAAGGATACAAGGTGTATCCTTACTCAGCTCTTGTACATTGAATTCGATCTTATCATCCCCAATCTCAAGGATAAGGGTACCCTTTTTTACATTGATAATTGCTCCTGCCGTAGCTAGAAAGGGTCTCCCGAGAATAACAGGAACTCGAGCATCTTCCTCCATATCCAAGACAACAAAGTCTCTCGGGATATAATACTTGTCAATTTTGACAGGAACATCTTCAAGAATGCCGATAGGGTATTTGACAGATCGATCAGCCAATTGTAACGCCATTGTTGTTGGTTTGGGATCCCCCAAGTGTAGCTTTTGACATAGTGAATAGGGAATTAAGCTAACACTTGCACCAAGATCACAAAGAGCTTTGTTAACTTTAGATCCACCAATGATACATGGAATTGAGAAGCTTCCAGGATCACGTAACTTGGGTGTAATTTTGTTTTGGATTATGGCACTACATTCTTGGCTCATTGCAACAGTGGCTGGATTCTCCTTCTTCTTTGTGAGAATATCTTTGAGAAATTTAGCATATGAAGGAATTTCTGTAATCGCATCAAGCAAAGGAATTGAGATATCCAACTGTTTGATAACATTCAAAAATTTAGTTCTCCGCTCCTCCATATTAGATTTCTTCAACCTGTTCGGATAAGGAACTGGGGGAATATATTTCCTTACCGAACTGCCTCTTTCTTTCTTCGACCCTTCACGATCATCAGATGATTTTGGCATGGTACCGACATCAAGTTCATTGTTGTTGTTTCCACTTTTCTGTTGTTGCTCGGCCCTTTCCTCCAACACTTCATGTTCTTTTTCATCACTAGAAAGGGGCAAGGATTGATGTTGTTTCCCACTCCGAGTAGTGACGACATTGATTTGCTCCCTAGGGTTTTCCGGACAAGCAGGAAGCTTACCTGTTACCTTAGTTGATGATGTGGATGCTTGAATAGCAATTTGATTCTCAAGCATCTTGTTGTGAGCTCGAAGTTGACCAAGTTCTTCGGTGATTTGTTTCAGGGTTTCAGCTTGAGATAATTGGGACTTGAGAAGTTGGTCAACAATGTTTTCTAGGACAGGAGTTTGGGTTGTTTCAGGAGTGGGGAGAAGTGGTTTTTGCTGTTGAGTTGAAGGGTATAGAAGATTTTGAGTGGGTTTATAGTGTTGCTGGTTCACAATACCTTGGCCACCTCTAACTTGCTGTTGTTGGTTTTGGAAACCGGGTGGTGCACTCCGATAAGATGGTTGTGGATTAGCAGCTCCATTTTGATTGCTCCAGGAAAAACCGGGATGGTTTCTTCCTTGAGGATTGAAATTACCAAATTGATTTTGTTGAGGCTGCCTGTTGTAGTTGACATAGTCAACTTGTTCCATTGCTTCCCATGGACAAGTAGACTGATTGTGTTGTCCACCGCAAGATTCACACATAAGAACGGGAATGGGAGCTGGAGTTGATGTTGAGTTTTTCACAAGAGAGACTTGTGCCATCTTTTGGATAAGATTCATCATGCTGTCGACCTTTGTGGTTATGGCCGACATTTGATCAACTTCATACATGCCTCCGATTTTTGGTGGAGCAGATGATCGCTCAGAATACCATGTTGATCCATTTGATGAAATACACTCCATCAATTCTTCTGCCTCTTCAAGTTCCAGGCACATGAATGATCCATTTGCTGACGCGTCCACGAGTATCCGAGAATTTTCATGTAGGCCTTCATAGAAAGCCGTCATCAAGTGCCAGTTTTGGATGTTGTGATGTGGACACTGTCGCTGAAGATCTTTGAATCTTTCCCAAGCCTCGTAGAGGGGCTCATTGGGATTTTGCTTGAAATTTTGAATCATTCTTCGGATTTTCGCCGTTTTAGATGGCGGGAAAAATCTTTTGAGAAATTCACCATGAAGTTGATCCCAAGTGGAGAAGTGATTATCCGGAAAAGAGTCAAGCCAAATCTGAGCTCGATCCCGTAGAGAGAATGGGAACAGGCGTAGTCTGACAGAATCAGTTGGCACACCATTGATTTTGAAGGTGTTGCAAGCTCGAAGGAACTTTGTGATGTGATTATTTGGATCCTCCGTTGGCGCTCCGCCAAATTGAGTATTTGAAACCATATGAATGATAGCAGGCTTGATTTCAAAGTGATTCATGTTAACCTCTGGTGGAATAACACTGTCATGCTCATCCACGGGAGGCGTAACATAATCATACAGCGGTTTTCTGGTCCTCATAACCTGATCCACGATTTGTTGATCGGGTACCTGCTCATTAACAACAATATCGTTTGACATTTTTTTTATTTTTTTCTGTTCACGTATGTGCTTTTCAATGTCAGAGAAGAATAACAATTCACAATTCGCACCACGTGAACGTGTGAGCATAAGTAGAAGGGAATTGGGATTGGGGAAAGAGAGAGAGAGAGAGAGAGAGAGAGAGAGAGAGAGAGAGAGAGAGAGAGATGAAAAGAAAAAATAAATGCAGAATTAATTAATTAATTAAGGTTCGCACGTAGTCAATTGGTATAAACCGAATAAGACTAGTGAGCCCTTAAAGCAGTATGAATATATACAGTAATTCACCAGGATGCGGCTAGGCCGACAGATATGGTGATTTGCGGGAAGAAAAAAAAATAGCTACAGTAATAAATACAGTCTCCACCAAGATGCAGCTATGCCGACAGTCTGGGGATTATTAAGAAAATAAAAATAAAAATAAAAAGTGCACTCCACCAACAAGTGGACACGGCCTACAAGCTTGGGGATGCAAAATTTAAAAAAAATGCTGAAATTAAAGTGCGGAAATTAAATTGTGATAATATAAGTGCACAAATTAAATTGCGATAATTAAAGTGCAGAAATTAAAAAGTTGGGGTTTGAACCACCATAAAAAGAAAAATAAACGGTCCGACCATATAGGCGGAGTATCATTTGAATTATAATGTACAAGTAAGCGGTCCGACCATATAGGCGGAGTATCCTTTTAATTAAAATGTAAAAATATGTTCAATGGTCTGAATGTCCAGATATGTTCAGTCAACAAGTCCAACTCCAATGCTCAGGTAAGATGATTAATCACAGTCCATTTTTTTTTTTGATTTTTTTTTTGATTTTTTTTTTGAACTTTAATTAATCACTTTTTTTTAACCTGCAAAGGTAAAAAGATAACAACAGAATAATATACACACAATTTACAATAACTAAAATCGAAAGTTTATGCTCTCAATTTTTTTTTTCAAAACCGCTTCCCCGGCAACGGCGCCAAGTTGGTGTGTAGCATATAATGGGCACACAACTATTTTTTTACCCAAGGAAGTAGGGTGTCGAACCACAGAGAAGCGGGAAATAAAATAATTAAGCACAAACTAAGGATTGAAGTTGGGAATGCGTTTCTTTTGATTTTTGTTTGCTTGGAAAAGTAATTAAATAAAAGTGATTGAGAGAAGAGATTTTTATCAACACAAAGTTCAACCAATAGCAAGTAGGGGTAGAAATTGGCAACTAATTGTTCAATGCTCATTTGTAAGACATAATTGCTAATTTTATTCTTAGATAGATTGTGAGAAGTTGTAGATAAATATTTTAGGACCCAACACAAGTCACCTAAAATAAGTAACTAGTCAACATTTCCCAGTGATGGCCAAAATGAGACTAGTTGTTTAAGTGCAACGGCAACCTTAATTATTAACTATATTATTTACCCAACCCCGTGGTGTAAATAATATAATTAAATAATTAAATTCTCCCGTAAAACTTCAATCCGGGACAAGGTAAAAGAAGTTTAACGGTGTGTTCAGAAAGTGTTCATTTGTGTATTTAACAAACAATATGTTTATGATTGAGTACTCATAATATATATCACAAACACGACATAATTAATTTTCTGGACACAACAATCTAAATAGAACAAACTTAACAATTAAAATCAATACAAATTAAAACATGATAAGAACAATTAATTAACCAATTTCTAGCCCCAAATTTATTTAGCTATACATGTTGGGAAACATAGAAATAGATGAATCCATGATTAAAATACAAGATTTAATGAGATAAGGAAGATCAAACTTGTGATAGATGACAATCCTTGGAGCTTTGATGCTAATCTTGACTTAATCTTGGATGAGAAAGTGATTAGTTATGGTTGAAGATGGGTTGATGATTTGGGGTTGAGAAATGAAGAGAGAAGGAGGAGGAAATGTTTCTGGGATGTTTAGAGAGAGGTTGGTCCGAACTTATGTGTGGAGGAAGATGGATTAAGGCAATATAATGATAAGGTGATTAATCATTAATTGCTGGAATTTACGGAACAGATGAGTTTATGTACAACAAAGCGCAGTAAAGTTTCAAAAGTGGCAGGTAGCTCAACGGATAAGCACTTCAGAGGAAAACTCGGAGATTGTGGGATCGATTCTCGGCTTCAACATTTTGTTCTTTTCTTTGCCGCGTTCAGAAGGAATATAACAATTGCCAGCTGAATATGTACAGCATTGATCACTTACCACACTGGTTATAGTAGGCATTCTTCTACCCTTTTTCCAGGGATCGAATCCCACCTCCATCATTTTTAGTTTTGATTCTTTTCTTCAATTTACTCCTTATTTGTTTTGAAGGAAATTCCACTTTTATTGACCTCCAACTTGAACTTTTATTTTTCTTCTTTTGTTCACTCTAATGTATCCAAATAGCATCAAAAGTACCTGAAAATACAAAATACCCGTGTAGGACTGCACAAGTACAAACTAACGACAAATTATAAAAATATGTACAAAAGTAGAATTTTAATAACTAAAATTAATAACAAACTAAGCCTAAAAAGTGTGTAAAATATAAGTACATCACGTCCATTCTAAAGACACGTTTATTTACTGGCTGTCTAGTAGACTCGATGTCATTGAACTATACTGCCGTCGTGTAAACATTGACTTATCTTTACACAAGAACCTTCCAACTTTGTTCCGTTCTCATGAGTGTGCCCGTTTTGGCAATGGGTCACCGTCCTGGTTCTGCAAGAGTTTCTAAAGAACTGAGCCTTTACAGATCTCCTTTGAAGCGGCCCTCTTCTCTCTCACATAGGTGATTCTTTCACGAGTATCCTGCATACTCTTCCAATATTATTGAGTAGATCAGCATTTTAGAATCATTAAAGCAAACGTTTTTTCTAACCTCGTGCGGGAGTCACTGTTTCAACGAGTAGTGGGTAGGAGTCCGGGACCCCCACAGTGACCATCCTTCGCTCTATAATTTAGTTGTCCCTTTTGAACCTAGGACCAACTAGGTTGGATATCCACTATAGAACTTTTCAATTCACGGGATTTAATCCCATTCCCCGTGACAACTTCTCCAACAATTCTCTATCCAATGCCTTGGTTAGCGGATCCGCTATGTTATCCTTTGACTTCACATAGTCAACAGTGATAACACCCGTTATGAGGAGTTGTTTAATGGTGTTATGTCTACGACGAACGTGTCTAGACTTACCATTGTAGAGATTGCTCTGTGCCCTTCCAATTGCCGCTTGACAATCGCAATGTATGCATATTGGAGGGACATTGTCACACCCCGGACCTACCCGGACACGTCAACAACCCGCCGTACAGTACGAATAGTCAACCGCAGTCCGACTCATCCATACTATACAAGGCGTCTTGAATACCATTCACACATAGTACATCCATAAACAACATAATGTAAAACATTTATTAAAGGCAACGGAAACAATTGATACAAGTGTTCAAGCCACACTTGGCATAATTAGGCATGCAAGCCCCCAAAGTAATTATTCAGAAAATATTATCCATGAGCATTATTCATATTGTTTGCAAAACAAGAACGGGAGAAGCACGAACCAAGTCTTCTCCTCAGAAACTTCCCGAAGCAGCGGCTGGTAGTAGCAACCTTCAAGTTCTACCTGAAACTGTGAGGTGGCCTCCCCCGTGAAGGGGAGGTCAGTAATTGGAAGCATTTGACAAGTACAATGACAACTATACTAAGTATAATCAAAGTTTAAATCTCTGAGGCCCTCAATCTAGAGCATTATTATATTATAGTTAATCCGTTCATTTAGTATCAATTCATCATTATTTACCACGGTCTAGAGCCCAGCTCATAATCACCGTTATCTACTACGGTCTAGAGTCCCGCTCATAATCACCGTCATCTACTACGGTCTAGAGCCCAGCTCATAATCACCGTCATCTACTACGGTCTAGAGCCCAGCTCGTAATCACCGTCATCTACTACGGTCTAGAGCCCAGCTCATAATCACCGTCATCTACATCGGTCTTGAGCCCGGCTCATAATCACCGATTCCTTATAATTCAAATTCTTAGGATCTAATTCATCCATTTCTCAACTAACATTTCCAACTAATATTTCAATGCTAGTTATTTATTTATTTCAATATAATTCTTTCTTCTTGCATAATTGGCCTTAATATCAAGTATCACTTTCATACCCTCATGGCTTCTCCTCATGGCATCAAAGTATACTATCTCAAATGATATTCATGGTTGGTACAACCATCATACACACATATTCATAACATCTAAACATACACAATTTATTCATAAATTTGTGTATCATGCATACTATACTTATAATCAATAGTAGTTTTATTTAGGCATTATTAACCATTAACAACTCATACACATCACATTTGTATTCACTTAGGAAATCCCATGAAATTAACCCAAAGATTATAAGTAACATAGTCGGTCATCCTCACCTTAATTAAGCTTAAGCGCGTTCTACGTTTCTCGATTGAACTTTGACCAACTCCGGCGAACTTTGACCAACTCCGGCGAACTTTGACCAACTCCGGCGAACTTTGACCAACTCCGACGAAACTCCGGCGAAGCTCAAAAATACTTTAAATCAAGTTCCTAACAAGGTTTTATCATCACAAAACCCATATCAACACAAATAACCTATAAAAGGTTATTTTCCGGCAAATCGGTCGATTTGGCTTCTAAGTCCGTTTTTGGACTTAGAATCACTTTCCAACCCATTATTCCACACTTAAATCATGTAGAAAAATACTAAAGGTCTTTCATATGATATATATCTTATATGCTAGAAGAAAAACAAAGGAAAAGTTATGATAAGGTCATTACCTTAATTTTCACACTTTTTCCTACCTTTTTCCTTCTTAAACTTTCTTCTTGGACTCCCTTGAGCTTGAGTTCGGATTTGGGGCTATGGAGATGAAGTTGTAGAGGTTCTTTCCTCCTTTCCCTTGCTGTTGGCCAAACTAGTGAGGAGGGGGATGGGTAGGAATGTCCCTTTGTCTCCTTTTGGGCAATGAGTGAAAGGGAGGAGGGCCACCATGATTTGTTTTGATGCCAAACATCTCAAATCAGTCCTCTCCCACCTCAACTCTCCTACCAGCCTGCTCAGGCCCTGAATAATGAGGCTAAGATCGTGGGTTGGCCCCCACCCATGTGGGAGGTCAACCCTTTTTGTCCCGAAGTGTACAATCGGTCCCGAAAGTTGTATTTTTCCGGACTGTTTTAAGTATATTTTATTTTATCGGGTCAAATAAAATATAACACTTGTTCCCAATTCTTAATGGACCCTAGAATCAATATGCATCCCTCAACTTTAATTTAGAAGTCTCCGAAATCCCTTTTCGGGCTGTTATCTGATAGATTGTCGATACTGATAATTTGGCCCCGTTGACCAACCGGTCAACCCTATGCCATTGTCATGGCTCAACTAGGATATCCACCACCATATACATATTATCTAGTCCAAGATCAATATAATATGTGGCCCCGATAATATCGGGCGGTCCCCACTCCCGATGTGGGCCCCACGTGCATTTTACTATTCACGCGAAAAAATTAATACAAATTCACAACTTCGTAAATTCACTAAAAATTTCATAGGGTTCAATAAATTATTAGCTTAAAGATAAATACATTTGGGGACGGTGTTACAAGTTCACCCCCCCTTATTTGGGATTTCGTCCCCGAAATCCATGTGTCTAATCGAAAAGGAAAGGGTACTGCTCCCTCATTGAGACCTCAGTCTCCCATGTTTCTTCTTCGACTCGATCACTCCTCCAAAGGACCTTTACCATAGGAATCTCCTTGTTCCTCAGTTTCTTTACCTGTTGACCCACAATCTTCACCGGTTCCACCGCATATTGTAGGTCTTCACGTATCTCTACCGGTGGTTTCTCAAGGATATGAGACGGATATCGCACGTATATCTTGAGCATCGATACATGGAACACGTCGTGTATCTTCTCAAGTTCTGGCGTCAATTTGATACGGTAAGCCACGGCCCCTATCCTTTCAAGGATTTCAAATGGGCCAATGTATCGGGGGTTAAGTTTTCCCCTCGATATGAATCTGATGATACCTTTCCAAGGAGAAATCCTTAAAAAGACCTTATCACCGACCTCAAACTCCAATGGCCTGCGTCGTTTGTCAGCATAACTCTTTTGCCGATCTTGGGCAGCCTTGAGTCTCTCCTGAATGACCTTCACCTTAGCCTTGGTGATTTCGACAAGTTCGATCCCCTCGAGCTTGGCTTCGCGAACCTCGTCCCAACACAGTGGTGTTCTACATTTCCTCCCATACAATGCCTCGTATGGAGGCATGCCAATACTCGCCTGATAACTGTTGTTATAGGCGAACTCGACCAGAGCCAAATGCTTGTCCCAACTCCCTTGGAACTCCAGAGCACATGCCCTAAGCATATCTTCCAGAATCTGTATCACCCTCTCGGATTGCCCATCCGTCTGTGGGTGAAAGGCTGTGCTAAACTTTAGCTTCGTACCCAAAGATGCTTGAAATTTTGGCCAAAATCGGGATGTGAAACGTGGGTCCCTATCCGAGACAATGGATATCGGAACTCCATGCAGTCTCACAATCTCCTCCGTGTATAGCTTTGCCAATCTTTCAAGAGGATAAGTAATGTTGATAGGCAAAAAGTGTGCACTCTTGGTGAGCCTATCAACCACTACCCATACTGCATCATAGTTGTTCACTGTTCGTGGCAGCCCCACCACGAAGTCCATGGTCACGTGCTCCCACTTCCATTCTGGAATGGTAAGTGGTTGCAAAAGTCCCGCCGGGTGTTGATGCTCCGCCTTGACTTGTTGGCAAGTAAGGCACCGACTCACGTACTCTGCGATGTCCCTCTTCATACCCGACCACCAGTAACTTTCCTTCAAGTCTCGGTACATTTTAGTACCTCCTGGATGCATGGCATACGCCGAAGAATGAGCCTCCTCCAGTATAGACTTTTGGAGCTCCTCATTCCTTGGTATGCATACACGGCCTTTAAACAATAAAAGACCATCATCACGTACCCGAAAGTTCTCAACAGGCCCCTCAAGGATCTGTTCACGGATCTTCTGACATTCTTCATCAGTGGCCTGACATCTACTGATCTCACTCAGCAATGTATGCCTAACCTCGAATCTAGCAATGAGGACCCCACTCGTGGACACCTCCACTTGTGCCCTTAGTGAGCGTAGACACGTGAGTAACGTCCCCGATGTACTCTTTCTGCTCAGTGCATCGGCTACTACATGGGCCTTCCCGGGATGATAGTCGATGATCAAGTCGTAGTCCTTGATCAACTTCATCCATCTCCTCTGTCTCATATTCAACTCTTTTTGAGTGAATACATACTTCAAGCTTTTATGATCGGTGAAGATGTGACACGTCTCCCCATAGAGATAATGCCGCCAAATCTTCAGTGCAAACACTACCGCTCCCAACTCTAGATCGTGGGTAAGGTAGTTTGCCTCGTGTTTCTTCAATTGACTTGAAGCATAGGCAATCACCCGACCGTTTTGCATTAGAACACATCCAAGCCCTTGGATGTTAGCGTCACTGTATATGTCGTACCCTATCCCTTGTGTGGGTAGAGCGAGGACTGGTGCTTCTGTAAGCCGTCTCTTTAGTTCGAGAAACCCTTTCTCACAATTGTCGCCCCATATGAACTTGGCCCCTTTATTTGTGAGCTTTGTCAATGGAGACGCCAATACAGAAAATTTTTCAACAAACTTACGATAATATCCTGCTAAACCAAGGAAACTACGTATTTCTTTCACGTTTTTGGGTCTCTCTTAATTCATAATGGCTTCTATCTTGGCTTTATCCACCGCAATGCCCGAACCTGACACGACATGCCCGAGGAACCCGATCTCTTTGAGCCAAAACTCGCATTTAGAGAATTTGGCAAAGAGTTGTTTTTCCCTTAGCCGTTCAAGTACAAGTCTCAAATGATCTTCATGCTCCCCCTCACTCTTGGAGTATATCAAAATATCGTCAATGAATACTATCACGAATTGATCTAAGTATTCACTGAACACACGGTTCATCATGTCCATGAATGCCGCCGGGGCGTTGGTTAGCCCGAACGACATGACTAGGAACTCGAAATGACCATACCTTGTGCGGAATGCAGTCTTCGGTATGTCATCTTCCTTTATTTTAAGTTGGTGGTACCCCGACCTCAAGTCAATCTTTGAAAACACCGTCGCCCCTCGGAGCTGATCAAACAAGTCATCAATTCTAGGCAAGGGATACCTATTCTTGATTGTGACCTTGTTCAGTTGACGATAGTCAATGCACATACGAAGTGTTCCATCTTTCTTTTTCACGAAAAGGATCGGTGCTCCCCACGGAGAGTGACTCGGCCTTATGAAACCGTTATCCAATAGCTCTTGCAATTGGGTTTTCAACTCGTTAAGTTCAGCGGGTGCCATTCTGTATGGCGGTATAGAGATTGGTTTGGTGCCGTGTTCGACCTCGATCACGAACTCAATCTCCCTATCGGGTGGAAGTCCCGGCAAGTCTTTTGGGAAGACATCCGGATACTTGCACACAACTCTCACATCATTGATGTCTATCTCTTCTTTGGTTTTGTCCACCACATACGCTAGGTATGCGTGGCACCCCTTTCTCATCATATTCCTTGCTCTCACGGCGGATATGATACAACAGTTTGATTTGCCTCTATCTCCCTCGAAGCGTAGGGTCAACCCTTCGCCGCCTTCGAGTTCAAGAACCTTCGTGTAGCAATCGACCCTAGCATGATGTTTCTCAAGCCAATCCATTCCTAGAATTGCATCGAACTCGATCATACTCAGCGGTACGAGGTCACACGTCAAGGTTTGGCCCTCCACTTCCACCTCACACGATGGATAGTGGCTATCTCTCTCGATATCATCCCCTAAAGGCGTGGACACCAATAGGGTTTGAGTCATCGGTACAAGTGGTCCGTTGAATCCGCTGGCGAATGCCTCACTCACAAATGATCGTTGCGCCCCGGTATCAATAAGGATTCTTGCGTCTCTCCCGTTTATCTTTAGTGTTCCTACATTCATAAGTAATGTAAGACACACTATCTAATTAATAGGTTCGTTTCTTAAGTCGTAGAGTATGTTGGTTGTATTTCGGGTGGGGTCCGTTCGATACCCTTCCGAAATTTCCCGGTTTCTAACCTTTAAGACCGTTTTAGGACCAATCCAGGTGAAAGCCGGCCGCTTTTCACGAAAGCCGGCCGGTTTTCGACTGCGAGAAAAATTCTAAGTATTTAATCACGAAAGCCGGGCGGCTTTTACGAAAGCCGGACGGTTTTCGTCGCCGTAGTTTTTATTCAGGGAGTGGTTTCGAAGCCGGCCGGTTTATACGAAACCCGGCCGGGTTTCAGCAGCGCAGGAATTCCTAGACCCGACGAAAGCCGGGCGGCTTTCGCCAAAGCCGGGCGGCTTTCAGCTGCGAGAAAATTCTCAGATCAGGCCTTTATGAAAGCCGGCCGGTCTTTACAAAAGCCGGCCGGTTTTTGGTTGCGAGGATTTTCCTGATTAATTGATGACGAAAGCCGGGCGGCTTTTGGTGGAAAGCGGCCGGCATTCGTCGCCGCAGCATTTTCTCGACATTTCAAGACGAAAGCCGGGGCGGCTTTCGTCAAATGCCGAGTGGCATTTGCCCAGGGCGGGGGTTTTTTCCTCCCCTTTTCCCCACAATCCCGACCAAACCGTCGGGGTTACAAATTTTGCACCTTACAAACACTCCTTTTGCATACAATGGTGTAATATCGCGAGTTTAAGATCTTACCCGCCACGGAGTCCGGGTTAGCACGTGCGTCCGCCTCCGTCATCGCATAAACTCTAGCTTGAGTTCTTCCTTGATTCACGGACGGCGCATTACTCGTGCTTGCTCCCCCTGGCCCACACTGGCATGAGATGCTCCGGCCCGGTTCCCACTTGCCGTGGTAGCACCGCTTGGTCCTGACCCCCGGTTCCCACCAAGTTGAGGACAGTTTGGCTTAATATGCCCTGTACTCCCGCATTGGTAGCACCGTGGCGGATCACGACACTTACCGGTGTGGTTCCTGTTGCAATTCCTGCACCTGGGCGCCGTTGGGGCTTGTGAGCCTGAGTAGTGCCCGCTCGTGGCCGGGTTTCCCTTGGATGGTGCTGCCGGTGCCCTGAACAATCCACCTCCCCCATAGTTCCCCTTCTTGTTGGGGCCTTGGGGGCCATGGCTTTCCCACTTTCTTTTCTTAGCCTCTTCGGCATCTCTCTTCTTCCTCTCCTCCCATTGCTTTTCTCCCTTCAACCCTTGGGCGACCACTTGGCTGAAAGTCATATTGGGCAATTGAGTTGCCCTGTCACGTATCTCCAAGTCTAAGGCCTCCCAAAAATGATTCACCATTCGGTTTTCATCACAAGCATACTCCGGTATGTGATCAGCAAGGTCTCTGAACTTGTTCTCAAGTTTTTTCACCGTCATGCTACCACCTTGGGTTAGGAGAGTGTATTCCCTCACCTTGGCGTTTACTTCGAAGTCAGAGTAGTACTGGGCAAAGAATTCTTGTCGAAAATCCTCCCATGTAACAGTTCCGCCACACTTACCCTTGGTTCCATCCCACCATTTGGATGCCAACCCTTCGAGTAACCTTACCGCGATTCTCAGTTTAAAATCGGGGGTGAGCTGCATGTCAAGGGCTGCCTCGTTCAGCCTCTTGATCCACTGTGCGGCAACCGAGATGTCTCCCGTCCCATCGAACGGTTTGCACCCTAAGTCCCTCGCCTCTTTGATGTATTTGGAGATCTTTATGGCTGGACCTCCATCGCCCCGACTTCCATGCGCTTCCACATGGGTTCTCGAATCGCAATAGCTCCTCCCTCTTGGGGCCCCGCCCGAAGGTTGCCCTGCACGGTGCCTTCGGCGTGCCCTCCTTTCTTCGCGCTCCCGATGATACTGTTGGAGCAACGCTTCGATCCTGGCCAAGGAGCCACTTTCCTCCTCATCACTCACATCATCATCATTCTCTTCGTAAGGGGTCTCAACTGGCTCAGTCCCCGGCTGGTAAGTTGAGTCCTCATAGGACCAATAGGTCTCACTCTCGGTATCAACGTGGCCATCGCTCACGGTTTGACGTTGGCCTCCACGGCCCCTTCCTCTTGATCCCCTAGAGGACCCCCGGCTACCGCGCTCGGACCCACCCGGTGCACGGCCCAACGGGTTCCTTCTAGTGATCCTTCCAACTCGTTCCATTTCTGAAAGAAATTAGGATGAGTCATTAGACTCGTATCGAATGTCAAATGACGGACGGGTACTTAAAGACATCCTTCGGCTCAAATCACCGCCATACCAATTGTTAAGGGTACCATCTTAACAATTAGAGGCATTGCAACTCAAGTACCAAAAGTTCTATAAGTACAAAACTTATGCTCATGGTTTTTCAAATTCATTTTCAAAAAGAAATTTTGAAGATTCATTATGATGTTTACGGACTAAGGCTCTGATACCATTTAAATTGTCACGCCCCGGACCTACCCGGACACGTCAACAACCCGCCGTACAGTACGAATAGTCAACCGCATTCCGACTCATCCATACTATACAAGGCATCTTGAATACCATTCACACATAGTACATCCATAAACAACATAATGTAAAACATTTATTAAAGGCAACGGAAACAATTGATACAAGTGTTCAAGCCACACTTGGCATAATTAGGCATGCAAGCCCCCAAAGTAATTATTCAGAAAATATTATCCATGAGCATTATTCATATTGTTTGCAAAACAAGAACGGGAGAAGCACGAACCAAGTCTTCTCCTCAGAAACTTCCCGAAGCAGCGGCTGGTAGTAGCAACCTTCAAGTTCTACCTGAAACTGTGAGGTGGCCTCCCCCGTGAAGGGGAGGTCAGTACTTGGAAGCATTTGACAAGTACAATGACAACTATACTAAGTATAATCAAAGTTTAAATCTCTGAGGCCCTCAATCTAGAGCATTATTATATTATAGTTAATCCGTTCATTTAGTATCAATTCATCATTATTTACCACGGTCTAGAGCCCAGCTCATAATCACCGTTATCTACTACGGTCTAGAGCCCCGCTCATAATCACCGTCATCTACTACGGTCTAGAGCCCAGCTCATAATCACCGTCATCTACTACGGTCTAGAGCCCAGCTCGTAATCACCGTCATCTACTACGGTCTAGAGCCCAGCTCATAATCACCGTCATCTACATCGGTCTTGAGCCCGGCTCATAATCACCGATTCCTTATAATTCAAATTCTTAGGATCTAATTCATCCATTTCTCAACTAACATTTCCAACTAATATTTCAATGCTAGTTATTTATTTATTTCAATATAATTCTTTCTTCTTGCATAATTGGCCTTAATATCAAGTATCACTTTCATACCCTCATGGCTTCTCCTCATGGCATCAAAGTATACTATCTCAAATGATATTCATGGTTGGTACAACCATCATACACACATATTCATAACATCTAAACATACATAATTTATTCATAAATTTGTGTATCATGCATACTATACTTATAATCAATAGTAGTTTTATTTAGGCATTATTAACCATTAACAACTCATACACATCACATTTGTATTCACTTAGGAAATCCCATGAAATTAACCCAAAGATTATAAGTAACATAGTCGGTCATCCTCACCTTAATTAAGCTTAAGCGCGTTCTACGTTTCTCGATTGAACTTTGACCAACTCCGGCGAACTTTGACCAACTCCGGTGAACTTTGACCAACTCCGACGAAACTCCGGCGAAGCTCAAAAATACTTTAAATCAAGTTCCTAACAAGGTTTTATCATCACAAAACCCATATCAACACAAATAACCTATAAAAGGTTATTTTCCGACAAACCGGTCGATTTGGCTTCTAAGTCCGTTTTTGGACTTAGAATCACTTTCCAACCCATTATTCCACACTTAAATCATGTAGAACAATACTAAAGGTCTTTCATGTGATATATATCTTATATGCTAGAAGAAAAACAAAGGAAAAGTTATGATAAAGTCATTACCTTAATTTTCACATTTTTTCCTAGCTTTTTCCTTCTTAAACTTTCTTCTTGGACTCCCTTGAGCTTGAGTTCGGATTTGGGGCTATGGAGATGAAGTTGTAGAGGTTCTTTCCTCCTTTCCCTTGGTGCTGGCTGAACTAGTGAGGAGGGGAATGGGTAGGAATGCCCCTTTGTCTCCTTTTGGGCAATGAGTGAAAGGGAGGAGGGCCACCATGATTTGTTTTGATGCCAAACATCTCAAATCAGTCCCCCACCTCAACTCTCCTACCAGCCTGCTCAGGCCCTGAATAATGAGGCTAAAATCGTGGGTTGGCCCCCACCCATGTGGGAGGTCAACCCTTTTTGTCCCGAAGTGTACAATCGGTCCCGAAAGTTATATTTTTCCGGACTGTTTTAAGTATATTTTATTTTATCGGGTCAAATAAAATATAACACTTGTTCCCAATTCTTAATGGACCCTAGAATCAATATTCATCCCTCAACTTTAATTTAGAAGTCTCCGAAATCCCTTTTCGGGCTGTTATCTGATAGATTGCCGATACTGATAATTTGGCCCCGTTTGACCAACCGGTCAACCCTATGCCATTGTCATGGCTCAACTAGGATATCCACCACCATATACATATTATCTAGTCCAAGATCAATATAATATGTGGCCCCGATAATATCGGGCGGTCCCCACTCCCGATGTGGGCCCCACGTGCATTTTACTATTCACGCGAAAAAATTAATACAAATTCACAACTTCGTAAATTCACTAAAAATTTCATAGGGTTCAATAAATTATTAGCTTAAAGATAAATACATTTGGGGACGGTGTTACAGACATGCTTCTCCCAACTTGGAATATCCTCGAGAAAATGGCGTAGCCCTTCAGCCTCTTCAGTGCACTTATCCAAGGCTATTAGCTCAGATTCCATCGTGGATCTAGCTATTAACGTTTGCTTCGAGGATTTCCACGACACGGTTGCACCTCCCAAAGTGAAAACATATCCACTTGTGGACTTAGAGTCCTTTATGTCGGATATCCAACTAGCGTCGCTATACCCTTCAAGTACAACTGGATATTTTCCATAGTGCAGTCCAAGGTTTTGGGTTTTCCGTAAATACCTCAAAACCCTTACTATTGCCTTCCAGTGTTTATCACCGGGGTTGCTAGTATATCTACTAAGCTTACTAACCACAGATGTAATATCATTGAGAAATACACTCTCTACGATTTTTGGTAAGTTGTACGTTTGTATCTAATGGAGTCCTTGCCTCTTCATAATCATCCTTATTGAATTTAGTAAGGATTTTATCAACGTAATGAGATTGGCTTAGCGTTAGACTGTCAAGTCCTCTAATTATTTTAATCCCAAGGATTAAATCAGCCAGCCCCATATCTTTCATGTCAAACTTAGAATTTAACATGCTTTTAGTAGAATTAATCATTAGATTATTGCTACCCACGATGAGTATATCATCCACGTATAAACATAAAATGACATAGCCGTGTACTGTGCTCTTCACATAAACGCATTTGTCACTTTCGTTTATTTTAAACCCATTAATTAACATTGCATGATCGAACTTTTTGTGCCACTGTTTAGGGGCTTGTTTCAATCCATACTGTTTAGGGGCTTGTTTCAATCCATACAATTATTTAATTAATTTACACACTTTCCTTTCTTGGCCTAGAACATGAAAACCCTCGGGTTGTTCCATATAGATTTCTTCGTCTATATCGCCATTTAGGAAAGCGGTTTTTACGTCCATTTGATGAACTTCCAATTTCCGTAGAGCGGCAATTGCTAACATCATCCTAATGGAATTTATTCTCGTCACAGGAGAATACGCGTCAAAGTAATCATGGCCCTCGCGTTGCTTGTATCCCTTGATTACAAGTCTGACCTTATACTAATCAATGGAACCGTCTGGTTTCATTTTACGTTTAAAAATCCACTTGGATCCCAAAGGTTTACATCCCGGAGGGAGATCAATCAATTCCCACGTGAGATTTTTTAGGATAGAGTCCACCTCACTTTTGATGGCTTCTTTCCACATCGATCCTTCGGTAGACGTTACGACTTACGTATAAGTCCATGGCTCATTTTCTACCAAACATGTTAGAAAATCCGGTTCATTTTCTACGACACAAGTTAGAATATTCGAATCGAATTCTACCAAGTATGTGAGAAAATCTGGTCCGAAGGATTTTTCAACTCTAGCACGTTTGCTACGTCGGGGTTCAGGTTCTTCACCGGATCCCTCGCTAGTATTTTCCATAGCTACGTGAAATGTTCGTTGGGCATTGAATCGTCCATAAACTGTCCATTTAACGCAGCATTAAAAGATAAGAACGTTGGGCATTAAATGACTGTAACGGTTGGAGCAGTTCTGGTGCGCGACCAGAATACGCCATCAGAGTTGGAGCAACTCTGATGCTACCAGAATACCTCCACCAGAGGAGGAGCAACTCTGGTACGAAGCCAACAGAATACCTCCACCAGAGGTGGAGCACTTCTGATACGAAGCCACCAGAGTTCGAGCATCTCTGGTCCTGGGAAAAATAAAACGTTACGGGAAGAAATAAAAATTAGATCGGATCTTTGAATGATAGATTTTTCGGACGGCATTAGTGTCCGCAGGTCGCCCGCGCACACGAGTCGCGGTTTTTCTTCTCCGTTTCGGGATTTGATCGGCACCCCCCCTGCGCGCGAGAGAGAGCCTCTACCTTAAGGAATCTTAACTCCTTAAAAGAGGCTTCCCTTTATAAGGGGTGAAAATCCCTTGGGTTTTCTCGTGTGGGATAAATCCCTCTAGAAACCCATCCTTTTTCCGAGTTTTTCCATTCTAACGGGTAAACTTCGAGAATCAATTTCTCATTCACCCGTTATCCATTTTGAGCGTACCATATATCGAATTGTAGCCCTTAACAAAGAGAATCCGAAACCACTTTGACCCGACCCAAATCGGAAGTGGACCCCACTCAAATAATCGCCCCAAAATTATCATTTAATGCAATTGTTTAACACATTTTTCCAACACATGGTACGTGTTAGGAGCCTAGGAGGATGGAAAGTCTCCTTTGAGACAAAAACTCATGCTCATGTCCATTCTCATACAATTATTTCAAAGTTCTCTTATATTTACCTTCGTATTATCTTACCCTGGAATTTTTCGTGTTCCAAGCACACCCTTAAAGAGAAGAACCTTCTAACCTTATTGTCTACTCCGTATATTTTAAGATTGAAATTCATACTCTGACTTTTATATGTCGTTGAGCTTATTGAATTTATTTAAACCTAAATTTAGAATAAACTTACATTGAGACAACAGAAGAGCCTTGACAAGAAACTCCTCTCCACAACTCTGTGCAAGGATCTCCGCCATTAGCTTTCCAGCCAGTCAGCTTTGAAGGACAGTTCAGTGAAGTGTATATAATTTGGAGTCCTTGCACTGCATTGCAGCATGCAGCAAATATATTAAAAGATCATTCTTTTCTACGTGGTCCATACTCCATATACTTAAGAGCTTATTACAAATTTACATGGCTATATGTGATAATGCAGAGGTAGACACATAATCCCTCTATGCCCCTTTGGTAGGACATATTTATGTTTTGTGGTCAAAGATGATTATCCACTATTACGAATTACAAGAGTACTCCTAACAAATAGTCTTCCTTATGACTTTCACATTATAAATAATTTTGCAAAAAAAAAAAATCGTTAGGGTTGAAATTCTTAGACCCAAGAACTCAAATGTGGCCTCTTAAAGTGAGACTGAGGGAGAACATATTTCTGAATCTACAGACACACATATGAGAAGAGTGATAAAGGTCATCAAAGTAAAATTGATTGATATCTACTCTATAAGAAATTCAAGATTATGCAAATTTGTTGGAGAAATTTGAAGCTATCATTTCTAATGTTCTGAAAACGGAAAAAATAATCCCTATAAGTTGAATAAAACGCGGAAAAGGTTTGTATATTATGAGTGGAAACCTAAATTCAAATAATCACAATGATTTTAAGCATAAATTGTTGTGGTATTGGTCCACCTCATTACTGGGCCATCCCTGAGCTGCCTTTTGGTCCACCTCATTTATGGAGTTGGTCTCCTAATTAATGTCCTGGCCCAATTGGGTTGTCTACCCGACCAAGCCCATCCGTCCCCCGTTTGTCTTATACCCAGCCCATCCCGTGTGGCCCTCCCTTATATTTGGCTGGTTCTTCTGGAATCCTCCTATTTCTGCCTCTCCGCCTTCTCTCTAAACGATGACCCTTCAGTTCTGTTACCCTAGACCTAGAGTGAGAGAGTGCCGGTTTCCTCTGAGCTTTAGCTCCGGCTTTGCTCCGGTGAGACCTTGGGGTTCCTATTGGGGTCTTCACTCTAGTCTGGTAGTGTGGTGGGTTATCCGTTGCTCCGGTGGGTTCTCTGGGTTGGGTTCTGGGTTCTTTGTGTGATGGCTAGTTGGCTGTCGCCCTTCTGTCTTCCCTGGTTGTATCCCTGGTGGTGAGTGTGAGCAAGCCTTTGGGCTTGGTGGTGATTGAGGTCTGAGCCGGTCCGGTTTTCTAACAGTGGTATCAGAGCCTGGACGTTGCTGCCTCTCTCGGACACCGGAAGCTCACCGGACAACTCCCACACCGGTAACGTCTGAAGATGCCATCGGAGAAGGTAAGTCGGGTTGTCTCTTCGTGACACCCGCTCAGGTATAAACTCAAACCCTAACTCTTGGGCTGCCGGAGTGCCACCGGCTTCTGTGATGCATGGGTATTCCGAAACCCTAGGTTGAGGAACTACCGGTTAGAAACCCTAGTTTCTGAACCATTGCATGTGTAGATCTTATTTAGATAAGACCTGCAGAAACCCTAGGTTGGTGATACAGTGCATGAGTGGTCCAATCTGTGTCGAACTTGGCCACTGATATATGTGAACTTGCCTGTGTTGAATTTATCCTCTGTGTGATAACCTCTGAACCTGCTGTATCGTGCCCTACTTATTTTTCTGCTGTATTATCTTTGTCTTATTTCTCTGCTCAGTCAGTCTTTTCAACTTTGCTTCCGCTTCTGTGTGTTGAGTTCTGGTAATTTGTGTGGCCTCTAACCCCTGGTTGGCTAAGGCACATGAGGTTAGGGCTAAGTGATTCCCTGCCAGCCACTTCAGTGGCCCCGGAACTGTGTGGTCACTTAGTCCGCAGCCCAAACCATCAGGGTTAAGCTCTCTTATTACCTGTATCTCCGCTGTTGTGCTGTGACTGTTATCATGGCTTCAAACCAGTATGGTATGATGCCTTTTAATGGTAAGACTGACTTTGACATTTGGAAACAGAAGATAAAATGTGTGTTAATACAACAGAAAGTTCATAGAGCTATTACTGGGCAATACTTAGAAACTGAGGAAAAACCCAAACAAGTTGAAATGAATGAAATAGCCTGCTCAACCATATATTTAAACCTGTCTGACTCTGTCCTTAGAAAGGTTGGAGTCATTGAGTCTGCTAAAGACCTCTGGGATAAACTTGAGTCTCTATATACTGATACTTCCCTTCCTGGCAAACTGTTTTTGTTGGAAAAGTTTTTTAGGTTTAGACTTGACCTAACAAAAGACATTGATGAAAACCTAGATGTTTTTAACAAACTAATCCAAAACATTAAGCAGGCTGGGGATAAACATATAGATGACTACACTGCCATAGTCTTATTGAATGTTATACCTGATTCCTATAATGATGTTAAGTCTGCCATTAAATATGGGAGGGATGACATAACCCTTGATATTGTTATTAATGGCCTGAGAAGTAAAGAACTTGACTTAAAACATTCTAGGAACCATCATAAGGAATCTGGAGAAGCTTTGTTTGTTAGGGGAAGGTCTTAAAGCAGGTCTAAAAACCCTAAAAAGGACAATCAGGATAAGAATGGTAGACAACCTAACAAGAAAAGGCATAAGTCTAGGAAAAGGGTGTGCTATAACTGTGGAAACCCAGATCATTTCATAAAAGACTGTACCCAACCCAAAAGAAATGAGCAGGCCAACTCTGTGACTGATAAAGAAATTAGTGAAGAAGTGTTCATGATCTGTGATCATGCTAATTCTGCCCTAAGCAACCTAACTGAATTTGAATGGTTAATAGATTCAGGTTGTACCTACCACATGACTCCTTTTAAAAATCTGTTTGCTTCTTATAGTGCTTGTGATTCTGGTTATGTGTCCTTAGCTGACAATAAGAAGTGTAAGGTCCATGGTGTGGGTGACATAAGTCTTAAGTTTGAAAATGGAACTGTTTTCAAATTAAAAAATGTTAGACATGTCCCTGATCTTAGGCACAACCTGCTTTCTGTTTCTGTTTTTGAAGAATGTGGTCTTGAGGGTAAATGGGGAAATGGGTGTATGAAGATTTTGAAAAACTCCCTTGTTTTGTTTAAAGCCTTGAAACAAAATAACCTTTATGTTGTGCATGCCAAACCTTTTTCTAAAAATGCTAATGCTGTACTCAGTGACAAGTCTGTGCTTTGGCACCAAAGACTGGGTCACATGAGTAATAGAGGATTAAATATTTTGAAACAAACTGGATGTTTTGGAAATGACTTGGTGTCACCCATACCTTTCTGTGGGGGTTGTGTCCTAGGTAAACAACATAGGGTTCAGTTTCCTGTTTCTAGCTATTCTAGTGAGCCTAAGTCTAAAGCTGTCCTTGACTACATACATGCAGATGTATGGGGTCCTTTCAGTGTCCCTACCCATGGGGGTAGGAGGTACTTTCTGTCCATAATTGATGACTTTTCTAGGAAAGTCTGGGTCTGTTTGTTAGAACATAAATCTGATGTGTATGTTAGGTTTAAAGAATGGAAAATTATGGTAGAAAATCAAACTGGATGTAAGGTTAAAACCCTTAGAACTGACAATGGCTTAGAATTCTGCAATAAGGATATGGATAGGTTGTGTGTTGAGAGTGGGATTAGGAGACACAAAACTGTGCCCTATACTCCCCAACAGAATGGCTTAGCTGAGAGAATGAATAGGACCCTCCTAGACAAAGTTAGGAGTATGCTTGCCACTTCTGGCCTCCCCAAGAAGTTTTGGGGAGAAGCTGTCAATACTGCCACCTACCTGATAAACAGATCCCCCTCTGTACCTTTAGAAGGTAAGTGCCCTGAGTCTGTCTTCTCTAAGAAACCCCTGGACTTGTCAAACTTAAAAGTGTTTGGGTGTGCTGCCTATGTACATCAACAGTCTGATAAGTTGGACCCTAGGTCTAAGAAATGCATTTTCTTAGGATATCCTGAAGGTGTTAAAGGATATAGGATCTGGGATAGGAACCAGAGTGGTTTTAAGGTCATTATAAGCAGAAATGTTGTGTTCAATGAAAGTGACTTTCCCTGCTTAGTTCAAAATGTGACTGACCCTCAAACTGTGCATGATGGCACCTCTCCTAGTGAGGTGGAGCCTATCCAGACCACTGCTGCCCCTCTGGTGAATGAGTCTAGTACTCCTGATTTGACCAACACTATGCATGACACCCACTCCACCTCTAGTGAGGTGGAGCAGCCTAGTGGTAATGATGAAAATTTGCATGATGTGATTGTTCAATCTGATTTTGCTGATAATGAAGAACTTGGAGAGATCCAAGTTGAGAATGAGAGTCTAGATGATTATGTGTTAGCCAGAGATAGGACTAGAAGAAACATTAAGAGGATTTCTGATAGTATGACTGACTATGCTTTTCACCTGTATGATACTTCATTATTTGCTTTCTATGTTTTTGAAACTCTTGAGTTGAATGAGCCTAAAACCTACCAGGAAGCCCTTGCCTCTAGAGAATCTAAAAATTGGCTATGTGCTATGCAAAGTGAGATAGATTCTCTTAAGTTGAATAAAATCTGGACCCTAGTTCCTAGGACTCCTAATTGTTCTGTTGTTGAGTGCAAATGGCTTTTCAAAGTTAAAGAAGAACCAAATGACATTAGGTTTAAAGCTAGGTTAGTGGCTAAAGGTTTCACTCAAAAGGAAGGGGTAGACTATGCTGAAATATTTGCTCCCGTAGTAAAATTCACAACAATTAGGATGATGCTTGCCCTAGTTGCCCATAATGACTGGGAGATGAAGCAGATGGATGTTACCACTGCTTTCCTGCATGGTGAACTAGATAAACAGATTTTCATGAGCCAACCTGAGGGTTTTATTGACCCTAAGTACCCTAGACATGTCTGTCTACTTAGGAAGGCCCTCTATGGCCTGAAACAGTCTCCCAGACAATGGAATATCAAGTTTGACCAGTGTATGTCTTCCCTGAGTTTCAAAAGGGCTGATTCTGACCCTTGTTTGTATTTTAAGAATACTGCCTCTGTACCTGTTTTCTTGTTGATCTATGTTGATGACATGCTTATCATTAGCCCCTCTGTGAATGCTATTAAAATAGTTCAAAAGTGCCTTTGTGAAAACTTTGCTATGAAAGATCTTGGAGATGCTAAGAGAATCCTAGGGATTAATATACTTAGGCATAGGAGTAGGTGTACCCTTACCCTGAACCAAACCTCCTATCTTGAAAAGGTCTTGAAAAAGTTCAAAATTGACTATGCCCAACCTGTGAATGTTCCCTTAGCACCCCATTTTGTGCTAAGCAAGGATCAGTCCCCAAGGACTGCTCCTGAGATAGATAGGATGAAGGCTGTACCCTATTCCAGTGCTATAGGGTCAGTCATGTATCTCATGGTAAGCACAAGGCCTGATATAGCTTATGCTGTTAGTTGCTTAAGTAGATATATGGCAAACCCTGGTACGTCTCACTGGACTGCCCTTAAATGGCTCCTTAGATACCTAAGGGGTACACCTTCTCATGGTCTTGTGTTTTCTAAAACTGAAACTGGCATTTTACTTACTGGCTATGTTGACTCCAATTATGCAAATGATAGGGACAATAGAAAGTCTACTACTTCCTACATTTTTACTCTTTGTGGTTCCTGCATAAGTTGGAAATCTCAACTTCAACCTATTGTTGCACTGTCCACTACTGAATCTGAATACGTGGCAGCCACTGAGGCCTTTAAAGAGGCTATTTGACTTAAACGAATGCTAACTGAAATTGGTTTTCTTAAGCAGGTTGTGACAGTGTACTCTGATAGCCAGTCTGTTATCCAATTGTGCAAGAATCCTGTATTCCATGACAGGACCAAGCACATTGATGTCAGGTTTCATTTTATTAGGAATATTGTGGATGCAGGTTGGATAAAGCTGTCCAAGATACCTTCAGAATTTAACCCTGCAGATATGGGGACTAAATGTCTCACTTTTGAAAAACTGTTGTCTTGTAAGCGTATTCTTAATTTAGATTGTGGCTAGATAAGAACTGTAAAACAAGAAAAACCGGCGATGATGATTCTCCCTTTCACGTTGTGCTCTACACCACCAGGGGGACCAATAAGGTGGAGATTGTTGTGGTATTGGTCCACCTCATTACTGGGCCATCTCTGAGCTGCCTTTTGGTCCACCTCATTTATGGAGTTGGTCTCCTAATTAATGTCCTGGCCCAATTGGGCTGTCTACCCGACCAAGCCCATCCGTCCCCCGTTTGTCTTATACCCAGCCCATCCCGTGTGGCCCTCCCTTATATTTGGCTGGTTCTTCTGGAATCCTCCTATTTCTGCCTCTCCGCCTTCTCTCTAAACGATGACCCTTCAGTTCTGTTACCCTAGACCTAGAGTGAGAGAGTGTCGGTTTCCTCTGAGCTTTAGCTCCGGCTTTGCTCCGGTGAGACCTTGGGGTTCCTATTGGGGTCTTCACTCTAGTCTGATAGTGTGGTGGGTTATCCGTTGCTCCGGTGGGTTCTCTGGGCTGGGGTCTGGGTTCTTTGTGTGAGGGCTAGTTGGTTGTCGCCCTTCTGTCTTCCCTAGTTGTATCCCTGGTGGTGAGTGTGAGCAAGCCTTTGGGCTTGGTGGTGATTGAGGTCTGAGCCGGTCCGGTTTTCTAACATAAACTTTACAAAAGTTTCCTCCTTTATGCCATATATTGTTCCATACAAGAAAACCATATCACATTAAATACAATTCACGTTCATTCAAACATTCATATTGTGTTTGAAAAGAAACAATAAATAAATCATCAATATAAAAGTATATAACATTATAAGCACTGCATTGCAATGTACAATAATGGGGATTTTACTCCATTTATATACGAATTCAGCTATCGTTCACTTTAAAATATTAAAAAATCAAGGCACTGTATTGGAGTGTATTAAATAGTGATGCATTTATCTAGAATATTCTATGTAGAAAAGGCTAGAGATGATCTAGAGAGTTAAAGGTAGAAAGTATTCTAGAAAATTCTCTACTAGAGAATTCTTATGTAAAATCTAGAGTAATTAGACATAGATGTAGAATACTCTAGAATCATAGCATTTAATAAGGATCTAGAATGATCCTCTAGCTCCTATAAATAGGACTCATTGTACTCATTTTCAAATCAAGCAAAACCAAGAAACATCAATACAATACTACTTTTCTAGAGACAAGAGCTCTCCTCTAAAACACATCATCTACATTACACCTCACTAAAATCACTTATTCTATTCATACAACCAACAACCTCTTCTATTTTCTAACAAGTGGTATCAGAGCTTGTTCGATCATAAGCGGGCATTATGACGACATCAAGCTTCTCGGTATCAACTCCGATGTTCAATGGAGAAAGCTATGACTATTGGAGTGTCCGTATGAAGACTTGCCTAGAATCACATGATCTCTGGGATATTGTTGAAGAAGGAATCATCATGCCGGAAAAAGGAAGCGACGACGCATCAACTTCCGAGGTACGTAAGAAACAAAAACAGCAAAATGCTAGAGCTCTCTATCTTCTTCAACAATCCGTTTGTGATACTATTTTCCCGAGAATAATTCGTGCTACTACGGCAAAAGAAGCTTGGGATATTCTTAAGGAGGAATTTCAAGGAAATGAGAAAGTTAGAACTATTAAATTACAAAGTTTAAGAAGAGAGCTCGAAAATTTAAAGATGAGAGATTCTGAAATGGCAAAAGATTATTTCTCTCGGGTTATACATATAGTCAACGAAATGAGAACTCTTGGAGAAAACATAACCGACGAGAGAATAATCCAGAAAGTCCTAATCAGTCTCCCTGAAAAATATGATCCAGTAGTTTCGGCTATTGAGGAGTCAAAAGATCTATCAAAAATGTCCATCACTGAATTAATGGGGTCGCTAGAAGCACGTGAGCAAAGGCTGAACAGACGACACGAAAGTTCATTAGAAAGTGCCTTCCAGTCTAAGCTCAACATTAAAAGGAATCACTCGAGAAATGGTGAAAACTTTAAACCACATAAAGATGGGAATTCTAACAATAAGGAGAGGAAGACGAACTTTCCACCATGCAAAATATGCAAGAAGACTAATCACTTAGAGAAAGATTGCTACCATCGAGGAAAGGCACAATGCAGAAATTGCAAGAGGTTCGGGCATGAAGAAAAAGATTGCAGAGATAGAAGAAACTATCAGGCCAACTATTCTGAAGATTTTAAGGAGAAGGAGTACATGTTCTACGCATGTCACTCAGCCATAGAAGCAAAAGAAGAAGAGTGGTACATCGATAGTGGGTGCAGCAATCACATGACATCCAACGAGACCATCTTCCATGACTTAGATACCTCTATCAAGACAAAAGTCAAGATGGGCAATGGCGATTTGGTGGAGGCAAAGGGGAAAGGTACCATTGTCATAGATACAAAGAAAGGTACGCGCTTTATTAGAAACGTTCTCCTAGTGCCACGCCTTGCACAAAATCTACTAAGTGTTGGCCAAATGATGGAAAGTGGATATGCCTTGCACTTTGAGAAAAATTCTTGCCGAATTTATGACAAGAACAATAATCAAGAAATTGCTGAAGTAAAAATGGGAAATAATAGAAATTTTCCTATTCAATGGCAATATCCACAAAAGGCGATGGTGGCTCAACTGAGTAATACGAGTCTATGGCATCGAAGATTTGGGCACTTCAATCTCAATGCCTTGAGATTACTACACCTAAAGAAGATGATGAGAGACATGCCTCTACTGGATGAAAAAGAAGGAGTATGTGAAGGATGTATGGTTGGGAAGCAGCACAGGCAACCATTTCCAACAGAAAAGACATGGAGAGCCAAACAGATACTAGAGCTTGTCCACACCGATGTTTGCGGTCCAATGCGCACGCCTTCAGTTTCAAAGAACAGGTACTTCATACTCTTCATCGATGATTACTCTAGGATGACATGGGTGTATTTTTTCCAAGAAAAATCCGAAGTCTTTAGAATATTCAAGAGATTCAAGAACTTCGTGGAGAAACAGAGTGGTCATCAAATCAAGAAGTTGAGAAGCGATCGAGGTACCGAATACAACTCAAAAGAATTTGACAAGTTCTGTGAAGATGAAGGTGTAGAGCATCAACTAACAGTAGCATACACTCCACAACAAAATGGGGTATCCGAAAGGAAGAACCGCACAGTCATGGAGATGGCAAGGTCTATGTTAGCTGAAAAAGGAATGCCTAAAACGTTCTGGGCAGAGGCAGTATATACTTCAGTCTATCTTCTAAACCGGTGTCCAACTAAGACGGTTTTAAACAAAACACCTATTGAGGCATGGTCTGGACAAAAGCCTTCAGCCAAACATTTGAAGGTCTTCGGAAGCATATGTTACATTCATGTTCCCTCTGTTAAAAGGCACAAATTAGAAGACAAGACAGAGAAGGGCATCTTCCTTGGCTATAGCTCCAAATCCAAGGGATATCGAATCTACAATCTCGAGACAAAGAAGTTGGTGACAAGTCGAGATGTGGAGTTTGACGAGCAAGCCTCTTGGAATTGGGAGACAGAAAAAGTTGAAAGAAAGACAACTACTGTCCAACTAGAGGAAATACCAGAAGAGGAAAATCACGATCAACAAAGCCCCACGTCTACTCCAAGATCCTCTTTTGAAGCTAATACATCAAGAAATCACGGCTCCTCACCAGAGTCCCCACCTCTTCGGGTAAGAACTCTAGCAGACCTATATGAGTCTACTGACATCTATGAAACATGCAACTTTTGCTCCTTGGAGCCATATAGCTACACCGAAGCCTCCAAAGAAAAAGTTTGGATTAAAGCAATGGAGGAGGAGATCAAAATGATAGAAAAGAATGATACTTGGGAAATGGTAGATCTTCCACATAACAAGGAGGTTATTGGAGTCAAATGGGTGTATAAAACAAAATTGAACCCCGATGGCTCAATTCAGAAGCATAAGGCAAGGCTGGTTGCAAAGGGGTATGCTCAAATACCGGGAGTTGACTACACAGAGACGTTTGCACCAGTTGCCCGGATGGACACAATAAGAACACTCATAGCTCTTGCTGCTCAGAAGAAATGGAAAATTTATCAGCTAGATGTCAAGTCAGCCTTTCTAAATGGAGAGCTACGAGAAGAAGTGTATGTGGAGCAACCAGAAGGATTCATCAAAGAAGAAGGAAAAGTTCTTCGTCTAAAGAAAGCGCTTTACGGGCTCAAACAAGCTCCACGAGCGTGGTATAGCAAGATTGATGGATACTTCACCCGTCAAGGGTTCAGGAGGAGTAAGAACGAGGCTACACTATACATCAAATCCCAAGGTAAATCTGACATTCTCATCGTCTCTCTATATGTTGATGACTTAATTGTCACGGGAAATAATTCCAAATTAATTGAAGAATTTAAGAGAGACATGATGAACACTTTTGAGATGAGTGACTTGGGATTAATGCACTACTTCCTCGGCATGGAGATAAGTCAAGAAGAAGAAGGCATATTCTTATCTCAAGAAAAATATATTAAGGACATGCTAAAGAAGTTTAAAATGCAAGACTGCAAAGCCGTCGTTACTCCACTGGTTCCTAATGAAAAATTGAAGAAAGAAGATGGGTCAAAGCAGACGGACACAACCAATTACCGAAGTTTGATTGGGAGTCTACTCTACTTAACGGCTACGAGGCCGGACATCATGTATGCTACAAGTTTGCTCTCGAGGTTCATGGAAAGTCCAACTGAGACTCATTGTGGAGCGGCAAAGAGACTCCTTAGGTATCTACAAGGAACCATCAATTATGGTATTTGGTACAAAACAACTCCTGACTCACGACTAACTGGATATAGCGACAGTGATTGGGTTGGATCTCAAGATGACATGAAAAGCACCTCCGGTTACGCATTTAAGCTGGGTTCGGGAATTTTCTCATGGGGATCAAAGAAGCAAGATTCTGTTGCACTATCTTCAGCCGAAGCCGAGTATGTTGCAGCAGCCGGAGCAGCGTGCCAAGCTATATGGCTAAAAAGAATATTAGAAGACATGGGTGAATTGCAAAGTTCTGCGACTCAAATATTTTGCGACAACAAGTCAGCTATTGCGATGGCTAAAAATCCAATTCAGCACAATCGTACTAAGCACATCGATATCAAGTATCACTTCTTGAGAGATGTCCAAGCAAAGGGGCATATTGAGATGAAGTACTGCCCAACAGAAGAACAATTGGCAGATATTTTCACGAAGGCCCTGCCAAGAGACAGATTCCAGTTTCTGCGAAGAATGCTTGGAGTCACCGACAAATGCATCAAGGAGGAGTATTAAATAGTGATGCATTTATCTAGAATATTCTATGTAGAAAAGGCTAGAGATGATCTAGAGAGTTAAAGGTAGAAAGTATTCTAGAAAATTCTCTACTAGAGAATTCTTATGTAAAATCTAGAGTAATTAGACATAGATGTAGAATACTCTAGAATCATAGCATTTAATAAGGATCTAGAATGATCCTCTAGCTCCTATAAATAGGACTCATTGTACTCATTTTCAAATCAAGCAAAACCAAGAAACATCAATACAATACTACTTTTCTAGAGACAAGAGCTCTCCTCTAAAACACATCATCTACATTACACCTCACTAAAATCACTTATTCTATTCATACAACCATCAACCTCTTCTATTTTCTAACAGAGTGTCAAAAATGTGATGTCTTTTAAAAACTGAACTAAAAAAATGAGGGGAAGAAACTTACAGTCCATGGGATGAGTATCTGCTTCTACAAAACCCATTGCGATTCTCATTATGTTAATTCTTTCCCAGTTTATATTCAGTGTTTATTACTTCTTCTTTTGTTTAAACCGAGACAAGAATGAAGGGAAAGATCTCTGATGATAATAATAGATGGAGCTGGTAGGCGAAGCCATGGATAAAAGGAGAGACAGCTTAGCTTGAGAAGTTCTGAGATTCGAAACTTCAGTTAATGAGAGAAACAGATTTGCTTTTTGAGTATCAACGGAATGCAAGCTTCTGGCAGCGTATATGGTATTCCGGTATAATTATGTATATGCTCCATATACGAAGTATATTTATATGTTGCTGAAATTAGGAAACACATGTAAATGCCGATATTGCCCTTGATTAGACCGGTGATTCTTAACTTGGGAGTGCTTGGTTCAGCCGCGCAGGGTACGACAAATCAGTCCAAGTGGAAATGGCTCGGAGTAGTGTACTAAAACGGAGGGGATCCGTAAGACCCTTGCTCCAAAAGGTGGAATCTCCCACCCTAGGAGCTCTCCATACCCCGATCCGACAGGATTTTTGGAAGGATTTTAAACAAGTGATTCAGTCGGTCCAATGATGGTAAGTCTTTTTCCCGTGTGCACCAGAGGATCAGCCTTATTTCAGGTTCTGTCACCTCCACACGGTCGCTGCGGGTTTCGAACCTTGGGCATTGGTCCAAATTTCCCACCACTGAACCAACTGAGCTACCCGTGCGGGTAGGGATCCGTAAGACCCATTTGTATGGCCAGGAGGCAAAAATGTCAAAAATGGACTCCGATAATATGAACACATTGTTTAATTCTTTTTTTTTTTGAAACGAAAAACTTATATTAAATCAACCGAACCAAACCAATAACAAATCCCAAGATCTGAATCCCCTCTATCCAACCAAAACCAAAACCCATCGGTCTTCTCACATCATGACCAGACATAGAATAGTCCACACCCTATAAAGAGCGAGACTAATCACTGAAGCTGTGAGAGTATAGAGGCTATTAGCGGCTGAATCAACCCGATTGCCTCCAACAGTAATCTATCAACTAAAGCAAAACAGCACACCCACCTACCTTGCTTATTGTTTATCATAGTAGCAACAAAACAGAAATGATAAAACAGACTGGACTGAAAGTAAAAGATAAGAACTAGTAACAAAATCTTCCAAACCCTAGTCGCGCAGTTCCTCCACGGCGTCGGTTCCGAAGGGGGACGAGTTTCCATCACTTCATATTCTTCCTTCTTCGCTTGGATCTACCCATGAGTCGCTTTCATCTATTGACCAAAAAATTGCACGAACACCACCAATCCGAAAGCGAGCCGCCTCCACATCCCTATCCACATCAATCTTCCACGCCCTCGTTCCTCCATGTCCTTCATCCTCCCTTCCGACTTTGACCACAACATAGCCGCTCCCCTGCGCCGATGAAACAGCCCACCACCGAAGCAGACAAACTAGCCAGAAGAAATGAATAGCCAAAAGAGGATTTGCCGTCAAGATCGCCAATCGGAAAACTCCGCTGCACCTATTCCCAAAACGCCGAGCGAGAACACACTCACCGGCCCCAAATCTTCCGCAGACGAGGGTGAGAAGCCCTAGCTACGCCAAAAAAGAATATTGTTTATATTCCTATTTTCATGTATTCAACCACAGTCAATAAAATATACTCAGTATTTCTTTTTACAAATCAATTAAGTAAAATATTATCTAAATTATTATAAGTAATGTTTTCCTTTTAATAATTTCCATGAATAATTATGAAATAAAAAATACACATTTCGATGTAAAAATAAATAAATTTCATTATTTAATTTACGTTTTTCGCTTAACAAAAATTGAAATTAGTCCAAGTAAAAGTTATGGAATATTCGGTTATTTGTGGAGGTTCCATTAATTAAAATTTTGTGTTTCATGTTTTTTCGGGCTCAAGAAAACTCCAATAGTTAAAACATCAGACTTTTTTTCAATTTACATGTTACATATTGGTATCATATGAAAGATTATAAAAAATCATGATTTTTGATATACTTTTGAAAAATAAGGAGAACCAATAAAAAAAACTATAAGAGTTCAAAAAAATTGGGATTATAATGATGTAGGGATGACACAGGGATGACCTTGTCCCCACATTCATGAGTTTTTTTTCGGATTAATGTTAATTAATTAATTAATTACGAAATTAATGTTGAGTTAAAACTATTTACGAATATACTGCTGGTTTAACCCGGATCGGGGAAAATCGTCAAATCGTTTTAAAGAATTGTATGTGATCGAATCCTCATATTTTCGTAATTTTTTTTTGGTTAAAAGCTGATGTAGATTAAAATGTGTAAGAATTTAAGTAAAAACTATATTTGGTAAATATATTAAAAATTGAATTGATATGAGGATTCGATCACATAAGTAAAAATTTTGGTTTAAACTAGTTAAGAATTAAGTTGATTGACAGTGCATAATTGCAATTAGTTTTTCACCCCATATGGTCTTCGGATTTTTTTTAAACTTTATATATTACATATTGGTGTCATATGAAAGATCACAAAGAGTTATAAATTTTGGTATATGTTTTAAAAAAATTGGAAGAAAAATATGAAAGTTATAGGCATTTAAAAAAAAGGTTTTTTTTTCTAAATTGGCCCCACCTCTTCCTTAGCCTCCTTGTACGCATGTTCTCCATATATTAGGTAAAGCCAGTATATTGATAAATAGTTTTAATCCAACATTAATTCCGTAATTAATTAATTAATTAACATTAATCCAAAAAAGAACTCCACATTCATGCATTGCACCCTCCCTCCGCCTATCTTTTCCCCATTTCTTTTCTTTTTTATTTTCTCACTCCTATCAAACCACCCTTATTTCTAACACTCTCCCTCCTCTTTCCCACTTTTAATACCCATTTTAGCTTACCACTACGTGAAATAAGGAGTCTAAAAATTTCGGACTCCTAATATTACACCAATTAAATAGTCTAAGAGATGAGCGGAATTAATGCAAGAATGTAATGAATAAAGTTTCGGGTCTTGGACCGATAATTTTCCTTTGGTTTTGCTATTTGTCGTGTCTCTTATAAATAGAGTCCATCAAGAAGGGGTGCTGGGGCGGAGCAAGTGCACTTGATCAATACAAAGAACATTTTGGTAAAAAATTCACACATAATTTTTTACACTAAAAATATGGACATTTTTAAATTTTGGGGTTGAGCTGGGCCAGAGTTAGCCCTCCCCAGCTATGCCCCCGAAGGGGTGTATCGCATAAGGAATCCATGTATTTAATGGATTGTAAAATTCTAACTATATTCAATCTAGTGTCTTAAAAGTCTAACAAAGTTCAGAAGCATTACAATTGGACTTTTAACATGTTAAAAAATATTATACTAATAAATATTAATTTGTAACGCCTTTCTCAGAGTTAAAGGAAATGTTACACTAACTACTTTTAAAAATAAACTGCAACATAACGGTCGTTTGTTTAAGAAATAACCCCGATAAATTCTTAAAAGTGACTAAAATTTAACTCCAAATAAATACTGAATAAAATCTTATTGTTACCAACAAGTGTGATAACCATTTGGATTCATGAATTTTCTCAAACTTCAAACAATCAAAATAAATACTCTAAAATCAAATAAAATCATAAAAATCGCTTCATTGAAACAACTGAAATACTTAAATAAATTAATAGCTAGAAGCCGCCAAGGTAGTTCCCGTTAACTCATTTTGGCACGTGTTTCACTTCGTCATCATGGGCCCACAATTAAAAATTAGCCACAAAGAGTTTTACATAAAATTTATGAGATCTCTTTCAGAAAGTTTTACAGAAATGTTGCGAGAAAGTATTTTGAGATCTCTCAGCAGTTGTTAAAAAATTATTTCAAAAAGTATTTTCTTTTGAGATCTCATCTCTTAAGTTATTTGTGAGTTATTTGTTGAGTGCATGCTTATAGCCTAAATTTATCTGTTGATAAATTAGCATAAACTTCTCAGAATTTTGTGAGTGGATCCATAATGACTTGGTAAGCGTAAAGCTTATCAGTTTTCTTTCTTCGCGGGTACATATACTAAGGGTAAGGCTAAGATCTAGAAAGATGATGAGGGAGTGGAACACGTGCCAAAATAAGTTAATGAGCATGACATTGGCGGCTTCTAGCTATTAATTTGTTTAGGTATTTCAATTGTTACAGTAAAATGATTGGTATTATATTATATGATTTTGGAGTATTTATTTTGATTGTTTGAAGTTTGAGTAAATTTCTAGATTCAGGTGGTTATCACACTTGTTGGTGATGATAAATTTTTATTAAGTTTTATTATTTGGAGTTATGTTTTAGTCACTTTTAAGAATTTATTAGTCATTTCTTAAACAAACGACTGTTATATTGCAGTTTATTTTTAAAAGTAGTAAGTTCGTGTAACGTTTTCTTGAACCCCGAGAGGAGCATTTCCATAAATAAGTAATCAAATTTTAACAAACTAAAGATGAAAATAAAATCAATCAATTCCAGGGAAATGGCGGGAGCGAAGTTTGCCAATGGCAGCAGATAGGGGAAATTATGGTGACCGATAGCGGAGGGTGAGATTCTAGATTCTTTTAAAAGTCTATGAACTTACTCATGAATTTATGCAAATCAGCAGAATTCATTTATAAAAGTTTATGGATTAAAAGTCTATTGACTTTTTTATAAGCCCATAAAATAAAAAAGGGAGAATCGCATATATGGTCCCTCAGTTATCCATAAAATTAAAATCTCAGGCCTGTATTTCTGAGATTGTAAATGTCACCCCTCTATTGTCCAAATTGTTGTAAATGTGGTCCTTTAAGTGGTGAAATGTACTCTCGCCCACATTGTATATTTCACCCCTCAAAAGGACCAACCACATTTACAACATTTTGGACAATTGAGGGGTTACATTTACAATCTCAGAAATACAGATCTAAGATTTTAATCTCGTGGTTAATTGAAGGACCATATATGCGATTTTCCCTTGTTAATAATATTTAGAATACAATGAGGAACATGCTGAAAAATAGTGCAAGAAGCAAATGTGATAGATGATCGTGCTAACACATGAACACTACCTCTAGCTTCTTGTCTAGTAAATATAACCTGAAAGTTATTATGACTATCTAAGATGGCTCTACCATCTCTGAAGAGAGCTCTATATTCTATTATATAGTCACCTTATTAGAAATCACATCTTCCACTATTTGTTTTGAGTTCGTTTCAAAAATAACCTCCTCATAAATAATATTTGTCATCCATCTCATTGCTTGTCTTAGCCCTCATAATTCAGCTTCAGGTGGTTGGAGATAAGGCATCCCTACACCAGGTTGTTGCAGCTATTCGGAAGCGTCCCTAATATTCCCTCACACAACAGATTGTACCTACTCTCCCTCCCTCATCAAAGATGACAATGTCTAGGTTACATTTCAGCTTCCTCCCAGTTGGTGGATTTCATTTAGCCTCATTAGCAATCCTAACAATCTTGATCGTATCTCCTTTACAGATACTTTCTCAGGCCTGTAAAACATCATCTCCCCTTCGTGTCACCTCCCGAGGCGTGTCACGAAGGCCCTCCCAATACCAATAGTTCCTTCTTCTTCAGATACTCCACATCATCATCCAAACTTTTTAAATTTTTCATTAGAAAAACTGGTGAGAATGTAAAAAAATCAAAGAAAAACTATGCTCTAGAGACTGCCTCCGAAAAGGAATCCCAAAGACCCACTCGTATAAAAAAAATCAGCACTCTCTTGACAGACCAAAAAAATATGTCTATTATTCTCCGGGCTACCCCCACGGCTAACACACAAATCTGGACAATTCACCCTGGAGTCCTCAATCTACTTCTATTTGGAAGGCAATCACGACCAACTATCCAGAGAAAAGTGCATACTTTTGGTGAGACTTTCAAATTCCAATTTTGCTTCCACGGTCCTTGAACTTTAAGATGATTAGTATCCACCATCTTCTCCATGCAGGTTCTATACGCACTCCGGGCTGAGTATTGACAATCCTTCTCAAATCTCAAAATCACATCATCTTCTCACGCTGAACTTACTAAACGAATCTCCAATATTTCATCCACATCAATTCTCTTGACCAGTTTTTCATTCCAATTTCCCTCTTCTTGATTAATTAGTTGACCCATCTTGAGCCCCTCTAACATACCGGCATACTGCCACTCGTAGAGATCCAAGGATCATCATTATTGCGGAGCCACAGTGGTCCCGTAACAAAAAATTGTCTCCATTTCCAATGCTCCATGGATACCCCTCTCTCAATAATGCCTAAGTTGATCGAATATTATACCAAATTAAATTGGGGTTATGGCACAAAGCCGTCCCTATAAAGTCCCAATTTAGGAATTAATTTCTTATGTAGGCTCCATAGATAGCATTTAGCTTTCAGAGTGCGTGAGACCATAGCATCCAGGTCAAAAAGTAATTTCTATCCAAGCTTGTCGAGCATGGCGAATTTGAATTGAAACCCTGGAATGTCAGAAGCCCATATTTCAAAAAATGTTACTCGTATATTTTACCACCATTTAAATATTTTCTTTTTAAGTGCAATGACATCCACAACTTGGTAGTGAAGTTCTCTTTTTTTGGATACAAATGGAACAACAAATGTAATATACACTGGATAACAATGAAAATTGGTAAATTTCAACAATTGATTTCACTTTGAAAAAAAATTAGTTGGAGATGGTATTAATTAGTGATCAAGTTTACGATACATACAATCCAATTGAATGGTAAGTTATACACAGTACTACATCCGTCACGCTAACATTGAGACATGAGGAGGAGGTGGATTATTCAAGAAAAGTGAATTTTTATGTGGGTGATGTAGAATTGATAAAGTAAGAATAAAGTAACAATGATTGAATCACATAAACTTTATCAAATTTTAAATGAAATGATTTTAGTAGGATGGACTGAAAAGAATAGATGGGAAGTCTTAATAGAAAAGAAGGAGTAGTATATTAGTTCATATGAACTAAGCTTCATGACCAATAGTATACAAAAAACAAAACATCACGAGCATATAAGTTTATTTAAAATTCCAAACATGTAAATTGGAAATTACATATGAATTTTAAATTTCTTTTGATTAAACATGAATTTTACATATGTAAATTACGCAGATATGTATTATGATTAATTGAAGTGCAAACTTATGGTCAAAATAATGCACAATATAAATTGATATAAAAAATTGAATTTATTTACAAAAATGTCACAACATTTTATGATTTATGGTAGTACACATTTCTATTTCACATAATGCACAATTCTCAAATCAAACGCTACATACTCATTCTCATTCACATAAATTATGTGTGTGTAGAGAGGGAGGGGGAGGGGGGCTAAAGGTATAATTGTTCTAACTTTACAATTGTGGTGTTTAGTTGTTCAAAAAAGTGAGCAAAATGCATATTCTCCTACGTATAATTCAAGGGTATTTGAATTTATTGCAAACCATGTATATGTTGATTGTTAGTTTTCAAAACATGTCCAATGATTTTCAAAACTACATGATATATGTTGCGTAATAAATCAATTTGTATCAATTGAGCTGAAATTGCAAGTAACGATGATGTAGTTATAAAATATCAGTAAACTAACGGGTCAATCTACAGAGAAACAGTTGATATTATAAAGTTCGAGAATAAGGATTACTAAGGCTTCAGTATTCACCTAAATATTTTAATTGAATTTAACTCCAGTTCTTTGCCAATAATTATGAATACGATGTCGTTGATATATTTCCGACTCTAGTTAAGATAGCGAGAATGTGGTTTTCGTTACATGTATGACTCGTTGAGAATCAAGACATCACACACATATCATACAAGACCGATTACATTTCTATTCTCGGTAATTTTATGTTTATCATTTAGTATTCATAGTTTAGATATCAACATTAATTGCAAGTATAAATGATAAATAAAAACTTGATGATTCAAAATTTTATTAAACACCGAGTGGGCGTAAGGTTCGTCCCTAGCATTAGCTAAGAATTTAGCATCTAATGTTCATACTAATCACAATACAAAAATTAAAATATAATGAAATATGAAATAAAAAAGGAAATAACATTTAAACACCAATGGTTGAGAAAAGAGATGTTCCCTCTTCAACAACTCCAAGAGATGAGCAAGAACAAAAATATGAAAGCTATGAATTAAACTATGTAATGAATAATTGAGGGATGGAAATGAGGGTTTAAGTAGGCTAAAGTTTGACATCTTTAAATCTATTCACGATCATATATTGGATCAAATGAACTTTATCAACTCTCAACCTCCAAATATCTTCACACCCTTTCAAGATATTTCAGCATGTTCGAGTGTTTCTGAAGAATCAGACCCAATCGGCGCAAGTTAGGTCACGGGACCGGCGTCGTTCTATGTATGTATTTCATAAAGGTCAATGCCTAATCAGTTTCGGTACTCGGTTAATTAGGTCATGAGTTAGGCGCCGGTTCATGTTCGTCATTTGCTTGTTTGGTAAAATCAACGGGACCGATGTCGGTTGCTTCCCTTTCGCAATTTTAAATTATGTTTCTCCGTTTTGATGTCTGTGGTTGATCAAGAAGTGTCGGTTTGGGCCCCATTTGACTATTAACCCCCGTTTCTAGTAAATATAATATTTTGTTATTGACATGTCTCTACATCATAACTTGTTTATCTCAAACCAATAATCATTTAATGTAACTAATAAGTCTCAAAAAGAGGATTCACATTTTAAATTTGATATGCTCTTATGATCCACAATTTTGTAGGGCATATTGAGACTCATGCATTGTTAATATAATAAATAAACCACATATATGGCACGACTTGACCAGCAGCAACAACAACGACAACAACATCCAAGCCTTATTTTCAAAAGAATTTGGGATCAACTTACATGAATCAATCCATGATATCAGAGCCAACAGAAAAGAGATATAAGAAAAATAAAAAGATAATATACGATAAAAAAATAAATATAAAATAAAAGAACATAATAAAGATAAAAGATAAAAATATCATAAGAATATAAGAAAGATAAAAAAGATAAACAGATAAAAGTAATAGTTGTGTCAAGAGCCCACACCTAAAAAAATCGTCCTCGAGTTTGTTCTTTCTGAAATCATACTCTCGTCGAATAAAAAAGAGAAAAGTGTCAAATAGGTCCTCGCTACTATAATGAAAACGTCAATTGAGTCCTTGTACTATTAATTTAACCAATCAGATCCCCGTACTTCTAAAAACGAGTCAATTTTCGTTTTCAGTCAATGACTAACCGATTAGTTCCGGTTGGGGCTGACATGGCTGCTTACTTGGCTTTAATTAAAGTATTAAACTGATATGTTTAATGACATGTCATACACCACAAGTTAAAACAGGGTTCTTTCTATTCCCCAACCTGCGATCTGCGAACCTGCGAACGACAATGGAGAAATAGGGCTTCTTTCTATTCTTTCTGAAGGTTGAGTGGAACAGATCAACCGAAGAGGAAGAGGCGGCGGTGCTGAGGTAATTGAAATTCTGCGTATTTGTTCTCTCTCGAAAGGAAATAGTAGAAATGTCTGCATCTTCTACATCTACTGGCAGAAAAATTCCGAATTTTACATTCGATTATGAGCCGGCCGTGTATTGTCATTGTGGGATGAAAGCACCGTTGTGTACTGGAAGAGAGAGTGGAAAAATGTTTTATGGGTGTCCAAATTGGAAGGTAAATGTTGTATTTTGTTTAATTATTTTGTTGTTAATTAAATTAGTTAATGTAGTATGTTTTAACGTAATTAAGTGTATTAAGTTTAATAACGTCATACCCCCCTCTTCCATAGAAAAAGTGTAATAACGTAATAAGAATTCAGTGTGTTTTAATGTGTAATGTTTGAAAGGATTGGGGTTGTAGCTTACCGACTTCAGTTGACTCCGCAGTTAGAAAAGATTCATAATGTATTTCATGTTTCTATGCTCAAGAAGTATGTGCGGGACCCGTCACATATTCTTGAGAAACCACCGGTGGAAGTCCGAGAAGACCTACACTATACGGTGCAGCCGGTGAAAATCATGGACCGACAGGTAAAGAAGCTAAGGAGCAAAGAGGTGCCGATGGTAAAAGTACTTTGGAAGAGTGATCGTGTCGAGGAGCAAACTTGGGAAGTGGAGACCCTGATGAGGGAACAGTATCCATTTCTGTTTGACTAGACGCGTGGATTTCGGGGACGAAATCCCAAATAAGGGGGGTAGAACTTGTAACACCGCCCCCGAGTATTTGTACTGTACCAAATTATGTATTGAACCTTGAAAAATGTATAAAAGCATTTTTACATGATTGTAAATTTTTATCATTTCTGTTACGTGAATAGTAAAATTCACGTGGGGCCCACACTGGATGTGGGGCCGCCCGATATTATCGGGACCACATATTATATTAATCTTGGACTAGATAATATGTATATGGTGGTGGATATCCTAATTGGGCCATGACAATGGCACAAGGTTGACCGGTTGGTCAAACGGGCCAAATTATCGGTATCGGCAATTTATCAGATGACAGCCCAAAAAGGGATTTCGGAGACTTCTAAATTAAAGTTGGGGAATGCATATTGATTCTAAGGTCCAATAAGGATAGGAAACAAGTGTTATATTTTATTTGACCCGATAAAATAAAATATAGTTAAAACAGTCCGGAAAATACAACTTTCGGGACCGATTGTACACTCGGGGACACAAAGGGTTGACCTCCCACATAAGTGGGGGCCAACCCACGAGTATACCTCATCAGAGTGAGATGGGAGGCGTGGAAAATGGATGGAGGTGGGAGGAAGTTGGTTTGAGATGATTGGCATCATACAAAAACATGGGGGGGGGGGGGGGGGGGGGGGCTTCCCATCACTTATTGCCCAAATGAGCCAAAAAGGGTATTCCTACCCATCCCCATCCCACCAGCTCGGCTCAATCATCCAAGGAAGGGAGAGGAACTCTGAAACTACTCCATTTCCTCATCCATACACGCACCAAGAACAAAGGAGGAAGAAGGAGGGGAAAAGAGAAGAGGAAAAGTTGGTTTGGAGAGGAAAACTTGTGTTTAGCAAGGTAAGGACTCCATTAATCCCATTTATTGTTCTTCAATACACTTTTATGATTATTCAATCATATTTCACACCCTAGTAATTTTCTACACATTGGGATGTGTAGAAAGAGGGGTTGGAAGATGGTTCTAAGTCCAAGAACGAACTTAGAAGCCAAAGTAACCGGTTCGCCGGAAAATAACCTTTTGAAGGTTACTTGTATTACTATGGGTTTTATGATGATAAAACCTTGTTATTAACTTGTCTAAGGTATTCAAGGAACTTTCACGGAGTTGAAAGGGGCGCCGGAGTTGTCGCCGGAGTTCGTTGAAGTTCGCCGGAGTTTCACCGGAGCTAAATCGGGAAGGCTAGAACTTCATAAACTTCATTAAGGTGAGAAGACGGCTTTATGCTTTATAAATTTTGCGTGAGGCATGAGATTACCTAAAGTAATCAAGGATATGTTTTGTGAATGATTAAAGATAATCAAGAATTTGCTTATGCCATGATCTTGCATAAAACATAGTTGAAAAGCATGTTATGTAGGTTTGGTGATTAAAAATGTGATAACTTATTATGTGTGGTGTTCCAGGGATCCAAAATGGTATTTTTGGATCAAGGACGTCAAGAAGTATAAGTGTATAAAATTTCACGTTAATCGGACTTCGTTTGGGCGGTCAAACGAGCGTTGATCGCCAAGACGAAGGTGATACCCGACCAGGTATGGGTAAATACCCGACCGGGTCTTGATTAAAAATGGCTCCAGAAGCCACTGTCACACTAGACCCGACCGGGTATGGGTATAGACCCGACCGGGTCTCAAGTAAAGTTGGTTCCAGAGGCTTCTGCCTCACCCTACCCGACCGGGTAAGGTTGGGTATCCGACCGGGTATTGGTTTATACTCAAAACGGGCAGTTTTGAGTAGGTTAACGTGGGTCGTTCGGGTGGGACCCGCCCACGTTGGATCCTAAGGATTGTTATATGACTATAGGACTAGGCATTGTCCATAGTTAAAGGAATGAAAGGTTAGCCATATCCAGGTTAGGATTTGGTAGAGAATAGACTGGGGATTAAGTGCCCTTGGAATGTAAATGATCCAGAATACTTCAGTTGGGGTCGAGTACCCTTGGACGGTAAATGATCCAGAATACTCCAGGTGGGGTCGAGTACCCTTGGACGGTAAATGATCCAGAATACTCCAGGTGGGGTCGAGTACCCTTGGACGGTAAATGATCCAGAATACTCCAGGTGGGGTCGAGTACCCTTGGACGGTAAATGATCCAGAATACTCCAGGTGGGGCCGAGTACCATTGGACGGTAAATGATCTTAAATACTCCAGGATGGGTTGAGTGCCTTGGACGGTAAATGATCCTAAAACACTCGGTAGTATGAATCGAAGGTAGACTATAGCTTGTGAGCTAGGTAACCGGGAAAGGAGTGAGAAAAGTCAGGTAAGAACTTTATCTCTAAAAGACTCTTTAAGGTAAATGACCTACGGGTTGAGTATTTTACGAGTATATATACAGTATGTATCATCGGGTGGATGAGAGACATCTATATATATGTATCACCCTATTTTTGGGTCTCGTGTCTGAAACATTAGTTATTCTTCATATAGCCTGCTTGTCACTAGTACTTCTATGGAGTACTGACCCCTCCGGGGGCCCTCACATTTTTTCAGGTTGAGGCTAGAGTCCTACTACCTGCACCTTTGCCTAGGGTGATCATTCGAGGAGGAAGACGTGGTTCGTGCTTCCATTCGTATTTTTGAAATTTATAAACTGCTCATGGATTTTTGAACAATGTTTTCATTAAAACAGTTGGGGGCCTGCATGCCTGTGTTTGTCACGTGTGACTAAGTACCAAACATATTATTATTTCCGCATTTGTTTGATTATGATATTGATGTTGATTGTATGTGTTTACTAATCGGTTTGGCAATAGAATCAATCGGACGCCTTGTACAATTCAATAGGGATGAACTGTTGTTGTTCTTATCGGGTTGTACGGCGGTTGTCTACGTGGCTCGGATGCGGTCCGGGGCGTGACAGTGCGTAGCACGAGCTTTGGCTTATTCTGCTTCATCTCATTTCTTGTTTTTCTTTAAGTCATTTTATTTAATTAATCTTTATTAATTAATTTTCTTTGTTTTTCGAAACACACCCAACATTTTTATCTTATATCCGTTCAGAAATTTAGTCGTATGTTTGTATGATAAATTTCTCATAGTACGTAATATACATATCATTAGAAGGCCATAGTTTTAAGAGACTTTTTAAAATCACAATCAAAAGAATTTATTTATCAAAATACCCGAAAAGAATTTGAAATTAAGAGGCTACCATTCTTCTTTCTCTCTTTATGTGACATAGCTTCGCCAAACTAGACCAGTTGAGCTTTCTTCAATGTCCATCATCCTTGCACATTTTTTGTATTTTTTCTTTCAACCATTTCTCTAGCTAATGTTGTTAAAGAGATAGATTTGTCCTTTCAGTACTGTCATTTTAGTATTTTTTGGGGAAAGGAAAATCTATTAAAGAAATATCACATGAAAGTACAAGTAGATGAAAAGAAAAAACAAAAAGGAAACTAAAATGCAAGCTAAACAACCCCAAGAACAACATTACAAGTTTACAAGCCAAGATCCCCTTAGATCTCATTCAAGGCAAGATTGAGATCTTGTCCTCATGAAATCCGTACAATGATGTTTTTTTAAAAAAACAATTGTCTTTTTTGATTAGTCTGACCTTGTTAAAGATATCTCGAGTTGTGCCGGAGTCACATCGATCCCTCGTAGATGAAATATGAGTTCTCTTCTCTATGTCTGAAGCATGTCCAAGGAATTAATTCATTAGTATCATAGTTCTAATACTATGATACTAATCAAATTTTCTTGACTTCAATAGGCTGTTGATTCAATTGTTCTCGATTACCCAACAAGGAGATAAGGATTCTCTCAAATTCCTTGGACAAAATTCGGTAGAAGCTTAGTATTACAAAAGTTCTTAACAAAATTCAACACCAAAGATTTCTTAGGAAGTTTTTACTTGGATTGTAATTCCTCCCAAACAGACCAGATTAGACCAAAACAGACCAGTTCAGACCAGACCAGACTTGGATAGTTATAAAAATACAAAGAAATCAGACCAGACCAGACCAGCAAATTACAGTCCAAGTAAAAACATCCTTAGAGGTAGATTACTCAATATTAACTTAAAATAATGATCCTGAAATAGAAAGACATTCTAATAAAATTTACACCCCTCTACTCCAGGAATGAAATTCATGATACCTGATGAAACCTCACAAGAGACATGTTTCGTCAGACTTTACTGCTTGAATTAACTGCAAGTTCCTTCATTGAGTTAATTGATCATGTAATCCACAGTCCATCATGCGGAAGATACTTCTAAAGAAGTTAGTATCATGAAAAATGGAAAGAATACTCCCAAAATAGTCTCTCTAAGTTCGAATGCTTCGGTTTTAGCTGGAGACTACCCTTGCCCTTTTCGACCCTCCACCAGCTTTGAGAAAATCCCCTTGATCGTTACTAGCTATCCAATCTTAGGCTCTAACATTCTCACAGGTTCATTCTTACTTTATCAATTCAATATCAACAACATAAACTCACTTTTCTTAATAATCGTGCCACCTTCTTTTGTCTCAATGTGAGTGAGACGTAGGTAGTAGTACATACCTAGCAACCTCTGGCCCCACGACATCCCAAAAGGCATGAAAAAAATCTGGATTTTTTTTAAAGGAAAACTAGCAATATTATATTAATTCCAAACTCGCAGTACAAACAAGAGAAATTGCAAACAATAAACGTAACCACCAGACACTACCCTTCCTCTAAAAAAACATAACCCGAAACCCACCGGCCCTCTCACTTCTTTATCAGACATAGAGTAGTTCACCCCAAAAAGAGCGAGCCTAATCGCTGAAAATGTGAGAGCTTTGAGGCTATTAGCGACTGAATCAGCCTGATTGCCCCTCGACAGAAGTCTAACCACTAAGAAACTATCACCCTTATTATTTGACCTAATGACCACAAAATAAATTTTAGCAAACAAAACATAGCAAAAATAAATAAATTCCAACTGCATCACCATCTTCCAAGCCCTAGTTGCGTAACTCCTCTGTGGCGGCGGTTCAGGAGGGGGGCAAATCATCCACACACCATCTTCTTCCTCCACCTCTTGAAGTTGCCATAACAACCACGTCGACCCCCTAATGGCTGATTCGAGTCCAAATTCTCCCCCTTTAATCGGAATCCATACCGCCAACGTTCCACCCGGATCGAACACCATTGGTGCAACTCCCATCTCAGACACCATGAGAGCCAAAATAGCCAAGCCAGTCATCGAACTCTCAGCCATAGCCGCCATGGCTCCACGGTCACCTTTCTCGACCCAGTCGGACATTCCTCTACCCAATGATGCTTGTCGCTCCCCAACCTCGAAGAGAATAGCCTGCCTCTGGTCTCCTTCCTTTCGCTACTGGCCACTCCAATTTCGCCCGTCGGAGGAGGAATTGAAGAGTGATGCCATGTTCTCCTGTGTTGCGCTAGAAAATCTGACGAGAGTACCAGGCCCAAACACCGTCGTACTTCGATTTCCTTCCGAGAAAGAAAACTAGCAAAAATCGGGACTCCCAAACGCCAAAACTAATCAGCGTCGCCCGTCCAAAAAACTATTCCGAATTACAGGGAAATCATCGACGGGATTGCATGCCAGAGTTGCTTACCTGGGCGGCGCAGTCCAGCCGGAGTGCAACCGGAGTTGTTTGCCTGGACGGCGGCTCACGCTCGGCTAGGGTTGCAAAAAAAAATCTGGATTCATCCCCATGACATAAAAAAGTTTAATTAAATGTGATTGGAATTTTCAATACGTGAAACACAAAATTGAAAAAATCATATTCAAATATTACAACATTGTTATTCAACCAAGATAAATTTTTAATGATTAAAAATCTAATTTTAAATGAATTGGCTGAAAGTATCATTAAATATAGTTTAAATTAATAATTTAGTTTGGCTAACATAATATGCTCACAGTCAGAGAAGTTTCAACTCCCACTAGTTTCTAAACTAAACCTTCGATGCTCATATTATAATCATTCTAAACGTGTTCTACCCGGCCATTCAATCAATATGGTCAGTTTTTTAATCAATAAATTTGAGTTTATGTTTTTCGACCAAATCAGTAAAAACACTGTAATTTTAGGTGATATATGATTTTAAATAGGGAAAATTTGAGTTTGCACCTCATGTTTTGGATGATATTTGACTTTGCACCCCATTTTTAAAACCATTAATGTATGCACCTCATTAGCCCAAAAATTGTGAAGGAGTTTGGCGCAAAGTCAAATGATTTTATAGTGAATTGGGATGCATACATTAATCATTTTGAAAATAGGGTTCAAAGTCAAATATCCCCAAAACATGGGGTGCAAAGTCAAATTCCCCTTTTAAATATTTAGTAACTTTTTAAAAAATTAAGAGATGTTCAAATGTAAGATACTCCGTATTATTTTGTTAAATTCTAAACTTCTCAAGGTTGATTTTGATATATTTTCATAGTTTTTTAAGAAAAAAAAAGAACTTAATCCAATGATGAAAAATAAAAAAATAATAATTTGTAGCCACGTTATACCCACCTTTGTACTCATCATGTTTGTGCAATTTTTTTTGTCTGTAAATTTCGTTCTCAGACAATATTTTGCTTGTGCAAAATTTGTACAAACAAAATAGGGAGTAACACATATTTGTGGTTGAAACGGATTCACACCTAAAAAAAACTTTCACGTAGATATAAGACGGTAAAACTGTTAAAGGGTGGAAAATTGGGAAGAAAAGTTTAACAAAAAAAAACGGCAGTAGAGAAAAGAATCTTCTAGCCGTTAAGCACGTCTTCTAGCCGACATGAAAGCAAATTAATCGCAGTAATGCCAGTTCATCTACCCAATGTGTACGTCAACTCCCATTTTCACTTCCGCATCAGCCCAAACTTCAATTTCAAGTCTTTCAAATCTTCTTCCTCACTTCGGAAAACTTAACAGGAAAAGGATTGTCCCCAAATTAGAACTTCCGTTTCCAGTAGGGTTGGAGATTCCTGTGTCAAATGATTTGGTTCGTCTGGAAGGTTAATTGTCTTCTTGATTTCTGTTCATTTCCGAAGTGATTCCAGCAATTTCGATCGGGAACTGTCTGTATTTCCTCTGCATCTCTCTTCAGGGCCATCAGAAGAAGAATAGTATACAGTATTTCTTTAAAAAGTAATGACTTCTCCCTCCCTCCCTATTTTTGTTTAATTTCATGTTTTCAATGTGTATACGTATGCAATTGCTGCTAAAGGCCTAAATTTGTGTGTGAAAAATTTCAATTAAACTGAAATCCTGTGTCAATATTGAGACAAAGATTGGGATTTACTTTCTCAGTAGAAAGGTGATTTGCCCCCATTTTTGCCGTTTGTGAATCAGTTGTCGTTTATGTATGAAGTTAAGCATTTTGCATGAACCGTGAATGTATGTGGGATTTTTTTTCTTGTAGTAATTGTAGAAACTTGAATTAATATTTACAAAGGCAATATTGAATTAACTGGGTATCAAATTTTGATATAATGCTGGCATAACATGATTTTTTTAAACCTTCTATCCAGGGGCTAAATGGCATCACTGGAAGATATAGGGCTAGCAGCTGCAATTAATATTCTTACTGCAGTTATTTTTCTGGTGGCATTTGCAATTTTGAGGCTTCAGCCGTTCAATGACAGAGTGTATTTCCCAAAATGGTATCTTAAGGGTTTACGAAACAGCCCTTCACACTCGGGGGCATTTGTGAAGAAGATTGTTAATTTGGATTGGAGATCTTATGTGAGGTTTCTGAACTGGATGCCCGATGCACTAAAGATGCCCGAACCTGAACTCATTGATCATGCTGGACTAGACTCTGCAGTGTATTTGAGGATCTACTTACTAGGGTATGCACGTCGACTTAAGTTAGCACCTTAATGACTTGGTATACTAAAAATTATAGTTATTATTATTGTTGTTGGTGTTTGTGTGTGATGAGCTTGTTCACTACTCAATCCGTCCACAAAAAGAAATTACTTCGCAAACATACTTTTCCCCAAAAGTGCTCAATTAGATCAAATGAATTGAGGTTTCATTTACTTGCTAAAAAAAGCCAAAAAAGAGGCGGTAACAAGATACATGCTTAGATCTGATGTTTATGTTAAACCAACAAATAAAAGGGCTAAGCTATAAGAATGGTTCATGGGAGTCTTGAAAAGGTTGCAAGTTAGTCGTTTAGCACTCTTCTATGGGATGGATGTCATACTTTTTTTATAGATAGGACTGTTGACTTACAACTATATACCTACCAAGGACTATTGCGATGCTACAAATTAGTAATTAGCCTTAACTGAAACCCTAAACCTATGTAATAGTGCCAAAACCATGATCACTATATTTCTGTAATTACCAGTGAGTATTTTCTATACCTTTTAACAACTAATAGCTGAATGATTTGTGTGCTTTCTTTTGTAACATCTTCCTTGATTTATACTCCCTCCGTATCTATTTACTTGTCTCGCTTTCCCTTTCGGGACATATAAAAAAATGTCTCATTTCTCTTTGTAGACATGGACCCCACCACCTTTTAACCTCCCATCATTAAATATTTACATTTTCCATTTTTCTTTTCACTTACCCCATTATTCCTCCCCATTAAATCCCCATCCCACCCACATATTTTAATCATCTACCGTGTTTTTTACTTTATCTACAGTACACCTATATTTCTTCTTAAACTACTCAAAAAGCCTAATGGGTCATCTAAATAGATACGGAGGGAGTACAACTGAATGATTTGCATGCTTTCTTTTCTAGCATCTTCCTTGATTTATCAATCTCATTATTTTTTACAAAATTTCAAATTTTCTTCTTTCTATTTTGATTAATTGCAGGCTGAAGATCTTCGTTCCTATAGCATTGCTTGCATTTTCTGTCCTAGTACCTGTAAACTGGACCAATCATACCTTGAGAGATTCTAAGTTAACCTATAACGACATTGATAAGCTTTCTATTTCAAATATTCCAGACAAATCTCTCAGGTCTGGATTTCTTCTTCTTCTACTTCTTCTTCTTTCTTTTAAAGATGTGTTGCTTTTATCTGATATTATGTTCATCAAATATTCCATCACTGAATACCCCTTTTCCATGTTCAATGTTTCATTAACCTATTATTAGCTTCCCCAAAGTTATCACCGAAAAAGTTTTATGCAGGTTTTGGGCTCATATTGTTATGGCCTATGCTTTTACCTTTTGGACATGCTATGTCTTGAGGGCCGAGTATGCAAAGGTTGCTGAGATGCGCCTTCACTTTCTTGCTACAGAAAAGCGCCGACCTGATCAGTTTACAGTAAGAAAATGATCAAACTGAAATCTAACTATTAAATGCTCTCTTGATTTTATAAAAAGATGGACCTTGTGAAACTACCTGGCATTGTTATTTTCTTACTTTTATGTGCATTATTATTTTATCTACCCTTCGATATAATGAAGTCATTCTTATTTCACTTGTACTCATGACAGGTCCTTGTTAGGAACATTCCTTTGGATCCTGATGAATCATACAGTCAAAGCGTAGAACATTTCTTCCTTGTTAATCATCAAGATTATTTATCAAATCAGGTTCGCCCATACACATCCTGATCTTAAATGATATGCATTTAACATGTATCTTTATTATTCATATTATTATTATTTTGGGATTTTCAGTCCCACAACCTCAAATTTTCATTTCCCATTTGGTATTAAATTTGTTTGTTCCGTTCGGCAGTGTTAGCAGTCAGCACTGCTTCTTTCTTGTCAAGCCATATCTCCTTGTCATTTTCTGTTACGAACCAATTCTTTGTTAAAGTATAGAAGGTAGTAATTTTCGAAATGTAGTAATCTTAGGCTCTATTTGGTAACAGAAGTGGCTTATTCTGTTTAATAAACAAACTATTCTCAACAATCAGCTTTGATCTACTTACTTGGTTGAAATTGATGTTAGCAAACACTTTTCCTTTGCATCCGTTCAACCAAATAACTCTTACCAGACAAGTTCTTGTTTACGTCTCTCAAACCTACTTGAGTTTCTGACCAATATTTCTCTATCTAAGCATTGTAACCGCCTTTAGAAATTAATGTAAGTTTAAGCTAGGAGTCATACTAATAAAAGTATTAGTTTATTGTTCACCATGTTCTTACAAAAGATCAATTCAGGTTGTATGCAATGCAAACAAACTTGCCAAATTACTCAAGGAGAAGAAGAGTAAGCAAAATTGGCTTGATTATTACCAGTTAAAATATTCTAGGGGTAAACACATGAAACGTCCCACAATGAAGGTATGTTTCTATTTCTGTCCTTTAATAATGTAAATTAAACTATTTATATGGACCCCTGCGTTTGTTCAATGCTCTTACTGAGTTTTAATTTAATGTCAGTGTTGTATCACTGACTCCTTCCATTGTGTTCCATTTCAAACTTGCAGACTGGGTTTCTTGGATGCTGTGGAAGCAAAGTGGATGCTATAGATCATCAAACATCTGAGATTGAGAGATTATCTAAAGAAGTAATAGTTGCTAATACTTTAGATGTCTTAGGTCTGTTGGTGATGTTAAATTTTGTCATGTTTGTTTTTATCATGATATTAGAATAAGGTTAGGTTCCATTTGGAACCCGGAAATACTTGGGAAAGAAATTAGGAATGAAAGAGAAGTTTGGGGAAAATAAACTGAGTGGCTAACTCATTAAATTTATTTTTTATACTTCATATTCATTTAAGCTCAAGTTATTTACTTGCTTCAATTTCATGAAGTTTAATTTAAGAAGCACAGTAATTTGTAAAATGTTTATAAAACATTCATTATAATTTGTTTTCCCTTCACATTTTCAGGTCATTTCCTTGATACTTTCCGTAACATTTTCTAGGCAAACACACCCTTAGGATGTGTTTGGAACATGGGAAGTTGTAGAGAAAGAAAATAGGGAGGAAAGTAGAGATGAAATTTGGAAGAAAAGAAAATTTGGGGAATAATATAAGAGATTGTTTCAAAACAAATTTTTTTAGTTCCAGATATGTGTTTTTACACCTATTTACACAGTTCTAGTCATTAGAGTAAGTTTCGTATAGACTTTTCAACGCACAAGCAAACTTAACAATTCATTTTCTTTAGCATTTTTTTCCATTTCCCTATCTTCGGGAGTTCGGGTATAACAAACATAGGCAAATTTCTACTGATTATGATGTCTTTCAGTTTTCATCCACATTTGTTGAAAGAATATCCACCACATGTAGATTGCTGAAGAGAGAGAAAGGGTGAAAAATGATCCGAAAGCCCTCATGCCAGCAGCGTTTGTCTCTTTCAAATCTCGATGGTCTGCTGCGGTTTGTGCACAAACACAACAGACCAGAAATCCAACTTTGTGGTTGACAGAGTGGGCTCCAGAACCTCGTGATGTATACTGGCAAAACCTGGCAATTCCATACGTGTCATTGACAATTAGGAAGCTCATAATCAGTGTTGCATTCTTTTTCCTCACCTTCTTTTTTATGATTCCTGTTGCATCAGTCCAAGGTCTTGCTAACATTGAAGGTATCAGAAAAAGGGCGCCCTTTTTGAAGGTTATCATTGACGCGTAAGTATATCCATAGTTATGACTTGACTAATTATATTCCGATTTCATTGTTATATTCTTGTGTAGTTAGCTGTATTTTTTAGTCTGTAATGGTCCTCCTTGGATGGAGCACTTTAAAACAAAAACGAAAAGGAGATCAGATTGTTCATATCTGATATAAAGGATTATTGGAAAGAAGGTTTTGGAGGGCTAATTCTATATCTTGATGTGTGTGTGGCTGTGTGTGTATGTATACTTCCTCCATCCCAAAATGAGATGCAAAGATACTTTTCTTTGTTCAACACATATCCCTTTTTTTCTTTAATTTTGAGTATTAATTTTTAATTTTTTATGACTTTCCAGAATTTGTTTTCGGGCGTGAATAGAGCTTTTAGTTCCGTTTCTAAATATATAGTTTTAATTAGTAACACTATAAATATTATTAGTGGAGGGGAGAATTAACTTTACCTCACTCAACCTCTTAAACCGTTTTTTGCATCACATTTTGGGATGAAGTGTGTGTGTATGCATACTGTTGATAAAACGAAGAGACATCATTAATCTAGGATTTATTTTCCTTATTATTACTGTAATTATGTATCTTTAGTGCTTCAGGTTGTATTTAATAGCTGCTGTCTTTTCAGTTCTCAATCATTTATGTTTAGTATTTAGACAGTCACCTAGGGTGCTGAATAGACTCTCTCAGGATTCCTATCTGTATAAATAGCTTATGTACTTCTTGTAAATGATTTCAAGGAAATAATATTCAGAAAACTTCATGGTATCAGAGATTGGTTTCGTCTAAGCCTTTTTTGAGTCAGTCTATCACCTCTCCAACGGTCATTTTTTGGGTGTCTTTACCCTTCTCTCTCTTTAACTCCCGGTGGAGTCTCTTCATCAAAGGTTTTATCATGTCTAAAGAAGCCGAATCAGCCTCAAGTAACCTTGATCACTCAACCATTGTTTCAGCTGCTACTGCAGCCGCGTTTGCTCTTCGAAACCAGAAATTTGATCTCCCTTCTATCCCGCCATCTTACCGTCTCAATGGCAGGAACTATCTTGGATGGTCAAAGCTGGTTTACACTCTTCTACGTGGCAAAGATCTTGAAGATTATCTCACTGTCTCTACCCCAGAAGAAGGAGAGATTGATGCTGCTATTTGGGAGAAAACTAATGCCAACGTACGGGTCTGGTTATGGGACTCTATGGATCCCAACATTAGCAGTACATGTTTATACATGGACTCGGCTAAAGAAATCTGGGATTTCATACAGCAGTCCTACTCTGTTGCTAAAGATGGCGCTTTTGTCTATGACTTATGGCTCAAAACAACGAATCTTAAGCAAGATTCACAATCTGTCACAGATTATGCAACTGACCTCCAACGACGATGGTCTGAACTTGACCAGTATCAAACGATGAAGTGGTCGAATGCTGCAGATGCAGCTCTTCACAAGAACTATATAAATCAGCAACGTCTATATTGCTTCTTGTCTGGTTTAAATCCCGAATATGATCAGACTCGGGGTCAAATTCTTGGCATTACTTCTCTGCCTTCCATATCTTCTGCCATTGCCACTATCAAACATGAAGAGAGCAGACGCAATATAATGATGAATACAAATCTGATTGACAGTACAGCTCTTGCTGCCAAATCTACTCCTTCAGATGTTAAGGAAACTAAGGGTAGTAAGGGAGGAAGATGGTGTGATCATTGCAAGCGATCCAACCATAATGTGGATACATGCTGGAAACTTTATCCTCATCTACAGAAAGAAAGAAAAAGCCAAGACAGACGTGGAATGAGTGCTGGACGTGCCAACTCAGTCATTCCCACTATTGTTGAGAGCTCTACTAATCTTTGGCCCATATCCCAGGAGGAATTAAAGCAAATTCGTATGATGTTACAGTCTCTTAATAACTCAAATGGTTCTGGTCATAGCTCTTTGGCCCTGCAAGGTAAAACCTCTACTATTTTTTGTCTTAATGCTTCGGAACAGAGTTCACAATCCCAATGGATATTAGACTCAGGTGCCACATCTCATATGACTGCCATACCCTCTTTACTCTCTAATTATCATCCATGTTTTACATCCACGCACATTACTACTGCTGATGGGACACCTACAAAGGTTGCGGGACTTGGTACGGTTGTTTTTTCTGAAAAATTAAATCTGAAAAACACCCTACATGTCCCAAACCTGGCTATGAACCTTGCTTCTATTTACAAACTCACAGTTGATCTTAATTGTGCTGCCATTTTTTTCCCTTCCCACTGTTTATTACAGGATCTACACACGGGGAGGACGATTGGAATTGCTAAACAAAGAGATGGCCTGTACTACCTTGATGCACTGTTTGTCTCCAAACCTCCACAAAAAGCTCTTACCACAATCACAACCAATACCAACACTATTTGGCTTCACCACAAGCGTCTTGGTCATCCCTCTTTTCATGTCCTAAAAACCATGTTTCCCAGTCTTTTTAGTAGTATTGATGTTTCTACATTTCAATGTGGGTATTGATGTTTCTACATTTCAATGTGATGTCTGTGAACTTGCTAAACAGTCTCGTGTATCTTTTTCTAGAAGTAATACAATCAGTTGTTCTCCTTTTGATATTATACATAGTGATGTCTGGGGTCCTGCTCCAATTGCTAATATATCTGGTGCCCGGTGGTATGTTACATTTATTGATGATTGTACACGTTTTATGTGGGTTTTTCTGCTAAAAAACAAGAGTGAGGTGAGTTCCATCATTCCTATCTTTTGCAATATGATTCATAATCAGTTCTCCGCCACAATAAAACGTTTCCGCACTGATAATGCTCTTGAATACTTCAATCAAACCGTTTCCTCTTATTTCCTCTCAAAAGGCATTGTTCATGAGTCCTCTTGTCCGTACACACCACAACAAAATGGCACAACAGAAAGAAAAAATCGCCATCTCCTAGACGTCAGTCGGGCTTTATTGTTTCAATCAAATATGCCTAAACACTATTGGGGGGAAGCCACACTCACAGCATGTCATCTCATCAATAAAATTCCCAGTCGGGTACTCCAAAATAAGTCACCCCTTGAATCTCTCCGTCATTTCTTTCCTCAAACCAGAATTTCTTCTGATCTTGATCTAAGGGTGTTTGGGTGTACTGCATTTGTTCATATTCCTCCACCTCATAGGGGAAAATTGGACCCACGATCTATTAAGTGTATTTTTCTTGGTTATTCTCCAACTCAGAAAGGATATAAGTGCTATAATCCTACAACCAGAAAGACATACACCAGTGCAGATGTGACCTTTCACGAAGACACACCTTTTTACACTCCTACTTCTCTCCCTGTATCCCAAGATACTCCACATCCTTCACCTCTGCCCACCTATACTATTACATCTTCTCCACCACATACAATCTCCTACCCTCCTAAGCCTTTATCACCAGACATCCCATCACCACCACCACCACATGATCATCCATCACCTTCCTTAGATGTGTCAGCAACCTCACCTACTTCCCAACAGTCTTCAACATCACCTGAACCTCAATCAAATACACCACCAGACCATCCCATTCCTACACCTACTAAATCCACCACTCATGACCCATCTTCTCCTCTACCAGTGACAAAAGTGTACTCAAGGAAAAACAGGTTCACTCCATTGTTGACACATGACCAATTGGCTGACCCAGGTAATGTCTCTTCTTCTCCACCACCATCTCCGCCAATTGCTTTACGCAAGGGTGTACGTCAATGTACCAAAACACCTCTATACCCTCTTGCTAATTTTGTTACCATTGATAACTTCTCTCCTTCACATGCCTTGTTTGTTCAGAGACTTAATGAAATTCCCATACCCAACTCTGTTTCTGAGGCATTAGGAAAGAAAGAATGGAGGGATGCTATGCAAGAGGAAATTAGAGCTCTTGAAAAGAACCATACTTGGGATATTGTGACTAAACCTCCTGGGAGGCATGTTGTTGGTTGCAGGTGGATCTTTACCATCAAATACAAGGCTGATGGATCTCTTGAGCGGTACAAAGCTCGTCTTGTGGCTAAAGGATACACTCAGACGTATGGGATTGACTATCAAGAGACCTTTGCTCCTGTAGCTAAGCTCAATACTGTCCGTATCCTACTATCCTTGGCATCTCACTTTGATTGGCCTTTATTGCAATTTGATGTCAAGAATGCTTTTCTCCACGGTGACTTGCATGATGAGATCTACATGTACATTCCCCCAGGCTTTAATAAAACATCAACAAGAACCTCTACACATGTATGTCATTTAAAAAAAGCCCTCTATGGTCTCAAGCAATCCCCTCGTGCTTGGTTTGACCGCTTCACACAGGTTGTTCTTGCTGCTGGGTATAGTCAAAGCCAAGGGGATCATACTCTTTTTTACAAACACTCTCGCCCAAATGGAGTCACTATTCTTTTAGTATATGTGGATGACATCATTGTGATGGGTAATGATCCAGTTGAGAAACGTCTTGAGGGGCAGCTGAAATCCAAATTCGAGATGAAGTCTCTTGGCCCTCTAAAATACTTTCTTGGAATTGAAGTTGCTCGCTCATCTTAAGGCATCTTTATCAGCCAACAAAAGTACATTACAGATTTGTTAAATGAGACCGGTAAGAGTGCTTGTCGACCGGTTAATGCACCTATGGATCCTAATCACAAGCTTGGACTTGCTACTGATGAACCCAAGGTTGATTCATCAATGTATCAGCGCTTGTGTGGCAAACTTATCTATCTCTCTCATACTAGACTATCTCTCTCATACTAGACCTGACATTGCCTATGCAGTTAGTGTTTTGAGTCAGTTCATGCATGATCCAAGGAAATCACATCTAGAAGCAGCCTATAGGGTTCTTCACTACCTAAAAGGAAGTCCAGGGCAAGGGATAATATTCAGGAAGGGTGGGCAATTATCAGTCCAAGCCTTCACTGATGCAGATTATGGTGGCTCCCTCGTTGACCGCCGGTCAACTACTGGTCTCTGTGTTTTCCTAGCAGGAAACCTCGTGACATGGAGAAGCAAAAAACAGAATGTTGTGGCACGATCATCTGCTGAATTTGAGCTAAGAGCTCTTGCCCATGGCTTATGTGAACTTCTATGGATCAGAATTATTCTCTTAGATTTACGAATCAAGTGGAAAGGACCAATGGAATTGAGGTGTGATAACAAATCAGCAATCAACATAGCTCATAATCCAGTCCAACATGATCGGACCAAGCATATTGAGATTGATAGGCACTTTATCAAAGAAAAGGTTGAAGGAGGTCTGATCGAACTAAGCTACACTCCCTCAGAAGATCAAGTTGCAGATGTGTTTACCAAACCTCTGCACAGTCCTAGGTTCCAGGGTCTTATTGTCAAGCTAGGCATGACAGATATCTACAAACCTAGCTTGAGGGGGAGTGTTGATAAAACGAAGAGACATCATTAATCTAGGATTTATTTTCCTTATTATTACCGTAATTATGTATCTTTAGTGCTTCAGGTTGTATTTAATAGCTGCTGTCTTTTCAGTTCTCAATCATTTATGTTTAGTATTTAGACAGTCACCTAGGGTGCTTAATAGACTCTCTCAGGATTCCTATCTGTATAAATAGCTTATGTACTTCTTGTAAATGATTTCAAGGAAATAATATTCAGAAAACTTCACATACGTATGCGCACACGCACACACATATATGAATATATATATATATATATATATATATATATATATATATATATATATCTGTGTGTGTGTGCGCGCGCACGCGCGCGTGTGTGTGTGTATGAATGTGTATGTATGTGCATATATATATTTATGATGACTCGTTAAGTACTACCTCCGTCCCATTCAAAGGTTCCCATTGCAAAATGGCACGATTATTTAGACAATAATTAAATATGCTATTTTTTGAGTTTATTTTGAGAAATAGTTTTGATGAGTATATAATATAATGGGTTAGTGATGATAATTGTGATGTTATAGATGTATTATTTTTAATATTTGATTATTAAATTGTTATTTAAGAGTGTTAATTGTTTACTAAAATACGTAGTAGAAAATAAGAACCTTCAGTTGAGACATCCAAAAAAGGAAAGTGAGAACCTTTGAATGGACGCAAAGAGTATGATGTTATTTCTTCAACTTTAATAAAATCTTTTATATACATACATACATACATATGTATATAAAAGATTTTATGGAAGTTGAAAAAATAACTTCATAACTTAACAAGTCATCATATGTATGTGTGTGTGTATCACAAATATATACCTGAAAGGACCGCCGTCCGGCCACCTCGTTTTGAGGTGGTTCCCGGTGATATTTTTTGCTCAATTTTTTTAAGCATGTTCCTCTTGAAGTGTAGCTGATCCATAGTTGTCATGGCGCACAAGCCAATTCACATGGCGCACAAGCCAATTCACATGGCGATGGTGATGGCACAAATATGGCGTCGCCACGTGACAAAAAAAAACTTCAAAGCGAATGATAGACACTATAATTCATCATTCTAAGTTAAAAACATGATGAAAAAGTTGAATAACAACTTTTTAACCAAAACATGTGAAGTTAAAATAGTTTAAAGTACTTCCAAATTAATCATCTCAAGTTGAAGTAAAAACTGCAACCCTCATTTTCATTTACCCCAGTGCCGCAAAGGCTCCCACCTACGGTGGGGTAAGGGGGGTCGGATGTACACAGTCTTACCCCCTGTACTAAAGCACGGAGAGACTGTTTCCGGATGACCCATAGTGAAAATCGCGTCCAAAATTGCATGGACTGACTGCTGCTCCATAACAAAGAAGCGCAGATAGTTTAGTGGGCCATTTTGCTTTATTCCATCATAATCTCAAGCCAAAAAATAATGAATCTTTGGCTCCATTGCAAATGATGGAAATAAAAACTGCAACCCTGCAAGTATTTAAAATATGAATTTAAAGTTTAAAGGACTTTAAACTGTTAATCATCTCATATTCTCAATTTATAATCAAACTGATAGTAAAGGACTTTGAACTAATAGTATTTAAAATCAAACTGATACTTCTTAATCAGAAAGGCTTTCAATTTCAATTTATAACTGATAGTTTATGCTTTATAACTGTATAGTTTATACTTTATAACTTCATAATCAAACTGATATATTACTTTATAACTGTATAAACTATAAAGTTAGCTGAAGTATAAACTATAAAGTAAAAACTTCTTAATCAAATTGATAGTTTATACTTTATAACTGTATAAACTATAAAATTAGCTGAAGTAAAAACTATAAAGTACAAACTTCTTAATCAAACTGATAGTTTATACTTTATAACTGTATAAACTATGAAGTTAGCTGAAGTAAAAACTATAGAAGTAAAAACTTCTTAATAAAACTGATAGTTTATAGTTTATAACTGTATAAACTATAAAGTTAGCTGAAGTAAAAACTATAAAGTAAAAACTTCATTTTAACATAAACTATAAAGTAAAAACTTCATTTTAAATTATCTGAACATACTGTTATTATAAAGTAGTTAGCTGAAGTATAACTTTTATATACTGTTATTATAAAGTAGTTATAAGTGCTAACATACAGTTTAAGAGTGCTAAGTGCTAAGAAAATTGTTTGTAAACTGAAGTTATAAGAGTACTTTATAACTGTACTCAGGCTTTGTGTCCGCAGGCTTTGTGTGTTTAACTTCTACTGTCCGCAGGCTTTGTGTGTTTATTTACTTTTGTTAGGTTGTTATTACTATAATGGGCTAAAATATTAAGTTTTATTTAGAGTTTTATTAAGTTAGCGTTAAGCAGGCCCAACAGCCCCAAAATCCCAGACCAAATGTCCGCTGATGTGTAAAAAAGCCTACGCATCGCCATGGCGATGGCGAGATTTTGGCGATGGCGAGACAATGGCGTCACCATGTGTATACCCAGCGCCACGGCCTATTTTATGGCGCAGAGGCCATTTCTGCGCCTCATGGCGCATGGCGCAAGCGCCATGGCACGCCATTGACAAGCTTGAGCTGATCTCCACTAAATTTGAGCAAAAAATTCAACCGGGAAGGTGGTCAAATGATTTTTGGAAGATAACTGCGTTTTATATGTATATTTTGGCGCAGTTATCTTCCAAAAACCATTTGACTACCTTCCAGATTGATTTTTTTGCTCAAATTTGGTGGACATCATCTACACTTCATGAGGAACATGCTCAAAAAGTTTGAGCAAAAAATACCACCGGGAACCACCTCAAAACGAGGTGGCCAGACGGCGGCTCTGATCAGCTATACTTGACCGGAGGAGTACTCTCTATATATAGAGAATTTGGATCAAATGAGAACGCAATCTAAGGAGAGAAATGAGAATGAATTTGGAGCATTAGATTTGGGAATTGCGCACTACCATGAATCAGAAAATGCGGTGACATTTTTGCAATCTTTTCTGCCTATTTGAAGTGTGCATTATGTGAAATAGAATTGTGCAGTGTGCACCACCATGAACCATAATGTTCATGGTTTTGGGTTGTTCTCATTTCTTACCGGAACCCTGGACCCTATATATAATTCACAATCCTTTTTATTGAATTTCTGAAACAATGTATATATCAAGGTATAATCAGCCCGCCAACCCCATATATCCAAATAAACCTTAATTGTTATGGACTTATGGTTGATGATTATTTGCTTAGTCCTAGTTTTAAGATATCAACATTTAAAATCCTGTGAACAATTTTTGAAACTGCCAAAACTTTCCTGGTATGTGAGTTTCTATTCTGTTATAGCATATAAAACAGAACAAGAAAAGCTCAAATCATTCAATTTGTTACAGTTCTATTTTTTATGATAGGTAATCAATATTGTCTACTATATTTGTATCATTGACTCCACTGTTACCTTCCAGACACTTCATCAAATCATTCATTCAGGGGTTTCTTCCTGGTCTTGCTTTGAAGATTTTTCTCATCCTGCTGCCTACTATATTGATGTTCATGTCCAAATTTGAAGGCTTTCTGAGTTTATCATCCTTAGAGCGAAGAGCTGCTTCCAGATATTATATTTTCAACTTTGTGAATGTCTTCTTTGCGAGCATAATTGCAGGAGCCGCCTTTGAACAATTGAACACTTTCATCCATCAGTCCGCAGACAAGTAACGTTATTCCATTATTACACAAATTTGTTGGTTTTGACTTTTGAGTAGTACTGGCTTTTTCATATCAAATATCAGCTGAGTCGAGTTGGAAATTATTGTTTTATATGCTTAAGTGATTCTTGGGATCACTTTTGAATTGAAATGCTTATAATTTTCCCAAATTGAAGGACGTGTTTCACCTCAACTAAACCCTTGGGTTTGGAGGTCAAAATGCTGGGGGGGGGGGGGGGGGGGAGGGAAAGCACAGAGTAACATATTGGATATGTTTTCAAGGAAAAAATTGTGGAGGAACGATAAAAAGTGGTTCAAACTCATTTTCCTTTGCATTTCCCGAGTTAAAACCAAATATAAGACGGCAACTTTCTTTTGCGTTTTATTTCCTTGGGATTTTTAGGTTTCAAACATATCTATTAGGGTCTGTTTCGAACTTGGAAAATGCTGGAGAAAGTAAATAAAGCAGGAATCAGAGGAGAGAGTTGAAAAACAAAGAAAATCTGGGGAAAAATAAAACCAATGATTCAGAGTTGTTAAAAAATAAATGTATTTTAGAACTCATTACAACAACAACATTACCCCAGTGCCTCAAAGGCTCCCATCTATGGTCGGATGTACGCAGCCTTACCCCTCATTGTGCTTATATAATTTCTATCATATAAACACTACATTTAATAAATACATTTAAGAATGTTAGGTTTAATCAAATATTTATCTTTGAATATGAAAACACTACTTTCCCTGGTACATTTCTTCTATCCTTACCGTGCTCCAAACATGACCTTAAGTGCAAACTGCTCATTTGTTATCTACACACTGCTTATTTTCCTTACCATTTACCGTGCTCCAAACATGACCTTAAGTGCAAACTGCTAATTTGTTTTTTACACACTGTTTAGTGTTCAATGTGCACTTGTATGATGGGCCATTATGACCTTTGATGCATCAATGTGGAGGAAGACATATTCATGTCTAAGATTATACTGGACTTTTCAATTCTCTATCGTATAATACTACATATTGTACTTTTGGTTATTACTTAGGGTCCATTTGGAATCGGAAATATAAGGAGAATGGGGACGAGATTAGGAAGGAAAGAAAATTAAGGGGAAAATAAAGGCTATTTTTTCTTCTAAAATATTACTCCGTACTATATTGAAGCTCAATTCCATAAAAAGTGGCTGTGTTCTTATATTGATAAAAAAGTGACTCAAAAAGTAATAAAATCGAAAAAGTATACATGTCATTGCAAACAGACGACTGAGTACTGACACTGCCTCATATGTCTGTGTAACCGCCGGTAGTGGCTGGGGCAGCTGGGGGATGGGGTGGCAGGGGGGGGGGGGGGGCAGTTGGCTAGATGTTGGAGGGAGGATAAATTTGAATAGATTTAATTATTTGAAGTTATAGTCACATTTTAAAAAAAAAAGTCACATTTTTTTTTCACAAAGTCTAAATTCATGAATGTCATTCTTTCAAAAATAAGAAGTTAACTCTTTGGATAAATTTATTTTAAATGTTCGTTGAAACCCATTTTATCTATGTACTTCGAGTATATAAAGACTTGGGAATTTAAATATATGAAATTTTTTAATTTCCCTTAGAAATTAAATTAGAAAGTAATTTAATTTCCTTAACATTATACTCCCTCCGTCCCAAATTGAATTGCAAACTTTGACCGGCACAAGGATTAAGGAATGACAATAAATGATCTTGATTTTTACACTTTTGCCCATCTTTCTAAAAATAGATGTCTTTAAGTTAATGTGGAAATAGTAAAAGCAAGGGTAAATTTGTCAATTTATTCTTATTCACATACCTAAAATAGAAAGTGGAAAATCATTTTGGGACAACCAAAAAAGGAAATTTTGCAAATCAAATTGGGATGGAGGGAGTATAAAGACTTGCAATTTTTAGAGTAAGGATGTTTTTACTTGGACTGTAATTTGCTGGTCTGGTCTGGTTTCTTTGTATTTTTATAACTATCCAAGTTTGGTCTGAACTGGTCTGGTCTGGGAGGAATTACAGTCCAAGTAAAAACATCCTAAGCGGAACATTAGAAAATAATTTTCCTTGAACATGATTTTTCGTAGTATTTTCTGGGACCTAAACATCCCTAAAGGTTTTGTAATTCATTTGCAGAATCCCTGAAACTATTGGTGTAGCTATCCCAATGAAAGCAACTTTCTTCATAACCTACATAATGGTGGATGGATGGGCTGGAACTGCTGGGGAGATCTTGAGGCTTAAACCACTGATATTCTTCCATTTAAAAAATTTCTTCCTAGTTAAGACTGAAAAGGACAGGGAGGAAGCAATGGACCCCGGAAGCATTGGTTTCAACACGGGTGAACCCCAAATACAGTTATACTTTTTGTTGGGCCTCGTCTATGCTGTGGTCACCCCGATCCTTCTTCCTTTCATACTGATTTTCTTTGGTCTCGCGTTTGTTGTGTATCGACACCAGGTATCTTGCATTTTTTACATTGCTGTATTGATAATTAAGAATGTGGCATTGTTTTGTATTTTCAGTTCATTTAGGGTGTATTTGGATTTTGAAAATGCAACGGAATAATTGTTTTGCCACATAAATCTTAAATTTGTGTTAACATTTTAAATTATTTTTTATAGTGGAGCAGATATTTCATTTATAAATTATAAACAACATATAACTAAAGTTTAAGGTTATCATTTGACAGATTTTTTTATGAATTTAAAATGCCTTTCAATTTAAAGGAACAAATTATGTTAGTAAAAAAAAAATAGAGGAAGTATATGTGTTGCAATTTTTGAAAAACAAATTAATTTGTCATTTTTTTACATTCAATGTCTGGAATTAATTATTTGTTTTGGTTTTAGGATAATTGTTTTGACATTTAAGGCATTAAGGGCTAATCTACACTCCAGAAGGAAACAAAAGGACATTTTTTTGAAAGAAAAGCACTCATTTATTAATTATAGTGAAAGTAATCATAGACAAAGCTGAGCAATAGCTCAGAGCAACCCTGGAATGAGACATAGAACTGACTAGCCCCGGAAGGCCCTGCCAGATCGCTAACTCTGCACACTGGTAGGCTATTCTAACAACATCACTGTACTTGCTACTAAGACAAGAGTATAAAAAACTAGAGTTCAAAAGCAGGAAAGAAACAAAAAAAGCACAAGTCCTGGTTTTACCGGCCACCAGCAAGGGAGAAGAGGTTTGATCTACCACCTTCAAAGATGTCATTCCGATTTGACTAGCCATGAGGAAGGGGGATGTTTGTCCAGCGACCTCCAAAGGAAAACTCCTACTTGCATCAACCAATAGAATTTCAGGCGGTGCTGATTCAGTAGCACCGCCGCAGCGCCGTTTTTTATCTGATCCCATCTACCTCCATATTGACTTAAACCTCCACCAGGTTCTCCGAATCCACTGCCACATCATCACTCTCTTCTGGATCTGCTGCTAGCACCAATCCCCCGTTCTCTTCCTCAGCGATGGATATCATACTATGATTCTTGGTCATCATCTCCAAATTGAAAAAACTTGAAAACAACCAAAAACAGAACTACACCAACCCACGCAGCACACACAATCAACAAAAACAAAGGCAACAAAAGACCAAGAACTACCTACTCGACGCTGGAGAAGCACCCTAGCTGTCAATACAAAGCAGAACAACAACCTTATCTCGGCCACATGAGCCGGAACAAACCCTCGGGACAAAGCCCAGAAAACAAAAACAATAACGAAATCAACTAATGGAGTACCCAAGGAGAAGACCTCCGCACATGATTCACCATGCGTGCCGATTCAAAACCGATCAGATCGCCTCTGGCGCTTAGGGTTTTTTCTAGGAAACAAAAGGACATATTTGCTTCTGAAAAAACATCAAGTCCAATACACTCATAGAGGAAAAGTTTAGGGTACCTTGAAAATGCAAATAAAACAAAGTACTACCTCCGTCCCGGTGGACTTTGCCAAGTGCAAAGTAGGTGAGAACTGTGTGGTTGAGATTTGTGCAGAGGAGAGAATGTGCAGAACCACAAATTAGTTGCTTTAATATGAAAGTGGTAAAGTTTTTTGGGACAACCAAAAGGGAAAATTGGCAAAGTCCAATGGGACGAGGGAGTATATGATTAGTTTCCAGTTTTAAAAATATTTGCTTCTAGAAAAATAAGGGCCAATGTCCACATATAGGTGAAAATTAAGGGTAAATTTTCCCTTCTTTTACACGTATACATTTGATGGTGCAAATAAAATAAAATATGATTAGTTTTTTTTTATAAGTTTTGCATATTTACTTTTATTTGTCTTCTTTTGATTGACTTAAATTTAAAGAGGTGAATATCAACAAGCATCTAAAATAAATTAGCAGAGTTTCAGCCTATCTTCTGCATTCCCATTTATTTTCCTTTTGTTATCCGGGTTCCTAATATTAATGATCTTGGGAGTGGAAAATGCTGCGAAAAGATAGTAGGGAGAAGAGTATGTGAAAATTTTGGAAAAGAAAATGTTAAGGAAGATGTTTCAAAATTCAATAAATTCATAATGTTATATCAAATAAATAATAACCAATTTAAACATACATAAAAAATTATAAAACCAGTCACAATTCATTTTGCATTTGGATTTTCTTAGGTAAACTGAAACATAAGAGAATAACTTCCCTTAGGATTTTCTTTCCTTTCCATATCATATTCTTGGTTTCAAACATAACCTAGCTAATTGTCCATGGACTGGCGAACAGATTATTAATGTGTACAACCAAGAGTATGAAAGCGCGGCAGCATTCTGGCCAGCAGTGCATGGACGGATCATATTTGCATTGGTTTTCTCTCATATCTCTACACTGGGACTGTTGAGCGCCAAACATGCTGCCACATCAGCACCATTCCTACTAGCTCTCCCTGTATTAACTTTCTCCTTTCATTTGTACTGCAAGGGCCGCTATGAATCTGCATTCACCAAATATCCATTACAGGTATGAGATTCTAAACAAACTTCAATGCATTCAAACTGCTGGATCATTGTCATGTGTGCATTTTGTGGAGGTACACTGGCACAACTTAGGGCCCACTCATCAGCATTCATCATCATCATTTACCCCAGTGACACAAAGGCTCCCACCTACGGTGGGGTAGGGGGGTCGGATGTACGCAGTCTTACCCCTGTCCCAAAGGACAGAGAGACTATTTGCGGATGACCCATAGTTAAAATTGCGTCCAAAATTGCATGGACGGACTGATGCTTCATAACAAAGAAGCGCAGACAGTTTAGAGCTCAAGTCAGGTGGTGTGAGCATTGCATACTTTGTGCTTCTGCATTACTAGTCCCCTGGTCTGCCTCAAAGGACCTATACATTTTTGTTTGTCTTAACGGTACATTTGGATCCTGGGAATCTGTGGGTAATGGAAGAAAATGCCAAGGAAAGGTGTTTTGTCAAGTTGATTTCTTACACATGGAAAATGCAGTGAAGAAAAATGAGACATGATTATTATTTTTCCTTAAATGGATATGAAAATAATAATAAATTTGAAGGTTAAAAAAGGGCAGCCCTGTACACATAGGTGGTGTTCCCACAAGGTGGATTTGGGGAAGAGTTCCTCCACAAGTGGGTACAAGGGCACGCCTTCCATTGTCAATTTTTGACAAGAGACACCTGAGGTGACAGATGAACACCAGTAACCATTGTGCCAAGGGATCCCCTTCAAAATAATATGCTCCCTTTCAAAAAATAAATAATTGAAGGTCATTTTGTTTAAATTTAAAATAGTTATCCCGAGTATTAATTGATTAGTTATTAGTCCTATTTGTATTGAATGTATATACTCATATTTAATAACTAAATATTCAATATGGATCGTTTGAATACAAAGAGCTCTTTCAAAAAACAAAAAAAAACAATATCGTGGATTACTGGGAAAAAGAAAAAGGTAAGGGTGTATTTATCCTCCCTCTCCCCATAAATGATCAATCCCTGGATTACTGGGAAAAATTAAATGGTTTGAGGTGGGTATGTTTATTCCCTTTCCCCATAAATGATCTAAAATATATTACTGAGTTTCAGCCTCTATTCGTTCACTTAAGTTTCTTAGTCTTTATATAAAAAATAAATATAAAACTGACTTTTGAACAAATATCTCAAATAAAATTATTGGATTTGAACTAATAGCCTTTATTTCTCCCCAAACCTTCTTTGCAAGTTTCCTTTCCTGGTATATTATGTGTTTCAAACGGGCTCTGAGATGATATTTCTTGTCGTGCTACAGGAAGCAAAGATGAAAGATACTCTAGAGAGAGCCACCGAGCCCGCACTGAACCTAAAAGCGTACCTTCAAGATGCATACGTTCACCCAGTTTTTAAAGGGGACGATGACGATGATGACGATGAAACTAATGAAAAATTGGAGCGAGAGGGCATACTGGTCCCCACAACACGCCACTCTCGGAGAAACACGCCTGCTCCGAGCAAAGTCAGTGCTGGCTCCTCACCCTCGCTTCCAGATGTGATTTTTGAAAAAGAACCCTGATTCAATGCTCTATTTGGTTATATACCTACCTAGTGTGTGTGTGTTATTTAGGAGCTTGATGAAGAAAGAAGATGTCACAATGTAAATTATCATCTTCCACATTCCATAATGTTTAGCTGAAAGCATTGTATAGACGCCTCCCGTACTGTTTTAAGAACTCTAGAAGCCTTTCCATTTAGAAGAATCTGTAGCTTTAGGCCTTGTTTGGTTAGGCAGTAGGCAATCTTGAGTTTCTGTGAGTATAGATGATGTAGAAGTGCAGTCTGCAAATCCTTGTGTGTAATCCCGAGCTTCTGAAATTTCAATTTCATCTTTCTTCCTTCACTTTTTTTGGGTGAATCCTAAATTCGGCGCATTAGCCCTCTGTGATTTAAAAAATGTGTCAAACCCCCTATGTTTTAATTAATCATGCGCAAAATCCCTTTCAAGAACAAATTTTACAATTTTGAAATCACTTTTTTTAATAATATGGTTGAATATGCAAGTACTTTGTCAAAATTTCTAAATTATACAAAAAAACTAATCATTTTTCATCTTTTTTTTGAAATTAAATTTGTTCTTGAAGGGGGTTTGGTGCATGATTAATGATAACACAGGGGGATTTGACGCATTTTTTAAATCACAGGGGGCTAATGCGCCGAATTAATATTTCACGAGGGGGTTTGATGCATTAAACCCCACTTTTTTTTACAGTAACTGCAGTTTTTGGTATGCGCAGTTAGTTTGGTTAGGTGGCTAAAATGGTAACAAAATTTTGTGGATTATATTAAAATGTTATACTCAAGTACGGAGTATATCTTTGAATCAATCAAAGGAAACAATTAAATGCAACTCTCCCACGCGCTGAAAGTAAATAATGCGGTGGAAATATTGGCTAAAAGGGTCACAAGAAAAAGTTTAGTAAATGAATTCCTATTGGACTTATTTATAAATTCATACATAAATACTCTAAGGGGGTGTTCTCATTATGAATTTTAATAGAGTTTAGAATTCCATCAAAATCTAAGTATCCTCAATTTAGATTTATATGGAATCTATTAAAATCCAGGTGTCCTCAAACATTCCATGGATTTTACTTGTTTTTGATTTTAATGGATTTTAAAAGATTTGGATGTACTTTTAAGCCAAAAAAATTGAACAACTCAATTCAACTACAATCTGGCCAACGAACGCATATATTGTACAGCCGGCTGTACAGTGATCACTGTACAGCCGGTGGCAAAATTGTAATTTTTGTGAAAATCGTGGATTCTCCTAAATGATCATTTATGCAACTTTGATGAGCATCAATCATGTTCTTTTGAGTATTAGGAGCCTAACGGTGAGAATCAGTGATCTCTGCTTCAAACCTTATATATCACTTTTGATTTATTATTTTTTCGTTTAGTACGATACATTTGAAATGTTCAACATTTTAAAATGAGCATACATAACTTACAAGTTAGTATCAAATAACTAAAAGGTTCATTTGTGTGTGCTCATTCTTTTTGGGCGTTATACTCATTTGAGTTTAACATAAAACTCATTTCATTTAAAATGAGTATTAAGCAAATATCAAATGAGTATACATCAATTACAAAATGAGCAATCATAAAACTCATTCAAAATGTCTACTATGCTCATAATTTCATTTTGTATAAAAAAATGTGGCAGCCCATGTAGCAGACCAGTAATTAGCAGAGACGGAAAAATAGAGTGTGAAGAATAGGAATCGCTCGCAGGGGTAGAGTCGTCTCTGCGTCGGCTAAGAATCTCAGCCGTGACTCGTGAGTAGCACTTGGAAGCTTGGCTATCGGCGATCTGCGTTCGTGAGTTGCACCAGACTTTCGATCTGCCGTCCTTCGTCGTCTTCGTTGGTGAGTTGCAGGGCTAAATCGCGAGTTGCAGGGCTGAATCGCGGAGGTTTAATTACAAAAAAAACTAGATGTACGGTAGGGGTGGATTCGGTTCGGGCCACTCGGCCCGTGACCCCGCCCGGCCCGGTACTGTGCGGGCCCGGGACCGGCCCGGTCGGGCGGTCCGGGACTGGGTGTAGACCCGAACCGGTGGGAATGGGCGGGGCGGGCACGGTTCCGGAAAAATGTGACCCGGCCCGGCCGGGTCGGGCCCGGGTCCAATGGTCCTATTTTAAAAAAAAATTGTTAAAATGTTAAATACTTACTAGTCGTTATGGGTGGGCTGGGGACAACCCAAACGGCTATATAGCCGTTGGGTGGGGTGCAGGGGGTCCGGGGGGTTGGGTGGTGGGGGTGGTGGCGGTGGGGGGTGGGGCCGTGGGGGGTGAAAAAACCTATAAATACTTCTAATCTTAAACATTTTTTCATATCTCTTCTGCAATTCTTCCTAAATCCTATTCTTAACTCTCTACTCTCTAACTCTCTTATTCTCCATTCTCCAATATATTATACTCGTATTTATTATGTATAGTTTATATTAATTATCTACTTATATAAACTATAAATAGATATAAATAGTATTATATTACTTATATTTGTTATCTAATTATATATTACTTATATATTTATTATATCTATTAATATAGTTGGAATTATATCTAATTAATTTGAAGTCATTCTATTACTCCCATCCGAAAGACTGAAAGTCCGAAAGAGGTACGAAATTATTCTATTATTTACACTTGTTTAATTTTGTATTAACGTTACTTGAAAAAAAAACTAGTTAATTAGGTTGTACAATTTGCTATAACTCGAATTAATAGTTAGATTAATAGTTAATTACTTTATTACAATTTTTTATGAATTGCTAGTTGCTACATTTGACTCTAGTTTAAAAAACTAGTTGTAATTCTAATTATAGTTAAAGTTAAAGTGTATTAATTTCATTGTTAGTAAAAAAAATATGTTGTACACAAAACTAGTTAATTCACTAGTTAATTTGCTATAACTCGAATTAATAGTTAGATAAATAGTTAATTACTTTTTTACAATTTTTTATTAATTGCTACATTTGACTCTAGTTTAAAAAAATATGTTGTACACAAAACTAGTTAATTCACTAGTTAATTTGCTATAACTCGATTTAATAGTTACATAAATAGTTAATTACTTTTTTACAATTTTTTATTAATCGCTACATTTTTTAGATGGATCGTCCTAGATATTCGGTTGATATGGGTAACCTCGAGCACAACCGAACGAAAGAGCTTGCGAGGAAGAGATCCCGCAAAGGTAAATCACATATCGGCTCTTCATCTCAAAGTCGAGATGATTTTGATACGGGTTACGCAAGGAGGGATGAGGATGCGATGACCGACGAACAACTAGAACAAGAATTGCACCGACATAATTCCCGCTTTTTTCAAGACTAACCGAGGACCATTGACGAAGAAGAGCTCGAGGACGAGGACGGCGATGTGGAGGAAGTAATTCCGGAGAGCCACGACAACGAGGAGGAGGAGGGTGGCGGCAGCCATGACGCCGACCAACCTGCCTCATCCCAAACAGGTACAAGAAAAAGTAAATCTGAACTAATGACTAATAATTTTTCTAAGTGGAAGGACCCGAACACCGGGAATTGGACCGCAACTTGCAATTGGTTCAAGAAAAACTATAGTTTGGGGATTTCCGGTGGATACGGATCCGCCACAAGACACCTTAAGTCCAAACACCCGGTGAAGTATGCAAAATTAGGCGGCGGAACGGGGAAGCAAACGCAAATATCGAGGTTTGCAAATAACCAACAAGTTTTTGGTAATTTCTCATACAATGATGCACAAAATTTGACAGGTATGGCTAACTTACTTGTTGAAGAAAATTTGCCTTATTTGTTTTCTGAAAGTCTTGCTTTTCGTGATTATGCACAAACTTGTTTAAATCCGCAATATAGAGGTTATAGTCGCAAAACGGTTAAGAAAGAAATTTCAAGGCTTTATGGTGCGGAAAAGGTAAGGTTACAAAATTATTTTGCAAACTTTGATGGACGTGTTACTGTATGTTCTGACATATGGGAGGATACTTATCATAATTTACATTATTTGGGTGTGACTGTACATTATATTGATAATGATTGGTATATGCATAAACGTGTTCTTGCTTTCCGTGAATTTAATGATCATCACACCGCTGAACATATTTATATTTTGATTGAGCGTATTTTAATTGAGTATAATTTAATTGATAAGGTGTTTGCTATTGGTTTTGATAATGCTACTAATAATACTGCTGTTATTCCTAGATTGCGTGAATTGTGTGGTTCTACTTCTTTGATGGGTAGATTTTTTCATCAACGATGTGAATGTCATGTTCTAAATTTATGTGTGCAAGATGGTCTAAAAGCGTTGGGAGCATCGTTGGAGGTAGTTAAGGGGGGGATTAGACGTATTTGGGGTAATGGACAACTTAGGAAAAAATAGCATGATTATTTGATAGAAAGAGGTGAGAGATATGTGGCTTTTCCTAAAGATTTGTCTATTCATTGGAATAGTACCTATAAGTTAATTGGAGTTCTTCTTAGATATAAACAGCATTTTCCTGCTTTTATGAAACAATATGATAACTATATTATAAACTCGGCTGAGATCGACACCTGTGAAAAAATTTGTAATGCTTTGATATATTTTAATAATGCAACTGAAACTTTTAGTCATGTTTATAAACCTACCTCAAACCAATTTATTCGTGAAGCTGTTAATCTCGCCGGTGCTTTTTCAAATTTTGAGAATGCTGATTATGTGAGTTATTTTGCTAGTTTTATGAAGGAAAAGTTTTTAAAATATTATTCACATATTCCGCATATTTATGGTATTGCATTTGTTCTCGATCCTCGTTTTAGACTTGGTTCTTTAGAAGAATGTTTGAATTATTATTATGCTGCTTTTTTTGGTCCATTGCCAATGTATGAGGACAACCCAATTGATCCGAAAAAAGAATACAACGAGGTTAGTGATATATTTTATGCATTATTCAATTAGTTTCATGCACAATATGGCAATGCGCCCCCTCCCCCGACACAAACATCATCTAAAGGAAAATCAATTTTCAAATCTACGTTTGTCAATCTTATTAAAAAAACGAAATCAACTCCCGCTACACAACAAAACACAATTAATGAGATTTCTTTGTATTTAACTTATGATGTTGATTTTGAAGAAGATGATTATTTTGACGTACTAAACTGGTGGAAGGGAAAAGAAAGAATGTTCCCGGTTTTAGCAAAGATGACTAAGCAAGTGCTATCAATTCCGGTTTCAATGGTTGCCGTGGAACAAGAATTTAGTTCGGCCGGCAATGTCCTAACACAAACCAGAACGAGGTTGAACGCTGAATCTCTTGAGATGCTTATATGCTACCACGATTGGTTGAAAGCAGCCCGTAGAGCTCAAGAAATTGACATCACCTCATCCCAACACTTTATGGATGAATCTACAACCGAGGGTGGCTCTACCTATGCCGGAGATTCCGATTGAAATATGGAATGATTGATTAGTATTTCATGTTTTAAAAACAATTATAGTTCCTATTTAATTTTCAAATGTAGTTCCTATTTCATTTCAAATAAATGTACTTGAAGTTTGTTTTTTAATACTTGTATAAAACCATAAAGTATAAAATATAAATTATAAAAAAAAAATTTAATTGACCCGGCCCGGCCCGGCGGGTGGCCCGACCCGTGACCCGGGCGGGTGGCCCGGCTCGAACCGGACCCGTCCAACCCTCGGGCCGGTCCCGGGCCCATGTGATACGAACCGGCGGCCCGACCGGGCCTAGGCCCGGCCCGACCCGGCCCGAATCCACCCCTACTGTACGGTGAGCACCGTACAGCCGACCGTACTGTGTATTTTACCCTTGCCAACACCCCCTGGATTTCCGTGGATTCCCCCTAGATTTAAAAACCTTCGCACGTATCTCTTTCAATAAAGCAGGCCAATCAACTTTTGTGTTCTTCCATGTTCCATCTTCGCAAGGTACTGATACATTCGCTGATTCATGTATGGTTTCATCCTTGCTTCTCTATACGTATTACACTTTCGCAACTACTCCCTCCATAACACTATATCTTCTCACTTTCCTTTTTTACCTGTAACATTCATATCTTCCCATTTCTAAATCTACCTATCATATCCTCAATAATTTTAAAAATAATACACTATTACAACTACTTTTTTGGATTTATCCTTCATTCCAACAAACTATTTCATTATCTTCACATCATACCCTCAATAATTTATCTCCTTTCACTATTCTTAATCTCACATACTTTTCAAATGGGAAGATATATCTGTTACGGAGGTAGTATCAGCTTATAATGTTTACAAAAGATAAGTGGGTCATTCAATTTCGTTTGCTACCAGTTTCGTTTTGCATAACAACCTTTTGTAATACTTTGAAGTATTAAAATCTGCCACGGAATTGCATATTAAAATCCATATAATTTTGTGAATTAGAAATCCATAAAATTTCATATGAATCTCATGGAATCTGCAGAAGTCAATTATAACCCATAGAATTTACAATCCTTTAAAATCATTTAAATCTGTGCAGAGGACACCCCTTAAATCTTGCAAGAGAAATTTGCTCCCGGTAGGATCAAATCATATCTCTTTTACAAAAAAAATAGTACCTAATGTTTTTTCCATTCGTATTATCTATTTAGTTCTATATTAGGGCAAATAACCCGTGGTCTGTCCTTTAGCTTAGGGTTTGAGAGTTTGACGTCATCGTGCGGCGTTTTCTTTATATAAGCAACCAAGCGTCGACTTGGTCGGCCTGCTTCGACGTATGTGGTAGCGTGAAGGATGGAGGGCGAGGCTATATATGAAGATGCACAGGGAGGACGAGGAGAGTTGCACGAGCTTCGAAAATGCCAGATTTCAATCGACTATGGAGGATTAATTAATGTGGTACCAATGGTACGGCCTCCTCCTGGACCACTGCCATGAGTCGTACGAGGTGCTAGAGTCCGTGAAAGCTTTCCTATTAGTTATTATTATTTTGTCATTTGGTTTCTTGTTATCGTTTATGTTGTTAGGTTTGTTTGGGAATTTAGCCTTTTTTATCTCATTGGATATGTTTGGATCTATGGGAACATGAATGATTGTGTCAAGCCCGCTGCATGGTTAGCGATTCGTTTTGCATTTTCAGGGGTGACCGTCTCAAAGTCTGATCATAGGGTTTTCAGTCGTAGTTGTTGGAGTTTAGCTGGTGTCAGTTTTGTTTTTCCTTTGATTGATGTAATGATCCTGAAACTTATGATATGAATAGATACAAGTTTTCGTGCAAAAAAAACTTTCAAAATTTGCCCTCCAGCTTTAAGAAGTAAAACAAAAATACTTCCACCTCTAACTTTCTAGCATCACGCTTCTTCCGCATCACACTCCTTCTTCTCAAGCATCACGCTTCTTCCGCAGGATCACCGTCATCCTTTTCTCCGCCGTTCATCGTCGCCAGAGAGGTCGTCGCCCATCATCGCCGGAACCCTAAACACATACAAAGGACGAAAAATCAATTCCGCAGCAATCACGGCCATGGAGAACTACTCCTACCCTTCATATTCGGATTCCAGCGACTCCTCCCCTATTCCCCCTATTTCCGTGAAATCAAGTTCAATATCCTCCCTCTGATGATTCTAATAAGCCCCTTTCTCCCAATTTCAAGGTCAAGTTCAATGTCCTCCCAGTTTTAAGTTACCTTCTCTGCTATTGAGGTATTATCAGAACTTATTGTCTGTTTAATGACTACTTATTGTCTATGTATTGTCTACTATTGAGCTATTGTTAAAACTTATTGTCTGTTTACTGACTACTTGCTGTCTATATATTGTTTAGTGTTTGCAAGTTTGATTTTGGATCTGGTTTCTTCAAAAGTTTTGCAAGAGTACCTGGTGGCCTTGTCAAAATATGAAATAGAAGTTCGAAATTGGCAAAATCAATGTCCAAAATCAGAAAAGAAAAAAAAAGAAGAAGATAAGGAAGAAGAGGAGGAAGAAGAAGAAACCTCTGGCGGTGGCATCCGATGAAGTCAACTGGAGCAGCTATGTGGTGCGTCTACGATGGTGATTTCGACATCGATCATGGTGAAATCAGCGGCGGTGGTGATGGGCCGGTAGTCGATCAATCTGAATCATGAAGAAGAGAGAAGTGTCGGTGAAGTTTGTTTGATGTGCAAGGGAATTTAAAAGGAAGGGCAATTTGGTCAAAGCAGTGTACTTAGGTCTTACACTAGTATATAGTCTTAATTTTGGAAAATTAGCATGATTAGGTCCTACTTGTTGAAATCTCCCATCTTGCAAAAGGTGTTTAAGCTACATGATTAATGCATAAGAAATTGTCCAAAATGGGACTAAACAACTCCCGATTACACTTTTGTCCTTCTCTAATTAAACCCCAATTACTCGCTTCTGCAATTCATCGCTCTACCTCCTGCAATTCATCGCAATAGTGTCGCATGTCCATTCCGCCCATGGACTGCAGCTTCGCCATCGGCTATGGGTTGCACCGTAGCTCCGCCATCGGCTATGGCCTCGCACCGCAGCTCCGCTGTCGACCATAAGTAATCTCCTCCTCCTTCCAATTTTTGGTCCTTTGTTCATTTCTTTGGATTTTTTTGGATTTGAATTATATTTATTCAGCAAAATGGTACTTTTATAATATGAGAATGTCAAAACTATTGGTTATTTGAAAAAATGCCACATTTGTGGCAATACATTTACCAGGATGACAATATGAAAATGTCATGTTTGTTTCGAAAATGTCATGAGAATGACATTATTAATCTTGGGGAATGTCATTTTCTTTTTTGAAACTGTCACCTTAGCAATAATATGAATCTTTTAAAACAAATTAGTGAGGATTAATAAAAATTTGAAAATCCAAAAGAAGAATAAAATAGAAGAGTTGTAGAAGAAGAAAACAGGGGAGCTTGAGAAGAAGTTAACGGGGAGTAGAAGAAAAAGATGAAGAAGAAACTTATCTCGGCATCTAGCACATCAGTCCATCCATCTCTAGCGACATTCATCTACCCTAGTGAATCGTTGCAACATGAATTAAGAATACTAGATTTGTCCAAATACACACAAATAATTAGTCATTCTTAGGAAATTTAAAACAATGTCCCGTTTTCGTAATTCTACCATCATTTAGTCCTTTGATTTTTCATTTCATACAATGTTTGAGAACTTTGGAAAAGTTGATATGTTAGATCAGATCAACAGAATTATAGAATTTAGACACATTATTATTTTTATGAGATTTTCTGGGAACATGTAATTAAATATTCTAAAATTAAATACATCTTTTTTAAATGAGGTATTTACCCAAATGGGAGTAAATCAATCATTAATTGCTAAAATAGGACTAAAATATAAAAATTCCCTAAATAGGAGTTATTATTTGTATTTGGACAAATATATCCTTGAAGCTTGGTAACCACAGACCCAATGCCGGACCGCTGCTTGCCTGCCGTCGCCGCTTGCCGGCCTCCGCCGATCTCCGGCCGCTTCTCGTCAGCCGCCTCTCGCCGGCCCCCGCTGCTCGCAAACTGCCACTGAGGTCTTAAAATTATCCGCCGTTGCAGATGCGGATCTGGTCATCGGAGCCATAGATCTGGCCGCCTCCAGTCGTCGACTTCTCAAATCCCGCCGCCGGCGCTGCAGATCCGGCCACCGCTGGTGTAGATCCATTCTCCGCCGCTTCATCTCTGGCCACTGCCGCCACTGTTGTCAACATTTTTTCAGAATGTCAAAGTGAGTCGAGAATATCATTTTAATGGCATTTTAAAGGGAATTACAAAAATTTTTGAAGAGTAAGAATGCCATTTTGATGGCATTTTCAGAATTTTTTTTGGCAATTTTAGCAGAAATCGCCCAAGCATCGAACCTGCGACAAAAACAAAAAGGGAAGAGAAAAATACAATTTTTTTCTGTAGAATAAGAATGTCATTTTTATGGCATTTTTAGAGTTGAACTTGAGGCATTTCTGCAACAAATATAGTTGGGGAAGAGAGAATGAAGAGGGAAGAACAATCAGAGAAAAGAACCAGACCTTCGAAAAAGAGAAGAAGACCTTCGGCGACGACGACGGCGGACCGCGGCGGACTTCGCATCAGCGACGGCGACGGACTTCGCATCAGCGATGACGATGACTGTGCTTCTAGGTATGGTTGTTGTTGTGCGAAGGGGAAGAAGAGATCTACAGGGAAGGAGAAGGAGATGTGTGGGGAGGAGGAGAAAAAGGTGCGCAGGGGGAGAGGAAGAAAAAGGTGCGCAGGGAGGGGAAAAAGGGTAAATTTGTCATTAGGTCCTATTTTAGGGTAAAAATTATGTATGATCCTATTTAGGAATTTGAGTAATAATTTAGTCCCATTTAGGGTAATAAATCTTTTTAAATTAAATAAATACATCAACTAAGTTATTTGTGAGTTTTTTTCGAATTAATGCTAATTAATTAATTAATTACGAAAATAATGTTGGGTTAAACGTGTTTACCGATATACTGCTGGGACTAACCATGGTCGGGGTAAGTCGCCAAACGGTTGGGCGACTTATAAGTCGCCATCCGGTTTGACGACTTACCCTTAAATTAAAACGCCGGGTCAAGCTACGCCACAGACAGAACAACAAACCCCCCCTTCCCAAAAGTAGCGAGGACGAGCGGTGAGCGGCGAAAATAGGTTCTAAGTCCGGCGAAACTCAGGCGAGGCCTCCCTATCTTGTCAATACTACTTCACTTCCATCTTCTTCAACACTCTAGGTAAACAAATATCTCCAATTTATCTCATTTTAGGGTCTAGAGAAGTCATATTCTGAATTGCCACATTTCATGAGAGCGCTCCAACATTCCAATCCTGGAACTGTTGTTCACTGGTACCCACACCCTATTATTCCAACAGGATATATGCAGTTTCAGAGAGTATTTTGGGCATTCAAACCTTCAATACATGGTTTTAAGCATTGTCGACCGTACTTACTATTGATGGCACACACTTGTATGGGAAGTACAAGGGTACATTGCTCGTGGCTATGGGTAGTGATGCGAACAATCAAATATTTCCCGTGGTCTTTGCTGTTGTTGAATCTGAGAATGGAGAGATTTGGCCATGGTTTATGACATGCATTAGGGAGTTTGTCACTGATAGGGAGTTGTGTGTCATTTCTGATTGACATGCAGGTATAGTCAAGGCTATGAATGAGGTGGGCAGTACTTGGGAGGAGCCTTATGCGCACCATAGGCTATGTATCCGTCATCTTGCATCGAATGTGCACACTCATTTCAAAGACATTCACCTAAAAATCTGTTTGTCTGGATCACACGGCAACATCAGAAAAAGAAGTTTGATGGTGGGTTCAAGAAGATAGGGGAAATGCGGGTGGAGGCGCGACAATTTTTGGGGAACGTTCCCTTGGAAATGTGGTCATTACACAACGATGGCGGATACAGATACGGTACAATCACTTCTAATCTGGCTGAGGTTTTCAACAGCGTGATGAAAAATGCCAGATATTTGCCCATCACCGCTTTGGTCCAGATTTCCTTTTTCCACGTTAATGCTTATTTTGTTAATAGGCGTGAGAGCAGTAAAGCAAGAGTGACTGAAGGCCACGACTACTCTCCACACATAACGGATTTGATTGAAAAGAATAGAGAGAAGGCGAAACATCACAATGTTACTCCATATGATATAGGCCGAGGGATATACCAGGTGGAAACAGGATGTGGTGGCCGAGCGTTGGGAAAGGGTGGGAGAAAACAAACTGTCCATCTGCGGTGACGCACTTGCACCTGTAAAAAGATGGAAATATATAAGATTCCATGCTCTCATGTATTACCCGTGTGCAGACAACGTAGTTTGTCTTCTCATCCATTTGTGGATCCATTTTTCTCATCTGAACAATACGACGCCACATATCAAAGAGTCTTTAAACCCATTCCTGACCTTGTTTATAGTAAGGGGTAAGTCGCCAAACGGTTGGGCGACTTATAAGTCACCAAACCGGATGACGACTTATAAATCGCTCAACCGTTTGGCGACTTACCCCGACCATGGTTAGTCCCAACAGTATATCGGTAAATACTTTTAACCTATCATTATTTTCGTAATTAATTAATTAATTAGCATTAATTCGAAAAAAACTCGTTATTTGTTAGGTACAAAATAAAAAGAAAAGAAAAATAATGGTAACGGTTGGAAGAATGAAAACCTTTGATCCGTGTCCTAAAATGCCAAAAAAATTAGGTACGTGCTTATTTGATAATATTGGAATGATTATAATTCATCATTACCTTTTCACATTTTATTCAATTTAATACGGAATACTAATTATACAATTCACTTTTCTTAAGAGCCGCCTAACTTCCTTTCACCCCAATGTTAGGGAACTAAGACAGTAAACAATAAAAAGAATAGTGCTACATGGACGCTACGTAAGCTGGTGACCGGGAATCTTGAAGCTGGTCTATTAAATCAATGTTTTGAACATTTTTTACAACATTTTTTAGGGTTGATTGGACGATTTTGGAGTACGAGGACTTAATTGACGTTTTTGATATAGTATGAGGACCTATTTGACAATTTAGTCTTCATTTTTTAGTTTTCATTTGTAGAACTTCTTTAGCCACTTTTTTGAAAACTAAAACTATATCCGTAATATGTTTTGAAATATGTCCAAAACATATTTTTTGTAATGCTTTATTGGAAACCCTTACTTAAAAGGTAATATGTAGTAATGTATGTTTATCATATTTCACATATGTTTCCGTTTAGTCATTTTACTCTGCATCTTAGCAATCATACAAATACACATGGTTAAAAACACACATTTGTATTTACTACTAATTGGTATAAAATTGGGCTGAGTTAGAAAATAAATAAAAGGGAGAACTATCAAATAAGTCCTCGAACTTTCATAAAAAGTGCACATAAGCTTTTTTACAGGAGACTTTGTCCGGCTGACATCATTTGGGGTGGTTTCCGGTGGAGTTTTTTGGTGAAATGTTTTGAGCATCTTCTTCATTAAGTCTAGTCTATCCATACCAAATTTCAGCTAAAAATTCAATCGATAAGGCAATCAAATGATTTTCTGAAATATACTACGCTATCTAACTGCACAGTAATCTTCAAAAATTCATTTGACTGTCTTCCCGATTTGATTTTTAGATAAAATTTGGTATGAATAAACTAGACTTAATGAAGAAGATGCTCAAAAAAATATCATCAAAAAATTACACCGGAAACCGCCCCAAATGGCGACGGCAAGACAGAGCCTCCTATAAAATGGTTTATTTGTATTTTTTATGAAAGTTGAAGGACTTATTTGCTAGTTCTCCCTAAATAAAATAATTCCCTTAAACTTTTATCCAAAATTCTCAACTCATAAAATTGGGTCGGGTCTGATAAATATCTGAACGGCCCCGCCCAACTGCTCGAATCCAAATTTACCGCCAAGTCCTCGGCTACGTTATCCATCTTCATCGTGAAACACACTCCGACCACCACTACTCATTCCTCAGCCACTAACTATGAACATCCAAATTCATACTCACTCGCGCCTCCACGTGCTTCTGCTGCCACAATCTTCGGCTCCGCAACCTCCAGTTTGCCGCAGACAGCTGCTCTTCTCTACCAAATTTAGACCTCGTCTCCGCCGCCGCTCAACCACTTTCCTCCGTCTCGGAGTCTCCTGCTGTGATAGCAGAACCAATAGTATAAAAGGTATTGACTTGGAGAGCGATCAAAAGGAGAGTCAGCATCAAGAAGTGAGGAGAGCATACCCATTTCACGAAATCGAACCTAAGTGGCAGAAATTTTGGGAGGCGAACAAAACTTTTCGTACACCAGATGAAATCGACACTTCTAGACCGAAGTATTATGTTCTTGACATGTTCCCCTATCCAAGGTTAGATAAGGTTTCGCCATAAGTGATTCAAAGTTAGAATTTTTTGCTAACTTTTAGTGGACCTTTTGAGTTTTGATGATATTGTTTACTAGTTTCACATTCAGGGCTTCTTTAGTGTTGTTGGTTCGGTCTTTAGTTTGTCATTTCTTGCAGTGGGTCGGGATTGCATGTTGGGCATCCTCTTGGGTACACTGCTACAGATATCCTTGCTAGATATAAACGCATGCAAGGCTACAATGTTTTGCACCCAATGGGATGGGATGCATTTGGCTTACCTGCAGAGCAGTATGCAATAGAGGTTTTTTGCATCCATTTATCATGATTCAAATTTGATGGAGCTATGTTGTTATGCAGTTTGTAGTATCTTTATGTGTTTTCTCTCCTTTGATTCTTAGACGGGAACACACCCAAGAATTACAACAACAAAAAATATAAGTCGCTTCCGATCACAGGTAACCTTCCTCAGAAGTTGTGCTCTTTCCTTTACACGCCAATTCTATTGAAAGACTGAAATTCCTAAATGTGTAGGTGCATTGCTCATGCTAGTGATGCTTTATTCTGTCTTTATCACACAATATTGCATATAATTAACATGGAGATTTGAATTAGGCTTCTCTTATAATTAGTTCTATTTAACATCATATTTTTCAGACTCATAATGTTTCATTCCATACTTGTATCTATTTATCACAGAATCTTGCATCTGATTAAAATAGTGATTTGAGCATTCTAATTAGTTGACTACATCTAAAATGATCTTTCAGCTTAAAGCATTAGGCTTCTCATATGATTGGGACCGTGAAATTTCAACGACTGAACCTGAATATTATAGATGGACACAGTGGATATTTATTCAACTATTGAAACGAGGACTAGCATATCAGGTATGGAGCACGTCTAGAGTTTTAGAGTGATGATATTTCTCTGTTAGAGCTGGATGTAACAGCCCGTGTTTATATAATAGGCTGAAGTTCCTGTAAATTGGTGTCCTGCCCTAGGCACTGTCCTGGCAAATGAAGAGATAGTTGATGGAGTAAGTGAGCGTGGAGGGCACCCTGTTGTTAGAAAGGTATACTTTTGATATCACCCGGATTCACCCCACCCCCACTGTAAAAAAACCCCATTTGATCAAGGCACAACTTTAAAACTTTGATAAGGTACAAGAACCCTTATAAGACATTGCATTCTATTTTATTTCTAATTTTACTAAATCTGCCGTTTTGAACTTGTAATTTTTTGAAAATTGAAGTAAATTTTTTTTCATTTTATCAAACATGACTTGTTCTTTGGGATGGCGAGAGTCACAGATTAGGTTGGTTCTGAGTAGCTCTTTTCTTTATCATCTCTCACTATTTTATTTTCTTGGATGCTTTCATGATTTTAAGTACATTGTTCCTTGCAGAGCAGCCTATGCGGCAATGGATGTTGAAGATTACTGCATATGCTGATCATCTTCTTGAAGATCTAGAAGACCTCGACTGGCCTGAAAGCGTCAAGGACATGCAGAGAAACTGGATAGGGCGATCAGAGGGGGCGGAGCTGGAATTTTGTGTAATAAATGGTGATGGTCAAGACAGAGATTTGAAAGTTACTGTATACACAACAAGGCCTGAAACTGTTTTTGGGGCAAAGTAGGCATTTCTCTCTCTCTCTCTGATTAGTTTTTCCCTGCCTAATCCCCTCTTCGGCACATTGAGTAGCAGTTAACACTGTTTTTTTCTCCAGCTATTTAGTTCTGGCACCTGAGCATAGTCTAATGTTGAAAATTGTATCTGAAGTCCAAAAACAAGATGTATGTTTGTCTTCCCTCTAAATTTGTTAGTATTTCAGTTTCCAGGGCCTGTTGGATAATTTCTATCGTGCTACCTGTTTTTGAGCACAGGCGGAAGCGTACATAGAACTTGCCTCAAGAAAGAGTGAACTTGAGAGAACTGAGCTTCAAAAGGAAAAAACTGGTGTTTTTACTGGTTCATATGCAAGAAATCCAGCTAACGGAAAAGCTATTCCAATTTGGGTTGCTGACTATGTATTGGGAAGGTTTGTTTTGTCTTGTTCTTGTTTCAAGGTTCTTCCATTTTTAAACCTTGGGATGCTCTTCTGCACATAAAAGTTACTACATCCGGCCCAAAAAAGAATGTAGTGAGTTATAATTCTTATTTACAATTTTCAAATTGTTAGTAACTTCAAACTACTTATAATATATTTACTTGTCTTTAACACTTGGTTTTAAAAAGTACATACATTTCAAAGAAATTTAGCTTCATTTATTGAAATAAGAGTCTATTTTGGTTCAGAAATAAGTTTTAAAATGCGATTATTTTTTTTTGGGATGGAGGGAGTTTTTGATATTAAATTTCTTGTTTGCATATCCTTTGTATCCGCTTAAGTGTATTGTGCTGTCTGTCCTATTTCCCTGCATAAGATTTTTTTGTGAGCATAATAGATTCTACCGAATCTGACTATTATCATACATATTTCAGCTATGGAACTGGAGCAATAATGGCTGTGCCTGCTCATGATGCACGTGACCATGAGTTTGCATTCAAGCACAATATTCCAATTTCTTGGGTTGTCATGCCAGTTGATGATACTTTCAACAATCATGAGAAACCTTATACAGGTGATGGAATAATGATCAATTCATCCAGTTCATCCACAGGGCTGGATATCAATGGCCTGTCTAGCAAAATAGCAGTTTCTAGAGTCATTGAATGGCTTGAGAAAAGTGAAAAGGGAAAGAAACAGGTTTTGTTTTAGATCTTGACTTCTATGCTGCACATATCTTTCAAATTTGTGGCCTATTCAAAATCTGGAAAATGCTGGGAAAAAGAATAAGGATGAAAATAGATGGAAAGTTTGGAAGGATAGGATCATAGGAATGTTGGGTAAAAATAAAAAGATACTTCAAACCATAAATACACTTTAAATATTTAGTCAACTTCATTTTCTTATACGTAGTATATTTTTATTATATGAAAGACTAAGAAATACTACCTCCATCCCGTCTTAAGCTACTCATTGAAAAATGACACAATTATTTAGACAATAATTAAATAAGATTATTCAAGTATATTTTCAGAAGTAATTTTCATGGATATATAATATAATGAAGTCATCGATGAAAATTGTGATGTTCATTTTCATTTTCATTTACCCCAGTGCCGCAAAGGCTCCCACCTACGGTGGGGTAAGGGGGGGTCGGATGTACGCAATCTTACCCCTGTACTAAAGCAGAGACTGTTTCCGGATGACCCATAGTGAAAATCGCGTCCAAAATTGCATGGATTGACTGCTGCTCCATAACCAAGAAGCGCAGACAGTTTAGTGAGCCATTTTGCTTTATTCCATCATAATCTCAAGCCAAAAAAATGAATCTTTGGCTCCATTGCAAATGAATCTTTGGCTCTCAGCTAAAGGTTCTCGTTTCTATTTTAGGAAATAATAACTAGCACTCCTAAATGACAACTTAATCATCAAATAATAAAAATAATACACCTATAAAAGTGTGATGTTATAGGTGTATTATTTTTATTATTTGATGATTAAGTTGTCATTTAGGAGTGCTAGTTATTTCCTAAAATAGAAACGAGAACCTTTAGCTGAGAGCCTGAGACGTCCAAAAGAGGCAAGTGAGAAGTGTAAGCTGGGGCAAAAGGAGCATAATATATGTAGTATTTTAAAAGTTTTTAATCAAACTTGATCCTAAAGTTTTTAATCAAACTTGATCCTTAGTAGTTAGGGCAAAACCAACACATAAAAATCTATTTTCGTTAGCATTTTTTGTCCTTTCCCTAACATTTTTCACATTCCATACATTTCCTTGGAGACTTCTGTATTTTATCACCCAAATGAGTGCTTGCATTTTTATTTTGCTGCAAATAAATTACTAGCTAAGGGACTGGCTTTTCGCTCCTTGATCCTAAAGCTTTTAATCAAACTTGATCCTTAGTAATTAGGGCAAAACCAACACATAATAATCTATTTTCGTTAGCATTTTTTGTCCTTTCCCTAACATTTTTCACATTCCATACATTTCCTTGGGGACTTCTGTATTTTATCACCCAAATGAGTGCTTGCATTTTTATTTTGCTGCAGATAAATTACAAGCTAAGGGACTGGCTTTTCGCTCGACAACGTTATTGGGGGGAACCTATCCCTGTTATTTTTCTGGATGAAACTGGAGAATGTGTTCCGGTTCCAGAGTCTGAGCTGCCACTTGTCCTTCCCGAGCTGGATGATTTTACTCCAACAGGAACGGGTGAACCACCTCTCTCCAAAGCAAACTCTTGGGTATGTTTAGGTTTGTTGCTATGTTAGTATATATTGAATTTGTATTCTTTGTGCTGATTTTAATTTCCCAAGTTAATGGTGATGAGGGTAGATTTGACAGCCATTGAGACACTTAACTAAAATAAGTTTGTTAAATTATTTGGAGAATTTGCCTCATTGCATAGGTTAGGGAAGTTCCTGGTTCAATTAAGATATTGAATTACAAAACCCGTATATCTTAATTCGTCGCTCCTGTTTATTTTATTTTTTGTTTTTTTCAATGTGTCATACTCTGTTGACATGCACACATAGAGAGTTGTTAGCTTGAATGCTTGATGTCATGAAGTCACTTTAATCTGATTAGTCTTTCAGGTTAATACTACTGATCATTTGTCTGGGAAGTCTGCGCGACGCGAAACCAACACTATGCCACAATGGGCTGGTTCTTGCTGGTAATGGGGTTTTTGAGAAGCTACATTAACCTGAATTCTTTTATCTATTTACATGATATATTGTTTTCTTCTCAAATGAACTTTCCCACATTTCAGTATATATTCTAGTATTTGTATTGTGTGTTGAGAAACAGAAATTGAAGGGTATATTTTTCCCAATTTATTATTGCAGGTATTATCTAAGATTTATAGACCCAAGGAATTCCACTGCCTTGGTTGACCAGACAAAAGAAAAGTAAGTTGTCCTTATTTCTAGGGCATGCTGCTAAAGGTTCTGTACAATTGTGTTTTTTTCTTGAGTTCTGCATCGTTCTTCAAATATGCAAACATTTAAACATATATGTTTTGTGCACAGGTATTGGTGCCCTGTTGATGTATATGTTGGTGGTGCAGAACATGCTGTTCTTCATTTACTTTATGCCAGGTTCTGGCACAAGGTATGAGCTATGAAGAATCAAAACACACTTTTTCTGAATGGCAAAACATTAAAGGCTTAAAGCCTTTACAAAATGCTGTATGTCATTGTGCTCATGGTTGTAGGTTCTCTATGACATTGGTTTAGTCTCAACAAAAGAACCCTTCAAATGTGTCATAAACCAGGGAATCATCCTTGGTGAAGTAAGTATATTTTGATTTTCAATGGCAAGTGTTTCATTTAACTTCCATGCATTAATTTTGAGGTATTAATTTTAAAAGTGAAACATGAGTATACCTTAGGTTCAGTATATTGCATGCAAAGACTCCAATGGGAACTTCATATCAGCAGACTCAATTGATGATTTGAGTGAGGCCAGTCAAGAAAAAATACCAGAAGCGAAGGTACATTTTTTGTTTATTAAATGTTAATTACTTAAATTCCCTACTTTGGATTATTTATTTATTTTTCAGCCTGTTTAAGTTTGATGCACATGTCTTCCCCAATGTTTATTCTCCACTTTTTCAATTTCAAAATCCGATTAGCTTTTTTCAGAGAAGATACCTGTTCGAGACATAGAAGATTAATGGGATAAAATATTATTTGTGATGAGCTAGGTCATAAAATCTGGGAGTTCATTTGTGTTAAAAGATGATCCAAGTGTACGTGTGATTGCCAGAACTCACAAGATGAGCAAGAGCAGGGGAAATGTCATAAATCCTGATGACGTTGTTTTAGAGTTTGGTGCAGATTCTCTTCGTTTATATGAAATGTTTATGGGGCCATTAAGGTATCTTCGACTTTCTTTAGTTTGCCATTGGTTTCTGTTTTTGTTTTTTAATAGCTCGTTTTTAAGAGTGACTTTGTTATCTTTCCTTTTCTAGTTGTCCCAAAAACATTACACTTCCCTTTTCAATCAATTAATTTGTGGTTCCTATTATTTCTCTCTCCTCTACACAAATCTCAATCACTAGTTTTTGCTTTATTATTTCTTGTACCGGTCAAATTTTGTAAAGTTACAAGTGACAGAGGGAGTACGGAAATATGTGTAAAAATGTAATTTTCATTCATCTTTGCATCTTCCGCCAAAATGTACCCCTCAATCTATGCAGTCAAATAAATCAGTATTTGTTACGAGTAAAAAGCAAGCTTATAAGTAGATGCATGTTACCCCCCTCTTTCCCTTTTAATTTAGCCCTCCTTTTTAGACCTGAAAGAATTGCTCTGTTTCCCATTTCTTTTTAAGAAATGAATTTTAAGGTTGATATTGGTTCTTTCAACTGAAACTCCGTGCAAAAGTTAAAAAAAGTAAAATAGTAATGCGGGAGTATAGCCAAACATTAATTAGTAACTCTAGTTATGTAAGAATTTCTTTAAGAAATCCTTTTTCCAAAACTTGTAAGCTTTGGTCCTGTGCAATAGAGATTCGAAACAATGGAGTACCAGTGGCATTGAAGGTGTTCATCGTTTTCTGGCAAGAGTTTGGAGATTGGTAATCGGTCCACCTTTACCGGATGGCACTTTTCAGGCTGGAACTGCAACTTTCAATGAGAAGCCGTCTATAGAACAGTACTGTTGTCTCCATCGCACCATTAGAAAGGTAATTTCAAATATTATAGTTAAGAATACCAGTTCTCCGTGCTATATTGCATGTGAAATATCACCCTCAATCCTTTGAAAGATTTTATGACCAGTTTGATGGACCGGTGATTTCGGCAGGTAACAGAAGAAATTGAAGGAACACGGTTCAACACAGGAATTTCTGCAATGATGGAGTTCATCAACGCTGCATATAAGGTTTTGTATCTCTTCCTAATTGCCATTAACACCTACTCGTAGTCTGTAATGATGAAACATCTTAATATTTTTATTCTCTTTCTGAATTCACACTCAGTGGGACAAACTTCCATTGTCAATAATTGAACCTTTTGTTCTGCTGCTTTCACCATATGCACCTCACATGTCTGAGGAGATTTGGTCTCGCCTTGGACACACCAAATCGCTGGCATATGAACCTTTCCCCAAGGTATGTTTTTAACTTTCAAATTAAATAAAGCCCAACAATATATAAGTTGAACCACAACTCTCAACGTTAAAACTTAGGCAATAAAGTTAGAAAGATCTCGTATATGGTGGGTGATATGTGCATAAGTTTCCGATGTAAGAGGCCCCTCATGCTAGCTGGGTAAGCTCTGCATAGTATGGACAATAGGCACAGTTCTGATTCCAGTTTAGATTACCCAACATGTACAAATTTGAATATGAGTCACCTGTTCCCTTAGGACATATATCAGTTACTAAATGGACCAGACAAGACCACATTAAATAGACTAGACCAGATCAGAAGAGACTTAAATAGATTAGACTGGACATAGATAACAATAAAATGCACAAAATGTCAAACCAGAACAGAATTAGACCAGACCCATTCAAACTAAACCAAACTTAAATAGGCGAGTCCGATCATAGCAGACTTGACACACCGGGTCAGTCTAGTTAAGACCACACTTATCAGACCGGGCTAGTCTAGTTATGTATTGTCCAGTTAAGACCAGACATAACTAGTAATTTCAGTCCAAGTAAGCATGACCTTAACCTTAAAACTTAAACAATTATGGTAGGATGTCCATTCTTATATAGTTGGTGGGATGTGGGCACCCTCTTTGAGTTTATACTTGATGAATAGTATGATCTTTTTCTTCCTCCATAATCCCTGACTTCAACTCATCTGGCTTATTCTTCATTCTTCAGTCTGATCCCGCTTACTTGAAAGACTCCACCTGGGTTCTCCCGGTTCAAATCAATGGGAAGACAAGGGGCACCATACAGGTCGAAGAAGGATGCTCAGAAGAGGATGCTTTCCAGTTGGCTTCACTTGATGCTAAGCTGTCCAAGTTTCTTGATGGGGTTACTGTTAGAAAGAGAATATATGTTCCTGGAAAAATCTTGAATGTTGTTGTAGAGGTACCCACGAAAGTCAAAGTGGTCAAACAATAGTTGGATTCTTTCTGTAGCATTTGTTGTAAATTTCTATTCTTTACCCACACTGTTTGTTCATGAGAAATAATTTGCTTTGGAATTTTTGCAATAGAATATATCAACAGTTTTTCTTCTTAGTAACAGTTTAGCATTTTCTCCTTGCCGATGTCCAATTGGGAGGTACGGTTTATCACATCATTGGCTACTTTTTATTATTATCTATTCAATATACATGGATATCAGCCTCTCTGATCTTAACTTCTTCTTTCGACTGATTTTCAATATCAAAGAATCGGTTCCAAACCGATTCATATTTGGGTCCCAACTTTCGGGTCCATTCAAGTTGGTTCGACTTTGGATCGTTTTTTTTATCATTCAGTTCAGTTTTTTCGGTTAAAAAACCCACCACTACTTCTAACATGTGATACATTAATACATATGATACTTTGTTAGCACGGCATAATTTTTCATAATTATGCGCTCCACGTGTCATAAGTTTTCAATAAAAGCATCAACCACTTTTTTGTCTAGAAAATGTCTCTTTTGTTAAAAATAAAGTTCCTTTTTCATGCTTTTGACCTTTTGTCAAACAAGTGTTAAAAATAGGTTTAAGATTCATGACAGTCCGTAGTGATATACGAAGTACATTAATCAAATAATGTACAGTAATGTTTTTATTTCTGTCTACATACGTTAGTTAGTTGACCAAATTTCATCGATTTGTGTATATATAATATTCAACTATCATTTCTCGAGAACAATGTAAAAATAATGAAGAAAAGTCTCTAGTGATGCTATTTTTTGTAAAGATTTTTTTGATAAATTATCATCTTGTTACTTTCCTTGAAAGAAATATATCCTTATATCTCAAAATAACAATCACATCTTTTATATGCCTCTAAATATTTCTCACATAATCTATATAATGTGTTTTTTTTTGTATTCAAAGCAATGCAAGTACTAAACGAAAAAAACCATTTTGTTTTCTTTAATATAGCGCCAAGTCAATGGGATGCTAATTTCTATTCAAGAGGAGAGCAGTGTGGTTCTGTAAACCTAGCTGGTGCTCCATTCTTTAAATGTAACTTAGTAGAAAATCGTGATCAAAATAATGTATGTGAATAGTGCAAAAATCATGATTAGAGGTGGGTATTTCACTTTTCGGTTTGGTTTTCTTCGATTTCGGTTCGGTTTCGGTTTAATCGGTTGATAGAAAATGTATCAAATACAAACCGATTAAGTTTCGGTTTGGTTTCGGTTTGGTATGGTTCGGTTCGGTTTGGAGTTCGGTTTATCAAAGTATTAAGGTTTGGATATAAATTTGCAAATAGTAACAAAACACATATGAACCAAAAATATATAAGCATGACACATTTGTACGCAACAACAACAACAACGAGAATGAATCAAATCATATATAAAGTCGAAACAAAAATAAAATTGGTGCTTGTAAGTAATGAACCAAATATATAGTAGTAGTAGATAATAAATTATAGTTAAATCCTATCTACTTAAACCACTATAATTGTTATAGTTGTGAATGTAACTCTTGTAGTAAACTTTAGTCCTAGACATTAAAATTAAAGAATTAAAGTTTAATAAAGATTAACATCAATCAAATTAATGAGAGAAATCTTATATTTTGGTTTGGTTTAGTTTGGTGTAAGTTGGTTTTGATTTGTTATTTTAAAAAAATAAGAAATTATTTCATTTTTAGATTAGTTCGGTTTTATTCGGTTATATGATTTCGGTTCGGTTTTGTTCGGTTTAATACGGGTTGGGAGGAATACTACCAAACTCAAACCAAATTACAAATGATTCGGTTTCGGTTTGGTTTAATTCGGTTTGATACGGTTCGATTTGGTCAAACCGAACCGTTATGCCCACTCCTAATCATGATGCTGCAAGAATTAAAGAACGGAGGGAGTATTTAGTAATAAAATCCTTAAAAAGGAAAATCAATAAAATGATATGGAGTAAATACAAAACAATCAAAAAAGGAAGTACTCCCTCCATTTCAATTAAAACTTCCAAATAGATTTGGCACAGAGTTTAAGATAGTGAGTATTGTGTGGTGGAGAGTTAGTTGTGCAGAAAAGAGAGAAATGTGTAAGAAATATTGTGAAACACAAATTCTTTACTAAAAAGAGAAAATAGAAATTTCAATGGGAACGAAAGAAAAAATTTGAAGTTTATTTAAGAATGGAGTAATAAATTCGTAATATATGAAAGGAACTAAAGAAGTTGAAGAAGAGAATCACGAAGAAAACGTCGCCGTATTCATTGCCCGGCTGACTTCGCAATCGTAGGAAAACAGAAAGAGCGCCCGCGCGACGCAATACTGTGACGGACTCGTGAGTTTTTCGACCTTCGCATCCCAATGGCTTTTCTGACTTCATTCAGATTCTTCTTTACTCTTCAATCAATGTATCCCCTCCTTCCTTCTCTCTAAACTCTTTCCATGTTTTCAATCACTAACACCGTACTCTCGTATATGAATTGCTGATTTGCACAGTTTGAAATACAGGAAGGGGAGAAGCTCCGGGAAGTATGGTGAAGAAGGCATCTGCAGTGGCGTCGTCGTCGTCTCCGCCGCCGTTATCGGTGCGTCATATGCTGTGGCTGGGATGGAAGCTGGTGATCGCTCTGTCTTTGGCTCTCTGCATCTTGATTTTCCTTAGGCTCCATCTCTACTCCCTCTCTGATTCCGACGACCTTATCACTGCTTCCAAAGCATTACTCTCCGTTTCTTACAACCATCGGTATCTCGCCGAAAATTTCTCTGGCAACCCGAAGGTTTCATTCCTGTTTCTAACTCGAAGCAGTTTGCCTCTCGATTTCGTCTGGAGAAGTTTCTTTCAGGTCTGCAGATTTCGCTTTTGTTGGTAATTGTAATTAAAGTTGTTAACTTTGGGGAAAGTTCTTCTACATTGTAGATTCTTTTCATTTCCCACTTCGCCTCATTTCTATATTTTGAGAAAGTAATGATTTGGCATAGAAATCTGATCTGATCTTCTTGATGCTCACAGGTTGCTGATCCTGCCAATTTCTCAATATATATACACTCCAAACCAGGATTTTCATTTGATCATTCTACTACAAGTTCCCCATTCTTTTACAACCGGCAGCTTAATAACAGCATCCTGGTAAGTTCTTGAGGTCATTGATTGCTCAACAGATCCAACTTACATGATTTTGGACTTGGAAATTGAAAGAATTTCTCAAAGAATTTTAAATGTATTCCTAGTTCATGCTCAGCTTCAATGGAGAAGTTTTAACATATAAAGATTTAAAGAATTCTGATTTGCATTACAAAGTAATACGATTTCATTCACTCACTGTATTTACGAATTCCTGTTGGTTCCAAATCATCTGCTCAATATCTTAAAATTCATGGACAAAATTGTGTAGTCCGGCTGTTTTAACCTGTTAGTGGACTAACATTGAGAGAACGTGCAGGTAGCTTGGGGAGAATCAAGCATGATTGAAGCAGAGAGGTTATTACTTGCAGCAGCTCTTGAGGATCCAGCTAATCAAAGATTTGTTCTCTTATCAGACAGGTTGGTGCTTTTTGCTTTTGGAAACATCAGATAGGATGTACTTGACAAAAGAATTTCAGAGAAGAAGAAAATAACATCAGGAAATGACCAAAGATGTGCTTGCAGTTCATGAGTTTCAGTATATTTCCTTTATTAAACCCATGAAAGAGAAATTGAACACGTGCATCCAATTCTTTATGCAATATGCTGTGGATAATGTTTTACAACGTGATGTTCCATCTGGATGCTATGGATAGCTACTTTATATTTATCCATCAGATTTTGCTCAAGGCCGTACACCATGTTGTACGCAGAGGTGTACAAGTGCACAACATGTTCTCAGTGGCTTGTGGTGTTTGTGGAAGATATATAATGTCTATAGAAGATAAGTATTGTCAGTATTTTTCGAAAAAATTAAAACTAAAAACATGTACTCAGGAAAGTCTTGTTTCTGAGTCTTCCAGAGACATACATTTCATATGTGTGAGAAAAAACTTGTCTTTGAGAGTTTTCAACGGACACCACATGTGTGAGTATTAGTTACATGTACAACATGTTGTACCTTGAGCAAAATCCAAGTAGCACAGAAACATGAAACGGGACATGTGAGAAATGTGATTCTAAAAAATATAGGATATGAAACGTGGAGGAAACGCGTAAATGTTAAAAACATAAGAATATATTTATAAATATTTTTTTCGTATATACACACAAGTTTTTTCATTTATATATATATATATATATATATATATATATATATATATATATATATATATGTATATGTATGTATGTATGTATGTATGTATGTATGTATGTATGTATGTATGCACACAATTTTTTCTATAAGACTTGTTTAATGACCCAATAATAAAAACCCTTACACATGCTCAAATTTTGAAATCATTACATATTAGTACATAATTAAACATAAAAATGCAATATTTTTCTAGCAATGCATTGTGTTATGAAATGTCACAGTGTTGCTAAGAAGAAATACCACAAAAATTCACCAAAGATTTCAAAAAAGACACTGTTTTTCAACAGAGAATATCTTGAAATGGAAAAGAATGTAATTCTATGATTTCCGTACACAATACTGTCCCAAAACGGTACTTTAAAATTTCTGACACGCTTCAGAGTTTCTGAAACGGGGAAACGTGAAGTGCAGAGAGTTTCCGTGCTTCGTAGAGCAAAATCCCTTTCCATCACCCATAAGCTGAAAAAATTGGATACATTTCTGGAAGGCAGACAGTTCTTACTTTGAATATATCATGTTTCTGGTGTTCCATTCAACTTACCCTATCCTATGCTTGAGTTCTTCACCAGCCCATAAAAGCTCAAGGAAACAAGTTAGTGATTCTAGATATTTTTCTTTTTTTTTACAAAAAAAAAATTACAGTGTTCCTAATATTACTATGTGCGTAGTATTAATTTGTGTGTATATGTTAATAGTTACCCAGTTTATTACCTATGAGTTTTTTAGTAACCCACTTTTTAAATTCATGACACATTTTACACTATACTTTCAGTTGTGTACCTTTATACACTTTCAGCTATATATACAACTACTTGATGGCTTCTCCCAGGAGTTTTGTTGACAGGTAAGAAAAAGACAAGATTTGCTGTTAGTTAGATCCCTGAAAAATAAGATTTAATGGTTTAATTAAGTCTGTGTGGTTCTGTTTTTAGTTTTCTGGATGTAAGTGGAAAAGAAAGCCGGTACAACCCAAAGATGAAACCATATATACCAAAGAGCAAATGGAGGAAAGGATCCCAGGTAGAGTTTCGTAATCCACTTATTAAGTTACATTATTGAATTTATGATTGTAATGTGCACACTTTTTATTGCAGTGGATCGCTTTGGTTCGAGAACATGCAGAGATTGTTGCAGATGATAAAATTGTATTACCAGTTTTCAGAAAGTATTGTAAGGTACATGATGTGTTAGTCTTTTTCTATGACAGTCTGGACTGATTATTGCTGATTGTGATTACTAATTTTTATGACTGACATTATAACCTTTTCACCCTTTAGAGGCGTCCACCAATAGAGGCCAGTTTGAAGAGTCGGAATCTTGTAAGTTATTGTCTTTGATTTTTGATTGGCTTTTATGTTATAATGTTTTTTTTATCAAAGAAACACGGATCTCATCTAAAGCATTCAGTTTGTCTCTTAACTGATAGTAATCTTGCAGAACCTTCAAAAGCAGCACAACTGTATCCCTGATGAACACTATGTCCAGACATTACTTGAAGTAAGTAACCATTAACAAATGCCGATTAATTCTTACTTTGTCCCAGAAAAGAGTTGTTTGTAACACTGATCTCAGTACTACAAACATCACAGTTTAATGGGATAGATAGAGTAGAAAATGAAGTACTTTGTCCAGGAAGTTTATTATGTCTTTTCTGGAGATAAATATTGTGAAGAAATTATTTTTTATGTAATTGCTAAACTGTTGTTTGATATTTCCCAAGGAATATACATGGTATGCTTGGATTTCTCTAAATGCTAGGAAAAAGGAAAAGAAAAGACAAGTTACTGTCTTATGCTTGGTTTTATGATGAAAAAACTGTAAGAAAATGAAATCTGATTAGTTTTGTAATTTTTTAATGTATATCTAGATTTGCAAGTCTGATCATAGAAGTAAATAAAGAAATACGTTTTGAAAAAATATTGGAAACAAATTTATTGGGTTTGTGCCCATGTGATCATTCTACCAAATTTCCCTTCATTCCAATGTTACTCTATTTTTTTTACCCGGTAGTTTTGGGGTTCCAAGTGGGACCTATGAAGGCCATTATCGTGTTTTCATGGTCACACCAAATGATCTTCTTTTGATTCTTCTTTATTGTGTATAGATGCATGGTGTTGGAGCTGCACTGGAGCGGAGAACAATAACGTACACAGTATGGAACCAATCAACATCAAATATGGAAAAGGGGGCTTGGCACCCCAAAAGATTTACTTATTCAGATGCAGAACCTGAAAAAATCAATAAAATAAAGGTACTTGTGTATGTTAATTGCCCTCGGCCTAAACAAGAACCCTAAAAAAATAATAGTCATTATGTTTTTGTGCAAGCACATGGATTTATGGTTTGACTAAATTTGAACAGGACATCAGATATGTGTACTACAAGACAGAGGCCCGAACAGAGTGGTGTAGTAACAATTCAACACGGGTCCCATGCTTTCTATTTGCAAGAAAGTTTTCACGGGCCGCTGGGATGCGCCTTTTGAGTGTAGTGGGTGGCTCGCTTGATGGGTCCGCTGCTTCCAAGGAGCCTCCACCATGATTTTTTCCCAGATGGCCTGTGTTCCTAAATCCCATTTGCATATGCTTCAGTGCACATGAGATTCACACAACAGTTTCTGCTCCACCAACATGGACTATGGACAAAGTGAGGACATTTTGGTCGTGGCAGAATATACAGAGGGATGACATTAATAGGTGTGTTATTAGGTAGCATGATTGAGTAGGAGTGAATCACTTGTATTGTATGATTAATATAGTATTATAGTAGTAATTCAAGAAAGGTTGTTTTTCTTACTGTAGTTGCAATAAACAGAGGGTTTCCTTGAATTCTAGGTGAAATTACCCTTTGAGATATACCACCTCAATCGTCAGTCTACTGAACGTCGCTAACTTTATTGTTTTGGTTCTTCTAAAAACTTTAATAAATTCTCTTTAAAGTAATTAAGTTTTTTTTTATCTCCCCTAAATGGCTTTTACTTTTCTTATTCCATGTGCTGATATGCGGAGTAAATTTGCAAAACTCCAATGGAGCAGAAAGTATATAGTATTATAATAGTAAGGGCTATTAAGAATAGCTATGACTTTTAAAGTATTGGTGTATCACTAATTTAGTCGTGAATATCCTTAAAGTTTATGAATATCCAAGGAAATTATGAAATTCAAAAGACAAAATACGTTGTTAAGACAAAATACGTTGTTATAACTTATGAACAATAAATAGAAACAAGTCAGGCTATTTAGCATTTAAAAGAAATTGGTAATATTATCACGTTAACAGTTTAGCACCAGGCCTCGGAACGACCAAACATTCTAAACTGTGTTCTTCAAGGCCAAAAAAACGAGCCCGGAGCAGCTTTGTCGAACCTTTTTCATGTCTCAAATGACCAAAAATGTAAATCCACTAAAAGAACAGGGGTTCTATAAATCAGTGACAGCCATAGTTGCTTGCTCCTTTGTCGAACCGTTTTCATGTCTCAAATGACCAAAAATGTAAATCCACTAAAAGAACAGGGGTTCTATAAATCAGTGACAGCCATAGTTGCTTGCTCCTTTGTCGAACCGTTTTCATGTCTCAAATGACCAAAAATGTAAATCCACTAAAAGAACAGGGGTTCTATAAATCAGTGACAGCCATAGTTGCTGAATCCTCTCCTTCAAGAGCAGCTTTGATACTTTGAACGTTAGCAGCCAAGTGGCTTTCTTTCCATCCTTTTTGCCGAGCCCGGAGCTCCCACATTGAACTAACCTCTCTTTGTGCCTCTAACACCGCTTCAGCTTTCTCCCGCGCTTCCTCGCAGGTTTCCATCCCTGAAGTGCACTTTTCTGCCTCTTTCTGGTATTGGGAAGTCAACTTCTTAGCCTCTAGAAGTGCTTGCTCTGCCTTCTGTTGTATTTCATGCACTTCACCTTCCCGTTGGTGAAGTTCCTCAACCAATTGTCTTGTGAAATTCCTCTCTGCTCCCTCCCTCACCTCCGTCCGATCATGCTCCATGCAATCTATATACGAACAAAAAGTTTTCACGCATACTCCCATGCAATAGATATATAATGATTTTTTCCCATCCAAACACATAACATATGTTAACTATCAATCATTCAAGGTCTATTGATTGAATGATCGAAAACTATCAATTAATGATTGAAAACACCATGGACATGGTCTATAACTTCTTTAAATACTTCGTATTTATTTATTTATTTTTATGCTAACTCTCCCATGAATTTTCTTTATAAATTGTACTCTGTAGTACATAACAGTTTGTAGTCTTAGACAGATAGTTTTCAATTACTTAAGGCTTAATATTTCCAGTCCTTATTGAATGATGATGCTCGCTATCCTATCTTTCAAGTCTTTAATTGAAAAACAAACATATAGTCGATCGGAAACTTAATATAGAGAAATGAAGACTGACCTATGAAAGAAGTGACATTCAGTAAACCTGCATGGAATGCAGAAGTAGAAGAAAGTTGAGGCTATATGTCAATTACAAATGCAGATCAGATACACATAAATATATCAATATGTACAAGTTATATTATGTACCATTTTGGTGGGAAAGGAGAGGTTTAAGAGTGCAATCACAGAAACAAGGAGGGCAAGAAGCGGCGGCAGTGGCGGAGAGGAGCCAATAGAGAGGCGGTCCGATGAGATAACCAGCAATAATGCAGACACCAATCACTGATGCGGTTGCCACCGTCGTGGGGCTCCTCCATGTTTTGCCACCGCCGCCGTTATTTCTTCCATGTTTATGATGATGGTGAGAGTTCATCTGGATCTGGATCTGGATCTGGATCTTTCTCTGTTGGTATGATCTCCCACGTACACACAATGCATGTCTTACTTAGCTCCCATTGATCTTCCAGGTTGAATTGCCTAGTTTTGTGGTAGGGTGGCGTGATGATAACCATGTATCTTAAGTCTAGCCGATACCTCGCTTTACTCCTTTACTTTTTCTTTTATGTAATTATATCATTCAAAAATTTGCAAATTTAGTCCTTTCATTTTACTCCATTGGAGACTATATGCTCGAAACTATAGCTAAATGTGGATGTTGGAATTCTATGTTATAAGAATCCAATGGTACCGATGAACCCTCATGAAATATACCAAAAGTTGATCCAAAATCGTATATGTGCTGTGTGTGTTTGGGAAATTACCCGTTCTTTTATTTTTTAAAGAACAATCACTACAAAAAATAAGCCGCCATTTGTCTAGGATTTCGTCACTTTGTACAAATGATTTTGTCACGGATTTATTTATTTCTTAATGCCACAAGGGCGATAAAAGTTTTGTCAACGATACTCAAACCTGACAAATATTGTCAAGTACTAATCACGGACAACATTCTTGACAAATTTCAAAACGCCGAAAACCCATAAGCTGATGCTAGGGGACGGGGATTGCTACCTCCGCCACGTGCTCGTATAAATATACACTCAAACATATATAGATACATTTTTTAAGCGAAACGGAAATTTATTTAAGATAAAAGAAGAGGGGTACAAGTAGAAAAAAGGAAAAGGAGAAAAAGAAAAGCAACAAAGGACAATAGAAAAATGAAAATGACCAAATCCAAGTACACATGAGCCCAAACCAAAATTCCTAACTCTCTACGTTTGCATTGATAAACCTTAGCTATGGTGCTCGGTCGTTGTGCCAGTCTCAGATTGCATTCTCATACGGCGTGAATTTGGGGTTCTCTTTCTGTAAGACTTCATTTGCACGTTCAAATTATTGTAGGCAAACAATTATCCCTCGACTAACAGTGTCTTATTACAAATGTTTTGATTAGTGTCAAAATTCCATAAGTCATCTACCGTTGATATAGGAGTCCGCTCCGCTTTTCGTTCTCGAAATGTGACCAAGATATATATCCCCCAAATATGAATCATCAAATGCTCCAAAGAGCCCCTCACCATCAATGCCCTTCGCGGAATTAAGGTCCATAACTCCACAATCTGGATACTCAGGTGCTCAAATTGCCAATCAGTATACTCTTTGAAAAGAAATGTTGTCAAATTAATTAGTCACGCTCGAGTTCATAGTATCTTGGAAAAATGACTTCAGCTCTAATCTGGATATGATTTTTTCAAGTTGAAACTTTGGCATAGACTCATTCAACCAATTTGCACCATCAAAATCAAAATTAATACTAGAAAAAGTACTCTATGTACTTTCTGTGATGCAAATTGATGAAAGCGATGTTTGGAAAGCAAAATGCTTGGTCAATAGAATACATTGTTAGAATGGTCCAGCATTTTCACCGCCAAAGTGCATGATTTCCAAATTCAGAATACCTTTTTAAACTAGAATATCGTAGTAACACATCCAAACATAATGTATAAACATATTTTATTAAATTATACTACCTCCGTCCCGATGGAATTTGCTAAATGCAAAGTAAGTGAGAAATAAGAATAATAAAAATTGTGTAATTGAGATTTGTGCAGAGAAGAGAGAAATGTATAGAACCAAAAATCAATTGCTTTAATATGAAAGTGTCAAAGTTTTTTGGGACAATCAAAACGAAAAATTGGCAAAGTCTAATGGGACGGAGGGAGTATAGTACTCTCTCCGTCCCAGATTTTACTTCCGTTTTGACTGGGCACAGAAAAAACACTGTTTTCCCTTGACTTTCCACTTCTGCCCCTGATTTTATTACCGCACACTTGAAGGGAAAAAAGAAAGGGATGGGGCGTTCTGCAAGCTACAGTGATGCTAAGTGAACAGTAAAATGAAAAGTTGTCTTTTTGGGCTTACATGTATTCTGGCGGGAGTTTTTATCCATTCCCTCCAACTTAAAAATTTTAAACATGTCAAAGTTGATAAAGCTCTATATAAACCTACACATACATAGTCGTACATCATCACAAATACAACATGGAAGTTTCAGAAAATGTAGAAACAAGACAAAAAAAAGGCTCTCCAACCAAGCAAAGCAGAAAATCCTGCAAGCTCTTCTCACTAATTTCATAGATGGTAAGCTTTTCAAAGGACTGAAATCTGCATTAGCTGAAGAATATAAAGTGTCAGTAAGGTACATCACAAGTATTTGGATACAAGTAAGGAAATCACAAAGGGATGGTGTACCTATCAATGTTGACAGACAGTTTGCTGCAAAAAGTGGTAGGAAACCTTTACCACTACCTACACTTGACTTTAAGGAAATAGATCTTCACAAAAGGCAGACCATAAGGAGTCTGGCATCTGCTATTGGTTATCCCAAAACATGCGTGCACAGACTCATACGCCAAGGTAAAATTAAAGTACACACAAATTCTATCAAACCTTTTTTGACTGAGTCAAATATGACTAAGAGACTTGAATGGGTCATTTCACACATTGTCCCAGACTCACTCACAACTCATCCACTATTTGAACCCATGTTCAACACTGTCCATGTGGATGAGAAGTGGTTTTACATCACTAAACCATCACAGAGATATTATCTCACTCCAAGTGAACAAGAGCACACAGAACATGCAAGTCCAAGAGATTTATCACAAAAGTAATGTTTTTGTGTGCTGTGACTAGACCAATATTTTCAGAAGACTCAGAGGTCTTATTTGATGGGAAGATAGGTATTTTCCCATTCACAGAATTGAAGGCAGCAAAAAGGAATAGCAAAAACAGAACAGTTGGCACAATAGAGGAAAAGGCAATTGAGAGTGTCACTAAAAGTGTATACAGACAATGTTTACTCAGACAAGTGCTCCCCGCCATCAAAGCCAAGTGGCCACTTCAGGCATCCGGGGATATTTACATTCAACAAGACAATGCCAAACCACATATACAGCCTAATGACAGTGAGTTCATGAAAGAGGCTACTACTGAAGGATTTAACATCAAACTATCATGTCAACCTCCCAATAGTCCTGATCTAAATGTTCTAGACCTAGGGTTTTTTAGATCAATTCAGTCCCTACAACAAGCAACACCAAGTACAACAGTTTCAGAGTTAGTGGGAGGGGTGAGCAAAGCATTTGAGGACTTGAGTCCCTATACTTTGAACAAGGTTTGGCTATCATTGCAGATGTGTATGAAGGAGATTTTAACTGCTAAAGGTAACAAAAACTACAGATTACCTCACATTGGAAAGGATATGTTACATGCTAATGGGGAACTACCTATATCCCTCTCTGCAGACACTACAACAGTGAGGGAAGTGATGGACTTGTTACATGGTAATGGGGAAGTACCTATCTCAAATGCAGCAGACACTACAAGAGGCAGGGAAGTGATGGACTTGTTAAATGGTAATGGGGAAGTACCCATCTCAAATGCAGCAGACACTACAACAGGCAGGGAAGTGATGGACTTGACAATGAGCACCCAGGCTTAACTAGTTACTGGCTGTAGGGTTTTTGGGTTTTGGGTAAAGACAGTGCTAAGGTATATTGGCTACTGCATTTTGGGTTTTTGGGTTTTGGGCATAGACAGGGTGTCTTGGTTTTTTTGGTAGTGGGTTTTTGGTTTTGTGATTTTGGGCTTTGGGGTACACATACAAGATATGTACACAAACAAGACACTGTCAATATATATAAATGCAACTTGGCTTATTTGTTGTCAGTATTAGGCCACTGTTATCAAGTAAACAATACACACTATTAGGCTTTTAGTCAACTTCTAAACTGCCCCTAATTAGCTCATCAGTTATAAGGCCCAATTAAAACATCATTTAGGCTTAGAGGCAGTTAGGTCAACATCATATAAGCATACAAGGCAGCATGTAACATTCAACAATAGGCTTCAGTCAACAGCAAAACCCCCTCCCTTATTAGCCCATCAGTTAGGGCCAATTAGAACATCATTTAGGTTTAGAGGCAGTTAGGTCAACATCATATAAGCACACAAGGCAGCAGGTAACATTCAACAATAGGCATCAGTCAACAGCAACACTCAAGCAATCAGACCATAAATTAGGGCCCAAAAACAGTATAATGTCTTCATCAATGTGCCCAGTCAAAACGGAAGTAAATTCAGAGACGGAGGGAGTAACATACACACCATGAAGTAGGCATACAATACATCAATTTTAGGCACCACTCATATATGAATACACACACATATATACATGCATGCAACAAGAGGAACTTATCACCTTGTTTTTTTGTAACCATGGTCCAATCTTTGTTTAGGCAGCCACATTGAAACCAAATGCTCCAATCTTTCTTGAACTCTAGGGTCCGGGTGAGCATGAGCGTGCGCAGGAAGAAGATACCCCACATTTTTTGTATCCACTGGCCGAAGGTAGATGTCAATGATATTTTCATTGGAGGCTTCACCTCTTCGGTCCAAATGAATCGCAGGAACAGTCAAAGAACTAGACTCCTCCTTTTGTCCTAAGAGGCATTGCTCAGATCTCAACCGTTTTCGTCCTTTCATTCCTTCTTCATTCTCAGAAACGAGGACCAACTGAACCTCAGAATCTGGGACAAATTCCGGCAACATCTCAGACTCAGGGACAAATCCGGCTAAGATCTCAGCCTCACGGACTAAATCGGCCCATCCGGAAGAATCCTCTGAGTCCTCAACCACCACACCAGCCAAATCACCGTGCATGCACAAATCAGATGAACTTTCGGCCATTATTGGCTTTGAAGTTTTAGGTGGGTGTGTGGGTGGGATGACTGCAGATGAATCGACAACGATGGAGTAGAGTTTTCTAGATGGGGATGGAAGGAGTCATGAAAGAACGGAGAGAGAGTGGTTGCGAGAAAAGAGATGAATACGGATGAAGTAATAATGACAAATGGAGAGAAGGTAGAGTAAATGGAGTCGGTAGATGGGTTGGGTGGGATAATAATTGGGGTAGATGTGTGAGGGTAATGGGGTAATTTTAACTTAAAAAATTTCCTAATATAGAAAGTGGAAGTTTTTTTTGGGACAGCCCAAAAAGGAAAGTTGGAAGTAAATTCTGGGACGGAGGGAGTAGTATATAACAAACACACACATATACATACATAGGCACTATAGGCATACACACTGCACACATGTATGTGTATTCGTCATGGACTCGAATTAATAATAACTAATGACTACATAAATTTATCATAAATGTTATACTCCGAATGAGTTTTAACGGTAAAGAAGTGAATAAATAAAACACGCACACAGATATAATATAATTAATGGTATTATAATTGATGCGAACTTTGCAATGACATACCAATACATGATGGTAATATGTTTACTTAATTATACTTTTACTTTTAATGTTGTATATCTAACTTAACTCTTTTAGTGTTACAAATAAAAATATAATTTTCTTATTTTGAAATTCTAAAACGCTTTATATTCTTCGTGGCACTAGTCACGGAACCATCCGTGACTAATTTCAAATTTAAAAAAAATCCCGTCGGAGACGAAATTGGATTGGCCGGAACACTTTAGTCACGGACTACATCCGTGACTAACTATAGTCACGGACGTAGTCACGGCCAAATCCGTGACTATTTTTTTTTAAACGTTCCGTGACTAAACCGTGATTAGAACCGTGACTAACTAGTCACGGACCAAATCCGTGACTACGGTTCGTGACTACAAGTGAATTTTTTTGTAGTGTGTATCATTTCACTAAAATATAACTTTACTATTGAAATCGACCATCATATTAAGTCCTCTCAAATCTACCACATATGAAGATGCAAACACACATGGCAACATATTAAGTATTCTATTAAGTCAAACTTTTAGAATATATAGAATCTCAAATTTAACATAATGCGTATCTGATGCGATCCAACATATTAAACATATCAAGTAAACATTACTTTACTTTTTACTTTTAATTTTTTAAACGATACGTACTTTACCTTTAGCCATGTATATAAAGAAATGAAGTTGTAAATTAAGATAAAACTATATATGTTTCTATATATACCTAAATTTTATTATTATTTATACTTATAATATAATTAAGTTACTTGGACTGTTTTCAGTCTCAGACCAGACCAGATCAGACCAGACTAGAATTGAACAGTTATAAAATACACAAGAATCAGACTTTACCATACAAGTTAAGACCAAACCAGACCAGACCAGACCAGACCAGTAAATTTCAGTCCAAGTAAAAACATTCTGATTAGTTATCATATACTACGTTTCTTAATGTATATGTATATATGTATTTTATACACACAAAAATACAATATTACTTATCATATATATGTAAAAATATAGATAAAAATGTAATTTTTATGTCTTCAACTAGTTATCACAAAAAAATTGATAAGTAGATATACAAAAATGTAATTTTACATATAAAGTCAAAATATGTAAAGTAGATATATAAAAAAATAAAAAAATTGAAAAAATATTACGTAGTATTAAATTTTAACAATAGAAAAAATTCTAAATTTTAAAACCTAATAAAGAAAAAGTAAAAAAGTAGATATATAAGAAACGAAAAAATGTCAAAAAGTTTGAAATAGTTTAAAAATGGAAAAACTTGTAAAAATAATTAATCGGAGTATTATATTATAGGAATTCTAAATAAAAAATAAATTTGAAAAATTAAGAACCCAAAGTTAAAATAAGAAAAGAAATATAGATAAAAATTGGAAACTTGTTAATTACATTTAAATATAAAAGAAAATGAATATATATTTTTAAAAATAAAGAAAGAAACAAAGACAACATAATATAAAAAATTCAGAAACAAACATATAAATTTTAAAATAGTTTAAAATATAATTAAAATTCCAAAAAAATGTCAAATTAGATTAAAATGTTTTTAAAATATAACTAAAATTCCAAAAAAATGTAAAATTAGATTAAAATGTAAAAAACGTGAAAAATAATTCTAATTTTTTTTGAAAAGTTAGAAATATTGAAAATGAAATATGTACAAATTTAGAAATCTGTAAAATTCACACACACACGTATATATAATATTCTAAATTCCCAAAAATAATTTAATAAAGTAAAATAAAAATAGAAAACATCATTCTTAAATTTGAAAAACTCGGAAAAATAATGTAAAAGATAAAGAATCTAAAATAATAAGAAGTCAAAAAAGAAAAAATGTGAAGAACTAAAATATTAAACATGTAAAATTTGAAAACTAGAAAAAATTGAAAAATTGTATTTTTCAATAGTTAAAATACTTAAGATCCTAATTATTATCATGATTGTTACTGTTTGTTTCATATTGATTATTTGTGTTTCTTTTTGTTTATAACTTTGATTTCTTTTATTTTTTATTCATGTTTTTTGTTGTTAACATTCATACATCCACACTATCATTTTAGGTATTTGTATATGTATTTATACATTTTTTTATTCCAAAGAAGCCCCGAAGATAAATATAAATTAAACCTACATAAATAAAATAAGTCAAAATCAATAATAAATAATAATAAGCAACACAATGTAACAAATGATAACATAATGCAACAAAAAGCAACATGTATGATACAACAAAAGGAAACAAAAAGAAACAAAAGACAACACGATGCAACAAAAAGTAACACCTACGATACCAAAAAAAGAAACAAAGAAATAACACTTAAAAGTTCACAATAAATATATGGTTCAATCTATTTATTCAATTACATTTATCTACTCCTTAATATATTATTTGGTTTTGCTTCTTCAAATGATTTGGCTTCAGCACTTTCTTGTTCTTCCTCATTAATCTTCTATTCTTCTTAGTTTTATTACCATCTCCATGCACTTTTGTTATGCGCCTGCAATGAGAATGTGACCAATATGATAACAATTTGGAACCAATTAATATAAGAAAACAATGCACCTATAGAATTGGGGCACCAAAAAAATCTACAACTAACCGACAAGAAAGTAAGAAAAAAATAAAAAAAAATCACCAAAATTCACTATGAAAAAAAAAATACTAAAATTGCTGGAGATCAGATCAAATTTTTATAACCACTGTCATTGATATCAATATCAGAATCAAGTCTACAAAAGCTGTTTGCAACACGATCATACACAATTGAAACTTTTTATAAAAAAATAACATTTTTAATAATAGTGTTCACATCAATTCCCCCACATTATACTCACTGCCCCATCATAATATTTATTTGCCCGTCAAGGAATTAAACTTACCAGTGACATGATAAAGAAACATCACTCACTAATATTGCTTAAAGGTCATGATGATCTCGGTAAGATGACAGGAGGTGGGTGATCTCAGGTTGAATCCCAGAACAATTATCACTCTACTTCTCAAGCAAACGGAGGCTACATACATTGACACCCTTAACTCGGTAGTTCAACTCATCAACGTCGTCTTGGATATGGTCAGATTGTCCAAGGCTTTATTCCGCCTTTCAATTTGAGATCTCATGTCAATGGCCATTTCCTTGAGCTCCCCCAAGGAATTACTCAGATCATAGAGTGTATCATCTTATTTGGCTTTTCCACCCTGCTAGGAATTTTAGTTACATCATCTCTCATTTCTTCAGCAATTGTCAGACAACCATTAAATGCTCGTGCAGTCGTCTCTTCAGCCTTGTACACAGTATAGCTTTCGAATTCTTGTACAGATTGACTATGCAGCCCTCCATAGTGAGGTAACCCATTCTTGTATCAGTTCCTGTCTACAGGAAGAATATGCAGATGAGAAGGGATTCACTTTAGTCTCATCATCATTACCAAAAGAGTTAGTACTAAAGTCTCGAGAAACAAGAGCAGGCCCTGGAGAACTTTTCGAGGGTTTAACATGTGCTTCTCATCATACTTACTTCTACTGGAATAATTTGTGAGTATCTTAATCCTTAAATACTCGCAAAGTCAGAACAAAGCACTTGCGAAATTAGAAGAATAGAGTAGCAAGAGAAGAAGAATTACATAACCAAAGTTGAAAACTCTCTCTCTCCATGACTTGCAATTATAGCCGATCTCATATTCAAATAAAATACCATTAAATATATAAAAGCTTTTATAGTGAAACAACAAATCACAAAACATGTACGTAATATGTAATTGAGAAAAAGATTAATATAGAAAATAAAGTTCAAAAGTGAAGTTATATAGAATCGAACACCTTGGATTCCACTTCCCTCATAAGACACACAAGTTGTAATTGATGATGAAATTTTAGTTTCCCTTGAATTAAGAAACAAACACTTATAAGAATTCATTAACTTATCTAAAATCAAAACAAGAATGATGAGGACTCACGGTTACAAAAGAGAGAGCATAAAAAATCATCTAAAAACATAGAATAACTCTTCGTAAGAAGTCACATGCGCTGAATTCAAAAGCAAAACAGATTTAAATACTTCAAGTCGTATAAAACACACCTAATCAGAATCGACCAAATCATTGAGCTCAATTGAATCATGATATCAGGAAAATTAGGAGAATTGAGAAATTGGTAAGATCCACATAATCATGGAATCCACATATAAAATTAGTTTGAACCTTAATCTGAGCTTCGACTTTTGGATGCAAACAGTCCATCTAGATTTGTAGTTGAAATCGCAATGGAAGAGAAAGAATAAGTGTTCCCCATCTCCATAGATTGTTCAGACATTCAGATTACAGGAAATACAGAGATCGGCGAAGGTCTGCGATTTATTTGTTATGCGGAGAGATGAGACGGAAGATGAGAGACGAGAGTGGGAGAGGAGCAGGTTTAAACAGAGCTTAGCGGAGGTAGGGGGGTTTGTGTCGTATGCTAGAAGATGAGAAGGGAGACGAAGAGTGTGACATAATATGTCTAAAACTGAAATAAAAAACTAAAATTAAAAATATAGAAGTTATAAATGAAAAGAGAAAAAAGTTGGGACATAAATGATATGGAGTCCACAAAAGTAGACTATACGAGTAATTTGCACAAGATTCTATACCGGTCTTATACTGATTTCAAATGGAGCAAAACCGGGACAAAGGATAGCTATCTCATTCTCACGTTTGCATGACTATGGCTTTGTTTGGTTGTACTACGTAGCATTTTTAGTACGTACCCAGGATCGGTCTTGCCCACTTTTGAGCTATGAATGAGATATACCATATTGGGTTTACAGACAAGATAAACCGTAAACTATACATATTTAAAATATGAATTATAACAAAAATATCTCATAAAAGTTAGAAAATAAATGCCAAAATCAATTTATTGTTATTTAACTTATATATTTGGGCAAACGCAACATCACAAGTATTAATAGAAAAAAAAATTACTTAAATCGTTTCTCGCAGAACAATGTGAAGTAAAATCATCAATACTCGCTTAAAAGGAATAAAAATTATTAAAATCTAAAGAGATGCAAAAACTGAAGAGACGTATCTTTTATTGATTCACTGTGTTACTTTAAAAACTACAACCGGCCCTAATGTTCTACTACGTATCTTTTTCAAATTGTCAATAAAATTTAAACAATAGGCATAATTAATTGTACTTAAAAATAAAAATAAAAGCCTACTCACACTATATATGGAGAAAAACTTTGAGCCTATTTTTGTCAAGACTGTTAGGAAATTGATGTAACGTACCTCGAAAGTACGGCAGCGGAAGTTTAAAATTTTCCCAAACAGATCTTCCCTGATTATGACAAAATAACGAATATGATAATAATAACAGATCTGAGTTAGAACTTACAGATCTCTCAGCATAGCGGTGATAATCCTTAACCTTTGGTATCCACGTGATTTCTCCTTTCCGCAAGAACGGTTAGATCTCCCTAAGAGAAAGGCTAGGAAATCTCTTCGCAGGGAAATAAACTGGTAATACTGAATCTGAAAACTGGTCTACAAATTATGAAGGAGAAGGATGTATTTATACTAGTTCGAAACTAGTTTTCCAATCACAATGAAAGTCTTTCTAATTAATGAGTTCTAATCCTACTAGGACCAATAATACTCCTAATTAATTAAATAAGTAGATAAAACAAAACAAAATAATAATAATAATAATAATTGAAATGTGGCTGCACGCCACTTTCTAATTATTATATATTAATATTTATTTTATTTACTTTTCTTTTAATTCCAAATTACAAAAGAAAATATCTACTTTATTTAATAATAAATACATCTTATTTAAGTATGATAAATCTAATTTATCTTACTTATTTAATTCTATCAAATAGAACTCTCCTTCAGCTTCATGAATTAAATATGTTTAATCTAATTAATATTTAATTCATTTTCAGTATTACGAATTAAATATTATTTAATCCAATTAATAATATTTAATTCCTTCTAACAATTCAATCGGAAGGTATAATCACTTGTTGTGTGACCCATAGGGCCTTATATATTAAGCACTAATCAAATTAAGGTCTTAGCGAATTCCTAGACGATTCTCCAGACAAACTTAATATATAAGGACGTTTGCGAGGACTATACAAACTCCCTGTAATATAGAGCTCATAGTGATACGGTCCTTTCATTCAGCGAACATTCAACTAAGTCTAGAACATGATATAGTGTCTATCCCAATAACTCAGTCTCTGTTTCTCAATCTTTCTAAATGATCCATAACGATCATATTCGATATCCAAAACAAATATATCTTTGCATTGGCCAATGACTTTATGATCCATCTAGATATGAGAAGTAGAATGTTCTCTCTTAATCTATTATGAGGAATGAATCCTTTCTTGGCTCAACTACTACTTCATGTGCTTCGTGATGCACCCAACACATGCCGTATCTACCCCGATTGGAGTGCAAGCGTTGGTCATGGTCAAAGTACATCACTCCGCACATGTAGTACGTATTGACCTCAAGTCGGAGGACTATTACACTACTCTATACGCCGATAATCCCATAGACACATGAATAGAACTTATCAAATGGTTTCTCGGTGGGTATGCCAATATTCTCTAAAATATCTATGTGACCATCATGAATTACAGGAACTCATAGTCGTGAGATCAACTATACTTTCTAAAAGTATGATGCAGTCCACATACCAATCTTATCGCATATCATCAATATCCCATTCTTGATGATCATTTGATTGGGGCTATTTTAGGATCTTATGTTATATCATATAAGCTCCCACTTACTTATTGACAACATAAATCCAAGGGAACACAATTATGAATAAAACATTGACAATCGAAAACAATCATTCATAAAGTGTAATACCGTGTATATATCAAATATAAAAACTAAATGTGATCAAGTACATATGTCTTTAAAGAAATGATTGTCGCTAGGACATATATACTAACAATCTCCCATTTGGCCTAGTGCCAATCACCAATGCGTCTAACACCTAGATTCTCAAAATGTCTAGTATGTTTCTCACAGCTCAAAGGTTTGGTGAAGGGATCAGCCAAATTGTCCTCAGTGGAAACACGTTCTATTGCAACCTCTCCTCTTGCTATCTGCTCTCGAATCACATGATAGCGCCTCGGCACATGTCCATTCCTCTTGTCGCATCTTGGTTCCTTTGCTTGTGCAACAACACCAGTATTGTCACAATAAATGGTTATTGGATGACTATCATTTGGAACAACCCCTAATTCCTTGAGGAATTCACGTATCCATACGGCCACCTTAGCTGCTTCTGATGCAGCAATGTACTCGGCTTCTGTTGTCGAATCAGATGTAGTGTCTTGCTTGGAACTCTTCCAGTCTACTGCTGCTCCATTGAGATTAAAAACATAACTTGATTGTGACTTATAGTCATCCTTATCTGTCATGAAGCTAGCGTCAGAGTAACCAGATGCTATTAGTTTCTCTTGTCCACCATAAACCAAGAAATATTCTTTAGTTCGTCTAAGATACTTAAGAATAGTCTTAACAACACTCCAATGCCGTTCTCCTGGATTATTTTGATATCGACCAACAATACTAAGCGCATAAGCCACATCTGGCCTAGTACAGATCATAGCATACATGATTGAACCAATTACAGAAGCATATGGAATCCCTCTCATGCGTTTGATCTCATCATCAGTTGAAGGACTATCCTTCTTTGATAACGATATCCCATGACCCATTGGGAGGAATCCTTTCTTAGATTCTTCCATTTTAAATCGATGTAGTATTTTGTCAATATACGTGGATTGTGAAAGACCTAATATCCTGTTAACTCTGTCTCTATAGATCTTAATCTCAAGGATATAACAGGCTTCACCTAGATCTTTCATCATGAAGATATTGGATAACCATTCTTTCACGGACTTCAATAAGGGGATATCATTCCCTATGATCAGAATGTCATCAACATATATGACCATAAAGACCACGCTATCCTTGCTGCGTTTTGTATATACACACGCATCCGCATTGCTTCTGATGAAGCCAAACGATTTGACCGCTTCATCAAAACGGATATTCCAACTCCTTGAGGCTTGCTTTAGCCCATATATGGATTTCTCCAATTTACATACTGATTTGGGATTTGACTTGGATATAAAACCTTCAGGTTGTACCATGTACACCTCCTCCTTGAGGTTTCCATTAAGGAAAGCAGATTTGACATCCATTTGCCAAATTTCATAATCATAGTATGCTGCTATCGCAATCAAAATTCGAATGGACTTGAGTTTTGCAACTGGCGAATAGGTGTCACTATAGTCAATTCCCTCTCTTTGACTATAACCTTTAGCCACTAGCCTAGCTTTGTATGTTTGCACCTTGCCTTCGGCATCAATTTTCTTCTTGAAAATCCATTTGCATCTAATGGGTCTAACCCCAACAGGCAAGTCAACCAAGTTCCATACTTGATTGATATACATCGAGTCCATTTCAAATTTCATGGCTTCTTGCCACCTCTCTGAATCAATATCTAATATTGCTTCAGTGTAAGTCTTAGGTTCATCCTTGTCAGGAATTTCAACATCATCATGATCCTCCATGAGGAAGCCAAACCTAGTTGGTTCATGACGAATCCTAGTAGACCTACGAAGTTGAATATTTTGCGATTGTTCGGGCTGCTCATTCTGATTGTGAAGAGGTTCTCTTGCATTGGACTGTCCAATGCTCGGAGAATTTTCTGGTGCTACACTTTTAAGTGTTTCCAGAGAAGGAGAAGTAGGTGCAGAAGGAATGACAACCATATCATTTCTTTCATGCCTAATAGGAACCACTTGCTGGTGCGAGGTGCTTCCTATATTACTCCCACTAGCTGAAGGATATCCTCCTAGAGACATACTTCCCCTTAATCCTCCCACTGAATCCTTGTTTTGACCATCTAACAAGTCTTCATCCTCTATGTTATTTTGTGATTCTTGAATTTCTTCTAGTACTATCTTCTCACGATTGAATTCCTTGAAGACCAAGTCTTCTTCTAGGAATCGTGCCTGTCTGGAAATAATGATTTTATGTTCCTCAGGATGATAGAAATAATATCCCCTAGTTTCTTTAGGATACCCCACAAAATAACATCTCTCACTTCTAGCTCCTAACTTATCAGTGTGCAATTTCTTTACATAAGCAGGGCAACCCCACACTTTAATATGTGAAAGAACAGACTTCTTATTACACCATAACTCATATGGTGTCTTTTGCACTGATTTAGATGGAACTCTATTCAGAATGTATATCGAAGTTTGTAATGCATACCCCCAAAGAGATGTTGGAAGAGACGTGGAATTCATCATGGACCTAACCATGTCTAACAAGGTTCTATTTCTCCTTTCAGAGACACCATTCAATTGAGGTGTTCTTGGAGGAGTCCATTGTGACTGAATTCCCTGACCTTTTAAGTAATCGAGAAACTCCTTACTCAAGTATTCCCCTCCACGATCAGATCGTAGAGTCTTGATACTCTTGTCAAGTTGCTTCTCTACTTCAGCCTTATACTCCATGAATTTCTCAAAAGCTTCTGATTTATGTTTCATAAGATACACAAATCCAAACCTAGAGAAATCGTCAGTAAACGTGATGAAGTAAGAAAAACCTCCTCTAGATTGAGTTGGGAATGGTCCACACACATCTGTGTGAACCAATTCAAGCACTTCTTTGGCCCGTAGTCCTTTTCCGAGAAAAGGTTTACTCGTCATTTTAGCTGAGAGACATGAATCGCAATTGACATATGATTCAAAATCAAATGGCGTTAAGTAATTTAATTTACTTAGCCTTGCTATTCTGGCTTCATTAATATGACCAAGCCTACAATGCCAAAGATATGTGGTATTTTTCAGATTACTTAACCTTGGTCTTTTATTTTGTACATTTAAAATGTCATGTCTACAATTAAGAACATATAAACCATTCATAAGAGGAGCATTTCCATACACAATACCATTTTGTGAAAAACAACAAGTGTTATTAGCAAAATGAAAAGAAAAACCCTCAATGTCTAACATAGGAATGGAAATTATGTTCTTTGTTATAGAAGGAACAAACTAACAATTATTTAGTTCTAATCTATAACCACTGGGTAAATCTAATATATAAGTCCCTACACGTTCAGCAGCAACTTTTGCTCCATTTCCTACACGTAGGTCAATCTCACCCAGCCTAACTGCTCTACAGTCATTTAGGCCTTGCACACTATTGCAAATGTGTGAGCACAAGCCGTATCTAATACCCAACAGTGAGAGTTAGTTGTAGACATATTAATATCAATGACAAAAATGCCTAAGCTAGAAGCACTCGATGCTTTGGCTAGATTAGTCCTGTATATCTCACAATCTCTCTTCCAATGTCCTATCTCTTTACAGTAGAGACATACATCATTTGGTACATCAGCAATGTGATTCTTCTGAATGTCCTTGTCAAACATGGCTAATTCAAAAGAGCTAACATCAAGGATCTCGGGTACACATGTATCAAATACATGTTCGATATTTTCTTGCCTAAGAACGAAACACATATTTTGTTCCAAGTCTAGAAAGTTTGGTTCAATCAGATTATTTGTATCCAAGATACTTCTCAATGATAAATTCGACATTCCTAAAAGCCCAGAGAAGTTCAAATAGAACGGGAATTAAAATCATATATTAATTCCTATGATCACATCTAGTTAACTAAATAATCTGGACTTTTAATTATTTAGCTCCCACTATTTTTACATGCTCTTTGACCCCAATAAAAGGAACATGGAATGTTTTACAATCATAGTGGCCAAAATCCTCATTCATACTATTACAATTCCAGCTTGGGATGATCACTGCAATAATATAATGGGTAGGTCCCTAGACCAATTGCGTCCAAGCAACTTTTGGTTGATCAATTTTTGAATGATCGACATCCTTAAATTAACACTGACGCTTGGGCGACTCGAGCTAATTTAAGTAAGTCAAAACCATCACACGATCACAAACATATGTATCTATGAATTAGTTCTATATTTTGTCGAATGGAATAAACACTTGGGTGAAATATTCTTCAACGAAAAAAATATTTCTACTAATTTAATTATGATGGGTGATGTCGTTATCCCAGATAAGACTTAAATTTTAACTTATGGGGAACATTTAGCGGGGTATTAAATTACTCTATTTAATCAAGATGCTAAAACATATCATCAAATAATATGTTAACGAGATCTAACTCAAACATATAAAATTAAAGCATGCAATATAAATCTAATTTATAAACAGATACAATAATCAAATAATTAAAGTAAAAGCATGCTAAACAATAATATAATAATAGGCTAAATTAAAGTTAATCCTTCCAAATCTCAAAGATAACTAATCTAATTAAATTAAGGATATTTTAAATTGGTTATTATTATATTACAGCTGATGCAGCATGTGATACGCAGAACACCGAAACTCTTCAAATTAAAATTACTCAAATTTACAAACTTAGGCTTTTGATAAAATCCAATTTACCAAAAACAAAACTAATTCTTAAAATAAAAATTAGAGTTTGGTAAACTGATCCATCCTCCAAGTGCTCACATACGCAGCATCAACCCTTTTTTTTTTAAATTTCGAAAATTTCAAAATTATCCCAATAATATCAAAATTTTCAACAACCCAGCTGGAAAAGAATTCTAATTTCACTACGAACTAATCTTCCAGGTTCAGAATCCTTCGCCGTGAATCTCGTCCGCCATAGTGGATCTCCAAAAGGAATGACGACAAAAACGAGCAGATTGGTAGAGAAAAGAAAAACTATTCGTTTAACTACGGTCCAGGCCATCTCTTTGTATTTAGCTTTTAAAATCCAAATTCTAAAAACAATTAGCTAATGCATACAGAAAGTTCTTAATTTGTTTTCAAAGAGATCTAATCTATTTTCTAAAGAAAAACAAACCGGGTCAAGAACTACGGAACATTTGCGTAAACCACATATTCTGACCCACCAGATATGTATACAATTCGTATAATGTCATTAGAATCAGTTTGGCTCTGATACCACTGTTAGGAAATTGATGTAACGTACCTCGAAAGTACGGCAGCGGAAGTTTAAAATTTTCCCAAACAGATCTTCCCTGATTATGACAAAATAACGAATATGATAATAATAACAGATCTGAGTTAGAACTTACAGATCTCCCAGCATAGCGGTGATAATCCTTGACCTTTGGCATCCACGTGATTTCTCCTTTCCGCAAGAACGGTTAGATCTCCCTAAGAGAAAGGCTAGGAAATCTCTTCGCAGGGAAATAAACTGGTAATACTGAATCTGAAAACTGGTCTACAAATTATGAAGGAGAAGGATGTATTTATACTAGTTTGAAACTAGTTTTCCAATCACAATGAAAGTCTTTCTAATTAATGAGTTCTAATCCTACTAGGACCAATACTCCTAATTAATTAAATAAGTAGATAAAACAAAACAAAATAATAATAATAATAATAATTGAAATGTGGCTGCACGCCACTTTCTAATTATTATATATTAATATTTATTTTATTTACTTTTCTTTTAATTCCAAATTACAAAAGAAAATATCTACTTTATTTAATAATAAATACATCTTATTTAAGTATGATAAATCTAATTTATCTTACTTAATTAATTCTATCAAATAGAACTCTCCTTCAGCTTCATGAATTAAATATGTTTAATCTAATTAATATTTAATTCATTTTCAGTATTACGAATTAAATATTATCTAATCCAATTAATAATATTTAATTCCTTCTAACAATTCAATCGGAAGGTATAATCACTTGTTGTGTGACCCATAGGGCCTTATATATTAAGCACTAATCAAATTAAGGTCTTAGCGAATTTCTAGACGATTCTCCAGACAAACTTAATATATAAGGACGTTTGCGAGGACTATACAAACTCCCTGTAATATAGAGCTCATAGTGATACGGTCCTTTCATTCAGCGAACATTCAACTAAGTCTAGGACATGATATAGTGTCTATCCCAATAACTCAGTCTCTGTTTCTCAATCTTTCTAAATGATCCATAACGATCATATTCGATATCCAAAACAAATATATCTTTGCATTGGCCAATGACTTTATGATCCATCTAGATATGAGAAGTAGAATGTTCTCTCTTAATCTATTATGAGGAATGAATCCTTTCTTGGCTCAACTACTACTTCATGTGCTTCGTGATGCACCCAACACATGCCGTATCTATCCCGATTGGAGTGCAAGCGTTGGTCATGGTCAAAGTACATCACTCCGCACATGTAGTACGTATTGACCTCAAGTCGGAGGACTATTACACTACTCTATACGCCGATAATCCCATAGACACATGAATAGAACTTATCAAATGGTTTCTCGGTGGGTATGCCAATATTCTCTAAAATATCTATGTGACCATCATGAATTACAGGAACTCATAGTCGTGAGATCAACTATACTTTCTAAAAGTATGATGCAGTCCACATACCAATCTTATCGCATATCATCAATATCCCATTCTTGATGATCATTTGATTGGGGCTATTTTAGGACCTTATGTTATATCATATAAGCTCCCACTTACTTATTGACAACATAAATCCAAGGGAACACAATTATGAATAAAACATTGACAATCGAAAACAATCATTCATAAAGTGTAATACCGTGTATATATCAAATATAAAAACTAAATGTGATCAAGTACATATGTCTTTAAAGAAATGATTGTCGCTAGGACATATATACTAACAAAGACGACCCCTGGTAACCCCCCCCCCCCCCCCCCCCCAGGACAGGCCACGTATGTACCCTAATTCATTTTCGCATTTTAGCATAAGGGCGAAAGCCAAACATAGCCTATCAATATATTTCATTTTAGCATTTTCCTATTTTGAATTGCACATAAAGAGTAATACTCTTTCCGTCCCATTTTGATTGTCCCACTTTCTTTATAGAATTGTCCCAAAATGATTGTTATGTTTCTTTTTTGGTAAGAAATATTTGGTCCTTATTATTTCACTTTATTCTACTCAAATTTCATCCATTAATTTTACTTTTCAACTATTTTATTAATAATAGTGCCAAATTAAAACATGACAACCATGAGCATAAATTAGAAGGTAGTATTTTTTTTCTTTCAATTCAAGCCCAAATTTTGAGTTGAAAAAAACATAAACTAGCATAGCTAACCATTAGCATTGATTTCTCTCTCACTATATATGTGTATCTAAATTACTGAGAATTAGACGACGTTATTTTTACAAATTATGTCATGGAACTTGATTGCTTTTAGTTTATTCAAAATAAATAGCTAGTCAAACTTTTATTGACCTTACACATGTTAATTTTTGTGCATGTAGAAAATGTTAATATCATTTAGAAATATCACGAATAATCTGAAACCCTCGTCGATTAATAGAACTCTAGAGTTAATTGAATTCGAACAACATTTAGAATTGGGGTTTTGCCCATAATATTACTTAAAATTTAATAATTGACTAAAAAGTGACCTTGTCTTTTAATTTCAGAAAATGTGACTAAACCACAGTTACATCCTTAATTCCTGCTATAGTGAGACACGAATTGTTACAGTGACAAGTACACAGTGACATCCATCACTGCCTCCTGGCAGGTCACCGCCGCCGACTGGAGACCACTGTCGGCCACAGTGACACACTGCAGTGGCATCGCTACAGTGAACACACCATAGTGACGCCGCTACAGTAATGCCGCAACCACCCTATTGACACTTGATTTTCCATTGACGTCACCCGCCGGAGGTGAATTCGGTCGCCAGCACCTCGTCAATGTCCCTCCCCAGGCTTTCAACTCCCCAAGCCCCGTTGCAATCCTCTGTAGCCCTAGCTGCCGCTACTGGACCCTAGCATCGTCGAAGTCCCGATTACTCCTACCCTAGTAGATTTCACTATCCAACCTAAGAACCAAAGCCCGCCCAACCTAGCCAGACATGGTAGCCGTCGCAATCCTGACTAACCTAGCCCTATAGCCACCACCACAGATTTGAAGCTAATTGCTTCTACCGCTCACAAATCTGAATTTGCATCCTTTCTACTTCTGAGGCTCATCGTCACTATCCCCTTCACCTCTAATTGGCCAGAAATTAAAGAAAAAGAGAAGTGGGCGGCAACATAGTGGTTGAGGCGATGGCCTCGAGGCGGAGGCGGTGGTGAATTTATGCGAAGAGAGTTTGAGATTCTTGCCGATGGGAAGAGGGTTCTGCGGTGAGATGGTTGCAACATTGTGTTTTGAGGAGTTTGAGAAGAGATGGATGCAGACGGAGTTTTGAAATGAGGGTCGATGCTTGACTTGGTAGGAGATTAGGTAACATTTTTGTCAAATTTTAAAATAGTCAAATTTTTGTCTATGTAAACCTTATAGGTAATATTTTTGCAATTCTTGATTTAGAATTACAGTACAATATTTACACAAATGGTAATTATAGGATCAAGTTAGACACGACTTTTACATGCGAGACAATTGGCATGAAGTGTAAAAGTGGGATAAGATATACTTTAATTATTAGACAAGAAATATTCACGTTTACTCTACTAGTCTTCTTAACCTACGGTTTTAATTGGAAATCATTAGAGAACAATGATATGATAGCTACTCTTACGGAATTTTTAACCTGCATCAATAATTAATACTACCTTCACAATAATCTTGAGATAATTTGGATTCATATTTCAATTCCAGATTATTTTGTCAAATAATATCACCAAATAATTTTAATCACTCAATCACGATCTCCAAAATAATCTGCCACATCAACAACTCAATCCTCAAATAATCCTATGAATGGAGATGCCCTGAGGAGTAGTTAGAAGTTGGGCCAGATTACACTCGTAAAAAAATATTTTAAAAAAATACAAGAATTTTTATGCTGAAAATTAATCATTTTTTAAATTTAGCTTGAGTAGGGCGAGATTATATTAGCCCCTGGCTCGCCGGTGGTTGGCTCCCGAATTGTTGGTACATGAGATCTTGATGTTTTTATGAGAAACATAATTTTAGATACGGAGTACATGAATTTTGTGTCACACCTCAAATGTTGATATTTTACCATCTCCAATGCAAAAACGTGAACGATGCATACGTGGTACGAGAGATAGCCAATTAAAAAATAACGAATAGAATATCGCTCTCCTTATTTGAACGATTTAATATGTTTTTGGTAAGTTTTTCTCTACAATGTCAAACACAATGTCTAGATGTAGACATTGTGGTTCACATTGTTGATAAAAACTTACCAAAAACACATAAAACCGTGGAAAGAATGAGAGAGGAATGTCATAAATTTAATTTTTTGTATCTATCTCTCCTGTCACATATGCTTCGTTCACATTGTAACAATGGAGATACTCTAATTCCCAAAACATGTATTTTCCCGCTACATATATATTAGTATGGGAAAATTCTCAGGTCTAGCACCTCCCGGTCCGAACGCCGTCCGAACACCGCCGTTTGGGGTGCTTCCCGGCGGATTTGTTTGATGAAATTTTTTGAGCATGTTCTTTATCAAGTCTAGTTTATCCATACCAAATTTCAGCTCAAAATGCGATCGGGAAGGCAGTCAAATAATTCGATGAAATTAACTGCGTTTTTCTATGTATAATTTGGCGCAGTTAAATTCAAAGAATTATTTGACTGCCTTCCTGATCGAATTTTGAGCTCAAATTTGATATGGATAAACTAGACTTGATGAGGAACATGCTAAAAAAATCATCAAAAAATTATGTCGAGAACCGCCCCAAACGGCGGTGTTCAGACGGCGTTCAGACAGAAAATTGCTGGAGAGGAGAATGACTCTATTAATATTAGTATGTATTATTTCTCATTATATTTCACATATTAAATGGACGTTTAATTTGATTAAGCAACTTAAATCTCTGAATTGATATTCAAAAGTGAAAATTAACTTTTTGATAAATCCAAAAGGAGAAGACGCCTTTTCAAAGACAGATGAAAACTTGGAAAACGCGATAATGACTGTTTACGTGGAAGTTTTTTCCCAATTGCCATAAAGTTTCACAGCTTGCTTGCTTGCTATATAAATCAAAATTGTTTTGTTACACGTATCGTTCATTATCTTGCTATAGAAAGGATATTTACTTTCATTTGACTTTTAGATCATACTATAAAGAAAATAGTTTGAAAGGAAACGAAAAGAATTGAATGCAACATAACTATTCCGTATTATTATTCAAATAAAAAAACTACTCCGTATTATCTTATTATTATTATTGTTATTAGAAAATCTCCGGTATAACAATAAGATGTGTCAAAAACACTCAACTGTTCATACAGTGTGCAACAAAAACACAAAATGTGATAAAAAAGAGTTTAGATATAGACACTCTGGTATGCATATGTGATAGGAGAGAAATAGACACATAAATATTAATAAGTATAATACTTATTTCTTTATTTGAATGATTTTATAAGTTTTTAGTAAGATTTTCTTCTAGACACCCTACGACTCTACAAGTAAAATTAAATGATTAGAATTGACTAAGCTAAGGAAATTGGTTGAGAATAATACAGTTGAGTACACTTACGATTTAATTACGTAGTATATAAATAAACAGCATGGGTAATGCGAAATACCGGCCCAGCGTTGTATTTCTTAATTAAAATTTCCACATATCTCAGCTAGTTTTTATTGCAACAGGTAGTTTATTACAATATTTAAATTGTGGAGTTAAATTAGATAATGGTTAAAGAAAATAGTTAAAACATTTGTTACCGTATTAATTAAATTAAAGAAAAAGCTCATCATCCCCTAAAATATCGATCCTTCCTCTAATTTTGATTATGGACTTGTAATTTTTCTATTGCGTTTAATTTCTAGGTCTTGTGTAACTCCGGAGAATCTCGATTTAGAAAAAAACTAACGTAGTTTGCACTTTTCACAAGTCTACTTTTGACTTTAAAAAGAGATTTTTTTAGGCTAATAGTGACATTTAAAATTAAGTTATAAGGAGTACTACGTACTAATCAAAGAGGTTTCAAAGAGGTTACGTTTTTGTCGTCTATCTAAAAATAATTTTATGTATTTAAGAATTACTAAACATAGAATGACATAAAATCTATTAGTCAATTTTTTCTAGGAAAATGGGGTTTTCTATGACCTATTAGGGACAAAAGAAAAACAACACATTTCAGGGAAGATTATTTTTTGCAAGGGCCTATATATAATATATAGTGTTTGTTAATTGTTATATTATTGCAGATCAGAGGATAAAATTATATTTAAGGTAACTTTTTATTCCTTGAATAATAAGAGTAAATTTTGCCAAGTTTGGCATTACTAGGCTTTAAAACATGACATTTTTTCCAAACTTGTCATATTATTCCTATTCAGGGAATAAAAAAACATGATACTCCTATTTTAGAATTTCAAAACGTTTTTGTTCCTATTTAGAGCAATTTCTAATTAATGAATTGATCAATCCTAAAAGAAAAAAGTATTTATTGTTTTATTCTTTAAGGAGAACTAAATAAGTCTTACTTTGAAAATATATAATATGCAATTGATTTTACTTAAAACTTTGTATATATTAACTCCGTACTCTTTTTCACAAATTCTTTAATACGGAGTGTATATATGTAGCTAACATACAGCACCATTTGTTAACATAAGAACATGACTTATTCCATCTTTCATTATTCTATTACTTTTTTTTACCAGTCCAGTAGTTTGCTAACGTTACATATAACACATATATGTTGGGTTTTGGGTTGGCATATATGGTGTATCCTTACCATTCACGATTGATTGTAAAAACAAAAAGTAAATTAAAACTACTAAATAAGGTAGATATTTTTATTTTTTCCCCTAATTATGTATATCGAGATCAAACTACTCCCTCCGTCCCGGAATTATCTTCATTCTTCCCTTTTCGGTCTGTCCCAAATTTATCTCCTTTTTCCCTTTTTGGTAAAGAATATGTAGTTCACAACCATTTTTATACATTTCTCTGTCCTCTGCATAACTCTCCACCACACAAATCCTACTATCTTAAAACTCGTGCCCGGTCAAAACCAGAGTTAAATATGAGACGGAGGGAGTAATACACAAAAACATCATCTCAAGAATATTTCACTCACTCACACCACATTAAGATGTCAAGAGTTTGTTTAATTTATACCATATTTGTCAATATTTATAAGATAAAATGTTAAATGCGCATAAAAAGGAGAAATATATGGGTCTAAAATATTTATCCTAATCAATTTAGTTGAAGAAAAATGACAGCCGACAAGAATTACTGTCCCCGGAATCTAACCCTCAATGAAGGGAAACAGATGAAATAGGAGTGAATGGAAATTTCAACAGTATTGACCGGTTTAGTCCGCACATGGAACAATTTAGAATATGGTTGCCGGTTTGCTGCGTTAATTGGAAGTAGGCGACCGATCTATTACTCGATCTAGACAGATTGATAAGTAAAGTCTATGGATTCAAGGTCTTTTGAAGATCCCTATGCACAAAGGCAACACTTTGAAATTAAATTAAGCTGCTAGACTGCATTATATCCATATATATTTACACAGAAAAAATTTCACGCGTAATTTGTACAGACTTGGCACACTTGCCTGTATACAAAGACATTCTCGTTAAGATAAAAAGCAATTGTCCATGCAGTGGCGTATCCAGGAATTTCAGTCAGCGGGAGCGAACCTACATTAAATATTTCATGCGTCTCATAATCATAAACAATGACCACATTAAGAAAAAATAGTGTAAAATCAATTATAAATAACAAAATACCTGTGAAAAAAGTATTACGATATCATAATTAAAATTTTCATGACATTTAACTTTGCTAAAAATAAATTTTAGTCACATTTTATAATTTATTCAATTATATGTTAACAATAAAAACCAAATAAAGAACGAATCAAATACGATAGTATGTATTTAGAATTTATTTAATTAAGTTCCGAATTCACAAGTATATTTAAAATCAGTACTCCGTATATATACATATTACGTGTAACAATGTACTTCCTCCGATGAGAAACATGCTCAAAATATTTCATCAAAAAATATCACCGGGACGGTAGTGTTCGGACGGAGAAGTGCTGGACATGATCATTTCTCTATATATATAGTCACTCGTATTTTAGAAAATTTGTTCTTTAACTCCAACTCTAAAATAACTCTATTAACTTATATACTATCCTCCGTATCTCAATAATTGCAACATTGGAATATATACACTATTCATGTACTTTACTTTGACTACATTTTATTTAATAATGTATGTGGATTATTTTTTTTGAAAAATGTTGTTAAATTCGTCTCACTACTAAGTTTTATAATCTGATTTTTATTTTATTTTTACTAATATAGAATTAAATATAATGACGGTCAAAGTTGTGTGTTGGCAAACGTGAAATGTTGACTGTTGCAACTAAAAAGTGACGGAGGAAGTAATTAATACGGAGTATCAATCAGAATTGAAGCCACGTGTTAAACAAATGTAAGCACAATCGGCCAATATCACATTATAATTGGCCCTAAAATATCATAAACCTTTTCATAATAATTTTTTGAATGAAAAATGATCTTCGTTCAAATTTTCAAAGAAAAACACGGAGTATCGATCTGTTTAGCTGTTTCAACGTAATATTAAAACACGGTGCATGTGTTTTTTGATCTGCCGCCCCTTATAAATGAGTCCGGCGGTGCGACGATATATGCCACACAAACGTCAGCGCAATTTCTCCGCAATATGTATGCTAGCTGTGACATTGAAATATATGTATGTTGCATCTATATCGTAATTTCCAACACTATTTCTACTCTCTCTTTATGGTTACATCAATGCCGTGATCGATATAGGCACATAGTATTTGATTGTGCTATTGTACACCAATTTCTGGACAAGATAATGATTAATGAACATCTATAATTAATAATTGCACCGAGTATTATTTATAATTCCCAAACAAAAAAAATGACTATGTTTGTTTATTTACTTCTAAAAGATACTCATTTCATAATAAAAACTTCCAGAAATAGGAGTCAATATTTCATATTGAAGGGTTGATATTATATTTTAGAAAAAATCTCGAGTTCAAATTTTAACAACTGCGATAAGAGGTTCTTGTGTATAAAAATGTATGAGATTTCTACAAATACTTAGATTAGAACCTTGCTCGCTATCCGTCAGTCAGTAATTACATTTCAATTTACATTCACTCAGTTAACGTAACTGTTTCTCTTGCGATGGGTGGCTTTAGGGATAGATGTCCCCTTTTTCTCATTCCTCATTGAAGAAAGTTTAAGATTTTTTTTCCTTTTATAATGCTTAAATAAGTCAAATCTTAAATATACGTAGTATATTACTCCCTATAATTAATCATATTTAGGAACTTGAGTTATATTTCACTCCAATCCTAATATGCGCAATTATTAAAAAATCATCCTAGTTTCACAACTCACTGCGATCAAGAACTTTACGATGTACTTCATTGATCGATTTGCAGTCACAGTTTGGTATATGCATTGTGACTCTAAAAACATGTCATGTTTTTATTCCTCAAATATAAGCAATTACTGTTATTTGTTAACATTACTAGAATGTAAACATTATAGTATTTTTTAAATTTGGTAGTAAATGGCTCATATTCAGGGGGAATATGAAGGTGCTATTTTGAAATTTCAAAACGGTTCTGCTCCTATTTTGGAATTTCCCCCTAAATATACTATATCCTCAAAACCTATTTGTAGTTTAGGATAAGAACTATATGAAATACACGTGCGATGCATTGGGTATATCTAGAATTGGATAATAACTTATTTAAAATTATATTTTACCATGGTACATTATGTGTTAATTTTGAGAAATAAAAAATAGAGTTTATATGTTGTAACTTTTATTATAGACATAGTCGTAGTAGTAGGAAAATTTGAATCGTATAAAAAATGAAAATAAAATGAAAATAAATGATAATGTGTAACCATAAGTTCTACGTGAAAAATCAATGAGCTCTATTTCTCATTAAAATTTATAAGATAGAGCAACAATCATAATATATGTTGACAATGAAAAAAGTTTCACAAAATTTGAAAAACCTCTTTATATAGCACATTATTATTCATGGTGTTGATAGTGCGGCCCTCGTCATCACATATAAGATTTTTCAACTCACTTCTTGAGGTAACCTTTGACATGACCACGTACAATTTACCGTGCGTAAAGACAGAATTTGGAAGATATATACCCACTTGATACAAAAATTGTCCTTGACTTTTGTTTGTCGTCATTACAAATGAAACAATTAATGAAAATTGTCTGCGCTGAAATTTGAAAGGAATTCTGCTATCTGGCGGGGCAAATGATAATCGTGGAATCAAAACCTTTTAACCAATACTTTTTCCGATTATAACCTTCGGAAATATGTAATATATGCTACCTATAAAACTGTAGAAAGTACATTAACTTTGTCAAAAAATACTTTCCTCCCATTAGAACTGCAAGTTTAAAGTATTCTCTAAGATGTTAAAGACTGTTTACACTTTTAAAAATACTTCCCTCTTATTAGAAGTACCAAATTTGTCAAAAAAAATACTTCTTATGATTTGCTTTCAACAAAAGTGAAATATATATGTCACATTTCAGTTTTTAAGTTTTCTTAGATTTTAAAAGTAAGAATACTTAAGGTCGTATGTATGTATGTATATATATATATATATATATATATATATATATATATATATATATGTATGTATATATGTGTGTATATATATATGTATATATATGTATGTATATATATATATATATGTGTATATATATATATATATAACTTATAAAAAAGGTCATTGAGATTCACAAATTGCACTTTCACTTGTAAGAAAGGTTTACACATTCACTTCATGTTACAGATTCACTCAAGTTCACAGATGCATATAAAACAAATTTGTAAAAAGATTACTTTTCTTTGTACTCTTGAATTTCTGGAAGAGGGGAGTTGATATGTAACTTTGTCCCATGATACGCATTTGTTATTCCCAACGTCCCTTTGAATATTATATTATGTAAACTGTCTTTTTTACTAAAAAAATTAATAATAAAGTAGTTGCTAAATTTTAAGTTTACATTTTTCGACTCAATTATGGTGACAATTTTAATTTAGTAAATTTTGTTACTGAATGGGCAGCTATGATATATTTTCGTTACTGGAAAATAAGTCATCACTTTCATTATTAAATTAGGAAAATCTAATATAATATCTCTATATTATTTGATATTATTATATAAATATCAACATAACTAATAGAACACATGAGAGATAAATTTCATTAATAAATTAGAGATGTAACGATATATAGAGTCTGCTTGGTGATCATGTTTTTCAACTTATCGCCTTTTTCAGTTAATTTTTTCATCAAATACGTAACTTTTGTTTTCACAGGCTGAGTTGTGTAATAATCAAAATAAGTAAGATTGAAGTTGTTTTTCTGGCTAGATTGGCTGCAATTACTTTAAAAGATTATTTTAGCTATTTTTCATATAAATTTATTTTATTTTGTTTATAAAATGTATTTTAAATATAATTTTTCATAGTTCAGCAGAATCAGTCTATCCAGCTACTTAAGTCAGAATTTCATAAATTTCAATAGAATTAAGTGTTTCAGCCAATTTCAGTTTACCAAACGGCCGTCTCATAATTTATTATCTTTTGGGCGGAAATTTTGGACCCAAAATTTATACTACTTATGCTATTTTATATTATATATAAATAAAGATAAAAAATTGTTATTATTATTCTTATTATTATTTATATGACTATAGTGGTAGTAATTACGAAGTATTCTTAATTTAATTCTAAATCATGTCTATAACATCAATTTAAACATTGTTCAAATGTAAAACAAAATTTTAAATATGGAAAGTAATTTCTTTGCCCTTAAATTCTTTCCATTTTGTGATCTTGGGCAGCACTAATGATGTGGGCGGCACTAATACATTGATGACATCAATTTTGTAAAATTGGTAATTAAACATTCTAGGTGCAATTTTTTCTTATCGGTGGTAATAATATACGAGTATTTAACATATATTATTATACAACTTGTGTATATCCCTTTTGGGCAAGAATTTTTCCTCCAACAGTTGTAGTAACTTTGATACTTTATATTATACTCCTTTTGTCCCACTATAATTCTCCCTTTTTTTTTGTCTGTCCCACTAAATTTGTCTCATACCATATTTGGTAATAGTTGTTTGATTCTAATTCATTATTACTTTTTTCATACTTTATTAATTCACTATCAACTACATAACTTTTATGTTTCTTAAAAATCACATAACTCTCCTTTGTCTCAATATTAGGGGTAGAGGTACTACAAAAATATACGGAGTAAAAATAAAGATTAAGTCTAATCTAGTTTGATCTTAGATTGATTTTTTTTTTAATAAAAAACGCTTTTTCTATTAACTTCTTTTATGCGTAGTACAACGTAATACGTAGTACAACATAAAAAAAAAATTGGGCATATTAATTAGATTGATTCTAATCTTAGATTGAAATACGTAGTACAATGTAAGTCTAATCTTAGATTGATCTTTTTTTTTGTTATGTAGTACTACGTATTAATTTTTTATAACATTTCCGTACTTCATATTATTTTTAGCGTGTCTACCAAAAGAAAAATAAACTACAGGCCTCCTTTAAGACAAACTCAGGGCAGAACTAGCGCGTTAATTAAAACTTTTTTTCAGATTTTTATTCGCAATGCTTTTTAAACACATATTAAGGAAATAAACTTACCAGGGGTAAATTTTACTGTTTTGACACTGTTTCGATACTGTTTAGCACTGTTTCGACACTGTTTGACACTGTTTTGCACTGTTTGACCATGTTTTAATGTAGGATAACCTTCCGTTTAGGGAAATGGGAACTTTCCAACAGGACATCAAAAAAAGGAAAGCGGGAACATTCCAATGGGACGGAGGGAGTACAACGATCCTGTACAGAATAAAAAAAAGGTCGGACTAGCTAGCTTATTGGCACCTACTTTCCTTGAAAACTATACATACATCCTGTATATGCTCTGTCCATTCATGGCCAACCCGGTAAAATCATAAATGTGCTGCTGTCTAGATAGACAGACACATAGACCACGACCAAAAAGAGAAAACGGAGAATAAAGGGGGCAAGTAGGGTATATACGTACATTTTCTCTTTTTATTATCCATACCATTTACCCTTTTCTTTGAGGTCTTCTTTAAATTTCTCTAATTTCATCTTTTCCACTTTCATGGTTTTCAACTTTAGTGTATGTTTCCTACGAGATATGGAAAATCTTAAAACGGAACAAAATAGAGAGATTTACCTAAATAGGACTAAAATTAGGTAGAATTGCAAAAACAGGACTACTATGTTTTATTTGATAAAAATAGGATTAATAAGAGGTAATCTACCCAAAATGCCCTTAATGAAGAGTTCGCAGGGACCTTTGCTGCGCATATGCGATTCCTCTGCTGCGCAAACGGTGTGCCCTGTGCGATTCCAGGCCTCCAAGATCAACTCCTCCACCAATGGCGGCTCCTCCACCAATGGCGGCTCTGCCACCATCCATCAAGTCTGCCACCACCTTCATGCCTCAACAAGTACGATGTGGCTTGTGCCTCTGTTAGCCTCTGTGCCCTACTGCCTTCTGCTCTGCACCTTATCTCCTCGTATGTTTCAAGGCACACGCCTCGATTTTACAAATAAAGGCTTAAGCCTCTTAGACGCTTCATAGTCACCTCCGCGCCTCAAGGGCATACACTGTGTTCGCTTTTTAAAACTTCAGTACTTCTTACTCATACTCTTATCAAGTGCATACTCAATGTGATCAAACTATAGATATGATTATCTTCAATTCCCCCCTATATATGCAGCAGCATGTACCTTGCTTTAATGCCTTCAAATGAAGTCCTTGTATGTGTTGATTTTATGAGTCTGTGTAGACTTCCACGAGGAATGACACTTCATATGCGAGAATGCCACTTAATATATGCATAATGACACAATAATGACAATTTCGTATAGATACATGACATTCTCAATATGACATTTTCAAATACTGTAATGAAATAAAAGTGACATTTTTTAAAAATTACCAATAATGACACAACAATGACATTCTCTTATTCGAAAAGTGTCATTTTTTGGAAACCTAAAGAAGAAGAAAACAGAGGATCCAGATTTGAAGAGGATGGGAAGTTCATATCCAAAAGTTTCAAATAAAATTTTTTATTTGAATCTTAAAAATCAACAAAGCTTTTAAAAACAACATTGAAAGCATATAGAATCATGATTGGAACAAGCATCGTTAATCCATGAACGGAATCTTCAGTGTCTGGTTCGCCGGGAGGGTTTGGCTGGCCGGAGTGGTGAGAGGGAGGCTGTTGGCACCCAGGATGGATCGGAGATTTTTTATGTTGAATAGGGATTTGATCCCAGGCTGATGGCGGATATAGTGGTTGCGTTGGGGATGTAGTCAGTAGCGATGCAGATTGGGGTTTTAATCCCAGAAGGGCAAAACTGTAATGTGGAGTCTCATTTAGGCAATTTAAAACTTGAAGTCCTATTTTGGAGTTTTAACCATGTTTTAGTCCCATTTAGTATAAGTTCTTAACAAAATAACATAAGATGTGATCAGGTAATTAAAACACTTCGCTTGTTTAGTGTAATTTGAGTTTGTTTAGAGTAAATAAAATATTAATCACATATTTATAACTAAAACAGGAAATTGATTATCAAAATGTAACTAGTGACTAGAGTAGTAATCAAATCATTGTAACTCATTTTCATTTTTTAACTTGAATTACCATAACACTGTATTATAGTACTCCCTCCGTCATGTTAACAATGAGACAAGAGGGAGTGACACGTAAATCAATAAAAAGTGGTTTAAGTAGTTGATATTGAATTGATAAAGTAAGAATAAAGTAAGAATGATTTAGAATCACACAAACTTTGCCAAATTTCGTATGAGACAATCTTAGTGGGACGGACCGATAAGGTAAAACGGGACAATCATAGCGGGACGAAGGTATTAACTATTAGTCATATTTTTACAAATGTATTTTATTTTAGTAATATTTTTGGAATAAAGCCTAAAGATATAGAGGGTTCTTGGAGTAAATAGCATATTCTTGTTTTCGAATTTCATTGAGAAAATTGTTATACTCCATATATTCATTCTGTAATACAAGTAAGAAGATTTTCTTTAAAACATCTATCGAGTGAGTGAGCGTAGCTAACTTGTAGATATGAAGTGCCACAAGGGGTAACTGCGATGTGAGGATACTGGGTAAAAAAATATATAAGACATCGGCAAGTACCTGGTCAGAGTCATACTCGATGTCTGCTAGCTTATTATTGAAATCCCTCCCAAGTAACTGTTCGATCGATGTTACTAACCCGTGTCATCTGTTTTTTAATCAATTATTTTGTGGTTCATGTTATTTCTCTCTCATCTGCACAAATCTCGACCAAAAAAATTTATTTTATTATTTTCTGTGTCGGCCAAATCAAAGTTTTAAAGAACGGGAATAATATTAAATAATTGTCTGGTCTGTGTTAGAGACCAATGTCGCTTGTTTTCAAAACAGCCATAGAAACTAGGGGTGGGCACAAAAAACCGTAACCGTTTAACCGTACCGAAAAACCGGTGTCTTTTTCGGTTAACCGTACCGGAATTTTTAAAACCCACGGTACGGTTAACCAACCGGGAGGGAAAAATGATAAGCGGTACGGTTACGGTTTTGCAAATTATCTCACCGGTTAACCAGTAACCGTAGGATCATACGCAAACACTACACACGAACAATAAATTTCGACAAAGGTATGGGGACGGGAAAGTGAACACTTTGTATCATTTTTGGAATTTTGGTGTATGTATATTCACATTCAGGCATGCATAGTGGAATAATATACACACTTTACAATCAATTACTCCGTACATAAGCTACTGAAATGTATACATTTTCTTTAGTGCTATACGTATATAAATAGTATAATTAACCTAATAACCGTATAAATACATAGATATAGGAACATATAATATGGAAAAGTAGTAGTACACATGGAAAGATAATACGGCGTATACGGGCTAACTAAAGTTTCGGAGCCGGGGAGTTTTTTTTGGAAAAGTTTCTGCTATATAAAATTTCTAATTTAATCTTGAACTACTTATGTATTTTTTAACAAATCAAATGTTTAATACGGAGTAGTTTGATGACTTTATTCTTTTCCTTTTCATGGTTTTTGGTTAACTAATTAATGGTTAACCGATATTTTGGTTCGATTAACCAATATTACGGTACGGATAATGACATTAACAATATATTAACCAACATCACGGTTAACCGAAAATTGGTTAACCAAAGTGCGGTTAACCAATCATGCCCACCCTAGCAGAAACCCCGTTGTTTGAGGTCTTGCTAAAGAAACACAGTCCAATAGGGAGGCTGCGCGCCCTTCCATAGTATTATTGATGTACAACGTCCGACTGCGACTTAAAAGAATCCATCAATTTTTCTCTTATCCACACCATACTTTCCAGTTTCCATCGCCAAGTTGAATTACATTGACAACTTTAATTTCAGCGGTGACTCACAAAAGATATTAAAGAAAGCTACACGTACAAGATGGGGTTAATGACAAAATTCAATCAACGATGATAACAACATGATACTATTTAAATATTCGAACTAAAATAATAACATTTTGACGAGTCAATGAACCGATCGAGAGTAATTGAATTCAGTTTAAGATTAAAAAAATGTGCAAATTAAAAGCCATCATCTGGTCAATGGATAAATTTCAAAACCAGATTAATTCAACTCATATACAATTTGTTATAATCTAAACAAAATTAAACATAAAATAGAGCAAGGTCATCAGGTTAGGAAGTAGTGTATTTATGTAGGTAGAATTCGTTTTACCCTATTGGAAATTGACGACTTTTTGTTGATATTCCTTGAGTACTGGATAATATGGGAGAAAAAAATACGAGAAATTGTTCATGATATCATTAAAATATACTCCATAGCATTTTAAAAAAATAAGATCATATATTTGATTTTCTTAATTTGAATTAAATATTACATTTCTACCCCTAATTATGTGAATTAATACGGAGTATAATTAAGTATATCCTTGTTCCATATAATCAAGATCATCCCGTTGGTGGTGAATCAATTTTGAATTGGTGGTGGCGGCGGTGAACTCCTGACTATGAGATTCTTGCATATTGGCGGCGATGATCTGGGAAAAAATTCTGACTATCGGTGGCAGTCAGTTCGGCGACTTGGAGCAACAACTTTAACCCTATAATCGTATTTTTATCCAATAAATAAATTATATTGATGAAATTCCAGGTGTTTAGGGACCTTATCACTTCATTAAGGCTTCCAGGAAAAGGAGTATCAATCAAAGAGATCGGTGATAAAGGGTATATATTCTCTTTTTATCACGTAGTTGATATGCGACGTGTGTTGGAAAGTGGCCCGTGCTTGTTTGAACAGAACATGTTGATCCTTAGGGCAGTTATGTCGAGGGATATACCCCTTAATTAAGGTCCCTCTAAATGAAGTTCAATTTTGGGTCCAGGTGCATAATGTATCATATAGTTACATGACTGTAGGAGTGGTTAAGAGGATTGATAATTTTATTGGTAAATTTATCTATTTTGATGAGAGTTAAATTAAAGGATCTATATGAGAATCAGAGTCTATATGAGGTAGGAAAACCTCTAAAGGTGGGCACAACTTTTAGGAAAGGGAAGGGAGTTGGACACTAAATGGACTTTAAATATAAAAAACTGCCTAGTTTTTGCTTTGCATGTGGTGTTATTGGCCATGCTGATAGGTTTTGCCCTTTGACATATTTGTGTGAGAATAAAGTGTTGCAGAAACCCTATGGGATGGGGCCCCGAGCAGGGGGGGGTCACACACTTCATGGGGTAACAAGTGATTGATTTAAGAGGGATCTTCATCAGCGGCTATGGGTTTGAAGTAGCAAGAAAATAAGCAAGGCAGAGAGGGTGGAGTGGCTGGACGAACGAAGGCAGGATGACAGAATTTGGTCATTATTGTGGTTGATCCAGGTATGAATATCTCAGGTGATGTTGAAGCAGCTAGTACAGAGGAGGTTCCTGGAGATCAGAAGCGCACGAGGCTATGGGAGGAACATGAGCATGAGGATCCGAGTGGTGCTGGCATGGCTCTAGATAAGTAAAAAATGGGGAGGAGACAGGTCATGTACATCAGACCCGCCGGGAGTTCTAAAGAAGTTTTTTGGCAAGAAAAAACAAGGGGAGCTACTCGTGGTGCTGGAGATGCTCCTGAAGTTTAATAATGTTACTTTTATTATTGTCTTTTACTTTGATCAGACTATTTTTGTTGTTCATTTTATTTTTTGTTCTGCCAGAATCTTGCATTAGGATTGATTGATGAGAGGCATGTTTTGTCCTCATTGGTTCAGTTAGGCTCATACATGATCAACGAGTCATATTACTTTTTGGAAGGTGATTGTCTCTAAGTCTGGTTCGAAGAATGAAAGTTGTGAGTGGTCATTTTATCTGTTTGTCCCCTTTCTGAATGTTGTGATATCAACTTAAGCCACCTTCTTCCAAAAAAAAGTGTTTGGTGGAATATCCTCACTCAATGACCTAGTGATTTGATTAAAAATTTCGTGATTCAAGATAGACATCTTCTTTTTAAGGATTCAAGACATTTTTTAATACTTCTAGCGGGTGTTTGGATCTACTTTTTAACACTGCTTCTATTCCTTCAAGGAGCACAAGCAGACATTAGAGTGCAGAGGTACTTCTGAGGGATAAAAAAGCTCCTAGAGGCCAGTTTTTTAAAAACTGGGGGAGACTAGCGAAAACTTATTCTGATTGTACTTCTGCTTTTAAAAATGAAGTATAGGCAAAATTAATTCCAAACACCTCCTAAATATCAATATATCATGACACCCAAACCATGTCCCTTGAGCTAATGACGGATGGGAATCATATCAGATTTAAATAAGTTAGTTCGATCGGGTCAAACTTAAACAAATTAGAGCATATTAGACATGACTTTCACAATTACAAAATACACATAAATCATACATTTATCAGACCATAACAGATCAGTTTAGAGCAAAATGATCATATCAGATTAAACAAGCTAGAATAGACCATATCAAATCAAATCAAAATAGAAAATTAGAGTGCAAATAAAAATCTCCTTTGGCATCCAACTTAGGGGCCCATTTATATACCCACTCAAGAACCACTAACTATTTCACTATTATAAATATGGAAAAGGTTATTTGTACACATTTGTAAAACATTTGTACTATGTACATTCATATAAACAAACGTAAATATTTATTTCAATCACAACATGAGTTTATAAACAAACATTGATGATCAACTTTTGTGTTGATAACATTTTCGGACCTTTCTACTATGTATGTTGTTTCGGGTTCCCCGCATGCCCATGCTAGCTTAGACCCTACCTTATAAGTGCATCTTAAGATGCTTTTGATTGAACCGTAGTTTTTTTTTGATTTGGCATCATCTAGTTTGATCTGATTTATTAATGGGAAAATTCCTAAATAGGACTAAAACAATTTAAAAATTTTAAAATAGGACTATCATGTTTTTAATTTTCAAAATATGAGTAATTACTGCAAAGTTTAAAAAATACTGTCATGTTTGAAGTCTAGTACTGTCAAAACATGACAATAATTAGTCCTATTTTAGGAATAAAAATATGGTATTCCTATTTTGGATTTTTCAGACCTTTTTAGTAATATCTCAGGTAATATCTCTTTATTAAAGTTTGATTTGAAAATATCTGATTTGTTTTAATTTGATCTACTACCTCCGTCCCTTAAAACTTTGTCAAAGTTGACCGACACGGAGAATAATAAAGTAAAAACTGTGTGGTTGAAGTTTGTGCAGAGGAGAGAGAAATAACAAAAACCACAAAAAAAAATTGATTAAAAGGAAAAATGACAAAGTTTTTTGGAACATCCAAAAAAGGAAAGATGGAAGTTGTAAGGGACATAGGGAGTAATATAAGTTTGATCCGGTAAAAGTTTAGTTCGGAGTAGTTTTCAACGCTTGATTCAAAATTAAAATTAGTCTGATGTACAGGATTTAATCCTTAGTAGGTGGGAGTCTTTGTGGCACTAGAATAAATGAAAATGATGATGATAGTATTTAATCCTTACATGTTTGATTTGACTTAATCTCATGTGGGGCAGAAACGATAAATGGCAGAGTAAATTTGAGATTAAGTAACGGATATTAGGTCCAATCTCAAAAGTCCACTGATATTTCCCCAAAAATAATCAATGTTTGGTCTAGGTGGGGAGACTGATGGATGGGTTTTTTCAGCAAAATGCAGTCGTATGAGAATTAATTACGGAGTATGAGTCGGTATAAAGTAGTCATCGGAAAAAAAGCTTTCTCTGGCCCGTACCCACCTTCCTCGTCAAATACGTTGACCTTACCCCTCACATGCATGCTCCCAATTTTCATCACGTGGGACGCGCCGCACCGCCCGGGCCGGTGGACTTCTTCCGTGGGAACGAGTCAAACCCAGTCTTGACTCTGTTTCCCCACCCACCCGGCCCCACCGCCATCTGTCGCCTACTACTCTGACGTCAATCCTTTATCTCTCCGCCCCCCTGCCTTTTTATACTTCTCCTGCTATCGTCTCTCAAACGCTTCTCTCCTTCTTCGCCTTCTCAAAAACCAGTACAATTTCCTAATTTCCTGAAAATTCTGTTTTCCATTTGATGGAAAAGGGCTGGGGATTGACTCTGGAAAATCCGGATCATCAACGCGCTGGTTTCTTCAACAGCAAGCCGGTTTACGGATTCAGTTTGAGTCCCAGGCTGAACCCGATCAACTCCGGAAGCGGCGGAAGCGCATTCAGCATGATTCCGGCGAGCTCCGATCACGCTCTCGAGAAACGAGCTCCGCTGAACGAAGTTGACTTCTTCTCCGAGTCGAAACAGCAGCCCGCTGGTATCGTCGTGAAGAAGGAGGTCAACTCATCGCTCGCTGACCCGATCACAAGGTCCGATCATCACATGGATGTAAACGTAAGGATCCATAACAAATTCCTCGCCTTTCTGTTATACTCAGGATTTTATACTGATTATTAGTAATCAAATCGGGTTTTATATATTCAGACCGGATTGCAATTATTGATCGCTAACAACGGGACTGACCAATCGACTGTGAACGAGAGTACTCTGTCCGATATTGAAGATAGAGGGGCAAGAATTGATGTAAGTCATTTTAACTTGTCCGATATTGAATGATTGAACTCTTAAATTAGTAGATTTATGGGCCAAGTTTGACTCATTTTCAGTATTTTTTTAGGAGTATTCATTAGTCTCATTTGCATGTCTCTCGTTTGGTATAAGATAGGAGTAATAAATTTAGTTTATTTTTCTTTGATAGTACATAAAATGAGAGATTGAAAGATGATGATCATTTTTAACAGTTAAGGTGATCATTGAATATAAAGTGTATGTAAAAAGTAGATTGGAACATACGGAGTTGGAGTAATAGTTTTTTAATGAGTTGAGTCTGATCTGTAAAAGAAGCTAAGCTGATACCTTTTCTGGGGTGATTTCAGATCCGCCAAATATAAAAATACAAGTTCGATCACTTTGGTAATGGTTTAATTAACACTTTAACATTTCCATATTTGATCAGGCATCAATGTTAAAAGTTGAGTTAGAGAGAATGAATGCTGAGAACCAGAGATTGAGAGGGATGTTATCCCAAGTTTCAAACAATTACGCGGCCTTGCAAATGCATCTTGCCAATCTAATGCAGCAACAGCTAAGCCAGCCGAGGGCGGAGGGAGCCTCTACCCAAGATAGGAAGTCAGAGGAGAAGAAGCCCGAGAACGAAGAAACGGGCATGGTCCCGAGACAATTCTTGCAGTTGGGTCCTAGTGACGGTGTGGCTGTCGCTGACCAGACCGATGAGCTGCTCTCTCATTCTCATACGTCGTCCGAAGAGAGAACACTTTCTGCTGGTTCCACCAGGGACAAGCAGATGGAGCTTTCTTCCAAGCAACATCATAGTAATAGTAAAGGGATTGTGGCTAGGGAAGAAAGTCCGGATTCAGAAAGCTGGGCACCCAATAATAAAATTCCTAAACTGAATCATTCAAGGCCTGTTGAACAAGCTGCCGAAGCTACCATGAGGAAAGCCCGTGTCTCCGTTCGTGCCCGATCCGAAGCGCCCATGGTAATTAATATGGATATCATACATTTACTCATTTGAAACTGTGATGACATTGAGTTTATTACTACTCCATATATAGTAATAAAATCATGGAAGCATGATTATAGTAAATGCATTTCAAAATTCATATATTTATCAATTATTTGTAGTGTAATCATATACTCCGTATATACTACTTATAGTTTATTATTCATTTCTTAAACTAATACTCGTATTAACAAATTTTAATGGAATTTTTTTATATATATCGCAGATTAGTGATGGATGTCAATGGAGAAAATATGGACAAAAAATGGCTAAAGGAAACCCGTGTCCACGGGCTTACTATAGATGCACCATGGCTGTGGGGTGTCCCGTTCGAAAACAGGTATGTTCTCGCAATTTGATTAGTATGTTCGTGATTATGATCCGTTCTTATCCCGCATTAGCTAAATATGAAATATTATTTTTTTGTTAAAGGTTCAAAGGTGCGCGGATGACAGGACGATTTTAATCACGACTTACGAAGGGACACACAACCACCCGCTGCCACCGGCAGCCATGGCGATGGCGTCAACCACCTCAGCCGCCGCGAGTATGCTGCTATCGGGATCCATGCCGAGCGCGGACGGAATGATGAACCCTAATTTCCTAGCGAGGGCTATCCTGCCTTGCTCATCTAGCATGGCAACCATTTCAGCATCTGCGCCATTCCCAACTGTGACACTTGATCTCACTCAAAACCCCAACTCTTTGCCTCATTACCCTAGGCCCCCACCTTGCCAATTCCCAGCCCCTTTCTCCGGAGTCCCTCACACTCCCCAGAATTACGCTCAACTCCCACCAGTTTTTGGGCAAGGCTTGTACAACCAGTCTAAGTTCTCAGGTCTGCATGTTTCTCATCAGCAGCAACCCCGCATGCAACCACCTATGTACGCTGACACTCTCAGCGCCGCCACAGCTGCCATCACCGCCGATCCAAACTTCACGGCAGCCCTAGCAGCCGCCATCACCTCGATAATGAATGGCTCTCAACCAAACAATGCTAGCAATAATAACCCTACTGGGAGTAGCAGCAACAAGACTAGCAGTTTTACCCAGAACTAATTAATTAATCAATTAATTGTTTCTTCTTTCTCGGTATAGGACAGATCATATACTTTTTCTTTCATTTTTCAGTCATTTCAGGGGGGAGGGATTGGGCAAAAATGAATACACAAAAGAAAATGCATCAGTCTATGTAATTGTTCTACCGTATGTATGTACCCGGTCCCCTCCTGACCCGTTAAATTAAACTTTGTGAAAATGATACTACGTAATTATTTAGTGATATGCTGTAGCTTTGTCGGGATACATGGTTGAGTACACAATTACATGATATGTTTCACTAGGGTTTGCCATGTTTGACTTCTACATAGAAAGACATGCATGGTCTAGCTAGGTTTTTGCAGACCAAAAGAACAATACATTTTGTCCCTCCAAGAATTTGATTTTGCGTTTTACGATAATTGACTAATGACAAAATTAAGTCATTGTTAACTACTACGTGCAATCGTTCTTATTGTAAAAAAACTAGAAATAATTACCCCCTCCGTCCCGAAATAATTGTCCTGCTTTCTTTTTCGGTCCGTCCCGAAATAATTGTCTCCTTTCCTTATTTGGTAAACAAATCTATACAAAACAGTGTTAAACAGTGTCAAACAGTGCCAAACAGTGTCGCTACAGTCCCAAACAGTGTTGCTATAGTGCCAAACAGTGTTGCTACAGTGTAAAGTAAACTTTGTTTTCTTAATCTGTGTGAAGATCAAAACAGGACGATTATTTCGAGACGGAGGGAGTATATATTAATGCCTAAAATAAACATTGATTACAAAAATGTTATCAGTGATTGGACTAATAATAATGGAATTATAGTAAGTTACCATGACACTTATGTTATTGACACTGCATTATTGTCAGTATTAGTTATATTTTTGTAAATAAGTTTTATTTTGATGGGGTAATATTTTTGAAAAAAACAAGAAAAGTATGAGTCGTTACGGATAATATTTATACATAGTATTAATTTTAAAAAACTTTATTAAATTTCGATATAGCCAAACGAATCCGCAGAGGTTGAAATATGTCGACTCCACTTTTAGCCGGAAAAAATGCTGGGTTTGTTTACGATCAGATAATCCTTTTCTCATTTCCTTGAATCTTTAATTTATTTAAATTTAATAATGAACAGTATATACTCCAAAGGTAACATTTTTGTAATCCAAAAATATTAAAGTTTTTAATTAATAATTTCACTAAACTGAGCACTTCAAACCCTTAAGCTTAATTTTAACCTGTTGATATTATCCTTTTTATGAATTACTTAATTAGTACGGTGCCTGAGTACCAATTTTCTATTTTGTTGAAAAAACCTACACGGGGTGATGGGTCGCGAAGTCAACGGATTTGACAGAAAAAAGAACAATCAATTGAAACGTCTGTTAATTGGGAAAACATGGAAATGTCGATGTAAGCTGGGAGTCAACAAACCCGGCCAGATGGTTTGACACGTAAAGACCATTGACTTCAGTAAGGGATGGTACTCCATACCTTAGACCGCCCAACATTATTTAACAAACGCGTCCGCCAACACCCGCATGGAAATTTGCAAAATCAGTCCCGTAAATTAGGGTTTCTGTTGCTTTTAGTTCCATATTTTAATTTCAATGTGGTAATTCTCGTACCTATCTTTTGAGCCTATCAGTTGAAACTTGAGATCCAAAACAAAATGCTTGTAGATACTAGATAGTGGTCGGCATGTGTAGCTCAACTTACGGATAGAAGTATCACACGGGGCAAGTATCGGTTTCGGATTCCAATAACTGCGATAAAAGTTATCATGTAAAAATGTATATGACATGCTAAGTACTTGACAGTGGTGGATCTAGAAATTATTATTGTTAGGGACACCCGAATTGGGTAAATCCGACCCGGAATACCTCTGTCGACCAGAGCGAATACAAATTTGAATTATTTTGTGGGTTTATGCATCTCCAATGCAATCAAATTACATTACTAATTTTATAACGATACTATTTGTTGGAAAAAGTGTGTTAAAAGTGTATTAAATGGTCATTTTGGGGCAATTATTTGAGTGGGGTCCACTTCCGATTTGGGTCGGGTCAAAGTGGTTTCGGATTGTCCTTGCTAAGGGCTACAATTCGATATATGGTACACTCAATACGGATAACGGGTGAATGAGAAATTGTTTTTCGAAGTTTACCCGTTGGAATGGAGAAAACTAGGAAAATGTGGGTTTTAGTGTGGGTTCTTTCCCACACCGAAAATCACAAGGGAATTTGAACCCTTTATAAAGGGAACCCCCCCCCCCCCCCCCTAAGGAGTTAAGATTCCTAAAGGGAAAAGCTCTCTCACGCGCGCAAGGGGGCGCGAATCAAATCCCGAAACCGAAGAACAAAAACAGCGACTTGCGTGTGCGGGCGACCTGCACACACGAATGACGTTCGAAAATCTATCTTCTAAAGATAACGTTAATTTTTGTTCTTCCGGTACGTTCCTACTTTAATTTTTGCTCCATGCACATAAATGCCCAACGTCTATATGCTGCCATTGATGTCCCAACGTTCATATGAACGTTTTGGTTGTTTAAGGACTGGAATCAATGCCCAACGTTTAGGACATTGATGTCCAACGATCATAACCCTTAAATAGCCATTAACACACCTTAATCCACCCCTATAAAAGGCTAGTAGGTGCTTTGCAAAGACAGAACCTTTCATACACTTCGTTCACGCATTTTCATTGCTAAAACAGCACCTCTAGCACTCCATACAAACCTCTTCGGTGTTCTGCTTTTGTTCACGTTTGTTGGAACTTTAGTTTGAGTGCTAAACTATTGTTCGAAGTCATCGTATCCTGGGAAACAATCGTTGCAACGCTCCTAGCACCCCGGGAGGCAACGAATACGTTTTAAGGAAATCGTGCGTAGCACGAGCTTTGGCTTATTCTGCTTCATCTCATTTCTTGTTTTTCTTTAAGTCATTTTATTTAATAAATCTGTATTAATTATTTTTCTTTGTTTTTCGAAACACACCCAACACTATTTTTGTTCTAGTATCTTTAGATATTTATTCTATGAGGCACACCCTAAAGAAAGAGAAATAATGGAGGTGTTAGGAAAATGACGTTTTAGCCAAAAAAACAGTGACGAGTTGATCCCTTTTATTTAGCGTTTTAATAAGTAAAAATGTTGTTTGATAAATAGTTGTTCGGACATAGCGTTTTGGACGAAACCGCTGAAACAGAAACACTGCAAATAAGAGAATTTTGGGTTGGCGTTTTAAAATATGACGTTTACTACTAATTGTTATAGCAAAATAGCTAACTTACCAAACATTTTTCAGCAACATATCAACTTATTCCGCTAGTCAAATCGACTGATTAAATCCGCAATTGACAACCTGCTAACATAATTCGCTATCCGCAAACCACTAAATGTCAAACATGCCCATCCAATGTAGTTTTATTAAAAATAGTAAATCACTTTGAATCACATAAATATTACTAGTATCAAATATAGTTTATGATACATTATTTTTTTAGAGAAATAGATGGAGAACCTTAAATGACATGGTATTCTTGTGTATTTAAAATAGCCAGTCTAAGTTTTTATTTAGTTTATGATCACTTTTGGATTTCAAAATCTTAATACTATTCTCCGTTCCAAATTAGATGCAACATTGCCCTACGGCACACAAATTAAGAAAGAGCCAATAAAGTAATTTTTCCCTATTCTACCCTTCTTATGCGCGTGTCTCCTTCATACAAACAGTATTGCACCTACATCTTTTTTTTACTTTCTCTGTAATTTGTTTAAATCCATCATTGGAGTCTCCCAAAAAGAAAGAAGAAATTGGAGGAAAGGAATCTCCAGCACAACAGTGAGCTTCAAACTCCTTGAAGATCTAGGAAACACATAGGGCGAGAAGGCTAATGTGTAACCGATGAAGCCTCCCGCTAGTCGGAGATGCTCTCAGTCGTCGGCGCAGTCGGGCAGCGGGTGTCACCGAAGAAAGCGGAGGACCCACTTTGTTCTGCCGCTACCTTCGTTGCTGGAGGGAATTAAGGTTGGTGTTACTGCTTGGGTTGTGAGAAAATTTTTCGGGCGTCCATTAATGGCGGACCTCCAAGGTTGAGCTCTTACAGCCGAAGGGAATGATTAGGAACTAGGAAGAGATGGTAATTGTGGCCTAGGCTTTCCTTCAAAATTGTTTTTGTTGGATTTTCTATAAATGCCTAAATGGGATGAATTTTTGGATTGAAAAATGGAGGAAAGGGTTGAAAAAATGGGAATGAGGAAGAAGGAATCGACGGATGGGCAAAAAGATTAGGCAGAAGAACTACGTGTGGCGCAGATGGAGTACTCCGTATTACTCCGTACTTTGTTGGATTTAAGGGTAGTATAGTCATTGTGGGTATTTCTTATTACTAAAAGAAGTAATGTTGCAATTATTTTGAAACAACCCGAAAAGGAAAGTGTTGCAACTAAAAAAGAACGGAAGCAGTATAAGTAAATTATTGCTTATCAAATAGTGGTATTACTATAAGGTACTTATATTGCTTAGAATTAAGGATAAAAATAGAAGTTTAAAAAAGTGACTTAGGATGTGTTGTGCACTCAAATTAAAGTAAATAAAATGTTAGAACAAATTTATGGATGGGGCATCCGTTTTTTGTTGGGGGCACATTAGTAATCCGTCGTTAAGTAAGATTTTTTGAAGTAGTTGTTGAGAGTTTAACATGCCCCAATTGCTATTAAGCTAAGTCTGTCGCCACTCGTACTTAAGTCAGATCATCAGTTACTATCTATCAGTTTGTAAATTAAACTACCTCCGTCCCGGAATTACCTCCTTATTTGACTGGGCACATGTTTTAAGATAGTTGGAAATATGTGGGCCAGTGGAGAGTTGTACAGAGGAAAGAAAAATATGTAAGAATATGTAGGAATGATTTTGAATCACAGTTTTTTTGCCAAAAAAGGAAAGAGAAGATAAATTTGGGACGGACCGAAAAGGAAAGTATAAAGATAATTCCGGGACGAAGGGAGTAATCAAAATCCAATTTGCTTAGTTAACTATTTGATCAGTGGTGAGTACCCTTAGGGATGAGACATAAATTATACCGTTGGATCGACCTACCATTCTCATGGTGAACCGATCCCAAAACGGTACCGTTTTTCAATCAAAACAAATAGCTAACTTGTCTTGCACCACTAAATACTTAAATAGAGAGTCTGCATCTGCAATTGCTTGGCTCCAACCCGCATCTCGAATTGCTCTGCATCTAGAATTGCTTTGCACCGATTTTCGACCTTGATGTGCAACTGGAACTGCTACTCTATTGCGCTTCTGCTATGCATCAAAATAGTAGGTTACGCCCTTTGTAATTGCTATGCTTTTGGGAGCGCCACACTAGAATGGTAGCTAGGCCCGCATCCGCATCGAAATAGTAGTTTTCCTGTCATGATTGTTTAGGGGTTCAAATGAGCCGAGCCAAGCCCGAATCTATGTAGGCTCAAGCTCGAGCTTAGCTCGAACGAGTTTAGCTCGAACGAGCTTAAAAAATCGAGGCTCGAGCTCGACTCGCAAATATATAGTTGGCTTGATTCAGCTCGATTGACTCGATAGATTTGGCTCGTCAACTCAAAAGTTACAAGTTCGATTAGCTCGAAAATTTGAGTTCGAACTCGAGCTCAAGTATGAAACAATCTTTGAATATATAGTTGTGCTTAACATTTGGAAATTGCAATTTACATGCTCAACAACTAAAAGTAGAGTAAATGTTATCTAAATTAAATTAATTAAAAAATGGTCAAATCATTAAGACTAAACGGAAACTAGAGTTACGAGAACGCAAAGTAAACAAAATACATCCAAAGTCCAAGTCTTTACCCAATTGTACTTCTAATGTAAACCAAAAGTTGTCAAACAATGAAAAAACAGTGGATGAAACTTTGATTGTTTTTGTTAAATTACTCTATAATTAATGATATCTTCCCGGTCCTCATATACATTTACCAATCGGTGTTGTGTGTGTGTGTGTGTATAGAGAGAGAGATTTTGGATCAAATGAGAACCATGCTTAACGTGAGAACGTGAGAACTCCACTTTTAATCAAATGTGATGCACTATCTCGTTTATACCTTGCACAATTTCGTGTTAACGAAATAATTACGAATCTGCCTCCACATTTATTTAAAGTTGACACGTTTTGACCAAAGTTTAAAAAGTGCAATAACTGAGCCTCATAGTGTATCAAATTGTGTTAAATGTGCACAGTTCTCACGTTCTCACATTAAGCATGGTTCTCATTGGAACCGCTTCCTATATATACATATATATATACACACACACATCATACAATCCAACAGTACAAATCCGTTCTTATTTCTCTCCTGGGAATTCGTTCTTACCGGAACCGCTCCCTATATATATATATATATAGGTTTTGGTTTAAATAAGAATATGATCTTAGAAGAGAAACGAAATAAATCCGGACCGTTAGATTTGCTTTAAGTGAAATTCGATGTATATTAGATGAAATTGTAATGTACATTAGGTGAAATTGAAATGTGCAGCACAAATGGTACGATACAATGGCATTATGTGAAGCTGAATTGTGAATTAGATGAAATTGAAATGTGCACTAAGTGAAATTGAAATGTGCACAATAATAGATACGATGTGCTGTTATTTTTGTACCTTTTTATTCAGCACATTTCAGTTTCATCTAATGCACACTTGAGTTTAAATTTCTATTCTACATATTTGAATATCATCTAATGCACATTTCTGTCTCATCAAATGCACAATTCAGTTTCACATAATACAATCCAACGATCCAGATTCATTCTCATTTCTCTCCTGGGAGTCTTCTTACCAGAATCGATCCATTTATATATATACATATAAATAAACTAATCTTCGATATATATATATATATATATATATATATATATATATATATATATATATATATATATATATATATATATATATATATATATATATATATATATATAAACTACTCTTTTGAGGTGATATTTTTTGCTGATTTTTTTGTATGTTCCTCATCAAGTCTAGTTCATCCATATCGAATTTGAGCAAACAATTCAATCAGAAAGGTTGTCAAATGATTTTTGAAAGATAACTGCGTTTTATATGTATATTCCGGAGCAGTTATCTTTCAAAAATCATTTGACGATATTCCCGATTGAATTTTTTGCTCAAATTTGATATGGATGAACTGGACTTGATGAGGAACATACAAAAAAAAATTCAGAAATAAATAACACCAGGAACCACCTCAAATTGAGGTGATCGGACGAGGCTCCTGTCCGGCCTAGCCAGGCCGGACAGGAATATTACTCTCTCTCTCTCTCTCTCTCTCTCTCTCTCTCTATATATATATATATATATATATATATATATATATATATATATATATATACTCCCTACGTCCCTTAAAACTTTGCCATCTTTCCTTTTTGGGACGTCCTAAAAAACTTTGCCACTTTCCCTTTTAATCAATTATTTTTGGTTTCTGTTATTTCTCTCTCCTCTGCACAAACCTCAACCACACAGTTTTTACTTTATTATTCTCCATGCCGGTCAACTTTGACAAAGTTTTAAAGGACGGAGGTAGTATATACGGAGTATATATATATATATATATATATATATATATATATATATACATATTCATATACATTATATGTACAAATCTATATTATATATTAATTTTTATTGTATATTAATATTATACACCAGTACATATTAATAAAAATATACACACATAAAAAACTAGCTAGGCTCACAATCCTTAAAATAGTAGGCTCGTTTCTGACTCGACTGCTTAATGAGCCGGCTCGAGCTTGAGTTTGACCGATCCTGATTCGAGCATTGACCGAGCGGCTCGACTCATTTGCACCCCAATGATTGTTCCATCCCAAATCGAAATCGTCCGCTGTTTTCCTGACTTCTTGTTGTCTCGCTCGGAGTCCATCGCTAATCCGATGACGAGGTTGACCTGGCGGAAAACTCCATTTGGACTCCTGAGTTTATTCGCACTGCGATTGTTTTTTGTTTTGAAGATTGTACTTCGTATTAATTATACTAAGTATATGGAGTATATGTATACATAATAAACAAGTTATACTTTTATTAGGGCTCAAATTACATCTCTATTAAACTAATTTACATTTCCATTGCGTTCAAGTTGCACTTAAATTAATCCGATTTACATTTTTTATTTAGTTTGAGTTACATTTCTCAAGTTAAATTTTGCATACCCTTGATTTACATTTCCATATGTTAAAAGTTACATTTTATAACATGGGGTTTACATTTCACATATGAAACATGATTCAACTACTAGAAGGAGTAACATGAGTTACATTTCAGGACAAGTTACATTGTTGTTAACTGAACTTACATTTGTAGCAACATGAGTTACATTTAATTATGTGTGAGTTACATCTAATTATTTGTGATTTTTTACTTATCTTTATCTTTAACTAATTAAATTACAACAAAATTAACTTCATAAAGCCCTATTATTTAAACAAAAGAATCATTGTTTTACAGTAACACACGTTTTTTGCCCGTGGAGCAGCATGTACACCGTGGACTGCTCCCACGATATAGCAACTGGGGATGCGATGTCATCCTTTGTGTAGAGATAGTACATAAATAGTGTTCAAATTTCTACATAATGCGGGAATATGACGCAGTTTCTTTTTACCAAAAACGCGAAAGAATCATTGTTTTGCGATAAATTCTGAGATAAATATTACCATTTTCAAACAAATAGTCTATAGACACCGACAACTAGAGAAGTTTTATACTCCCTTCGGTTCTTATTAAAGTTCTCACTTTCCTTTTTGGGGTGTCCCTTATTTAAGTTCACACTTCCATTTTAGGAAACAAAACAGTGCAAAACAGTGCCAAACAGTGTCGAAACAGTGCCAAACAGCGCCAAAAAGTGCACTCTACAGTAAAGTCAAATTCATTTTCTTAATATGTGTGAAGTCAAACTGGGAACTTAAATACGAACCGGATGAAGTAAAATTTGTGTACTAATTATTGGGGTGTTTGAAAATTGGAACTGATTATGCTTCTACTTCTTTTATAAAGCAGAATCAGAATCAAAATAAGTTTTGAGAATCTAGTTGCCCCTAACTTTTAACCCATGCATCCCAGCACGTGTCACGTCCTCATCTGCATTTCGGGCACGTAAGCTATCACCGTCTTCGTATGGATGTGATTCTCTATTTCTCAGGTCACCCCTGATGCTTATTTCTCCACCGTCGATGAAACACAAAAACGGTTTCGATTTTATACTCGTCGTACAATCTCCGCAAAAGCAACTTTTCGTCGTGCCCTAACCCGCGCGAATCTCCCGTGACAGAGACCTCTCTACCTGCCATTCACCGCTCCCACTTGACAGTCAAAATCTTCTGAGCGGAATAGCTCAAAACTGCCCGCATTTGGGGTGCTGCCAAGCTTATAAAAATTTCGTACATTTGATCGTAATCCTTGTTCTCTCCCCGATTCTCGAGCAGGTTAGGTCATTTCACTCATTTGAGATATTTATTTATTTATTTATTTATTTATTTTAAATTACTGCTTCAAGCAACCTTTGCTTCGAGGGATTTTCATTGCATTCTGTTTAGATTCCATCAAAAGCGCTGATTTTTATTCTATCTTGATCTCTTAGATGCATGTTTGCTGTTTGCTGTTTTAATTGCGCTTTTAGGTGAAGTTTTGGTTATAATTTAGGGAAATTATTCCGCTTTGCGTTTTCTCAATGCTACTTTGGTATTCAACCCCTCGATGCATCTCAATGTACCCAAATTAGGACAAACGTTACGTTCAATTTAATGTTTTTTGATAAATCTGGCACGGGAGTGTAGCTTGCGGAGCGTTACACTGTTCATAAATCACAAATCGAAGTGAGTATTACATTGTCAGAGCTTTGATTCAGCCTGTAACTCAAATGTGCTTCTTTCAGGTGAAGATGGGAGTCAAAGCATTACTTGTCACCCTTTTCCTTTTATGTCTTTTATCTCCTCTTGCTCTTTGCGCTTCAAATGATGGACTGCTCAGGATGTCACTCAAAAGGATGAAACTCGAACATAAAGACCTTCTTGCCCCCAGAAACAGGGGAAGGGCATCTAGTTTGAAGTATAACTTCCAAGGTGGATTGAGGAATTCAGAGGATACTGATATTGTGGGACTAAAGAACTACATGGATGCTCAATACTTTGGGGAGATTGGCATTGGTACCCCACCTCAAAAATTTACAGTCATCTTTGACACAGGGAGTTCCAACTTATGGGTGCCATCGTCAAAGTGTTATTTCTCAGTAAAGCTCTCTACTTTTTATTTTAATACTAATATTTTGAAATCTGTGTTGGTTTAACTAGATTTATTATATGCGCATTGTATGAAAACTGAATTCTTGTTTAAGAAATTGTTGCAAACAGAAGTGAAGCGCACCAGTAAAATTCTTAAGAATGAGTGTATATGAAGCACGGAAACTTTCCACACCTCACGTTTCCCTGTTTCGGAAACTCGGAAGCATGTGGGAAACTCAGAAACTTTGAATTCCCATTTCGGGGACATTTCTGTAATTAAAAAGAATTGGGAAACCCGTTTCCCTAAATAATTAGCATACAGGAAACCTTGGGTTTCAATTTTTTTCTTTTTAAGAGATTCTCTAATGGAAACAATATCTTTTTAAAATCTTTAGTGAGTTGTTGTGGTATTTCTCCCTAGCAACATTGTGACATTTTATAACACAATGCTTTACTAGAAATGTATTGCATTTTATGTTTCATTATGTACTTGTATGTAATGATTTCTAAATTTGAGCATTGTGTGCATATAAAAATTATTTATAAATTTATCCTTATATTTTTAATACTTACGCGCTTCCCCCACGTTTGTATCCTATATTTTTTAGGAATTACGTTTTCTCCAGTTTCACGTTTCTAGTTTCGGTGCTACTTAGATGAGTATTCTTATTTAATTGTAGCCCAATTTGATGAAATGTGTTTTGTTTTAGGCGTATTTAAGAAACTTTTCTCTTCCTTAGTAATCAGTTTTCACTTTTTGTTAAGGAATGAACTAGTCCTATTTTGAGGAAAAAATTGCACCCAATTCGATGAAATGTGTTCTGTTTTAGTCGCATTTAAGAAACTTTTCTCTTCTTTTTTGGATGGAATGAGTTTTTTCCTGACGCCATTCATATTATATATTGATGATTTTTACTATGTTGCAGCTTTCCTGTTACTTCCATTCGAAATACAAATCAACCCAATCCAGCACCTATAAGAAGAATGGTTTGTGATATGTCCTCTGCCATTGTTGATTCTGCTTCATGCCACGTTCTCTGTTTTTGGAATGAATGAAACATATGGGGAAAAGAAAATGAGAGTTGGAAAACGAAATCATGTCTAAAATGTGTGGATTTGAGTGGAAAATGAGGAGACAAGAAAATAAGTTCTATCTTCTTCTTAATCCTACATCTCTAGCATGAGGAGATAATTAGTTGATATTAGCAAAAGTGTATTATATACCACTATTTGTTTAAATTTTTAATCTGCTCCAAGTATATCTGATCTATGGTAGGATAGTTTCTATGGGAAACAATATGATGGTTAATCCAAACAAAAGAAACTACTTCATGTTTTCTTTTCACTGTCCGTATTTTACATCAATCCAAACAACAAGATAATGAAAGAAACTAAAATTTTATTTTCTGTTCTTATTTCCTTCCCCCTACATGGAACATATCCAAACACTGTGTTCATTAACATTTATGCCATAATATGCTCTTCAGGAACATCGGCTGCAATTCAATACGGATCTGGAGCAATTTCTGGCTTCTTCAGCAAGGATAATGTCCAAGTTGGTGATCTTGTTGTAAAAAATCAGGTGAGTTAGGCTCTTTGTTTGGCATTTAAAATGTCATAGGGTGAAATTTGGTTTTTGATTATAATTGATTTATACCAGGATTTTATTGAGGCAACTAGAGAGCCAAGTCTGACTTTTATCGTGGGCAAGTTTGATGGTATACTGGGTTTAGGGTTCCAGGAGATTTCTGTTGGAGATGCTGTTCCTGTTTGGTATATGATAAATCCTATCTTTTTTAATCCCTTTTCTAAGTTATAAGTTTGAATAAACTCCATCTTTTGTGAAAACTGCTAGACCTGCTCATGCAGTTCATCAGATTGCATTCATATCCATAGGGGTATGTTTGGATCTTGAATAAGGCTAGGGTAACAGGAAACCATGCAAAGGAAAGTTATTTTCTTTCATTCCCAAATTCTCTTCGAAAGCATTTTCCGATTTCCAAACAGACCCCTAGAAAATCTAATGTTGGGCTTTGTGTTTTTCGACGTATTGTGGCTCTAGATATTACACTACTTAGAGAAAATTCGCTAAATGAGTAAACATAGGTGAGTTCATCAAATAGGAGTGTCATTGTTTCTTCCTAAAACAGGACACCTTCACTCCCAAAATAGCACTAAATAACTCCTCTTTTGGGGAAAAATATTTAACTCTATCTTAGAACTTTGTCCATGTTTTTGTCCTTGATTTCCAATGGAGCCAAAAGTTTACTAGTTTTTGGATTGAGAATATGATGAGAATATGATGGAATAAAGCAAAGTGGCTCCCTACACTGCATGTGCTTCTTTGTTAAGCAATTTTCGATGTGATTTTCATTATGGGTCATCCGGAAATGGTCTCACTGTGCCTTAGCACAGTGCGTACACCCGACCCCCCCTTATCCCACCGTGGGTGGGGAACCTTTGGGGCTTTGGGGTAATGTTGATGTTGTGGTGCATGTTTTACTTCTATTTGAGCAATTTCTTTAGTATTTTGTTTTTTTAAATTCTAGTTCTTACACTATCTGATTCACAAACAGGTACAACATGATGGATCAAGGTCTAGTTAATGAGCCAGTCTTCTCATTTTGGCTCAACCGGAATTCAGAAGATGAAGAGGGGGGAGAGATTGTATTTGGCGGGGTAGATCCCAAACACTACAAAGGGAAACATACCTATGTTCCAGTGACACAGAAAGGTTATTGGCAGGTAGAGCCGTAGAGGCATATGATAACTTCTTGGTGTTGTGTTGTGTATGCCTGTGTTGTGCTTAGTCTTAATAATTGTTATGTTATTTTGTTTGCAGTTTGAAATGGGTGATGTTCTCATCGATGGTAAACACACAGGTATACTACTATTTCTCATCTGCTAGTTTGACACCAGCACCATGAGTGAAAATGCTACTTATACATTACTTGCAATCATAGAGTACTGTGGCAGTGGATGTGCTGCAATAGCAGATTCGGGGACTTCGCTCATAGCCGGCCCAACGGTATGCTTTATATGATATTGTTTTCTGAGTTCAGTTGAGCGTATTTTGCCTACTCGGCAGTGTGCACATTTTCTGACTTCGTGCACAGTATTCGTGGCAAATATATACCCTATCCCCAAAGTATACATCTACATATTTGTTCCGATCTATTGGGAGATATCCTGATAGAACTGGTGTCACTCATCTATTACTTAGTCACATTGTCTACCCACTTAGTCCAATTTAAAAAATAGAGTTACTCGCCTAGTGCTTGGTGATTTTAACTTTGCTGAGGCCGGTTACGCCGTGAGTGACCTAGTCGTAGTAGAGAAAATAAGAATTGTGTTAATGTGAAATTAAAAGAACTTTGGTTTTCATTATACCAAGACTATAGATTCTCAATCAATAATCAAGATGTGTTTGTGGACAATACATAGAAGAAGACGAATACTTGAAGATAGTGTTTGATCTTCAACCAAATGATGATCAATCTTGGATATACAAAGTTAGGATTAATTACATAATTTGATCTTTAAATTCATTTTGAACCATGCTAATTGTATAATTCATTTTTTCAAACAAAAAAATGAAACCATTATTTTCTCCTAAAAAGGACTTGTCGGAGTTAGATTATTGGAATATTCCAGCATATCATTTAAAGTTACTACTAATACACGCCGAGTAATCACCTGTTACTTTTTATCAATCTCTCCCAACTCCTAAGTGTTACTTGTCTTTGACCCAGTACATGTGAGTAACAAGTTAACTACTTAAATTTGTTTTTTATTTGACTCTCCTCTTTCCACTCCCATGTTTCCCCTACGATGGGGTTTAGCCTGTGATAACATTGATCAACCATGCCATTGGAGCCTCTGGAGTAGTGAGCCAAGAATGCAAGGTTTTGGTTGAAAATTATGGGAAAAGCATTGTTGATTTGCTCTTAAGAGAGGTATTATTATGTCATTAATTAATTGGTTATATACAAAATAACTCTAGTAAATTTGGTGATAATAATGTTCAAGTACTTTCCATCGTTATAGGAAAATCCAAAGAAGATATGCTCCAACATTGGGTTATGCACGTTTGATGGAACTCGTGGTGTGAGGTTTGATTTAAGAGCTCAACATCTATTTTTATTTATAGAAAAATCCCACATTTAATATTTAACAATTTCATCCTGTGTATGCACAGTATGGGGATTGAGAGTGTTGTTCCTGAAAAGGAAGGGAGGTCAAATGGGAGAGGTGATGCTGAGTGTAATACTTGTGAAATGGCTGTCTTTTGGATGCAGTCCCTACTTCTTCAGAATCGCACAGCAGACCAAATCTTGTCTTCTGTCAATGAGGTAAATTATTCCCTCAATAAGGTTTACATTTGTTGAGTATATTGTTGTAGTTTCTGGCTTATATATATATAAGATGCAGTTATGTGAGCGGCTCCCAAGCCCAGTGGGAGAATCATCAGTTGACTGTGGACAGCTTTCTTCAATGCCTACAGTTTCCTTCACCCTTGGCAAAAAAGTATTCGACCTCTCCCCTGATGAGGTATGTTTGTTGTGGTGTGAATATACACTTCTATTTTCATGATTGTTGGTTTCCCACATAGAATAAGTAAAGAAAAAGTGACGGATTAATTCGACTTTGAGTTGAATAAGCTTAAAGAATGCGTTTAATATTTTGTATTTTACACTGGCTCTTGCTTGAGGAGGAAGAATACTAAAATGGTGGTTATGTTGCTGTGTTAACAGTACATACTAAAGATTGGTGAGGGTCCGGCTGCCCAATGCATAAGTGGGTTCACAGCGCTAGACATTGCTCCTCCACGCGGACCTCTTTGGTACTATTTCAACCTCCCCTTGAGTTCCAATCCTTCTTAAACAGGCAGTTGTGGCAAAGTGCTGTAACGAAAATGCTTTTGTTTCAGGATTTTGGGAGATGTTTTCATGGGACGGTATCACACTGTCTTTGACTATGGCAATCTGCAGGTTGGATTCGCTGAAGCTGCTTAGTGCTTCTGCTCTCGCTCGTATTTCGTTATGTCTATGGATATCTTCGTGTCCAAGTAGATCCTCTATGTTAACTGGATTTCTGCTTATCTAGCAACTTTGAACAATCTGTGTCTGTCAACAATGTGAAGCTTTCTTGAATTCTCTCACATTTTATAAGTTGACACAGATCAAAGGTGAAGTATGCCTAAAAAATAACCCTTAAACAGTCTCGTCTACATTTTCATATGCCTTTTTAGATTTCCCATTAATCTCAAGAATCTGTTTGTTCAAGTCCACTAGTATACTATAGTTGGTCCATATATATTTTTATTCACGATTTGATTAAATATTAAAACAATTTTTTTTTTACAATTTTACACCATTTCAAAAATGGAGTACATTAAGTGGATATCATGTTTTATAAGTCCTTGATAATGTCACGTATACAGGGATGGACTCGAGCCGGTTCGGGCCTGGACCGACCGGGCCTTTATTAGGAAATGGCATACCTGGAACCGGCCCGGGTAGCTACCGAGTCCAGGCTGGTCTGGGCCGATTACCTATTTTTTTTTAATTTTTTAATTACTTCCTACCCCACCCCACCCCACCCCCACACCCCAAACCCCTCCAAAGCACCCAACCCAACCCATTTACCTCCCAAAGTTAAAAAAAAAAAGTGGCCCGGGTCGGTTCACTATTTTGGAGACCTGCAGCCCGCCCTTGAATAGTACCGGGCCGGGTAGCCTGAACCAGAAAATTGACCCGGGTACCAGGTTGGGTCAGGCTGAAATAGTGCTGGGTTGGGCCGGTTACGGTCGATTGACCCGGCCCGAGTCCATGGCTACATGTATATAAGGCTTTACAGGACTAATATTTCATACTTCGTTCCATAAAAGTTGCAACATTGGAATTTCTGCACTATTTACACACCTTACTTTGACTACGATTTTCTAATAATATATATAATAAAAATATTATGTATATAATATTAATAAATTTGTATTAATGTAAATTTCCAATATATTAACTTTTTTAATGTTTACTAATACGTAAATAAATATAATTACAGTCAAAGTTGCGTGTTGGCAAACGTGAAAGTCAAATTGTTGCAACTTTTATGAAACGGAGGATAGTATTTAATAGTGACAGTAGGGTTGGACTCGGGTCCGGGCCGGGTCCGGGTCGGGCCTAGGCCCGGGCGGGCCGGCGGTTCAAGAATGGTGGACCCGGAACCGGCCCGGGTACCCACCGGGTCCGGGCCGGGTTGGGCCGGGCCTCCGGTTTGGTTTTTTTTTTTTTTTTTTTTTTTGCTTTCCTAACCCCCCCCCCCCCTCACCCCCACCCTCCCAAACACCCCCAAACCCATCCTACCCATCAAACCCAACCCGGGTGGAACCCCAAAAATGAAAAAAAAAAAAATCAATTTGGCCCGGGCCGGTTCACCAAAATTGAGACCCGAGCCCGGACCCGCCCTACCCCCCGGGCCTAGGCCCGACCCGGACCCGAGAACCGGGCCGGTCCCGGTCCTGCACAGTAGCGGGCCGGGCCGGTCCACGGGCCGGGTGGCCCGACCCGAGTCCAAGCCTAAGTGACAATGACAATTTGATATTAATTGATTGTTACAATATAGGTGACAATTATAGGAAAATATCTTCTCATAAGTTTAAACGATCATGAGAGAGAAGATATGAAAGACATTTCTCCTGATCAATTATTAACTTGATTATCTTATCTTTAAAAGCACTACATATGAGAAAGAAATCACATGCTCAATATTTAGTCTGCTTATCTTATTTCTTCTTTTATTATTTTATACTACCTTCGTCCTTTAAAACTTTGTAAACTTTCCTTTTTTGGATGTTCCACTAACTTTGTCACTTTTCCATTTAAGTAAAGAATTTGTGGTTCCAGTTAATTCTGTCTCCTCTGCACCAACCTTAATCACACAGTTTTTACTTTATTAATCTCCGTGCCGGTCAAACTTGGCAAAGTTTTAAGCGACAGAGGGAGTACTTAGAAGCACTATGCATGACAGAGATTATTACCTCGTTCAATTATTAGTAAGCTTACCTTCTTATATCTAAAAACATTACTGATGGATAGTGTACCCGGGGGGTAGCTTATTCGAGGGGTTATCACGAGGAATAACAAGAGAGAAGTCAGAGCAAGCAAGTATATATAGAGAGTATATTATAAAGAGTGAAGCGTTTTCAGCGTGGTTACAAATGGGGAAATGAGGTGCTATTTATAGTAGCAATAAATGCCGAACAAGGACACGTGTCAAGCGTCCATTGGCCGAGAGGTCACCTCAACTAGTTGGCGCTGGCAACCGCATGTGGCCGCATTTAATGCGGCTGTTGGATGGGACGTCGTACTTGGTACGGTGACCCAGATGCGCGTGGAGGGAGGATCCTGTCGTGCGAGCTGCCTTCGGCCGTATAGTAGTTGCCGAAGGCTCTCTGTTGCCGAGGGCACGCTAGTGCCGAGGGCTACTGTTTTTTTGCCATTTTCCTCCCAGTTTCTTAGTTTGCTTGAAAAACCCGTTCTGTGAGAGATTTGAGCCTTCGGCCAGGGGGGCGAAGGCTCCCCAGTGTGCGCTGTGGGCTGCTAAGTGCTTGGGGCGCCGTAATTTGGGCCTGCTGTGCTTCCTGGGCCGGTTGGGCCTTCATTGGTGTAGTAGGAGTCTGTGGGCCGGGGATTCCCGGGCCATATACTCCATCAGGAGTCCCTCACTCCTTTTGCTGAAAGGTACTTGAGGGAAAAGGAGTAATTTGTGCTTGCCCTTTGATGTTGTCCCATTGTAATCTCTGAAGTTGGTGAGGAGTTGTTGTTTTCATGTCCCTGCCGAAGGTAGTCCCTCAGTTACCCACATGTCGGGACTTGAGGGATTGCTTTTGCCGTTTGTTGGAATTTTTCACCATTTTGTAATTTAATGATTTTCCCGAAGGGGTCCTCCAGTCCCCCACTCCTTGAGGCACTTGCGAAGTGGTGAAAAGGAGTGAAGCAGTTGCGTTGCTGTTGCGGGTCGAAGGCTGACGCTTTTCGTTTCATTTTGGGGGATGCCTCGTTAAAAACCTCATTAGGAAAAACCCTGTGGGAAAAAATCCTAATGAGGGAAAAAGAGTGCACCGGATTCCCCCAACGATGAATCGAAAATGTGAAACCTTGGCTCAAAATGGAGAATAATGGTAATGCCGAGGGCTCTCCTTGTTCTGAGGGCTCCTTGTTGTATTGCTGAAGGCGCGTCGTTGATATTCTGGGAGGCGTCGAAGTAGAGTCCCTCAATCCATGGGACTGAGGGCGTGATAAACGTAAATAGTAGCTGTGAAGATCCCGAAGGCTTCACGTCCTTTATTATTTAGCTGATGAGGGGAGCACCCGAAGGGTCCCGTTTCCTGCGTGCCGGGGGCGCGCTTGTTGATGAAGTGATATTCCCCGGGGGCTGCCCGGAAATTAATGTGTTGTAGGGGGGAGGATACATGAGAGGTCCACCAGTTGTGAGCCCAGGGGGTCCCCTTTGTGAGGTGGAGCGAAGGAGGGAAGCCCGGGGACTACCCCTTTATTTAATGAAGGAGTGTTTACCCGAGGGCGTACCTCCAGGTTCCCAGAATATAGCCGTTGTAATGTGACCGTTGGAGGGGGTACACGTGGCGCGTGATGGTTGGCTGCCCATGGGCGGCGTCACCGGTTGGGCGAAGACGCGGCGTGTAATGATGACCTTTTGCCGAGGGCCCGGTTTTTTGGGCCCAAGCCCGGATCTGGGCGCCTATAAATACCCCCGACCAAGGCCATTCGCCTTTGTGCGACCATACTGTTAGCGAAGCTCTGCCAAAATTTCTAGAGAGAGAAACTCCGGCCTTCGGTCAAACCAAGTCTCAGAGGTTAGTTCTCCTTCTGTCCTTAGCTCTATTTGAGTACTTAGCTTTTGGCCTTAGGGTTAGGCTTTAGGACCCTTCAGGAACCCTTCTGTGTACGAATTTTTTGACCCCTCGCCTTTTAGAAGTAATGTCGTCAGCTAGTGATTCCCAAGACATCTCCGAGGAGGCTTCAGTGAACATCGAAGTGGCGTCTGACGTGGAATCCTCAAGCGAGCAGCTCTCGGTCATCGACGACAGGGCCGTAGCCGAGGCGATACAGGGTGACCTTTGGCTTGAACTCGAGGCTGAAGACTTTGAGCAGGTGAACGTGGATGAAGAGCTTGCCATCGCCTGTCAGGTGGCCGAGGACGAGGCCCAGAAGGAGGGCCTGAAGGTGACTGTAGCTATCCCTCCTCCTCGGCGTGATACCGAAGCTGGGAGCTCCCGGCATCTTGACGCCGTACCCCTCAGTGTGGCCCCAGGGAAGAAGAGAAAGAAGACGAGGACGGCTCCGAAGAAGAAGCAAGCTGCCGTCGACGCTGGCCAGCCAGTGGGACTGCCCGAGGGCTATTCTTTCCTGAATACGGCCGCCTTGGAGGTCAAAAACAAAGCTACCCGAGGGGAGATGATGGCGGCACAATTTTTGGTTGGACCTTCGGCGCAGGTGGTAGAGCCAAAGCCGGATGATGTGCTCCTCCGTGCCCCCGAGGGCTGTTTTGCCGTACATCTGCTTTCGGTGGAGCTGGGTCTCAGATTTCCCCTTCATCCCTTCGTGTTGGAATACCTACGCTTCGTCAAGCTAGCCCCCTGCCAGTTGACCCCGAACAGTCACTCATACCTGGCAGGGTTCCTGTCGTTGTGCCTCAGCCGCAAGGTCCCCCCTACTCTGGAGCAATTCTTTCTGTCGTTCAACTTGTGTCGGGGGGGTCATTCGAATGCCGGGGGCTATGGTAATTTGCAGCAGCTCCCGAAGTTCATGATTTTCGACGAGGCGCCTTCGTCTCACAAGGGGTGGAAAGACAAGTTCTGCTACATCCGTCTGGCCGAGAACCCTTTCTCCGCTCCGCTTGGTGATAGGTTTCGGCGGCACCTGAAGGCAGAAGGGTATGCCCTCGAGAAAAATGGGCGGGTGTTGTCCAAGAAACCGGAGGGGTCTGATAAGCACGTGTCCATCAAAGGCGCAACGCTCTCCAGTGAGTTTTACAAGCTTGGCTTCCGTCAGTACCGGCTGATGGGGGAGAAAGAGGAAGGCTACCCCACGATTGAGCGCGTATATGAGAGCGCCGAAGGTTGTTGCAATGCCGAGAGCTTTAATTTTCATACTTAGAATTTTTTTTTCCGCTTTGTTGTAGTAGTAAACTAACCCTTGTGTGCCTTCTTGTGTTTCAGGACCAGATATGGACGCCCGGAACCTTGTCAAGCTGAAGAGGCAACTCGCCAAGGAAGACCAGAAGGAGGAGGCCCCCGCACAGCAGAGGGCGGTCGACGAGATATTCCCTAAGGCGGGAGCGGCCGAAGAGGCCAAGGAGGTAGGGCCCGTCGTGGAGACCGCCGTCGGAGGCTCCCCCGGTTTGGAGCCGAAGAGGAAGAGACTTGGGAAGGACCCGGCACAACCGGAGTTGAAGGAAGCCCCCGTTGTGGTCGTAGATGAATCTTCTCCCCCCAAGCCTTCGGGTCAAGCCACTGGTCTGACATGGCCCCAGGACAAAATCCAATTCTCCATCACGAAGGGGACTGCTATCATGCACGGGACCCTGAACCCGAAGGAGTTTTTGAGGGGTGCCACCCCTCCGACCGATAAGTCTGTGCTCTCCCGCCAAGCCAATGATGTCCTCTGCTCTAAGGTTCTGATGGCCTCGGTTACGGTAAGGTTCTTTCCTTCTCTTTTGCAGGTAACTTAATTCTTTACGTGTGTAGTGACTTAACCTTCGGTAATTTATGCTTGCTTTCAGGCAAGCCTTGGCCTTGGCGAGCTGGTCCAGAGGATAGAGCAGTATGATTCGGAGAAGAAGAAAGCCGATGAGGCATTGGCTGAGGCCCGAAGGCAGCTCAAAGAGGCCGAGGAAGCTCGCAAAGCTGAGCAAGAGGCTTTTAGTGAAATCCTCGAGAGCTCCAAGACGGTGGTCAGGGCCGAAGGCAAGGCAGAGGCGGAGAAGGCTGCGGCCGATGCTGCCAAGAAGGCCGCGAAGGATGCCGAGGAGGCCCATATCAAAGCCGTCGCCGAAGCCCGGGAGGATGTTGTTGCCGCTTTTGCTGAGGAGGGATGGAAAGCCGAAGGCCGGCAGGAATGGGTGACTTCGGTGGTGGAGGCTTCGGTGAACGAATGGGTGAAAGGCCCAGGCGCAATGTGGCTGGCCCGAAAGGGGAAAGAGTATTATGACGGGGGTGAGTACTTTACTCAGGCCCTTGTATATCGAAGGCTGTCCCGGCATCTTGGGGTGGACCCGAAGGCCTTCGACCCGGCATCCTATGGTCTCCCTTCCCTTCAGCCAGACCCCAGGGTTCCCCTCCCTGAAGGTGTTGCGAGGCCTGATTTGGAAGACTCCATGCTGATGGCCGAGGGCAGTGACGAAGAGGAAGAGACCGGGGATGATGCCGCGTCTAAGCCTGTAGTAGAGGACGCCTTCGGGAATGATGTTGTTGATTTGTAATCTGTACTTAGTAAATATTTGGGACTTACTTTGTAATGGTCACATTTGTATGCTTCCGGCCCTGGCCATCGTTGTAACAATTACATTTACTCTTCTTTTTGATGGATGAATGTTAGCCCTCGGGCCTTGCGTATTTGACTTGTTTTCTTTAACTTATTTCCTCTCGAATGTATGCCGTCGTTTTCTCTTGAATGTATGTTTAGGACTTAGAAAATTTTTCTAAGTGTAGCCCACCATAGGGCCTTCGGGTGTTTGTAGTTCAATTGCTGTGAGATGATTAGGTTGAGAACCCAATCCTTAGGACTTAGAAAAATTTCTAAGTGTAGTTTGCCCTTGGAAGCCCTCGGCTGGTAGCCTCCTTCCTGATGTGTGAATATTGGACCGAGGGCCCAATATATAGGACTTAGAAAATTTTCTAAGTGTGTTGTAGATGTTGAACCTTCGGTCAGTGAGGAGTCTGTCCGAGGGGAGAATATTTAGGACTTAGAAAATTTTCTAAGTGGATCTCAGATGTTGAGCCCCCGAGTGGTCCTGATAGGAGCCCTCGAATCATTGGGTGAACCTTCCTGTTGCGTGGATATTTGGCCGAGGGCCAAATATTCAGGACTTAGCCTTACTTCCAAATGCATGGTGTCAAGTAGCCCTCGGCTCCGGGGTGATAGCCTTCTCCTTGATGTATATGTAGTTTGACCGAGGGAAAAATATGTAGGACTTAGAAAATCTTCTAAGTGCTGTTGCATCACGTAGCCTTCGGCTATCATGGTCCCTCAGTTGAAATATTGATCAGGTCGGGGGCTCAATCTTCTAAGTGTTGCTTCCTTGTGTAGCCTTCGGCTAGTAGTGTTTCCCCTCGGTTGTTGGGTGATATATGAGCCTCCGGCTGTTGTCATTTTCCAAAAGTGTGGGCTTAGGAAAATTTGTAGGACATTGATGTTGTAGTGAATGCTGGTGGGATATAGGTTCCCTCGGCATTCACTTGAAGGGTTGTTGAGTTGCCTTAGTCAGTTGCATCCCCTTTTACGGGATAGGACCCCTCGGTGGCAATGGATGACCGATGGTAGGTGCCCTCGGCACTTATTTGAAGTGGACTTAGCCGTTTAGTGTACTTGAGACAGTCCAATCCCGTTGTATTGCTGAGTAGTAACCTTCGGGAAATAGGAGCCTTCAGTTACCGGAGGTGTTCCCGTAGGGAGCCCTCGGTATGCTGTGATTTGTTGGAGTGTTGTACTCATTGATTTCTCGATGAGTCTACTCCCCTTCACCTTTTTTTTTGGTTGGTGGTGAAGGGAAGGCATCAAGAAACTTGGTTTCTTGGTAAGGCTGGGCCTATCAGGAGACCATCAGATTACACCAATGGCTCTCCTCCCTCAGGTTAACCTTCCGAGTTCCGAGGGGATCGAGGGTCGTTTCCTGGGCACAAGATATGGTGGTCTGTAACCTGCCTCCCCTTGGGGGATGGCGCGGAAAGCGCCTCAGTTTTGAAAGTCGTCCCCTCGGCGCTAGACATAGTCCGTGGCCTGCCACACCCTTGGGGTGGTAGCGCGGGGAGCGTTTCGGTTTGGAAGTCGAATCCTGGGCATTTCTCGTGCCTGTCATACCCTTGGGGTGATGACGCGGAAAGCGTTCCGTTTTTGAAAGTCGAATCCTGGGCATTTCTCATGCCTGTCATACCCTGGGGTAGTGACGCGGAAAGCGTTTCAAGGAAGGATTTTCATTTGCACACTAGTTGCAAATGGCCGGGGGCACTACGTGCCGCCGGCACCGATGGTGACGCCTTCGGTATATGCGTCCTCGTGGGGTACGACTTTAGAAACAACACTTGGTGTTAGTTTCGATATGTAGCCCCCCGGTATTTGGTACCGAGGGGTCTTCTGTAGGGACACTTAGTGTTCTTCTTCTATTTGATGTTGATGGTGGAGATGTGTGCCCTCGGTACTTGGTACCGAGGGGTCTTGAAATGAAACACTTGGTGTTTCCACTGTTGTTGGAAGTGTTGGTGGTGTCCGCCCTCGGCACTTGGTGCCGGAGGGGGTTCTTCTCGTGGTGAGGCCTGGGGCCTGTAGTCGGTATGAGGGCTTGGCCGCTCATAAGTGTGTTGTGGTTGTTCTTGGTGTCCTGAATGTGTCTTCATTCTTCAAAATTGGAGGCCTTGGGCCATAGGATAGTACATTCACTAGTTATGAGGGCTTGGCCGCTCTTACATTATTGATAAAATTTAACTAAGTGGTGTACATTCCAGTGCCTAGGGACCTCTTTCCCGTTGGGGCGTTTGAGCTTGTAAGTCCAAAGTTTGATGATGGCTGCTATGATGTAGGGGCCTTCGAACTTTGGTGCCATTTTGCCTCCCTCGGTCGGTTGGCTGGCTTCCCTCCTCCGGAGGACATAGTCCCCCACTTGGAATTCTCGGGTGCGAACCTTGGCGTCGATGTAGCCTTTGACTTGCCTTCGGTAATTTTCTGCTCGGATAAAGGCTTGCTCCTGGCGTTCTGAAAGGAGGTGGAGGTCGAGGGCCATATTGTTGTCGTTGACCTCGGGGTCATATTGGATCACCCTCCGGGTGGGAAGGGTGACTTCCGTAGGAGCTTTGGCTTCAAACCCGTAGCAGAGGGAGAAGGGTGTTTCACGTGTTGCTCGCCGAGGGGTGGTGCGGTAGGCCCAAAGGATGTTGTGGAGTTCTTCTACCCAGCCACCGCCCTCGGCCTCCAGCTTCTTTTTTAGGCCCTCGAGCAAGATCCGGTTGGCGTTCTCTACTTGCCCGTTGCCCTGAGGGTAGGCAACGGAGGAGAAGGTGTGTTTGATGCCCCATGCCTCCAAGAGGGCACAGAAGGGGGCTGCCTCAAATTGTGTTCCGTTGTCGGAGATGATCTGCTGGGGGACGCCAAACCTTGTGAGGATGTTCTTGAGGACGAAATGACGGCACTTCGCCTCTGTGATGCTGGCGAGGGGCTCAGCCTCCACCCACTTGGTAAAGTAGTCGATGGCCACAATGATGTACCTGTTGTTGGAGGTACCCCTCGGCAGAGGGACCACAAGGTCTATCCCCCATCGCGAAAAGGGGACGGATGTGCTGATGGGGGCATAGTTGACCGCTGGCCTGCCGGGGGCTTTCTGGAAATGTTGGCATGCGGTGCACCTTCGGGCAAGGTCAGCACAATCCCTGGCCATGGTTGGCCAGAAGTAGCCCTGGAGAGTGAGCCTTCGGGACATGGAGAAGGGTCCCTGGTGAGCTGAGCAAGTGCCACTGTGCACTTCCTCCATTGCGACCTCGGCTTCGTCTTGATGAAGGCACCGAAGTAGCGTGCCGTTGTAAGACCATTTGTAGAGCCTTCCGTCTTCGATGGTGTAGCTAGGAGCCCTCAGCTTTGCTAGTTTAGCGCGGGTCTCATTTTCGGGTAGCTGCCCTGTGGAGATGAAGGTGATGATATATGAGATCCAGTCCTCTTGGCGTTGTTGTGTGTTCATGACGGGGCTCGCATGGATACTTGAGAGACTGAGTTCCTCAATTTTGGCAATCTTAGAGATGTGCTCGGGGGATTCGGCCGAGAGCTTAGATAGTATGTCGGCCTCGGAGTTCTGAGCCCTCGGTATTTGAGTGAGAGAGTGTGCCTCAAATACCTTAAGCAACTCCTTGACCGCCTCCTTGTACTGTTTCATTCTTCCCTCTTTGGCCTCATACTCCTCGGAGATTTGGCCAACGACTAACTTGGAGTCGCATTTGATATGGATCTGTCGAGCCTTCATGTTGGCAGCCAGCCGAAGGCCACATAGGAGGGCCTCATACTCGGCCTCGTTGTTGGAGACTTTGAAGGAGAAGCGGATTGCATAGTAGGCTTTGAAGCCCTCGGGAGTAATGAGGACTGCCCCTCCCCCGCATGCTTTGGTTGCGGAGGAGCCGTCGGTGTAGAGGGTCCACCAGTCGTCCGAGGTAGCCGAGGGCTCCCCGTCCGTGGCTGCCCTTGCGGTACACTCCGTCACAAAGTCCGCCAGGGCTTGGCCCTTGATGGCAGGCCTCTGACGGATGTCAATGTTGTACTGGCTCAAGAAGATAGCCCATTTCACCATGCGGGAGGAGCTGGTGGGGCTCCTCATGAGGGCGCCGAGGGGTTGATGAGTGAGGACCTGAACCGGGTGAGTCTGAAAGTAGTGGCCCAACTTCTTGACGGTCCAAACGATGGCTAACACCGTTTTTTCCACAGGGGAGTACCTGAGCTCGGCCTTCCTCAAGGTCTTGCTTACATAGAAGATGGCATGTTGGATGTCGTCTTCCTCCCGGATGAGCACAGAGCTGATGGCTGCCGGGCTGACCCCAAGGTAGAGGTAGAGGGTCTCCCCTACCTTTGGTTTGGAGAGCACAGGGGGTGAAGATAGGTACCGTTTGAGCTCGTCGAAAGCCTCCTGGCATTCTGAAGTCCATTGAAAGCCAGCCGTCTTCCTCATGATCTAGAAGAAGGGTAAAGACTTCTCCGCTGATTTAGATAGAAAGCGGCTGAGGGCTGCCGGGCGGCCCGTCAACCGTTGAACTTCCTTCACATTGTGTGGGGGCTCCATGTTGATGATGGCCTGGATCTTCTCGGGATTGGCCTCAATACCCCTTCGGCTCACCATGTAGCCTAAGAATTTGCCCCCTTGGACGCCGAAGGTGCACTTCTTCGGGTTTAGCCGAAGGTTGAACTTTTGCATGATGACGAAGATTTCCCGGAGGTCGTCGGCATGGCTGGAGGATTGTTTGCTTTTGACGATCATGTCGTCAACATAGGCCTCCATGGTGCGCCCTAGGACAGCTTGAAAGACTCGGGCCACCATCCGGGTGTAAGTGGCCCCTAAGTTCTTTAGGCCGAAGGCCATCACTAGGTAGCAGAAGATGCCCTCGGGAGTCATGAAGGCTGTTTTTTCGGCGTCTTCCTCATGCATGGAGATCTGATGATACCCGCGGAATGCGTCAAAGAATGTCATGATTTCACACCCCGCGGTCTCATCTACAAGTTGATCGATATTGGGCAAAGGAAAAGGGTCCATGGGACACGCCTTGTTGAGATCCGTGTAGTCCACACACATGCGAAAGGTAGGAGGCTTCTGTGCGAGGACTACGTTCGCCAGCCATGAGGGGTATTTTACCTCCTTGATGTGCTTAATAGAAAGGAGCATGGCGACCTCCTTCTTCACAAATTCCCTCCTTTCGGCGGAGAGGGGTCTTCTTCGTTGCTGTATTGCTTTTGCCGAGGGGTCCACCGAGAGGCGGTGGGTGATGACCCTTCGGCTTATTCCCGGCATGTCCTCCGGCCCCCATGCAAAGACAATGGAGTAGGCGCGGAGGACGTCGGTGATACCGGTCTTCAGATCTTCAGGGAGCTGGGTCAGCCCTCGGCCTCTTTTCTTCTTCGTCGATGGTTCCGGTGATTGTGTCAACACGGAATTCCGCCTTACTTACTCTCTTCGTGACTTGAAGATAGCAAGCGCGGGCAATTTTCTGATTCCCCCGGGAGTAGCCAATGCCCCCCTCGGCGGGGAACTTGAAGCAGAGGTGCCTCATGGAGATGACGGCCTCGAGGTCCTCGAGGGCTGGCCGGCCGAGGATGATGTTGTGGGCGCAGCTGATGTTGACGACGACGAACTCCACTTCGAGCTGGGCTCTATGGAGGCCGTCGCCGAAGATTACCGGGAGGGTTATTACCCCCTCGGAATCAATAGTATCGCTGGTGAAGCCGGCAAGAGGGATCTTAATGGGCCGAAGGGACCCCCTCTCCAGACGCAACTCTCTAAAGGTGCTGAGGTACATCACATTGACGGAGCTGCCCGTGTCAATGTAAGTTCGGTGAATGATGGTGTTGTTTATTTCAGTCCGAATCACCAAGGCGTCCCTGTGAGGAGAAGAAGCAGGAGGGAGATCTGCGTTGGTGAAGGTGATGGGTTCCTCCCTCAGCCGCTTTATCGGGGGCATATGAGTGACTTCCCCCACGTAAAGCGATTGAGCCCACTTTTTCCGCTGGCTGGTGGAATCGCCCCCTGTATTGTCACCGGTGATCATGAGGATGTGGCGTTTTTTCTCCTGGTAGTGGGGGTACTCCTCTTCTTCCTCCTCCAAGTTTCCGATCTCCCTCTTCTTGCTGAGGGGGATGGTGTTCGGGTTCACCCAAGCGTTCACCTTCGTGTGGTGCCCTCGGGGAGGTCCCTGATGAGAAGGTCCCTCCTGCCGAGGGCTCTGGATAAATTGGGACAGGTGCCCCGCTTGTATCAATCTCTCGATGGCCGTCTTTAGCTGATGGCAGTCATCGGTTCTGTGCCCCTGGTGCCGATGGAAACGACAGTAGGGGAACTGACGGTTGATAGCATGTACCTCCGAGGGTGCGCGAGAATCACGCTCAACGAGGCCCCTCTCCTCGGCAAAATCAAGGATGATGCTGACGGGGTGCGTCAATGGTGTCCGGGGGCGGTCCAGAAGAATGGGTTGTGCCCAAGTCTTAGGGTTGTTCTTATAACCTCCCTCGGGCTTGGCTTGGCCTTGCCGAGGGCGGTCATCAGAGGGTCCTGAAGCCTTGGGTTGATTTGGAGGAGCTCCCGGCCCCCGGTTGTTCCTATTGTCAGCCTTCGGGGGTTGCTGATCCGGATGCTGGTGGTATTTCTCCACCTCCTCGGCCTCGGCATATTGGTCCCCCCGCTTCAGGGCCCTTATGTAGTCGCGGGGGGGTTCAATGATGAGGCTCCTTGAAAAGTTGCCGGTGCGGAGGACAGTTTGTAGGAGGGCCAGGCGGGTCCCGTCGTCAGCACCGTCGACTTTGTCGGCTTCCGTTCTCCAGCGCTCCAGGAAGTCCCGAAGGGTCTCATCCCTCATCTGGCGTACGGTTAGGAGGTGGGAGAAGTGCTTCCTCGTGCGACGCCTCCCGGCAAATTGCGTCAAGAATCGCTGGGCGAGTTCTTGCCACGAATCAATGCAGCCTTCGGGCAACCGGTTGAACCATTCGTACGCCGGCCTCTCTAAGGTGGAGAGGAACCAACGACACAAATATTCGTCCGACGCCCCTACCATCATCATGCTGTTCTGATATTTGCTGTAGTGTTCCTGGGGGTCCGTCTTCCCGTTGTAGGGCTGTATGTGTTGCCCTCGGTATTTTTCCGGGATCCGGGCCGCCAATACCCTTGGGGTGAATGGCGTCCGGGTCCGGAGCTGGATGATGGGTTCCCCGGAGCCCTCAGCAACCTTCTTCTGTAATTCCTCCATTTTGGCCATCATGGCCTCGTATTTGAGGTCTGAATGAGGGGTGGAGGTGTTGGCGTGAGCTTTGTTGGCCTCCATTTCATCAAGTCGACGTTGGAGGGCCGCAATAATTTCGTCCCGGGGGTCCCTCGGGAGGGTCTCCGCCCCCTGCGAACGAACCCGGGCCGAGTGGGCCTGGTTGATTCGGTGGCGAGCATCGTCGGCATGAAGGGGTGCCTTGCCTTTGTCCCGAGGAGGACGCTCCTCGTCTGCCCTCGAGACAGACCCTCCGCTTTCCTGGGGCCTTTGGAGTGCCTTTCCTCCGAGGCGGTCTTGGACCCCTCGGCGGTCTTGCCCCCCTCCGAGCCGGTTGAGGGCGGAAGTGCGGGGCCTTTCTCTGTTGTCATTGTGGCGGTCCCGGGACTGAACCTCCTGGGAGGCCGTATCTTGGGCCACTACCCCTTCGTCATTCCCAATCCGAGGGATGGGGTTTCCGAAGGGGTGTGGCAGAGGGGGAAGCAGGATGTTCTCCCCAACCTGGGGTTGAGCCGGAGCCAGGGTGCTGAAGGCACCCGGGTTCTGAGTGAGCGTCTGGATGAAGGCGGAGAGCGCCGAATGAACGTCGATGGTGAGAACCGGGGGCTGACTTGGTCATCGCTCCGGTTCTTCTTCTTGGCCTCGATGCCGAGGCGGGCACCGGGGGCATTCTGCTGGATCTGAAGGCGTAGGTCGACAGCCGCCTGTTCCAGCCCAGCGATGACACCGCCCTCGGGAGCCCTGTGAGAGGCTTCGGGGGCGTTGACGTCGCCGAGGGCCAGGTTCTTGTCTTCTACGTTTTTGGAGTTGGCACGTGTTGTTCTCACCATTTTGGTAGAGGGCTAGTGTTTGGCGAAGGGGGAGGGTTTCTTACTTGATTGTTCGACCTCTCAACGAGAGCACCAAATGATGGATAGTGTACCCGGGGGGTAGCTTATCCGAGGGGTTATCACGAGGAATAACAAGAGAGAAGTCAGAGCAAACAAGTATATATAGAGAGAGTATATTATAAAGAGTTGAGCGTTTTCAGCGTGGTTACAAATGGGGAAATGGGGTGCTATTTATAGTAGCAATAAATACCGGACAAGGACATGTGTCAAGCGTCCATTGGCCGAGAGGTCACCTCAACTGGTTGGCGCTGCCAACCGCATGTGGCCGCATTTAATGCGGCTGTTGGATGGGACGTCGTACTTGGTACGGTGACCCAGATACGCGTGGAGGGAGGATCCTGTCGTGCGAGCTGCCTTCGGCCGTATAGTAGTTGCCGAAGGCTCTCTGTTGCCGAGGGCACGCCAGTGCCGAGGGCTACTGTTTTTTTGCCGTTTTCCTCCCAGTTTCTTAGTTTGCTTGAAAAACCCGTTCTGTGAGAGATTTGAGCCTTCAGCCAGGGGGCCGAAGGCTCCCCAGTGTGCGCTGTGGGATGCTAAGTGCTTGGGGCGCCGTAATTTGGGCCTGCTGTGCTTCCTGGGCTGGTTGGGCCTTCATTGGTGTAGTAGGAGTCTGTGGGCCGGGGATTCCCGGGCCATATACTCCATCAATTACGTATGATATAGAAACTCCCACTGAATTATTAGTGTGTTTATCATCATTACCTAAACCATTACATATTGGAGCCCCCACTCAATTATTAGCCCGTTTAGCTTATATCTAAAAGTACTACATATGAGAGAGAAAATTCACTAGCTCAATTATTAGTCCGCTTAATTTATATCTAAAAGCACTACGTGTGAGAGATGATTTTTCCCCGTTCAGTTAATAGTCCGCTTATCTTATACCTAAAATCGGTATACATGAGAGGCGAAATTTACCCGCTCAATTATTAGTCTGTTGATCTTATACCTAAAATCACTACACGTGTAAGAGGAAATGTCCCCGCTCAATTATTAGTCTGCTTATCTAGTCTAGTATACTTAAAAACACTACATATGAGATAAAAAAATTCTGCTCAAGTATTACTCCATTTATATTACCTGATATCTAAAAGCACTACGTATGATACAGAAAATTTTACATTTTCTCGCTCGTCAATTATTCCGCTTATCTTATACGAAGTACAAAAATACTACATATGAGAAAGAAAATTCATCCGTTCAATTATCTGTTGTTACTAATAACCCATATTGAAGTTGAAGTCTACTACGGATTTGAAATGTCACATACTAATAGTTAGATAACCAATCAAATATGTGTTTGGACATTGTATATTTCAAAGTCTATAATTATGTGATACGTTCTTTAATAGTAACGATGACGTGAGGTGTCAAACACACTCAAATGAGAGAGAGCGACAATGTAAATCTTTCTAATGGGACTACGGTAAGGTATTTCGATTTTGGTTAAACTTGAATTTAATAATTTCAATTTCTTTATTTATGACCTGTATAACTCTGGTTGAGTAAGCTTAACAGATCATAGTAGAAAAATGTGGTGCTATTCCGATCCTTTAATCTATCTAAAGTGCACCTATTTATATCACTCACAATTGATTTTTGGTTTGTAGTAACACTATTATAAGATAAGCGGTTACACAAACCTTATACCTGGCTGAAAAGCCTTTACGCAAACCTGCCCTCGCCTATACATATATGCGTAAGGCTTAGGTTTGCGTCAACTTTGATATTTCGACCTTTAGAGCTTTTAGCGCCAAGATCATTCTGTAAAAGATTTACACGGTATATCAAAAAGGGTTTCACTGATCATCTTCTTCATATTATTATCTGATCCCTTGTTTGTATGCATTGAATAAATATCATCGATGTCACTAAAAATACAAAGGGCTCATTAGGAAGGTCAAAAAAAATCTTTTAACTACCTAACCAGATCGGGCGGTTTGACCCGATACCCAGCCACCCGCCCTAAAAACGGATTCGGTTGGGCGCAAATCCGTTAATGGGTGTAAAACCGGAAAAAACGGTCTCCCGGCCGAACTCGAGACAGGCCCGGACGCGAAGTAGTTCAGAATGTTATCAAGACGCGAAGTAGTTCAGAATGGTGTTAATGTTGGAGATAGGTATCCGTTGAAGATTTGGTTACCTCTGCAGAGGTTGGGCCTGACTGTTAGCTTCCACGACAAGGAAGGAGTGATAGATGGTCGTTATAGTAATATCCAGAAGAATGCCATGTTGTATTATCTTTGTTATAAGTTTAGCGACGAAGTTCATTACGCTTCCTTCAATATATCCTCACGTATAACTTATGGATATTAAGTGTAATCACAGTTGTAGGGAATGTGTATTCCAATTAATAAAGTGATTTATAATTTCAGAAAACAACAATTCTTATTATTATAATGTTTCGACATATATACCAAATTCAATATTAAATCCAAACAACAATCGCTTAGGCTTCTAGACCGCGCAGCGGAAAGCACTCAAAATCTCGTGGTGTGTTGATGAGATGACTTAGTTGCATTTAATAGAGCTATCCTTGCATCTCTGTTTGCTATGTCTTGGGCTCGATCTTCGTTGAAAGAAGTGTTAGATCCCACTTGAGATATTGAATCTTTTGGACCTACGGTGGATCCCAATGTAGGTCCCTCAATGCTATGCCTGGTTGGGTGAGTAGGTTGCATTGATGCGCTGACGACGGTATGAGCTTGGCGATTTCTTTGTACACGTCGTAGTGCATTGGCCTTGGGTTTCGCAACATGCTCAACAGAGACATCGTCCCCACTAAAGTCGGGACTTATTATCTTAATTTCAGGGGGTCTCAGCATCGGTTTTACTGTTATCTCCTTCTCCATTGATAGCTTAAGGTTGGCCTTTATCTTGCAGAATCTTGAGGTTTCAATGACGTTAGATCCCATCAGTCTGTATCTTGCTACCCATGACCTCTCTTTTTCGGACATTGAAATGTACGAAGTTCCGTAGTAGCACAAGTTTACAGCACAATTAATTGGGAATTGGAATGTGGCCTGTAATTGGTCATCTTCCTGCAACCTTATGTCCCTCATCTCAAGAATAACAGTCCCGGTGGCGTTATAAGGACACTGGGGTCTGTAAGCGATGAAACATCTGTCGATACAATATGAGTGTCCCTGTAATCTGTGAAAAGCTTGTGAGAGTAAGGTAGGAAAGCGCAGGTGTAAGGGTTTCCATGTCGAAGAAGCGGATGCTTCATGGATATCTGATTTGTGAGTACCATAAATTTCATCGGAGATGTTGATATTAATCGCCGAGGTATCCATGCGTAGGGATGTTAATGGTGAAAGGTTATCGGATTTATCAGTTATAGACAAAATGCCCGGTGCGTGGTTTCTTCAGTACTCACTATTGGTATTTAAGAAGTGTCACTCTTTGGTGCCACTCTTTCGCCCCGGAGCAAACTTCTGAAATGAAAGAGTGATAAGGGGACAATATATAGGGGGAGGGCATCCTGTTAATATTACCAGGATGCCCTCCCCCGTGCTTTATATTGTGGGCCCCGCTAGGGGTATTTTGGGTATTTCGCGTAGTGGGTGTACGAACCCGGCCCACGTGTCTTTAATTGAGTGGGGTACGGAATGAATAAAGAACAATAGTGCCATATGCCTAACTTCTTTGATTTCAAATTGGGTACCAATCATTTGAAATAGAAAATGAACTTGTAATTTTAATTGAAATTTTGGAATTATACAATAAAAATAAAGTTTTACGTAAAAGGAAATATATTTAACATGATTTACCAATGATTGATATACAAATTTTTATAGCCCCACAAAGTAGTATGTATCACGCACTCTAAATGTAATTTGAAAATATGTTACATTTTATGGTTAATGTTATTGCACACTTTGTCATACACAACTTTCTCGGTTTCACTGTTTGTTCCTTTGTCATCGTTTGGAATGTGATATTTTTACGTTCGGTGATTGGTTACTATTGATCCAAACACATAAAGTTGACCATGACTATAAATAGACCTTTTCAACAACAAACCAATGCGCAACAATGACTGTCTTTGACTTTTATTTACAATCATGACATAGTAAGTCATGTTTGGTACTGTCACATCCGGAATTGCAATGGGAAGCTAACATCTCAATGTATTAAGGATTAAGGATTGCCTAATAATTCACACATTCTGTCTCACACTAACCAATGTCAAAATCATTTCTCCTACTAAAATGTTTTGCTAGTAATTCACCTTGCGATGCGTAAATGATTTTGTCAAAGAACTTTTCCATTTTTAAAGGTTTATATATTTATTGAAGCTAAAATATTTATAATGACTAAGTAATAAGGTGACTATAAATTTATACAAAATGCATTTTTAGACGAATTGCCTCTCTAAATAGACAAAATAGGGGTGCAAATATGTGATGTGTATTATGTCAGTCTTAAACTATACTTGAATCTAAATATGTGAGAAAACGTTTAAGTGAGGTTTGGTGTAATCTGTTTAAGTCTGATTTAGTGTGTTCTGATTTGGGATTGAAATAATTTCAAGTAAAAACATCTTAAGTAATAGAGTGACTATGCATTTGTACGAATTGCATATTTTAGACGAATGGCTCGTGTAAACAGGCAAATCAGGAGGTGTGCGAATATGTGAAAGTGCATCATGTTATTCTTGAACTGTACTTGAATATAAATTTATGGGAAAATGTCCAATAGTTCTTTATACTAATTCGGAATCCGAAATTCGACTGTGGTCCGACTCGAATGATGATACCGATTTGAGTTTTTATCCTTAAAATCATACATTCCCAATTTTTTACTTTTGATGTTCTTTTAAATAATTTTCATGGATACTTGAAAAATAAATCATTAAGCTCAAAACAGAATAAAAAGACGAATTGAATCGAGTTTTTGAATAAATTTACTTAGATGAAACTTTATTATCCCAAAACTTGTTTTGGTAGCTATATTCACAAAATAAATTACTTTTAAAAAAAAGTTTTTTCAAATCAACAAATATAAAAGAAGAATTTCCACTCTCTAAAAATCTAATTAATTTCTAGTGGACCATTTTATTAAACCCTAAATCATGCACGTCATATTTACAACCCAGATCTATTTACAGCCAAAACTAATTTGGCCGACTTATGACTTATGTGACCATCCTCCTCCATTACTTCAAAAATCCTTATTTTTAAGGAAAAATTGAAAATAATAATCTCAACTATTACCGGTCCGCTATTAATAATCTCAACTATCGATTATTCCTGGGTGATCCCAACTATAGGGAGCATTTTCCAAAAATAGTCCCTAACATGCTACAACCTGGTATAACAGGTCAAATTTAAATGCGAACTATGCATAAACTCTAAATAATCCCAACTATAGTTGATCTTCTTTTATTAATCCCAATTATCAACTCTCAATTTTAGAAAAATATAAAAAAAATTATAAATTTTTAAATTAAATATTTTTAAACATGTAAAAATTATTATGAAAATTCTACAAATGTATCAAAGTTAAATAAAATAGTTTTAGTCATTTTTTATTTATTTTCGCTATTTTTTTTCTTTTTTCCAATTTATTATTCCCAGTTATGTGAACAAGTTATGATTTAGTATTATTTTCCTTTATTCAATTTTACAATTTCTGTTTTCAAAAAGCATGTGACTAAATTTTTTATGATTGAAAGCATTATTCTAGTTTTTTCATAAAAATATATTTTATTTAAATTTTATGCTATGTTATTTCTAAAAATCTAAATTCTCTATTTTATCCATTTTAGTATTTGTAATTTCTTCTATTTTTTATATTATTATATGAAATAGTTTATCATTCAATTTTTGTGATTTGAGGTATACGTTTTGGAGGTTTTGGCTGTTTTTAATGAAAATGTATTATTATTGTAAATTTAAATGATATAATGGAAATTGTAAAATATGTATGATGGAGTATATGGCCCGGGAACACCCGGCCCACAGACTCCTACTACTCCAGTGGAGGCCCAACAGGTCCAGAAGGCCCAACAGGCCCAAATCACGGCGCCCAGAGTACCAAGCAGCCCGCAATACGCACCAGAGGTGCCTTCGGCCCCATGGCCGAAGGCTCCAAACTATCACAGCGTGGATATTTCGAACACATAGAGGAACTGGGAGAAAACGGCGAAAACAGTAGCCCTCGGCACCTGGAGCCCTCGGCACTCAGGGGTCCTCGGCACTAAGAGCCCTCGGCTAGTCCTCTGCAGCCGAGGGCACCTCTCCCGACATGATATCCGCCTCACATGCGTACAGATCACCGTACCCTGTACAGACGTCCCATCCAACAGCCGCATTAAATGCGGCCACATGCGGCTACCAACGCCAACCAGTTGAGGTGACCTCTCGGCCAATAGGCGCTTGACACGTGTCCCTGCCCGGCATTTATTGCTACTATAAATAGCACCTCATTTCCCCATTTGTAACCACGCCTTAAACGCTTAATACATATCGAATATACACTCTCTCTCTTACTTATTTGCTCTGACTTCTCTCTAGTTATTCTCCGCAATAACCCCTCGGATAAGCAACCCCCCGGGTACACTATCCATCATTTGGTGCTCTCGTTGAGAGGTCGAACAATCAAGTAAGAAACCCTCCCCCTTCGCCAAACACTAGCCCTCTACCAAAATGGTGAGAACTACATGTGCCAACTCCAAAAACGTAGAAGACAAGAACCTGGCCCTCGGCGACGTCAACGCCCCCGAAGCCTCTCACAGGGCTCCCGAGGGCGGTGTCATCGCTGGGCTGGAACAGGCGGCTGTCGACCTACGCCTTCAGATCCAGCAAAATGCCCCCGATGCCCGCCTCGGCATCGAGGCCAAGAAGAAGAACCGGAGCGATGACCAAATCAGCCCTCCGGTTCTCACCATCGACGTTCATTCGGCGCTCTCCGCCTTCATCCAGACGCTCACTCAGAACCCAGGTGCCTTCGGCACCCTGGCTCCGGCTCAACCCCAGGTTGGGGAGAACATCATACTTCCCCCTCTGCCACACCCCTTCGGAAACCCCACCCCTCGGGTTAGGAATGACGAAGGGGTAGTGGCCCAAGATACGGCCTCCCAGGAAGTTCAGTCCCGGGACCGCCACAACGACAACAGAGAAAGGCCCCGCACTTCCGCCCTCAACCGGCTCGGAGGAGGGAAAGACCGCCGAGGGGTCCAAGACCGCCTCGGAGGGAAAGCACTCCAAAGGCCCCAGGAAAGCGGAGGGTCTGTCTCGAGGGCAGACGAGGAGCGTCCCCCTCGGGACAAAGGCAAGGCACCCCTTCATGCCGACGATGCTCGCCACCAAATCAACCAGGCCCACTCGGCCCGGGTTCGTTCGCAGGGGGCGGAGACCCTCCCGAAGGATCCCCGGGACGAAATTATTGCGGCCCTCCAACGCCGGCTTGACGAAATAGAGGCCAACAAAGCTCACGCCACCACCTCCACCCCTCATTCAGATCTCAAATACGAGGCCATGATGGCTAAAATGGAGGAATTACAGAAGAAGGTGGCTGAGGGCTCCGGGGAACCCGTCATCCAGCTCCAGACCCGGACGCCATTTATCCCAAGGGTAGTGGCGGCCCGGATCCCGGAAAAATACCGAGGGCAACACATACAGCCCTACAACGGGAAGACGGACCCCCAGGAACACTACAGCAAATATCAGAACAACATGATGATGGTAGGGGCGTCGGACGAATATTTGTGTTGTTGGTTCCTCTCCACCTTAGAGGGGCCGACATACGAATGGTTCAACCGGTTGCCTGAGGGCTGCATTGATTCGTGGCAAGAACTCGCCCAGCGATTCTTGACACAATTTGCCGGGAGGCGTCGCACGAGGAAGCACTTCTCCCACCTCCTAACCATACGCCAGAAGAGGGATGAGACCCTTCGGGACTTCCTGGAGCGCTGGAGGACGGAGGCCGACAAAGTCGGCGGTGCTGATGACGGGACCCTTCTGGCCCTCCTACAGACCGTCCTCCGCACCGGCAACTTTTCAAGGAGCCTCATCATTGAACCCACCTGCGACTACATAAGGGCTTTGCAGCGGGGGGATCGATATGCTGAGGCCGAGGAGGTGGAGAAATACCATCAGCACCCAGATCAGCAACCCCCGAGGGCTGACAATAAGAACAACCGGGGGCCGGGGGCTCCTCCAAATCACCCCAAATCTTCAGGACCCTCTGATGATCGCCCTCGGCAAGGCCAAGCCAAGTCCGGGGGAGGTTATAAGAGCAGCCCTAAGACTTGGGCACAGCCCATTCTCCTGGACCGCCTCCGGACACCATTGACGCACCCCGTCAGCATCATCCTTGACTTTGCCGAGGAGAGGGGCCTCGTTGAGCGCGACTCTCGCGCACCCCCGGAGGTACCTGCTATCAACCCTCAGTTTCCCTATTGTCGTTTCCATCGGCATCAGGGGCACAGGACCGATGACTGCCACCAGCTAAAAACGGCCATCGAGAGATTAATACAAGCGGGACTCCTGTCCCAATTTGTTCAGAGCCCTCGGCAGGAGGGACCTTCTCATCAGGGGCCTCCCCAAGGGCACCACACGAAGGTGAACGCTTGGGTGAACCCGAATACCATCCCCCTCGGCAAGAAGAGGGAGATCGGAAACTTGGAGGAGGAAGAGGACGAGTACCCCCACTATCAGGAGAAAAAACGCCACATCCTCATGATCACCGGCGGCAATACCGGGGGCGATTCCACCAGCCAGCGGAAGAAGTGGGCTCAATCGCTTTACGTGGGGGAGGTCACTCATATGCCCCCGGTAAAGCGACTGAGGGAGGAACCCATCACCTTCACCAACGCAGATCTCCCTCCTACTTCTTCTCCTCACAGGGATGCCTTGGTGATTCGGACTGAAATAAACGACACCATCATTCACCGAACTTACATTGACACGGGCAGCTCCGTCAATGTAATGTACCTCAGCACCTTCAGAGAGCTGCATCTGGAGAGGGGGTCCCTTCGGCCCATTAAGACCCCTCTTGCCGGCTTCACCGGCGATACTATTGATTCCGAGGGGGGTAATAACCCTCCCGGTGATCTTCGGCGACGGGCTCCATAGAGCCCAGCTCGAAGTGGAGTTCGTCGTCGTCAACATCGACTGCGCCCACAACATCATCCTCGGCCGGCCAGCCCTCGAGGACCTCGAGGCCATCATCTCCATGAGGCACCTCTGCCTCAAGTTTCCAGCCGAGGGGGGCATTGGCTACTCACGGGGGAATCAGAAAATCGCCCGCGCCTGCTATCTTCAAGTCACTAAGAAGGTAAGTAAGACGGAATTCCGTGTTGACACCATCATCGGAACCATCGACCAAGAAGAAAAAAGGCCGAGGGCTGAACCAGCCGAGGACGTAGAAGACTTTGCGCTCGATCCGGCCCAGCCGAAGAGAGTCGTCAAGATTGGAGCCCAGCTCCCTGAAGATCTGTAGACCGGTATCACCGACGCCCTCCGCGCCTACTCCACTGTCTTTGCATGGGGGCCGAAAGACATGCCGGGAATTAGCCGAAGGGTCATCACCCACCGCCTCTCGGTGGACCCCTCGGCAAAAGCAGTACAACAACGAAGAAGACCCCTCTCTGCCGAAAGGAGGGAATTTGTGAAGAAGGAGGTCGCCATGCTCCTCTCCATTAAGCACATTAAGGAGGTGAAATATCCCTCATGGCTAGCGAATGTAGTCCTCGCACAGAAGCCCCCTACCTTCCGCATGTGTGTGGACTACACCGATCTCAACAAGGCGTGCCCTATGGATCCATTCCCTCTACCAAATATTGATCAACTGGTGGATGAGACCGCAGGGTGTGAGATCATGTCCTTCCTCGATGCCTTCCGAGGGTATCACCAAATTTTCATGCACGAGGAAGACGCCGAAAAAACTGCCTTCATGACTCCCGAGGGCATCTTCTGCTACCTAGTAATGGCCTTCGGCCTAAAGAACTTGGGGGCCACCTACACCCGGATGGTGGCCCGAGTCTTTCAAGCCGTCCTAGGGCGCACCATGGAGGCCTATGTTGACGACATGATCGTCAAGAGCAAACAATCTTCCAGCCATGCCGACGACGTCCGGGAAATCTTCGCCATCATGCAAAAGTTCAACCTTCGGCTAAACCCAAAGAAGTGCACCTTCGGCGTCCAAGGGGGCAAATTCTTGGGCTACATGGTGAGCCGAAGGGGTATTGAGGCCAACCCCGAGAAGATCCAGACCATCATCAACATGGAGCCCCCACACAATGTGAAGGAAGTTCAACGGTTGACGGGCCGCCTGGCAGCCCTCAACCGCTTTCTATCTAAATCAGCGGAGAAGTCTCTACCCTTCTTCCAGATCATGAGGAAGACGGCTGGCTTTCTATGGACTCCGGAATGCCAGGGGGCTTTCGACGAGCTCAAACCATATCTATCTTCACCCCCTGTGCTCTCAAAACCAAAGGTAGGGGAGACCCTCTATCTCTACCTCGGGGTCAGCCCGGCAGCCATCAGCTCCGTACTCTTCCGGGAGGAAGACGACATCCAACATGCCATCTTCTATGTAAGCAAAACCCTAAGGGAGGCCGAGCTCAGGTACTCTCCCGTGGAAAAACAGTGTTAGCCATCGTTTGGACCGTCAAGAAGTTGGGCCATTAGTTTCAGGCTCACCCGATCCAGGTCCTCACCCATCAACCCCTCGGCGCCCTCATGAGGAGCCCCACCAGCTCCTCCCGCATGGTGAAATGGGCTATCTTCTTGAGCCAGTACAACATTGACATCCGTCCGAGGCCTGCCATCAAGGGCCAAGCCCTGGCGGACTTTGTGACGGAGTGTACCGCAAGGGCAGCCACGGACGGGGAGCCCTCGGCTACCCCGGACAACTGGTGGACCCTCTACACCGACGGCTCCTCCGCGACCAAAGCATGAGGGGGAGGGGTGGTCCACATTACTCCCGAGGGCTTCAGAGCCTACTATGCAATCCGCTTCTCTTTCAAAGTCTCCAACAACGAGGCCGAGTATGAGGCCCTCCTATGTGGCCTTCGGCTGGCTGCCAACATGAAGGCTCGGCAAATCCACATCAAATGCGACTCCAAGTTGGTCGTTGGCCAAATCTCCGAGGAATATGAGGCCAAGGAAGGAAGAATGAAACAATACAAGGAAGCGGCTAAGGAGTTGCTTAAGGTATTTGAGGCACACTCTCTCACCCAAATACCGAGGGCTCAGAACTCCGAGGCCGACATACTATCTAAGCTCTCGGCCGACTCCCCCGAGCACATCTCCAAGATTGCTAAAATTGAGGAACTCAGCCTCTCAAGTATCCATGCAAGCCCCGTCATGAACATACAATAACGCCAAGAGGATTGGATCTCAGATATCACCGCCTTCATCTCCACAGGGCAGCTACCCGAGAATGAGGCCCGCGCTAAACAGGCAAAACTGAGGGCTCCTAGCTATACCATCGAAGACGGAAGGCTCTACAAACGGTCTTACAACGGCACGCTACTTCGGTGCCTTCATCAGGATGAAGCCGAGGTCGCAATGGAGGAGGTGCACAGTGGCACGCTTCTCCATGTCCCGAAGGCTCATTCTCCAGGGCTACTTCTGGCCAACCATGGCCAGAGATTGTGCTGACCTTGCCCGAAGGTGCACCGCATGTCAACATTTCCAGAAAGCCCCCGGCAGGCCAGCGGTCAACTATGCCCCCATTAGCACATCTGTCCCCTTTTCTCGATGGGGAATAGACCTTGTGGGCCCTCTGGCGAGGGGTACCTCCAACAACAGATACATCATTGTGGCCATCGACTACTTTACCAAGTGGGTAGAGGCTGAGCCCCTCGCCAGCATCACAGAGGCGAAGTGCCGTCACTTCATCCTCAAGAACATCCTCACAAGGTTTGGCGTCCCCCAGCGGATCATCTCCGACCATGGGTGTAACACCCCAATTTTCCCGCCCAAAACATTGATATATTTAAAAGAAGTACTTTATTCATTCATCAAAGAGTTAAAGAAATACAACGGAAGTCTAAAATAGGGAAATGGGTGTTACCGCCACATTCGGTCATCTCTTAACCGAATGCACAGGCAACTCAAAGTAAAACAACAAAAACTAATGTAATAATAAGTAAATGTTTGTTTCATGACTAGATTTAACTAAGGCATCTTCTAATTCGCACTCAAGCTCGAGCAATCCGTCAATCCACATAGGTATCCAACTCATCACCTGATAAAATTTAAGGGAGAAGAGAGAGACAAGAAAAATAACAAAAATTAGCTTTAGAGCTAAGTAAGTACTACCCAACCCCGTAAAATAATCAGGTTTAACTAAAATAGATTTTTATGTAATATCATATAAAAATGACGCACTCCACCAAAATACTTTTCTCTTCGATTTTTCTTAAAATTACTTCTTTACTAAAATCCTCAACTTCTCTTCGAAAATCTCTTAGTATTTCTTCTCTTTAAACTTCTTAAGAAAATCACTTCTTCTCTAACTTCCTAGTAATTTAGAAGGGCGGTGCTCAACCTTTCAACTGAGCCCGGCGGACCGTGGTTATGGACGGCCACCCCAAACAAGTGCCGGTACCACAACTGCTCTTGCGGAAACGAAACGACTACCTTAAGTGTGCACACCCCCTAAAAGGGATTCCAAGCCCTCCGAGTAGTAAGTCATCCCGAGTGGTCGGAACCCAACCACCCCACCTCTAAAATTCTTGAACGATTAGGGACTACTACTATAACTTCTTCTTAAAAGGGATCATAGATCCAAATCTCACTTGAAACTTAAACTGTACTTCTTGGTAGTAGTAGCTCTAATCACTCTCCACATTTATCCGGATGTGGAAAACCGACACCTCGGATTACTCCCGAGATGCTCACTTCTTATGAAAATGTAAATTTTATCTTCGCTTAACAATACTTCAAAAATACTTCTTAGTTTCTCTAAAAAGTCTCGAAGGTATTTAAAAATATTTAATACCCCAAAAGTACTTGATTTATATTTCTTAACTACCATATATATAATATCTTCTCAAAATCACATACACGAAATTCACAAATCACACTTAATCACATAATGCATAATAAGCATATAATACGAGGAAACAATTTTGGATTAGCATAGAAACTTACCTTAAGTCCTGATGCTCCTAGTTATCCTCCTCTAATCCGGTCTCTAGATAATCACCTTTTTAATTAAATATGATAAATTAGTCACTTACTCTTCTTTAATAACTTAACTGATTCCCCCGTTATACTTTTATTCAAATTTTATTAATATGACTAATCATTTAAAATTATCCAATATTAGTTTCCACTTTATTTAATCCAAATAAAGTAATCAAAATCATCCATTAACATTAATCCAATCAGCCCAACCCAAGCTATAAACTACATTCGGCCCATGATTTGAAATATAGGAACGAGATCCGGCCCAAGTATTAACAAGTGCGGAGTATACAAGTTACCTACAGTTACTGTAGCTGTCCACTTCGTCATCCTCACGCAGTGCCGGCGACGTAGGCAACTTCCAACGGTAAATGACGGTAGCACGGTGATCCCCTGATGGTACGGTGTAGTCTGCTGGCAGCACCCTTCCCAGAGATGGTCGTCGGTCGGCAGCGGCATGGCAGTGTGCTTCTCCTTAGCGGTTCTTCTTCTTCGCAGAATCGCAGACTAACTCCGGCGAAGTCATGAAGGCATTCCGATGTCTATCCCACGCTGCAGATGACACAAAGACCTGGAGACAAGTCTCGGCCAACACATTTTCCGTTTCAGCAGTCCGACGGTCCGGTGTAGCAGCTGGGTTACTTCTCCGGCGAGTATGCGGTGTCCTCGTTTCCGGCGACAACAACTGCGGCCTCTCTCTCCTCCCTCCGGCATGAGCGCAGTCCGGCGAGCTTCGGCGACTTCTTCTCCTCCGGCTTTCATCGATCCTCCGTTCTTCTTCCTCCTTCTTGCGATGACGGCCAATGAGTTCTATTCGTTCTTTCGCAAAGTTGGTGTATGGTTGTTTGGCTTTTTGTGCGCAGGGAGCTTAGGCGTGCGGAAGTAGTGTGTTCGTCCGTCTATGCATATGCGGCGGACATATGTGAAGGAATTTTCGCAAGGTATGATACGGCATCTGTATATGTATATATAAGGTACTCCGTATATAGTTACGTAAGAGTATAATTCTATATTATTACGTAATTACGTAGTTAGAAGTATAATAGGAGTATAATTAGGTAGTAAAAATACGTACGTAGGTATTTTAGTTTAGGTTTAGAAAATTATACTATGTATTATTGTACAGTCCCACCGTATTATTTTATACGTTACATCTATTATCGGACCATTTTTATCTGACTAAAAATGTCGTAAATGTAAATTTTCTGTCTGGTTTACTTGTTTATTAAAAATGTTGTTCCTATTACTGAAATATTTTTATCTGACTAAAACGTCATAAATTTTGAAATTTTATCTGTTTAGAATTTTACAACTGTTGTATTTTATTTTATTATTTTTTTGTCTGACTCAATTAATAATTAAAATGTTATTTTCGTAATATTTTATCTGACTAAAAATTATTTTTATTTTTTTTTTATTTAAAATTTTGAAGTGTCACAATGGGACACAATTTGAGGCAGCCCCCTTCTGTGCCCTTCTGGAGGCATGAGGCATCAAACACACCTTCTCCTCCGTTGCCTACCCTCAAGGCAACGGGCAAGTAGAGAATGCCAACCGGACCTTGCTCGAGGGCCTAAAAAAGAAGCTGGAGGCCGAGGGCGGTGGCTGGGTGGAAGAACTCCACAACATCCTTTGGGCCTACCGCACCACCCCTCGGCGAGCAACAGGTGAAACACCCTTCTCCCTATGCTACGGTTTTGAAGCCAAAGCTCCTACGGAAGTCACCCTTCCCACCCGGAGGGTGATCCAATATGACCCCGAGGTCAACGACAGCAACATGGCCCTCGACCTCCACCTCATTTCAGAACGCCGGGAGCAAGCCTTCATCCGGGCAGAAAACTACCGAAGGCAGGTCAAGGGCTACATCGACGCCAAAGTTCGCACCCGAGAATTTCAAGTGGGGGACTATGTCCTCCGGAGGAGGGAAGCCAGCCAACCAACCGAGGGAGGAAAAATGGCACCAAAATTCGAAGGCCCCTACATCATAGCAGCCATCATCAAACCTGGGACTTACAAGCTCAAACGCCCCAACGGGAAAGAGGTCCCTAGGCACTGGAATGTACACCATTTAGTTAAGTTTTACCAATAATGTAAGAGCGGCCAAGCCCTCATGACTAATGAATGTACTATCCTATGGCCCAAGGCCTCCACTTTTGAGGAATGAAGACACATTCAAGACACCACGCCCTCATACTGACTACAGGCCCCAGGCCTCACCACGAGAAGAACCCCCTCCGGCACCAAGTGCCGAGGGCGGACACCATCAACACCTACAACAACAGTGAAAACACCATGTGTTTTCGAACAAGACCCCTCGGTACCAAGTACCGAGGGTGGGAACTCCCATCACCGACGACAAGAAACACCAAGTGTTTCATTTCCCTTCGGCACCCAGTGCCGAGGGTACACCTCCATCATCAACATCAAAACGAAGAAAAACACCAAATGTTTCAAAGAAGACCCCTCGGCACCCAGTGCCAGGGATATGCTCTCCTATCAACTTCCAAACATCTGTTGGGAAACACCAAGTGTTTCCTCCGAAGGCCCTCCGGCACCAAACGCCGAGAGCGAACACTCCAATCAAAACACCAAGTGTTTCATTTGAAGACCCTTCAGTACCAAGTACCGGGGGCTACATATCGAAACTAACACCAAGTGTTGTTTCTAAAAGCCGTACCCCACGAGGACGCATATACCGAAGGCGCCACCATCGGTGCCGGCGGCACGTAGTGCCCCCGTCCATTTGCAACTAGTGTGCAAATGAAAACCCTTCCTTGAAACGCTTTCCGCGTCACTACCCCCAGGGTATGACAGGCATGAGAAATGCCCAGGATTCGACTTTCAAAAACGGAACGCTTTCCGCGTCATCACCCCAAGGGTATGACAGGCACGAGAAATGCCCAGGATTCGACTTCCAAACCGAAACGCTCCCCGCGCCACCACCCCAAGGGTGTGGTAGGCCACGGACTATGTCTAGCGCCGAGGGGACGACTTTCAAAAATGAGGCGCTTTCCGCGCCATCCCCCAAGGGGAGGCAGGATACAGACCATCATATCTTGTACCCAGGAAACGACCCTCGATCCCCTCGGAACTCGGAAGGTTAACCCGAGGGAGGAGAGCCATTGGTGTATTCTGATGGTCTCCTGATAGGCCCAGCCTTACCAAGAAACCAAGTTTCTTGATGCCTTCCCTTCACCACCAACCAAAAAAAAAGAAAAAAAAAGAGGGGGTGAAGGGGAGTAGATTCAGCGAGAAATCAAAGAGTACACTCCAACAGATCACAACATGCCGAGGGCTCCCCACGGGAACACCTCCGGTAATTGAAGGCTCCTATTTCCCGAAGGATACTACTCAAACAAATATCATCAAGGAACGGCTAAGTCCACTGCTTGGTCACCTCCGGTCACACAAGCACCGAAGGCTTCAACAATACAAAGGGACTGCCCTCCGGGAACACCTCCGGTAATTGAAGGCTCCTATTTCCCGAAGGCATCTGTTATGCACTAATACCGAGGGCACCCTACCCCATGACAAGGGACACAACTGGCTAAGCCAAACTCTACAACTTTTCAAGTATATGCCGAGGGCACATGACTCCTCATCGGTTTTCTTTACAACAACAGGATTCCACACTTTTCCTAAGTCCACACTTTTGGAAAATGACAACAACCGAAGGCTAATATATCATCCGACAACCGAAGGCATCTATTACAAATCATCAAAGGCCAACCGAGGGGGCTTATTTCAAAATATCTGCCCCTCGGACAGACTCCTCACTGACCGAAGGTTCAACATCTACAGCACACTTTGAGATTTTCCTAAGTCCCACATATTTGGCCCTCGGTCAAATACTCATACAACACAAGGGCCTCACGATCACCCGAAGGCGACATAAGGAAGCAGCACTTGGAAAAAATTCTAAATCCTAAAGATTGGGCCCCCGGCCCAATCAATATTACATCTAAGGGAATATGACAGCCGAAGGCTATGCGATACAACAGCACTTAGAAAATTTTCTAAGTCCTACATATTTTCCCCCCGGTAAACTACTCATACATCAAGAAGGGATGCCATCTCCCGAAGGCTCCCAAGGGAAAATCTACACTTAGAAATCTTTCTAAGTCCTACATATTTCACCCTCATCTCAAGGGACCTAATAGCCGAAGGCTACCTATCAATCAAAGGCTACAATACACAAAGAATCAACACTTAGAAAAATTTTCTAAGTCCTAACTATACCTGAGCCCTCGGTTGTATATCCAGCAAAGGGTGCCCAACTACCGAAGGCTACACCTGTATTCAAACATTTAGGAAAATTTTCTAAGTCCTAATTATTGTTGAACCCTCGGGTGCCCAACTACCGAAGGCTACAACCGTATTCAAACACTTAGAAAATATTCTAAGTCCTAGACATACATTCAAAAAGGGCGAATGCATACACTCAAGAAAAAACGACGGCATACATTCAAGAAGAAATGAATTGAAGAAAACAAGCCATATATACAACCTCGCAAAAAGGAGTAAATGTAATTGTTACAAACAGGACGAAGCCGAAGGATCAATGGTGTTCATTACAAGAGTTTGTTCAGAAATTTCTAAGTACAAATTACACATCAAACAACGTCATTCCCGGGGGCCGCCTCCCCCGATGGCTTCAAGGTGACCTCTGCATCGGCCTCAGGTTCATCACCCTCGGCTTCCCTTCGGAGCTTAGTATCCTCAAGGTCTGGCCTCTCGACATCGGAGGGGAGAGGAACACGGATGTCTGGCTGCAGGGGGGAGCCCGTATGCCGCCGGGTCAAAGTCCTTCGGCTCAATCTTCAAATGGCGAGCCATCCTCCGGTAGATGAGGGCTTGAGTGAAAAACTCGCCCCCATCATAATATTGTTTACCCTTTCGGGCCATCCATTCCTCGCCCGGGCCCTCGCACCACTCGTCGACTGAGGCCTCCACAACTGAGGACAGCCACACCTTGTGCCCCTCGGTCTTCCACCCCCCGTCCAGGAACCCGGAAATGGCCTCCTCCCAGGCTGTGGCTACAGCCTTCGCCCTGATGGCCTCGGCCTCCTCGGCGGCTCTCCTTGCGGCCTCCGCAGCAGCCTCCTCAGCTCTTGCCTTCTCCTCCCTGAGCCTCCCGGCCTCCGCTCTCGCAAGCTGGAGGTCCTCTTCAAGCTGGGCCATCAGCTTCGTGGCCTGGGAGTCCCTGAGGATTAGCTCCTTCATCTTGGCGTCTTGCCCAGCTTTGTGGAGGCGCCATTCCTCCAGCCGTCGGAACTGCTCTCCGAGGGCAACGCAAGTCTACAAAAATAAAGGAGTTGTCAGGGCCGAACGTGATTTCCTAGTTCGAAGTAGGAAAGAGAAAGACAAACTGTCATAAACTTACCGTGAGGGAAGACCGGAGGATCCTGTCTTCGAGGGCTTGATCGTCATCGGCCCCGAGGGCTGCCCTGTCGATATCGAGGGTTATACCTCTCAGGAGCGCCCTCGGGTCAGCCGTGCCATTCAACACGGCCGTGCCAGCCGGAAGGGAGAGCGTAAGGACCTCGAGAGATGGCTCCCGGGCACCCCTCGGCACCTGCGCCATCGGCATCTCCGGAGGGTCATCTACAATCACCACCGGGGGGTCATCCTTCGCGGCGTCCCCCTTCTTCGATTTCTTGGGGGCCTGGGGGGGCTCCTTTGCCGTCGGCTTCCTCTTCGCCGCAGCAGCATCGCCCTCGGGCTTCTTGGGAGGCGCACCGACGGGCTTTTGGCCGCCGGCGTCCGACCCCTTCGGATCCTTGGCCGGCTTGTTCTTGAATCGAGCGAGGCCTTTGACGTTCATCATGTTCACTGGGATACCTGCAAAACAATGAGGGGTTAGGATCGAGGGGTCACTAATAAGTGGCATAAAGAATAAACGAAGCGAATAAACAACGTGCTAAGATATGAGGGTGAGAATGCCCTCAGCCACTACCTCCGGAGGCTCCCTCAAACACTGGGAACTTCTCATCTGTTTCCCCCAGGAACCGGTACCGCCGGAACCCGAGGGTGTAGAGATCTCCTTCCTTGGTGCACTCCTTGATGGTGATATTCTTGTCCCGGCCCTCTGGGATCATGTCCAGAATCCTGCCATCTTTCTCGAGGGCGGCGCTCCTCCTCTTCTCGTGCCTCCTGAAGCGGTCATGTAGCTCCCTCTGGAAGGGGCTCTCGGTCAGCTTCACATAGCACCACCGGTCCTTCCACCCCTTGTTCGAGGAGGGCGCCTCAGTGAAGAGTTTGAACATGGACACCTGCTGCAAATTGGCGAATCCCTCGGCATTCGCGTGCCCCCCCGGCACAAGTTGAAGCTCTGGAAGAAGAGGTCCAGGCTAGGTGTCACCCCCCGGGACTTGCAGAGCTGAAGGAAGCCAGTAATATAAGAATGGTTGTTCGGGGTCAGCTGGCAGGGAACCAGACCCACGAACCAAAGGTACTCCCGGAGGAAGGGGTGCAGGGGGAAGCGGAGCCCCATGGATACCGAGAGAACGTGCACCGCAATGCAGCCCTCGGGAGCCCGGGAGAGGACGTCATCTGGACCCGGTGTCACCACGATGGCCGAGGGGCCCACGTGAAGCTGGGTGACATAGATGTCCGCCGCATCAACCTTCGACTTGATCTCCAATGCGGCGGTGTTGAGGTAGGAGTACCCCTCGGGCATATCGAGTGGCTTCCCTTGATCTGCGACGCTCCCCTTTTTCTTGGGAACAGCTACCTTAGCCTTCTTCTTCCCGGGGGCCACCCGGATGGGAACTGCGTCCAGCGGCCGAGAGGTACTGGCCTCACCAGCACCCCGAGGGGGAAGGACGGCCACGGTCACCCTCGTCCTCTCTTTTGCTTCCTCCTCCTCTGCAACCTGCATGGCGAGGGCCAGCTCTTCGTCTTCAACCTCCTGCTCGAAGCCCTTGGCTTCAACTTCAGCCAGCAGCTCCTTTTGCACCTCTACTGCCATCACAACGTCCTCCTGGGCCGAGGACTGTTCGTTTGAGGACTCCATATCCGAAAGGACTTCATCCTCCATCGAGGGCGCCCCCGAGATGTCTTGAGAATCACTCTGGGACGACATTCTAACTCTAGCTCGAGGGTTCGGGGGAACTAAGGTTTTCTAGAGAATTCTATCTCCTAACCTAAGGGCACAAGGCACAGCTAAACTAGAAGGAGAAGGGCAGGGGGGAACTGACCTTGAGAACAGAGGATTCAACCGAGGGCAAGTTTCTCTCTCTAGAAAATTTTTGCCAGAGCTTCGCTACACTGAGTTCGCACAGCGGGGAATGGCTCTGGCCTTGGGGTATTTATAGGCGCTGGAATCCGGGCTTGGGTCTGGATTCCGGGCCTCCGGATGGACCGCCATCATTACACACCGCGTCTTCGCCCAACCAGTGATGCCGCCCACGGACAGCTAACCATCACGCGCCACGTGTACCCCCAACGGCTATATCCCGACGGTACGTATTCCAACGGCTATATTTCCAACGGCTATATTCTGGGAGCCCCCGGACCTTTTTTACTTCACTCCACTTCACCAAGGAGAGCCTCCGGGTACACTTACCCAGAGACGCCCCCGGTTTGTGCCCCACACAGTACATAACAGACGCCTTCGGCATCACTCCTTCAGAAACCCAAGGCTTCATATCAGGCCACCCCTCGGGGATTCCCCCTCAGCACTATAAGAACCGGGTAGCCCCGGGGGAGTTGCCTCATTGACGGATAGCCTACGGCACACAGGTAATGGGAGCCCCCAGATATCCCCATCACCAACTAATCAGCAAGCAGGGGACCCCCCGGTGACAATTCAACTACTGCCCTCATCCATCGCGCCCTCGATCCCCAGATTGAGGGGCTCCCCTTCGGCACCCCCGGGACATCAACAGCAAGCCTTCGGCTAATCAACACATGAGCCCTCAGAAAAAGGAGAGCCTTCGGCATTACCGTTATTCTCCATTTTTGACCAAGGTTTCACATTTTCGATTCATCGTTGGGGGAATTCGATGCACTCTTTTTCCCTCATTAGGATTTTTCCCCCCAGGGTTTTTCCTAATGAGGTTTTTAACGAGGCATCCCCCCAAAATGAAACGAAAAGCGTCAGCCTTCGGCCCACAACAGCAACACAACTACTCTACTCCTTTTCACCACTTTACAAGTGCCTCAAGGAGTGGGGGGACTCGAGGACCCCCTCGGGAAGATCATTAAATTACAAAATTGGTGAAAAATTCCAACAAACGGCAAAGCAAGCCCTCAAGTCCCGACATGTGGGTAACTGAGGGACTGCCTTCGGCAGGGACATGCAAGCAACAAACCAACCTCAGAAATTACAACGGAACAACGGCAGGGGACAAACACAAATTACTCCTTTTCCCTCAAGTACCTTTCGGCAAAAGGAGTGAGGGACTCCTGATGGAGTATATGGCCCGGGAACACCCGGCCCACAGACTCCTACTACTCCAGTGGAGGCCCAACAGGCCCAGAAGGCCCAACAGGCCCAAATCACGGCGCCCAGAGTACCAAGCAGCCCGTAATACGCACCAGAGGTGCCTTCGGCCCCCTGGCCGAAGGCTCCAAACTATCACATCATGGATATTTCGAACAAACAGAGGAACTGGGAGAAAACGGCGAAAACAGTAGCCCTCGGCACCTGGAGCCCTCGGCACTCAGGGGTCCTCGGCACTAAGAGCCCTCGGCTAGTCCTCTGCAGCCGAGGGCACCTCTCCCGACATGATATCCACCTCACATGCGTACAGATCACCGTACCCTGTACAGACGTCCCATCCAACAGCCGCATTAAATGCGGCTACATGCGGCTGCCAACGCCAACCAGTTGAGGTGACCTCTCGGCCAATAGGCGCTTGACACGTGTCCCTGTCCGGCATTTATTGCTACTATAAATAGCACCCCATTTCCCCATTTGTAACCACGCCTTAAACGCTTAATACATATCGAATACACACTCTCTCTCTTACTTATTTGCTCTGACTTCTCTCTAGTTATTCTCCGCAATAACCCCTCGGATAAGCTACCCCCGAGTACACTATCCATCAATGTAGTGATGGAATATATGGCCCAGAAATTCCCGGCAGGTCCAGATGGGCCAAGCCCAACAAACATACGCATGTTGTGCCTTCGGGCTCACGCGCCGAAGGCTTTAAACTCAGGAAACCTGGTCTAGAAACATCACCAAAGAATAGGGCTTGAAATAAGAGCCTTCCGCACATACAGCCTTCGGCATTAAGGACCCCCGGTGTGCAGGGCCTTCGACCCTGGCAGATACGGCCGAAGGCACTATTCTCGACAAGATCTCCTCTCCCCATGCACTGAATCATCGCATCAAGTACAACGTCACACCCAAACCACCGCATTGAATACGGCCACGTGCTATGGTCGGCGCCACCCTAGTTGAGTTCACCCTCCACCGCTGGTTTCTTGACACGTGTACCCTCGCTGATTAGATCTAGCATTTATAACTGCTATAAATAGCAACCAATTTTCCCATTGTAACACAACTTTCTATATCAAATACCTACTCTCTCTCTCTTACTTATTGCTCTGACTTCTCTCTAAGTTATTCCCCGCAATAACCACTCGGATAAGTTACCCCCCGGGTACACCATCCATCATGTAGAAAATTAAAAGTGCATCGCTTAAAATTAAAATATTACTCCCTACGTTCCCCTATAATTGTCACATTTTTCCATTTTTGGATGTCCCATTATTATTGTCACATACCATATTTGGTAACATTTGTGTGGCTCTAATTGATTATTACTTTATTTCCACCTTATCAACTCATTACCAACCATGTCACGCCCCGGACCTACCCGGACACGTCAACAACCCGCCGTACAGTACGAATAGTCAACCGCAGTCCAACTCGTTCATACTATACAAGGCGTCTTGAATACCATTCACACATAGTGCATCCATAAACAAGCATAATGTAAATCATTCATTTAAAACAGCGGAAGCATTTAATAAAGATGTCTTAGCCACACTTTGGCAAACATGGGCATACAAGCCCCCAAATAGTTATTCAAAAATAATATCCATGAGCATTGTTATAATTGTTTTGAAAAACAGGAAACAGAAGAAGCACGAACCACGTCTTCTTCCTTTGAAAGTCCCTGAAGCAACGGGCACCGGTAGCAACCTTCAAGTCCTACCTGAAACTGTGAGGTGGCCTCCCCCGTGAAGGGGAGGTCAGTACTTGGAAATATTTGACAAGTACAATAGCAACTATACTAAGTATAATCAACGTTTTAATTTCCAAGACCCCCGACTTAGGCTACTATTATATTATAGGCCATAACCCTCGGTTACCCCTTTTTACCTCTAACTGTACTTACTTTACATAAAGTTAAGTAGTCGGCCCGTAGGCCCATATTCATTTAGAATTCACCGTTCTCATTCCCCCGTGACCGCGAGTCACGATAACCCCGTGGGGTCCCATCGAGCCCCTATTGTATAGCATGGGCTCGGCCCAACTCCATCTCTATACAATCCTCTAACTCGATGTATCATATCAAAATTTGTATGGCAAGGGCTCAGCCCAACTACGTTTCCATACCAACCATAACTTCGTGGCAAGGGCTCGGCCCAACTACGTTTCCACGGAGGTCACATATACATGGCAAGGGCTCGGCCCAACTACGTTTCCATGCTAATCATATTACATGGCATGGGCTCGGCCCAACTACATCTCCATGTCATCCTAGAGTCCAACTCTAATAATTTTCATGATCAAGTTCTCAAGCAAGTCCTATGCCTAGAATCAATTTCCGGAGGTAGCCTTTAGGCCTACCCCTAATCACTCCTTAGTGTTCATACCATTCATCCTTAAGTATCTCTTAAGACTACTTAAGGCATATCTATTCACAATCCTACCTCTTAGGATTTATTTCATCATTTATTTATATTAATTCCCCAACTAGTGTTTTGATACTAATTGGATAACCTTAGAACATGCCAAGTTCCTATTTCCCATGTTGCATTTCATTTCCATTGATTTCTCAATCCAAGTATAGTTAAATCTCAATATCAAAAATATCACTTTAATCCATTCATGAAGTTCATACATGAAGTAAAGGATATTTTATCACAATGTCATCTTAGTAATTCCATTAACATGCCATTCCATTCATTTCACATAATCATACACAATTATTCTAAATTTGTATGTCATGCTTCACTTACTCATATTCATATTAATTTCATTTAGACATTATTAATCTTTAATAGTCCATGAAAATCCCATCTAATTACTTTAGGCATTCTTATGAAATTAACTCACTAATTATAAGCAATATAGTCAGCCATCCTCACCTTATGAAGTGCTGAAATAGTTGCCTTTGCTAAGCTCCTCGATCAATCCCCGTTCTAGGCCGATTGAAGGTGTAAAACTGAGCTGCTAGGCAAAAGCCGGGCGGCTTTCACGAAAGCCGGGCGGCTTTCGTGTTCTGCAGAAACGAGCAGCTCCCTTAAAAGTGGCGGTTTCCGGCGATTTCGACTCCTATCGATCCACCAACTCTTCTAAGTTAAATATCACCACTTTATATCAATATTCTACACTTTTAAACGTGTAGAACATCTTGTTTATTCCACCATATGATTTCTTAAAAAATCATACAACAATAAACTAGTTAACTAATAGTTGTGGAGTTCTTACCTTGAACTCAACTATTCCTTGAGGATTTTTCCTAGCTTTTCCCTCCTTCCAACTAAGGCTTGAGCTCTGGCTTTTTCCTGGAGTTTCTCCTCTTGTTCTGGACGAAATTATTGTGAGGGATAGGGGAGGAGTATCTCCACACAACCACCCTCAAGATAAGCCAAGGAATGGGACATGAGGTGTGGGTTTTTGTCCCTAGGAGGCTTCCCATCCTCTAGTCCGCACCAACCATGTTTGGTTGTCCCTCCCAGCTCTCCTTCAGTCATTTGTGATGCATAAAAACGTGGGGTGGCCCCCACTCATGTGGGAGGTCATCCCATTAAGTTCCGGTATGTATAATCGGCCCCGAAAGTTGTATTTCTCGGCCCGTTTTAATCATATTTTATTTTATCGGACCAAATAAAATATATCACGTGTTCCCAATAATTATGGGCCTCTAGAATAGATGTACATTCCCCAACATTAATTTTGGAGCCTCCGAAACTCATTTCGGGCTGTTATCCGCTCAATTACCGATACCGGTAATTGGACCCCGTTTGACCGACCGGTCAACTCCATGCCTTTCTTATGGCCCAAATAAAATATCCACCACCATATATATATTATCTAGACCAAGATGAATATAATATGTGGTTCGGGAATTATCGGGCGGTCCCCGTTCCCGCTGTGGGTCCCACATGCAATTTACTATTCACGTAAAAGAAATAATAAAAATTTACAATTACGCAAATTCATAAATCATCTTTCAAGGTTTATTACATAATTTACTAAAAGTAAATATGCTCGGGGTCGGTGCTACAAGTTCACCCCCCCTTAACGGGAATTTCGTCCCCGAAATTCACAATCGATTATTCAAACAGAAATGCATACTGCTCCTTCATCGAGGCTTCAGTCTCCCAAGTTTCTTCTTCAACTCGGTCACTTTTCCAAAGGATTTTAACCATTGGAACTTTCTTGCTTCTTAGCTTCTTTACTTGTCTATCAAGTATCTTTACCGGTTGCACGGCGTAGTTCAGGTCCTCCCGTATTTCCACGGGTGGTTTCTCCAGTACATGAGATGGATCCGGTATATATTTCTTAAGCATAGACACGTGGAATACGTTATGTATCTTCTCCAATTCTGGAGTCAACTGTAATCGGTATGCCACGGCCCCAATTCTCTCAAGAATCACAAATGGCCCTATGTAGCGTGGGTTGAGTTTCCCTCGGCTTTGAAATCGGATGATTCCTTTCCAAGGTGAAACTTTCAAAAATACCTCATCCCCAACCTTAAACTCTAAGGTTCTTCGGCGCTTATCGGCATAGCTCTTCTGTCTATCCTGTGCCGCCTTAAGTCTGTCGCGAATCGTCTTTACCTTTGACTTGGTGATTTCCACCAGTTCCGTGCTCTCGAGTTTGGCCATGCCAACCTCATCCCAACACAAAGGTGTACGACATCTCCTCCCATACAATGCCTCGTACGGAGGCATGCCTATACTCGCCTGATAACTGTTGTTATAGGCAAACTCCACAAGTGCCAAATGGTTGTCCCAACTCCCTTGGAACTCCGATGCACAAGCTCTCAGCATATCCTCTAATATCTGTATCACCCGCTCGGATTGTCCATCCGTTTGCGGATGGAAAGCTGTACTGAATTTTAGTTTTGTCCCCATGGATTCTTGGAACTTCGGCCAAAATCGTGATGTGAATCGCGGGTCTCTATCGGATACAATGGTTATAGGAACTCCATGCAGCCTCACGATCTCATCCACATACAACTTGGTTAACCTTTCCAGTGCGTAGGTGGTGTTGATAGGTAAAAAGTGTGCACTCTTCGTGAGCCTATCAACCACAACCCATACGGCGTCATAATTCTTAATCGTCCGTGGCAGCCCTACCACGAAATCCATAGTCACGTGTTCCCATTTCCATTCAGGAATGGATAATGGCTGTAACAACCCAGCCGGATGCTGATGTTCTGCCTTAACTTGCTGACAAGTAAGACACCTACTGATGTACTCGGCTATTTCCCTCTTCATTCCCGACCACCAGTAGCTTTCCTTCAAATCACGGTACATCTTCGTGCCTCCCGGGTGCATGGCATACGCCGATGAATGAGCCTCCTCTAAGATGGACTTTCGGAGCTCATCATCCAACGGTACACACACTCGGTCACGAAATAATAAGAGACCATCGTCTCTTTCCCTGAAATCCTCTACCGGTCCCGCTAGCATGCGTTCTCGGACCTTCATGAGCTCCTCATCAGCTTCTTGACCCTTCTTGATCTCATCAAGTAGTGTAGGTCTCACCTCGAATCTAGCTAACAAAGCACCGTCACTAGATACCTCCAATCGGGCTCTCAATGCCCTCAAACTCGTCAAAAATGCCCCAGACGAATTCTTTCGGCTCAGGGCATCCGCTACCACATTGGCCTTACCGGGGTGGTACTCGATAACTAGATGGTAGTCTTTTATCAACTCCATCCACCGTCTCTGTCTCATGTTTAACTCTTTCTGAGTAAACACGTATTTCAGGCTTTTGTGGTCAGTGTATATATGACATGTTTCCCCGTAGAGATAATGTCTCCAAATCTTCAATGCGAACACCACCGCCCCCAGCTCTAAGTCATGAGTGGGATAATTTACCTCACGCTTCTTCAACTGTCGTGAAGCATAGGCAATCACCCTCCCATTCTGCATCAAGACACACCCAAGCCCTTGGATGCTTGCGTCGCTGTATACATCGTACCCCACACCCTGTTTGGGTAGTGCGAGTACCGGTGCCTCGGTCAATCTCTTCTTCAGTTCAAGGAATCCCTTCTCACATCGGTCATCCCATACAAACTTGGCCCCCTTTCGAGTGAGCTTTGTCAATGGCGATGCCAAAACTGAAAATCTCTCCACAAATTTTCGGTAGTACCCCGCCAATCCAAGGAAGCTACGAATTTCCTTGACGTTCTTTGGCCTCTCCCATTCAGTAATGGCCTCAATCTTCTTGTTATCTACGGCAATCCCTGACCCTGAAATCACATGCCCGAGAAAACCAATCTCCCTTAGCCAAAATTCACATTTGGAAAACTTGGCATAGAGTTGCTTCTCCCGTAGTGTCTCAAGAACAAGTATCAAGTGTTCCTCATGCTCTTCTTCACTCTTTGAGTAAATCAAGATATCATCTATGAACACAATCACAAATCGGTCCAAGTATTTATGAAATACTCGGTTCATCAAGTCCATAAATGCCGCCGGGGCGTTGGTTAGCCCGAATGACATCACTAGGAACTCGAAATGACCATACCTCGTGCGGAACGCACTCTTCGGTATGTCATCCTCCTTTATCTTCAGTTGGTGGTACCCCGACCTCAAGTCAATCTTCGAAAACACCGTCGCTCCTCGGAGCTGATCAAACAAGTCATCAATCCTAGGCAAAGGATACCTATTTTTGATTGTGACCTTGTTCAGTTGACGATAGTCAATGCACATTCGAAGTGTTCCATCTTTCTTTTTCACGAAAAGGACCGGTGCTCCCCACGGAGAGTGACTCGGCCTTATGAAACCGTTGTCCAATAGCTCTTGCAATTGGGTTTTCAATTCGTTAAGTTCAGCGGGTGCCATTCTGTATGGCGGTATAGAGATTGGTTTGGTACCGGGTTCAACCTCGATCACGAACTCAATCTCCCTATCGGGTGGAAGCCCCGACAAGTCTTTTGGGAAGACATCCGGATACTTGCATACCACTCTCACATCATTGGTGTCTACTTCTTCTTTGGTTTTGTCCACCACGTAAGCTAGATATGCGTGACATCCCTTTCTCATCATATTCCTCGCTCTCACGGCGGATATGATACAACTGTTTGATTTACCTCTATCTCCCTCGAAACGTAGGATCAAACCTTCACCGTTTTCGAGTTCAAGAACCTTCGTATAACAATCAACCCTAGCATGATGCTTCTCTAGCCAATCCATCCCAAGGATCGCGTCGAACTCGATCATGCTCAGCGGTACGAAGTCACACGTCAAGTTCTGTCCCTCCACCTCCACCTCACACGATGGATAGTGGCTATCTCTCTCGATATCATCCCCTAGAGGCGTGGACACCAATAGGGTTTGAGTCATCGGTACAAGTGGTCCGTTGAATCCGCTGGCGAACGCGTCACTCACAAATGATCGTTGCGCCCCGGTATCAATAAGGATCCTTGCGTCTCTCCCGTTTATCTTTAGTGTTCCTACATTCATAAGTAATGTATAACACACTATCTAATTAATTGGCTTGTTTCTTAAGTCGTAGAGTATGTTGGTCGCGGTTCGGGTGGGGTCCGTTTGACACCCGTCCGAAAATTCTCCGGTTTCTAAGCTTTAGAACCGCTCTAGGACGAACCCAGGTGAAAGCCGGCCGCTTTTCACGAAAGCCGGCCGGTTTTCGTCTGCGAGAAAAATTCTCATATGAAAATCACGAAAGCCGGGCGGCTTTCACGAAAGCCGGCCGGTTTTCGTCGCCGCAGTTTTTGTTCAGGAAATGGTCTCAAAGCCGGCCGGTTTCTACGAAACCCGGCCGGGTTTCAGCAGCGCAGAAATCCCCAGGCTTAACGAAAGCCGGGCGGCTTTCGCCAAAGCCGGGCGGCTTTCAGCTGCGAGAAATTTCCCCAGGTGAGGCATTTATGAAAGCCGGCCGGTCTTTACAAAAGCCGGCCGGTTTTTGGTTGCGAGGATTTTACAGATTAATTGTTGACGAAAGCCGGGCGGCTTTTGGTGGAAACCGGCCGGCATTCGTCGCCGCAGCATTTTCCCTATAATTCAAGACGAAAGCCGGGCGGCTTTCGTCAAATGCCGGGCGGCATTCGCCCAGGGCGGGGATTTTTCCTCCCCTTTCCCCTACAATCCCGACCAAACCGTCGGGGTTTCAAATTTTGCACATTCCAAACACTCCTATTGCATACAATAGAGTTAATAACATGAGTTTAGGATTTTACCCGCCACGGAGTCCGGGTTAGCACGTGCGTCCGCCTCCGTCATCGCATAGACCCTAGCCTGGGTCTTGCCTTGGTTCACGGATGGCGCGTTGCTTGTACTTGGCCCTCCGTGCGTCGTGCTCGCGTGAGGTGCCCCTGCTCGGTTCCTACTTGCCGTGGTCCCGCTGCTAGGTCCTGCACCCATGACTCGCCCGAGTTGTGGGCAGTTTGATCTCAAGTGCCCCGTCTCCCCGCATTGGTAGCACCTAGGGGGATCGCGGCACTTGCCCACGTGGTTCCTCTTGCAGTTGTTGCACTTGCTAATGCCCGAGCCTTGCGACCTCGAGCCTTGCCCTCCTGGGCCTTGATTTCCCCTAGATGGTGGTGCGGGCATTCTGAAAGACCCACCTCCCCCGTGGTTCCCCTTCTTGCTAGAACCTTGGGGGCCGGTGTTCTCCCATTTCCTCTTCTTCGCCTCCTCGGCGTTTTTCAGTTTTCTCTCTTCCCATTCCTTCTCCCCTTTCAGGCCCTGCTCCACCACTTGGCTAAACGTCATGTTGGGCAATTGTGTTGCCCGCTCACGCACGTCTAAATCCAAAGCATCCCAAAAGTGATTTACCATTCGGTTCTCATCACAAGCATACTCCGGTATGAACTCCGCGAGCTCCCTGAACTTGTGCTCAAGTTGCCTCACGGTGTACTTGCCTCCTTGGGTCAAGTTGGTGTATTCTCTCCTCTTCAAGTTCACCTCGAAGTCGGAGTAGTATTGGTTGAAGAATTCCTGTCGGAAATTCTCCCAAGTTAAGGCCTCACCGTACTTCCCCTTGACACCGTCCCACCATGTGGACGCCATCCCCTCCAGCAACCTTGTTGCTACTCTCATCTTCATATTTGGCGGCAGCTGCATGTCAAGGGCCGCTTCATTGAACCACTTGATCCACTCCGCCGCAACGGATATATCTCCCGTTCCATCGAACGGTTTACACCCCAAATCTCTTGCTTCTTTGAGGTACTTCGAGATCCTTATTATTGGGACCTTGACACCTCGATCTACTCGGGACTCCACATGTCCCCTAGAACCCGCGTGGCTTCCCCTCCTTGAAGCCCCTCCCAAAGCACGCCTTGCCCGGCGCCTTTGGCGATCTTGCTGAAATTGACGGAGTAGTTCCTCCATCCTTTCTAGAGTGTCGTCATCGTCGCTCCCCTCACTGTCCTCATCATACTCCCCATCATATGGGGTCTCAACCGGCTCAGTTCCCGGTCGATACGTCGAATCCTCCTCGGACTCATAGGACTCGTTCTCGTTGACTGTTTCCACATAACTGTCACTCACGGTCCGATCTTGGCCTCCACGGCCCTGTCCTCGGGACACCCTAGAATCCCCTCTACTGCCTTGCACGGATCCTCCCGGTGCGCGGCCAGTCGGGTTCTTCTAGTCACTTTCCCGGTACCTTCCATTTCTGAAAGAAATTGAGAATGAGTCATTAGACTCGTATCAAATGTCAATTGACGGATAGGTACTTAAAGACATCCCTTGGCTCAAATCACCGCCATACCAATTGTTAAGGGTACCATCTTAACAATTAGAGACATTGCAACTCAAGTACCAAAAGTTCTATAAGTACAAAACCTTATGCTCATGGTTTTCAAATTCATTTTCAAAAATAAATTTTGAAGCTTCATTATGATGTTTACGGACTAAGGCTCTGATACCAATTAAATTGTCACGCCCCGGACCTACCCGGACACGTCAACAACCCGCCGTACAGTACGAATAGTCAACCGCAGTCCAACTCGTTCATACTATACAAGGCGTCTTGAATACCATTCACACATAGTGCATCCATAAACAAGCATAATGTAAATCATTCATTTAAAACAGCGGAAGCATTTAATAAAGATGTCTTAGCCACACTTTGGCAAACATGGGCATACAAGCCCCCAAATAGTTATTCAAAAATAATATCCATGAGCATTGTTATAATTGTTTTGAAAAACAGGAAACAGAAGAAGCACGAACCACGTCTTCTTCCTTTGAAAGTCCCTGAAGCAACGGGCACCGGTAGCAACCTTCAAGTCCTACCTGAAACTGTGAGGTGGCCTCCCCCGTGAAGGGGAGGTCAGTACTTGGAAATATTTGACAAGTACAATAGCAACTATACTAAGTATAATCAACGTTTTAATTTCCAAGACCCCCGACTTAGGCTACTATTATATTATAGGCCATAACCCTCGGTTACCCCTTTTTACCTCTAACTGTACTTACTTTACATAAAGTTAAGTAGTCGGCTCGTAGGCCCATATTCATTTAGAATTCACCGTTCTCATTCCCCCGTGACCGCGAGTCACGATAACCCCGTGGGGTCCCATCGAGCCCCTATTGTATAGCATGGGCTCGGCCCAACTCCATCTCTATACAATCCTCTAACTCGATGTATCATATCAAAATTTGTATGGCAAGGGCTCGGCCCAACTACGTTTCCATACCAACCATAACTTCGTGGCAAGGGCTCGGCCCAACTACGTTTCCACGGAGGTCACATATACATGGCAAGGGCTCGGCCCAACTACGTTTCCATGCTAATCATATTACATGGCATGGGCTCGGCCCAACTACATCTCCATGTCATCCTAGAGTCCAACTCTAATAATTTTCATGATCAAGTTCTCAAGCAAGTCCTATGCCTAGAATCAATTTCCGGAGGTAGCCTTTAGGCCTACCCCTAATCACTCCTTAGTGTTCATACCATTCATCCTTAAGTATCTCTTAAGACTACTTAAGGCATATCTATTCACAATCCTACCTCTTAGGATTTATTTCATCATTTATTTATATTAATTCCCCAACTAGTGTTTTGATACTAATTGGATAACCTTAGAACATGCCAAGTTCCTATTTCCCATGTTGCATTTCATTTCCATTGATTTCTCAATCCAAGTATAGTTAAATCTCAATATCAAAAATATCACTTTAATCCATTCATGAAGTTCATACATGAAGTAAAGGATATTTTATCACAATGTCATCTTAGTAATTCCATTAACATGTCATTCCATTCATTTCACATAATCATACACAATTATTCTAAATTTGTATGTCATGCTTCACTTACTCATATTCATATTAATTTCATTTAGACATTATTAATCTTTAATAGTCCATGAAAATCCCATCTAATTACTTTAGGCATTCTTATGAAATTAACTCACTAATTATAAGCAATATAGTCAGCCATCCTCACCTTATGAAGTGCTGAAATAGTTGCCTTTGCTAAGCTCCTCGATCAATCCCCGTTCTAGGCCGATTGAAGGTGTAAAACTGAGCTGCTAGGCAAAAGCCGGGCGGCTTTCACGAAAGCCGGGCGGCTTTCGTGTTCTGCAGAAACGAGCAGCTCCCTTAAAAGTGGCGGTTTCCGGCGATTTCGACTCCTATCGATCCACCAACTCTTCTAAGTTAAATATCACCACTTTATATCAATATTCTACACTTTTAAACGTGTAGAACATCTTGTTTATTCCACCATATGATTTCTTAAAAAATCATACAACAATAAACTAGTTAACTAATAGTTGTGGAGTTCTTACCTTGACGAGTTCATAGTTTTTCAAAATCCATTAGTTCATAGTTGGACAACTAAAATTTTAAGTGATTAGCAGTTTAGAACTAATAAGTACAGAGTATTGTGTTACTATTTTCCTTATTTTTTATTTTGGAATTGTGATTCTACATTATTTAAACAACATTCAAGAATTAGTCTGAAACGATTTAACATTGATTCTACATTGTTTGATTTAACAAATTTTAAGTCTTTTCTTTATGAAAGAGGTCTTGAAGTATTATTATTAAGCATGTTAGTTTAGACAGAATAAGTTGTTACAGAGTACAACTTTTATAAGATTAAGCCCAATATGCATGCTATAACCCAGTTGCTGCTATAACCTACCTTGCTGCTGCTTGTTCCTACTTCCATATTGCTTCGTTTTGAGCATGCCAGATACCCCACATGAGCATAACAAATACGGAGTACTCCATATGCAACAATTCTCCTCATCCCTAATACAGGTTACACTTTAATGATTCTTAACCACCCCATCCATCAGTACTTTAACTCCTGTGTTTTGTACTTGCCTAGCTTATACCATATAAAACCCACATCATCAGTATATTGATAACACATAGCCTATGAATAAACAATTACAAAATGCCAATATTAAACATAACAGCATATATAAACAACTCTAAGAATAAGATTCGAAATAAGGCTGCATCAAAAGGTATACAATAAGTTTGAATGCTAATAGGGTGTGAGTGAATATCACCCTCCTTCAAGCAATGAGGACTGAATAAAGTTGTTACATTTTCTTATCCGTTTTAGTCGCTATTGACTACAAAAAATCTCAGGATATCAAAAGGTATTTTTTGTTACGTTTGCATAAAAAAAGCTCGGATCTGATTCGAATCAATCGCTCTATTGAAGGTCATAAAGATTCTGGTATGTGACGCATTCCTTGTAACATAGTGAATGTGTCGTTTGAATCCATCTGAACCTGGAATGATGTGTAACCATGTGTGATTTTATGATTTCCTGGAATGACATAATGCACTTTTAGTTCATAGTTTTATAGATCCTTGTTTGAAATGTGCATAATGCACTTTTAGTTCATGGAATGTGCTAAAATGACATAATGCAAAAAGTTTAATACTTTTAAAAATGTGCTCCGATGATTTTATGATTTCCTTAATTTTTTAGTTGTATGATTTTTGAAAGCTATTAGTCCATAGCTGTTGACACTTCCAATTTTATGTGAAAAGCGCTATTAAGTATTGTTTTAATATTTTTTATTTTTTATTTTGGAATTGTGATTCTACATTGTTTGATTTAACAAATTTTAAAGGTCTTTTCTTTATTATAAATTTCTTGAAGTATTATTATTATACATAAACTATCATGCCTTACTGGTATAATTTTCCTGGACCATGGAGTTTCAATCTGTATGTGGATCTTTGATTCCTGCAAAATTTACTGTGATTAGGGTCAAAACAAACACATATGACATTATTATATGTAATAAACATGAATAAAAGCTATACAAATTGTAACATCTATAGAACTGGTAGCACCAAGAGTCATGATAAAATAGAACTTATAACATGTACAAACTCTTTTGGCGTGATTCATTTCTCAAATTAGAGACCACATTCCAACCATGTTGATAGAATGTTAAATAACATAATGTTGGAGTGGTGTTCAACAACCAAGTGTGAGTGAACTGTCCGAACATATATTTATAGTCAGATTTTCATTCACCAATATGATTGCAAACTAATAGAGTAAAATTATACTCCGTAGATTTGATAAATTTTCACATCAGAGGAAGTGACTAATCAAATAAATAACATGCAAATTAAATTTCAGGAACTCAGGAAGTATGGGGTGCAACTTGCAAGCATGGGCGGACTGAGAATGTAATGAGCATAAATATTCCTGGATTGGACATTTCATCATCTACTCTTTTGTTTTCTACCTAGCTACAATGTTGAAGGTCACAACCTTCACTATTTGGGAGCATTTGGATGAGATTTTTACGCCAAAAATCTTTTAGGAAATTTTAGGAACCGTGCGGCCATGATTGGATTATTTTTAATTTTCCTATTCTTCTTGACGTGCACGCCCAAATCCAAATTGATTGCATCATATTAATTTCTTTATTTCTTTTTCTAATTGTTTTCTATTTCTCTTTGATGGTGACGTTTTTGAGCGGGAATCCAACTCCAAAACCATTTTGCTTTTAGATTATAATAGATTTTAAAGTTTTTTGCACAAAAATAAAGTTGAAGGGTATAAACTTTTGTCCCCTTTCCCTTCTTTATTCGTGTAGAACTCGTCCTTACAGAAAAAAATCGCGAAAGAAGAAAATAGGTGTAAGCTTCATCTGCAAACTCAAAAACCCAATCCCAAACCTCACCTTGGAACCACCATTTTATATTCTATCTTACGAGTATATCGCATCACACTTCTCCTCACAATGATGACGGTTGATGTTGTGTCGAAAATTGGGGTATGTATTGTTACCAGTTCCACCAGTTTTTTAATCGTTATTATGCTTCCATGATTTGGATGTCGTTCTGGGAATATTGATTGTTTGTCTCCAAAGTTTATGAATTTATAGATAATATAACTCCAGATTGTTGGCAATATTTGAATTTTTCTTTTTCAATACTGATTAACTTGCTAGGTTAGAGTTTTAATTTGTAAATGCATAAAACTGCAGACTGATTTGTCTACCGACTCTTCAAATAAGAGAGCGAGCACTGAGGATGAAAACATGCCAAGTCCCAAGAGGATTGCAGATGCCCGATATCCCTACCCAGATCTTTTTGATTCAGATCTCGTTAGCAGCTTTATGAGCGTACGTACAGTACATCTTCTTTTTTAGTTCTTATAATATACATTAGAACAGAGTGATTATTTCCACTATCTAGCATATACTCACCTTTTAAAAAAATTGTAATTAGACTTTTCATGTGAATATGTCCCCATTCTATATCTCATGGCATGTCTTTCTTTTTAATGGCAACAACAGCACACCCGTATTAGGTCTAGAAAGGAAATACAACTAAGAAGGGGAGAACCCTGCCAAAGCCCATAGGGAAAAAGGAACATCTTTGGGCACTCCAACTTTCTCCCGGAGCACCTTAACTAGTATTCTTTGGATTCTCTCAACCTTCTACGTAGTAACATTTTTAAATAGATGAATCGCTCTTACAACTGCACAAGCTTTAAAAGCGTTTGAAATTCATGAATTTCAAGCTTCAATTACATCACAATCACTCGGCGCGTGATAGTTAAGTAGTGATTGTGGCGCCGAGAAGGCGGGGACTAGGGGTCCCAGCGATGGAGGAGACGTGCCAGGTGTAAGAGACTCGCCTGAAGTCGTCTCCTAGGCGTCCGTTGGTGTCAAATAGATGCCATCCACTCGTCTTCAGTAGCAGCCTTGAAGATCTAATTTTTTTGCCAAACCACATACCTGTTTTAGAGTAGAACCCTACGCCCCTCTACCCTTTAAGCTTTTGCAGGTCAGCACTGAGTTGTCTTCCTCTGGCAAGCACTGGAGTGGTGGGCACTGGTCGCCCAACACATGTCGTCACTGGAGTAGTGGCCGACTGGCCGATGCTTATCCGTTTTTTATTTTGTAAGGTTGAAGCCTGCTCGTGTGTTTTTTATGGCAAAGTCCATACCTCCCTTTTTTGTTGGTTCATAACTTACATACTCCAATCATACTATAGACTTACAGCTGTATTCCATCTTTTTGTTCCATATATGTACACTCACGAATATGTATTGTCGGTTAACTTCTCCATATCTTTTTTTCCAATTACCTATAAATAACTTCTCCATATCTTATTTTCTAATTACCTAGTTTGTAAGTCCGTTAGTAATATTTTTTTCCTTTATTTGTGAGATTATTTATAGAGTTTGTAATTTAAGTTTTCTATTTACTTTCTGGAGATTGATATTTTACACTTGTTTTTGTTTGATTCGTAATATACGGACTATCTTTTTATTATATTTAATTATTACATATAGTGGGACTTGTCACCTAGTTCACGCCTGTGCGACATGGCAGTCCGCTGACACAACGCCTCGCCTGTGCTCTATGAAAACCTTTGATGGTTATTAATGATCATAGTTCTCATGGAGAAACCAATGGCGCGCAAGCAGTTTTCCATGGTGATGGCGCAAATACGGCGGCGTCACATAGACAAAAAACAACTAAAAAAATTAATTATAGACACTGTAATTCTATCACCCAAACACCAAAACAGGATAAAAAAGTTGAATAACAACTTCTAACCAAAACATGTGAAGTTAAAATAGTTTAAAGTAGTTCCAAAATAACATAATATTCAAAAAAAGTTTCGTGTCTTTCAAAATATGTTAACTTGTTTTTGTTTGATGGTTATGCCATAATCATCATCAATTATCACACTCCTCCTCATCATATTGGTCTGAATCCGATCGCAATGGAACACCATCCTCATTCATTCCATTCTCAGAAGGATCTTCAAACTCGTGCGTCGCCTCCGTCTCCTCATTGTTGTGCAACTGAAGTGTTGTTGTTGCTCTTGTGGTTTGAGTTGCTTCATTACCACCAGCAGCTTCTTCCACTACATTTCAATTTTCAATTTCATTTTGCTCGACATCCTCATCAATCCATTCATTGCAATCGTCAATGTCATCCAAACATATTTTCATTTTTTCTGGAAGCTTGATCTTGAAGGTGTTGATTCTGCCGAATGTGAACATCAGCATCAATGTTCAGTTTCCCATCAGTAGTATCTTGCTTCTCTGTATTGACCTGCACAACTGTATCGGCAGTAGCATTGTCATGTGGACTAGAGTCAGGATCAGGTCAACTTCTTGCACTAAGGAAACCATCATCTGAGAAAATAGATTCCTCATGTTCTATGAAGCTTCGTTAAGGTGTAGTAGTTGTACACTATAATCTGGATCCAGTCCCATAATCATCTTGTTGGTCATTAACATCCTCTGTTACCACAACTCCTTAGCCATCTGTAGGACACTGATTCTAATGCCAGGAGACTATCCAGAATACTTGTTCTGCACCACTGAATATAATCCATCAGAAGGATTTTTACTAGGACTATGCAGAGGATCTGCGGACTACCTAACAAGCTGACCCTGGGCCCAAAAAGGTTCCCACCAATGTCGCTGCGTTTGAGGAGAATGTTTTTGCAGGTTTTGAGCATTATTTTTTCTGCAATTTGGTCCAAACAAAATTTCCTCCCGAAGAAATACCCACCCTTTGTGGGTTGTGTGTAACATCATGACTAGTAATTGATTGTGACTGGCATTTTGCATTTTCTTCTTCTATTACCAGGTAATAACGGCTTTCTTAACTAATCTTGGTCTCCCAAAAACCAACCCCTAAACCTTAAGAAATTAAACTGCGACACTTGGCTTTCCCTTAGCTGACTATGTACCTCTGCACCGATAAGAACGAAAATACCCAAACAATCACTCTGAAAATTTATTGTAAATATCAAGATTGTGTCCCTGGACAGCAGGATAAAGATGATCGACTTGCAGAAAGAAAATTACACGTTGGAAGCCTTTCGAGAGGGCCCTTCTCTCCCAAAACCAGACTATCCAAATCCCCCATTCTCCTTCCTCTGTACCCGTTTTATTCCCAGACTGCCGCTTCTTCTCCTCTTATTAATTATGCTTTCTCTTTTGCCCTTTTATTTCTCCTAGTGTGGATTTCAAAGCTCCTACCCATTAGGTAAGGTCTCCATTTTTGCACTGCCATTTTTGCTAGCAATTCCCGTTCATAAACTGACTTATTTTGGTTTCTGTTGGATAATACTTTGCTCATATAAGCAATAGGTCGCCTTCTTGCATCAAAACAGCCCCTATCCCTTGTCCCGAAGCATCAGTCTCGATTACAAACATTTTGTTGAAATCAGGATTAGCTAGCACAGGTAATGTAGTCATGGCTGTCTTCAATCTGTCAAAAGCACTAGTGGCCGCATGTGTCCACTTAAATCCGTCCTTTTTCAACAGGTCTGTGAGTGGATTTGCTATTCTACTATATCCTTTTAAGAATCTTCTGTAATAACCTGTTAACCCCAGAAATAACCGGAGTCCTTTTACATCTTGAGGCATACTCCAGTGGAGCATGTCTTGTATCTTACTGGGATCAGCAGAGACCCCTTGAGCTGATATTATATGACCCAAGTAAGCAAGCTCTCTCTGCCCAAAATAGCACTTTTTTCTGTTAACCACCAACTGGTTCTCTTGAAGCAATTTCAGCACCTTCCTTAAATGTTCCCGGTGTTCTTCCACATTTTTGCTATATACCAGTATATCGTCAAAGAAAACAAGGACAAATTTCCTCAAATATGGCTTCAAAATGTGGTTCTTCAAGGGCTGAAAAGTAGAAGGTGCGTTGGTTAACCCAAAAGGCATAACCACATACTTGTAATGTCCTTCATGGGTTCTAATGGCCGTTTTAGGAAGGTCACTTTCCTTCATCCGAATCTGATGGTATCCAGATTTCAGATCCAACTTCGAAAACACCTGAGCTTCTCCCAATTCATCTAATAGTTCTTCAATTACAGGAATAGCAAACTTGTCAGGGATTGTAATTTTGTTGAGGGCTCTGTAATCCCCACAAATTCTCCAGCCTCCTTCCTTCTTCTTAACCATAATAACTGGACTGCTGTATGGGCTCGTACTGGGTCTGAGAATTCCAATGTTCAACATTTCCTTCACCAATTTTTCTATCTCATCGTTTTGATAATGAGGATATCGATATGGCCTCGAATTTGGAATCAGTGCTTCTTCTTTGATGTTTATAGCATGTTCACATGCTCTTTTAGGGGGTAAACCTGCCTGCTTCTAAAAAACCTTTGGAAATTCTCCTATTAGCTCTTCCCATTCCTTCCCAAGTTCCTGATCTTGCTTGCTGGAATCAGTTACTTCATAATGAATGAGGTACCCTTCTCCTTCTTGCTGTAAAGTCTGTAGCATGGATTTCCATGATGCCTTTGTTCTGTTTAACTCAAGACCTCCCTTGAGCATCTTATCTTTCCATTTCTCCTTCCATTTGATGGATAAATCACTGAAATTTACCTGTACCTCACCAAGGCTAGCCAACCATTCAATTCCTAACACAAGATCAGTACCTCCTAGTTCCCAAAGATAGAAATCTTGAGTAATACACAACCCTTGCAACCAAATTGGGAGTTGTTCACATTTTCCTTTATTTACAACATGATCCCCATTTCCCAGCTCGACCTTGAACCCAGTGTTTGCATTGTAATTCAGCCCCATATCTTTAACCAATCTCTGAGAAATGAAGTTGTGGGTAGCACTTGAATCAATGAGGATTATGACTGATTTGCGTTTGCTCGTATTCCTTATTTGACCCCTGACTTTGAAAGTGTTATAAGTATTGATTCCTTACTTAAAATAGATAGCTGCATATCGTTAGTTTCACCTCCTGTGTCAGTCTCCCCTGTATCCAATACCTGCCGTTCACCTTTTTCATTTTCTTCTATTGATTCCACCAAGATTAGCTGTTAGTTTTTCATATATCACAGGCGTTCTTTACTCCATTTCTCCCCACATTTAAAACATAGTCCTCTTCTAGTTCTTTCTTGTAGTTCGGCTCGAGAAAAACTTGGTCCTCCCTTCCATTGTTTATTGAACCCACCAGAATGTTCATGTTGAGCTTCTGAATTGTCCTTCTTCAGTATAGGAATTTTTGGTGTGACAAATTTCCCTATAGTTCCTTCTGCGCTGTACTGACCCTTGGATGGATTCATTCCTGTACTTATCCATCCTCTTCTGTCTATTTCCTTATTTCGTCCCCCTTTTGATGTCATGTTTTTCTGTTCAACAAGCAGGGCTTTGTCCATAAGATCAGTTAACCCACTGGTCTGGTACAACTTCAGCTCTGTGCTAATTTCTTCTTTGAGGCCATTGAGAAATACTCATTTTAACATCTCTAGGTCAGCAATTTGAGCCTTTGAGGGGAGCTACAACCATTTCGAAATGATCCCTTTACTCCATTACTGAATTAGTTTGCTTCATTTTGAGCATCGGACCAAACGGGTTCTGAACTAAATCCGGCTGGAAGCGTCTGATCCAAAGCTTCCTTAAAATTACCCCAGGAGTGGTCATCAGTCTGTTCATCCCACCATTGGTACCAGTTCAGAGCCTTTTCGGTCATGGCTATCAAGACAATTTCCACTTTGTCACCCTCCGATACATGATTTAATTTAAAATAGCGTTCAACCCTGATAAGCCATCCATGAGCATCGTTTCCGCTAAACAGCGGTATATCCACCGTTCTTCCGGTATAAACCCGGTCGTTAATTCTCGTATACTCAGGAGCACGAGAAACGGATTGAAAATCATGAGGGTTACCTCTGGAATTGGATGAACTCACGCTGGCAGAAGTTTGGCGTCGACGATTGGTGGTCGATCGTCCTCTTCTTCTCCTGTGACTGCCCTGGACTTCGAGACTTTGCATCTTCTCCAGCAACAACTGTACTTTTTTGTCCATCAAAGCTCTCATCTATGTTCGGATCTCTTCCCTGGAAAGCTCCAATGATCGCTCCAAACATTCAAGCCTCTGTTCCATGTTTGACCGAGTGAATAGCATACACAGGTATAGTGATCGATGCTCTGAAAATGGCAGAAGGATTTTTTACTAGGATTATGCAGAGGATCTGCGGACTACCTAACAAGCTGACCCTGGGCCCAAAAAGGTTCCCACCAATATCCTGTATTTAGGGAGGTTGCAGAAGGCTGCGTTTGGGGAGATTGTTTTTGCAGGTTTTGAGCATTATTTTTTCTGCAATTTGATCCAAACAGAATTTCCTCCCGAAGAAATACTCCCCCATTTTTTGGTTGTGTGTAACATCATGACTGGTAATTGATTGTGACTGGCAACAAAAACAACATCCAAGCCTTAGTCCCAAAAGATATTGGGTTGGGCTAACATGAATGGATACATGATATCACCACCAAAAGAAAAAGAAAGAAAATAAAGATAAAAAAGATAAGCTATTATAAAAAAAAATAATATAAAAAGAGATGAATTTAGATAAAGTAAAAAGATGAGTGGAAAAGATGATACGAGATCACTCCTCCACACGAATACTCGCCCTCCACTTTGCTCTCCAAAGTTATACCCTCATCCAACCCAAGAAGAAGCATATCACTTCGGACTCCCCTAACCCGAAGCCATTAGGACTGGAATTTTGCATTTTCTTCTACTATTACCAGGTAATAACGGCTTTCCCAACTAATCTTGGTCTCCCAAAAACCAACCACTAAACCTTTAGAAATTAAACTGCGACACTTGGCTTTCCCTTAGATGACTATGTACCTCCGCACACAAGGAAACATTCATAACTGATTAAGAGTGCCTTGGGCTCTGAGCACTTGAGTAGAGCATTCGGGAATAAGCGTTATTGATCAATTAACATTTCAAGGTTCCTAAAAAATTATAACTCTCACACTGTATCGGTTGACGCAAGACTAAACATTGACTAACCACATGAATTGCGAAAAACCTCCTGTTTAACCTCCGTTGTGACTCGAACTATAAACCTCTCACAAGGAAGTGTGGTGGTTGAATCAATTGGGCTATCCGCACGCGTATGTGTTTGTCAATTCTCATCTACACGACTATGATGGACTTTAAATCTCTCACAAGGAAGTGTGGGGGTTGAATCAATTGGACTATCTCACTATCCGCACACGTCTGAGCTTTTAATTCTCGTCCACATGACTATGACCTTGTTTGAAACAATGGGAACAATAAGGAGATCGTTTAACACTCCGCTCTTTTACAGAACCTCATCTTCTTCACCTCTGAATACAGATGCGCCAATAAAAAGCTTCTAATAGGGAATGTCTGCATGCTATAGTTAGTGTGCCAATTACATGCTTAGGCTGGCATACATGTATAATCAAGTCATGTAGCTGAGTCAATTTTGAGAAGAATAAGTGGGGCTCACAGAGAAGCACCAATTCAGCACCATCAAAATAGAGGATGTGATGTTTTAGTTATAAATTCCATAAATTGTCTTCAACATTAATCTCTCGAGTCCTTCTAAAGGTTCTCATATGACTAACTGCAGTGAACAATATTTGAACTTTAAACAGAACTGATGGAGTATATTGTCATATACCCCAGGGGCATAGACAAGAAGGTCCAAGATAGCAGCCCATGTCATGTACCTAAGAGGCCGAAGCCCTGCGCAAAGTCCGAGATCTCATCATAAGCCTAGCTCTGTGATACAGACTTGAGCTTTTTTTTTAACCCGGAAGGCAAACCACCAAAATCAGTGGGGTAAACGCCGGGGAACGTTTGCCGGATTTGATTAAAAAGAAGGAAGAGTACAAAAAAAGGAGAGGGGTACTAGACCAAAACCTCTTCAGAAAAGGCATCCCCTTTCAGAAATACAAACCAAATTAATATAAAATAATTCAAACAATAATAATCAAAACAAAGGGAAAATAAAAAAAAATTGGGGGGACTAGGCCTAACCCAAAAAGAAAATACAGTAAAAGGAGTCAAACCGAAACTACAAATATCTAAAGGAAGGGAGCCCAAATAAATCTCTAAAGTAGGCTTGCCGGGCCTCAAAAGGAAGATAATTAGGATGGTTACAAATTTGGGTTTGAGCAGATGAAAAACGGGCCAAATGATGAGCAGTCCAATTACACTCACGCCAAGCTTGTCCGAAATTCACCCCTTTCCTAATACCATACAGCTTCATTTCCTGAAAGAAGCCTTTCCATCTTCCGTCACCTACCTGAAGCAACGAAGAGATGACTACAGCAGCATCCGTCTCCACTTCGAAGTTAGAGAAACCGGCCGCCACTGCCCATTGGGTAGCTTCCACGACAGCCAAAATCTCAGCTTCTAAACTCGAAGTAGCTTGAAGCGGAAAGGACATGGCCCCTCCTCCTGCTGTACCAGGTAAATAGCTTGCATCCACATTCATCTTGAGAGACTTTTTGGGCTTTTTCCAACGAATTGCTTTAATTTGATAACCCCTGATCTTGAAATCCTTTGGAATCAGCCTTTCCTCAAAAAGTATATCACCAACTGACCGAGCCTTAACTTTGGAAAAACTAGAAGCCCAAGCTTGAGTAAAGATTTTGATTTGGATAATGATAGAATCTGCAGTAGGTCGCATATTCTGATTACCCCAAACTATTGCAGTATAATTTTTCCAAATAAACCAACTGATGATTCCAGGCAGATTATGTTTAAACAGATCAAGAATAGTCTTGGAACCAGCTTTAAACCACCAACTCATGTAGACCTGTCTAATAGAACTCCCAGGATTCAGTCTAGGTATACCCATAATTCCCATAAAATAGGTCAAGATAGGATTAGCCACCTCACAACCAAACAGTAAATGATCCATGGAGTCCTCATACTTCCTACACAGAGGACAAATAGAAGGGTTTAAAACCAGCTGAAACCTTCGAAGCTTGTCAGTTATTGGAGAATGCCATGAAGGACCTTCCATTGAAAAATCCTAATCTTCAATGGTTGATGAGTATGTCAAGCATGTGAAAAAGAGAACATACTGGGCAAATCATCTCTAACAAGCTCATAAGCTGATTTAAAAGAGAAAAGGCCATCATCCTCGGGCTTCAAGATTAGACCACCCCCTCCTGATCAGAACTACAATTAGATGAAGTTAGCGGATGAATAGAACATATCCTTCTCCAAATAGGAGACTTGAGCTTATGGCAAGGGAACTAATAGTAATAATACTGAATATTTTAATAAGCTATAATAAGGAAGTGGGTTGGGCCAAATATTAGTTAGATTGAGGAGAAGCCTCTTTGGAAAAGAATAAATAGTAGGAATAGAAAAGGAAGATGTAGGCAGAAAATTGGGATTGGGTTGGGAATTGGGAGAGTGAGGCCTCTCGAAGAGTCTCAATTGTATTTTCCGTTTCAGACTTCCGTATCAATCTACGTTTGTTTTTCAGTTTCCAAATTGGTTCTTATCTGTGAAAGAATTATTGTATCTAAGAATATGCTTTAGGAATATACTCTAGGCATTATTATTGTATAGCATCGTATATAGGAATATTCCATCTTTGTAATATATATAGGGACTTAATTCTTCTATGAAATACACAGAAAATCTTTCCTCCACTCTTCAATATTATTTAGTTTGTATTTCAACATGGTATCAGAGCCTTTCTGTTCCATTTTATTCTAATTTCAAAGCCCAGTTTTTTCCTTTTCAGAACATCGGCCTCAGAACCTCAGCAGAACATGTGTAGTCTCAGAACCTCAACAGAACATCAACGGACACTTTAGTTCATAACCTTAGTCCAACATCTGTCTCACCTCCATCACCCTCTTGTTTGCCTGCCGCCGGCGACCTGAGCTCCGCACGCCCAAATCAGCTCGCGTGAGCTACACGCGCTGTCGGCAGCTTTTGCCGCGTTTCTGGCCGGGGCTTCGATCGAAACCCATCACCACACTTGCCGTCGTGTCTTCTACCACATGTGCTAGCTATTTCCAGGTATCTTCTGAACAGAATCTTGGAAGTCTGCTAACACGGAGTAAGAAAGACATATTTCTATCTCAACGAAAATATGTACTTGATTTGCTCGCTGAAACAGGGAAGTTGGGATCAAAGCCGAGCAATACTCCCTTGGTTCCCAATGTGCAACTCACTCAAGAAGGCATGCCGTTTGAAGACCCAGAAAGATATAGACGATTGGCTGGAAAGCTTAATTATCTCACAGTCACTCGTCCAGATATTGCTTATTCTGTGAGTGCAGTGAGTCAATACATGTCATCTCCGACCATTGATCATTGGGTTGCTGTAGAACACATATTATGTTACTTAAAGGGAGCACCAGGACAAGGTATTGTTTATCAAAACCATGATCACATGAGAATAGAATGCTTTACAGATGCTAATTGGGCCGGTTCTAAAGATGATCGAAGATCTACATCTGGCTATTGCGTCTTTGTTGGTGGTAATCTTGTATCGTGGAAGAGTAAGAAACAAAATGTGGTTTCTCGTTCTAGTGCTGAATCGGAATATCAAGCTATGGCACAATCCACATGTGAGATAATATGGATACACCATTTATTGAATGAAATCGGATTGAAGACACCAATGCCTGCTCAGTTGTGGTGCGATAACCAAGCTGCTATACACATAGCAAACAATCCCGTATTTCATGAGAGAACAAAGCATATTGAGGTTGATTGCCATTTTTTTCTAGAGAAGATACAAAAAGGATTAATCTCTACCGGATATGTGAAGACCGGAGAACAACTTGGAGATTTATTCACTAAAGCTCTAAATGGGATTCGAGTTGATTATTTATGTAACAAGTTGGGCATGATAAATATCTATGCTCCAACTTGAGGGGGAGTGTGAAAGTATTATTGTATCTAAGAATATGCTTTAGGAGTATACTCTAGACATTATTATTGTAAAGCATCTTATATAGGAATATTCCATCTTTGTAATATATATAGGGCCTTTACCCTTCTATGAAATACACAGAAAATCTTTCCTCCACTCTTCAATATTATTTAGTTTGTATTTCAACACTATCATTGGTATCAAAGCAGTGACGATTCATCTACTCATGGAAGACCTTCAGCCTATTCAGGATGGAGAAGCGATTGGAGAAGATAGAGCGTAACTTGGCTGAGGTGCGTACATCAGTGAACAAGCTTTGTGACTTGTGCACATCGTTGGAGGAGATGCGCGACTTTCTGCTTCAGCAAGGTCACCGAAGACCTAGGGGCCAATCGAGGAACCGTAAACATCATAGACAGTTTGAAAGCCAAGGTTCGTCGCAGTTGCAATTAGCTCTCCCCAGTTCGCAAGCTTCACCACGAGCTGAGTTCCCCACTTCACTGACCCTGTTGCGTTCAGCTTCTCACAGGTTGCAGAGTTCGTCGCTATCAAATTCTCCCAGTTCACAAGTGTCTTCGCAAATTGCATCTCCCAGTAAGCCAACTTTGTCACTATCAGATTCTGGGAGTTCGCAGATTTATTCTCAGTCTCAAGCAAATTCTTCTAGTTGTCTGGTTTCATCGAGAGTAGATACTGTCAGTTGGCAGATAATTTCAGCCGCTACCAATTCACGTCAAAGAGCGACGCTATCAGGAGGAGAATTCAATTTGAGGCGATATCCATCTGTGAGCCAGAGCACCACGGGATCAAGAGGTGGATCAGACCCTAGGCATAGACATCCTTTTGCCAGACCTAGTAGGACGATATGCAGAGGAGAAACCATCAGTTTGCAGGTGGCATCAAGTGAACTGGAGATGTCCTGGGACAGAAGCCACAACTGCCCAGGAAGGGAGATTTACCTATTCCTATCAAATTGTGCTTATCTCTTGGTCAGTAACTCTGTAGGAGCACTTTGTGGGGATTGTAGAGGGTGCTGGGATGAAATCTATACTAATATAAATGTTTGGACTAATGAGGTTACACAACTATCCGTTGTTCAGAAAGGGGACTGGACTAGCATGGTTTCTAGTCAGAAAGTAGGTGCCGAACTTGCAGCAAAAGACGGTTCTCTTGTGAAATGTGAAGTAAAAAAAGGGATCACAGCACCTAGGTGTGGAATCTCCGGAAATGCGATATGTTGTCATTTTGGATCTGCCAAGGGAACCTGTACACATGGTACAGGCTGAAGATAGAGCCCTTAGACAAGGGAAAGAAAATGCTTTCATCATATACATCTTTTTTGCAAAGGATACCTCGGACGAAGTTAGTTGGCAAACCTGGAATAAAAGTATGCATCGAGTTTCATCGGGAGTGAATGGAAAGTATGAGGCAGTTCAGGAAATAGAGGTTGATATTGTTTATTACCTTGAAAGAACTGCTGGAATTGAAGAGAAGCCATATGAGAGGGAAAATGGTAAAATCTTTCACAGCCAGCAGAAAATGAGAATTGACTGCTGTAAGGAATCAAATAAGATGATGACCAAGGGTAATCAAGAACAGAATGAGAGTTATGCATATCCATCATCTTCTCCTGCAAACAACCTTGAGCAAGCTACTACCAACATCAATCGTTGTGACCGTTTGATAGCTGGAGCTCTCAATCCAAATGGGAAGGTTTTGCCATTTTATGTATCCCAGCTGAAGCATTGGGAAGGAAGAGGCGTGAGAATGAAGTTGAATGGCATGGCTGTTTCTTACTCTCCACCTTGAGGACAAGGTGGGTGTTAAAGGGGGGAGTGATTGGGTTGGGAATTGGGAGAGTGAGGCCTCTCGAAGAGTCTCAATTGTATTTTTCGTTTCAGACTTCTGTATCAATCTACGTTTGTTTTCATTTTCCAAATCGGTTCCTATCACTGCACTCTAGCAGACCCGTTTTGCTCCGTTGTGGTCTCATACTCAGCCATTTCCCGGGAGTTCAAGACATTTGCATATCCAGGGTTTACATCACTGCCGTTGCCGCTAACGTCTCAAGCCCAGATTATGAAAGTCCGACGTCAGCAGTGACATCATCCATCTCTCGTCTGTTTCTTGGGCTGACATTGTCCTACTTCAACATGACATCAGCTATTAAGGGCCATCATCATAGTTGAGTGCTCAGCTTAAGAGCTGACACTTGCTACGACAGGGGGGCGGGGTTGTACTCATCACCCCGGAAGGCTTTCGAGCCTACTATGCCATACACTTTAAGTTTAAAGTCTCCGATCTTTGCCTTGCAGCTAACTACAAGCGAGAAATATCATTATCAAATATGATTCGAATCTAGTGGTGGGCCAGATTCTGGGCTCGTACATGGTTAAAGAAGAAAGAATGTAGCTATACAAAGAGGCAACTCTGGTACTCCTTCAAGTATTCCAGTGCTATGAAATCGAGCAAATTCCAAGGGCAGACGGGAAAGCTTTGGATTAAATGCATTCAAACGCCAGATTCTTCAGCCTCAATTATTCTACAAATGGTGTGACTTCAGCCGAGGAGGACTCCTCATCACCCAAGATCAAACTGTACCCTTTTCACCTCTAATTTAACATGTGAGCTCGAAAGGAGTGGGGGACTCGGAAATCTTTAAGAATTTCGAGACAAATCTCACCTCGACGATAACAAAATTCAGCAAAGCAAAAGCATCTTTAACTCGAGCTCGGCAACAGGAAAATACATCATCAGATGAATAACCTTAGTTAACTATCGGCTCGGCTTGACCTCTCAACTCAGATATTGGCCTTGACAACATCATTATAGCGCCACTCAGGACCACATGCCCCAGCAGAAATAAGCAAACAATGGATTGTCTCACTAAAAATGATACAGCACCAACCACTCGGTTCATTGCCCGGGGAAGGGTTACACATGATTCTATTCTCGCTTTGAGGGTGGTGTACTCTTTTCTCGGTTACTTTTTTTCAAGAGGTTTTTTTTCCTAACGAAGCACTACCTCATCACAGGCAAGATTTGAGGTATTTCCCAAACCGTGCGGAGCACGGTGCTCAACAGTTCCAATCAAGACACACAAATTGGAAGGATAGCGTGTTATCTAACGTTTTTAGATTCTTCTGCAGAATCAAATTCACACGTGCTAGTGTGTTATCAATCATTTTGGAAGGATTTAGAAGCTCCCTAGGATTTATGCCTGTGAGCTATGAAAAAAAATGAAGAAACTCAACAATTTTTCCAACTTCATTGACCCTTTGTATTAATTGCTATCTAATTTGTTTCACTTTGTTCTACATTAAGATAGTTTAATGCCACCCTCAATTTCACTCGTTTATTTTCAATACCTTGGTACTATACTTCATATGCCTTTCGATAGATGGATTGATAGGGACCTGGGCAGAATAGGCTATTGATAATAATATTAAAGAGTAGTATAAATAGGAGAGTGGAGAATAAGAGTTATACACGAATTCAGTTAGAATTTGGGCTGGGATGTAGGAGAGAGAGGCACTCTCAAAATTGTCTCGATTTTCTTTTTCGTCTTCTTCTTCTTCTTCTTCTTCTTCTTCCTTATTCCGCTGTTTAACAGCTTCTTTTGTAAGGTTTCCTGAGATAGCTTATGAAATTCTGAGAACTTCTCTGAATTCTCTATTGAATGTACATGTCGTTTCTACTGTGAGGATCGGTTCCTATCATTGATATTCGACGGTACATTACAGTAACATAAGACATTCATTTAAAGTATGGCTTCAATTTATGCAGGATGAAGCCATTAAGAAGTTATGTGACAAATTGACCAAGAATCACGTACTTGTAAAGATGGGACAGGAGATGCTTCAATCTTTTGATGAAGATGTGTTAGCTGAAAATGGTACTTCAAGATTTGATGCGAGAAAACACTTCGAAGCTCTGAAAAATATTTGGAAAAATGAACAATTCAGTTGCCTTTTGTATAAAGCATTGGAGGTCCAGGTACTTGTATTGTAACTTAGTGTGTGATAAGAAACTCTAGACAACTATAACTAATGTCTGTAGCTACCACCCTTAACCAAATACTTTCTTATTATCCTTTTACAGAAATGTATCCTGCCCGACATGATAGAACATTTTTCAAGGAAATTTTGCCAAGAAAAATTTGAGGAACGGATAGCTTGTATCAAGAAAGCTTACTGCTTCAAAGATGTTCTGAAAGTCCAAGATCCAATTGCTACTAATACGACTACTATGATGAAGTTTTTATTAATATTCTGCGTCTATTGGAGTTTTTATTTGTATTTTACACTTTACATGTTCTACTTTGCTAAGTTGACCGGCACAGGGATTAATAAAGTAAAAACTGTGTGGTTGAGGTTTGTGCAGAGGAGAGTGGAACCACAAATTCTTTACTTAAAAAGGAAAGTGGCAAAGTTAGTGTGACATCCAAAAAAGGAAAGTTGGCAAAGTTTTAAGGGACGGAGGGAGTATTTGTTAATGTATTTTTTAATTGAAAACAGTACTACCTCCATTCCAAAATATAAGATGCATTTGGTTTGGTTTAACAGAACTGAAACGTACCAAACCGAATTAAACCAAACCGAAACGTACCAAACTGAACCAAAACTGGACCATATGCAATTTGGTTTGAGTTTGGTAGTATTTCTTCCAAACCATATTAAACCAAACTTAATACCGTATTCAACCGAACCGAAGGTGATAAAAACTGAACGAAACTGAACCGAACTAAAAGATATTCAGTAAAACCTTCATATATTATTAACAATTAACAAATCCAAACCGAACTAAACCGAACTAAACCGAACAGAACCAAACCGAAAAAGAGTATGGTTTTTGCAAACATATTCGACACACCATGAAAACCTCAGTTGGCGCACACTTCGTCTATAGGTTTGCATGCAATGTTGTCGTGTAGCATGTATCACATGCAAACTATTTACTAAACTTGATTTGGTATGACAATATCTCTCTTGTTGACTACTTTACCATGTATGTGAAGGCGGCTTCTAATCATTCTAATAATGTACTGGAGTTGTGAAGATGAGTATCTTGAGTTGGATACAATGGATTGCACTGTTACAGTAAATGCTCCTTTGGGTGAAAATACACAACACGCTTTGGATCTATTTCAGGTAGACTGCCAAGTTTCATCTATATGCATTAAAGTCTGTTTGTGTATGCCTTATTGATCTGTTTTCAACTTATTTGATGGATTGTTCATTTGCGACGAAAACAAAATATTTATTCCATTTTGGAGTAGAATGCATTGTGATGCAAGAGTATAAGATGCTATAGCCCATTCATTCCTTTTGCATTTAATTTATTTATTTATTTTAATAATTCAGAAATTACTTCGGACGATGAAGCAGAGAGGCGCTCCCCGTGGTACAATTGAAGTATGTGCATGTTTTGTTTTGTTTTGTTTTTTTAGTGTCAGGTTATTTTCTTGTTACAATTAAAATGTTATTTTGTTTTTTTATTGGATGAAATAAAATGTTATTCTGTGATATTACTGAGTGGTGAACTGGTCCTCGAGTTAAAATGTGAATTTGAATGTGAACCAGGAGTTGCGAAGTGAAGTGGAATCTTCTCGTGTAACAGACCCCTTCCAAATCATTGTTTCTGCGTCGATGGTAGGCTCCCGGTCATCGTTTGTGCTGGATTGCTGATAAACATTCTCCTCTATACGTCCTATGATATATGTGTTCCATCATCTGTACTAATACTGATTTTGAAAAAGTGCTAAAAAAGTTGTGGATTGCTTGCTAATCTTGGTTGTTTTTTATATGAATTCAATACATTGTCGTTATGGTCCTGCATAGTATATTCAATTGTTGGATGCCATTTGAGTTTAAGGTGTTATGTTATTGTCTTTTCAGAAAGCAAGGGATTGGCTTAATGAGGAAGGCTCTCCCATTCCAGAACTTGTTGGGGTACGTTCTTCTCACATGTTTATTTTGGGGTTGGTTGGTAGAATGGTCATGTCATTTCCTTCCTCTAAGTAAGAAATACATCTTATGAATCTAATTCGAATTTTATTCCCATTTATCAGTAGTCCATCCATAGAAGGATTTCACCTATTTTAAATTCTTTTGGCGTGCACACTAGATAATGAATGCACATGGTTGCTGCATATGAGGCACTTATTGAGGAGAACTAGCTTCTGATTCACTAATATATACCTTATGTAGGAATGTTTCATCATGGAGCTGGCCATTGGAATTGAGAGGAAAAAAAGTCATGACCTTGTTGCTATGGCCAAGACTTTTCTGGAAAATCTAGATTCTTCTGATCTTGCAAATGCTCCCATCTCCCCTGTTTCAAAGCAAAACCGTTTTGATCTAGTGCAAAGGCAATCTGATTTATTGAAAAGTGTCCTGGATAATTCTGATTTTGTTGATGTATTCCGTGAGAAAATCAAACAGGTATCCATCACTGGTTTAACGTTAATTGGGCGGCCAACTGCCACATTAAGTAGAATTCATGTTCTCAACTTATTTGTTCTCTTTTTGTTTCTACAGGATTGGAATTTTCGTGAAAAAGTTGTGGAGTACAACTACCAATACAGCATGAGGAGGAGCAAACAAACTTTTTCTGATGATGCCATTGAGGATGCAATGCATCGTATCAAGAATGATGTTTTCTGCAGAGATATTCTTCAAAAGAGGGAAAATATTGCTTTACTGAGGTTAGGTTGTGCATTTTCATTTAGTGCTCAATGTGTTATGTGGTGAATGTTATTATGTGCGATCCAAGTTATATACTATCGTATTTGATATAATCTGGTTGGATGATCAGTACATTAGATTGATTGATTTATGTGTTGGGTTTCTAGAACCATACGGTTATCACATACTGTACCGGTTTAGTTGAGACCGTTTTAACTTTAATTATATTTGATTTTCTATCATTATAAGTTGTATAAGAATCACATTTAAACATTTTACATCTAGACAAATGTAACTGTATTTTTAATGCATTAGTGAATAAGGTGGTGTCATAGTCGAGTTTGTGTATAGTGCAAAAGTAAAACCGTTGCATTAGTATGGGACGAAGATCATAGTATTTCTGTTCTGTTGTTTTTGCAATTGCAATTTGAATTTTGATTTTTATGTTTGGTGAAATAATAAGTGCGGCTGCACTGCGTCCTAATTTTCTAGCTGTTATTTTACATCTTTTGAAGGGGATTCTTGATTATAGTTTTTGCATACCACACTTGGGATATTCTGAAGTTTGTGGATGGACTTCGCGCCGGATATCCTACGAGAGATAAGCATATTATTCATGTGCCTAAGTTTGCTGGTGATGTTGAGGTAAGAGAGTCCCGCCGTAAAATGTATGTCTATGTTCTTTTTTCTCCAAAATATTTAATGTGTTTTTTAGTACGAGTTTTTGTGTTGTGTTCATTACAATAATCAGGGATTGAAGACTGCGGTAGAAGAGAAGTTTAACAATGATGTAGATTTGTCATCTCAGCTTGTGTTTCGTAAGGTAAATGCTGCAACTTAAAGTAGCGCATAGTCTGGACACTTTCTATATTGTATTACTTTCATGTGTTAATATTATCTATATTTCTTTGTCGATCCTAACTTACTCATCTCATTCTATATTTTTTCCATATGATTGTTTTCTTGCAGCTTGCATGCATACAATTCCAACACGAAGTGTGTGGTAGATTGAATTGTTATAGCACTCATGGGTGTTATACATTCGTGTTGACAAAGGATGGAAAATGGTTGGTTAGTTTCGACTATGAATAATGGATGCTTGCAAGTCCAGTCAGCTACTGTTTATCATCATTATAAGTATGTGTCATCACACTTGTGTAGTCATTTATTCACTCCCGTTTGAGTGAATAACTAATAATGCTCGTATTTGCTTTTATTTGGTAATGCACCTAATGAACCAGTAATGGATGAGTATGAAGAAGTGAAATCGAATATATTACAAACTAATTGTGGTTGGATCTTGGACACCCAAAAAAACTTCTGCTAACCCCTTTTTACTCTGTTGTAATAATTGTAACAATGAACTGGACGCATGTAGACATATGTCAAATTTATATATTTTACGAATATCATTTCATCTCATTAATGCAACACTAGGTATAATGCTGTGTGAAATTTGAAAGTGGTAAAGTAGCAATGGGAGGACCCAAGAGGAAAAGTTGGAATCACAATCAAAGAGCCTGTCGAGCGAGTAGACAAGGTCATGGTAGGTAAATAGTCCAATGATTTGGGCGAGGCACTAAAAGAAACAGGGCATACAAGTTACGGTGCAAGAACGAAGGGCAGTTCTTGGACTATACCTGAACTCTTTGTGGGTTTTCATTTTGTAGATCAGCCCCAGATAGGGATGGACTAAACCGGCCCGGCCCGCTACAGTGCAGGCCCGGATCGGACCGGGACCGGTTGGCCGGTTCCGGGCTTTTAGCCCGTTTGGGCGGGCCGGGCTCGGGCCCAGGTTTAGGCGAAATGGCCTGGGCGGTTCGGGCCCCGGTCTATTTTTTTCTTTTCATTTTTTCTTTTCCTAGGGTAGGGTTGGGTGTTTTGGGGACGTTTGGGGGGTGGGGGGGTCAGGGGATAACAAGAAAGCAAAAAAAATTAGACATTGAACCGGGCCTGGCCCGGCCTGACCTGGTTAGGCTCGGACCTGGTATCAACCCGGGCCGGTTCCGGGCCCGAGTACTTGGGAAAAAAGCCCGGCCGGGCCCATCACTAGCTCCAGATAGGGGTGGAACTAGGGATGGACTGCCAGACTGGTACGGGCCTACCCGGCGTGCTACCTGACTCCGGCCGCCACTGTGCAGGATTGGCCCAGCCCGGTTGACCGTGACCTAGACCAAGCCCTGGGCCTGACTCGTATGAATATGTAGGCGGTACCGTGATTCTATTTTGGTGTATTGGCCCGGTCGGCCTTACGACCCTTACCCAAAGGTCATGTTTTTTTTTTAATTTTCCATTAGCCTGGCTGCTAGGTATGGGGGGGGGGGGGGGGGGGGGGGGTCTGGCCGGTTTGGGGATGGGGGTGGGGGGTTGGAATTAATTCAAAAAAAAAAATCATTCATCATAAAAACAATCTTGAGGATAGTCATTTTTCCATTGAGTTAGTAAGTTACTTCACATTTATGGAGTATCTTCGTAGGAATTTCAGCTATTCGTATGCATCGACTTTCTTGTGAGTTCCATAGAAAGCAATGGCTATTTCCGGTCGATTCTCATCTTTACTCCTTCCTTCATACAAAAAAAGAAAGAAAAGTATTATAATAATGGCGAATTTGACATGATTAATCCCTACTTTCACCAATTAAACAAAAATAATCCATACTTCGAAATTTTACATGAATAATCTAAACTCGACACCATGACCAAACAAATATAATAAACGACGCAGAGCCCTCATTTTAGTCTAACGCCGGTTAACTCTTTTATCTGTTATAGGTTTCTCTTCATCTTCCCACCTTCCCGGCCCAATAACTCATTCCTCTAATGGCATAGCAGGGGGCGTAAATCCAAGTAGGCAGAACGGAGTTGAAGCCACAGAAGACTACTATCCAAGGTTTTAGCACTGGATATAGCTGCAAGTTATTTGCTTCTAATTATTTTCGAGTCTTTTATGGCTAGCAACCCCAGAGAATTACTTCGAAGGTATGTTCGTTAACATTATTTCGATTAAAAGAAAAAGGAGCTTATTAAAGATGGAGTAATAAAGAGATTTAGGGCTACAAATTGCAGAGCTTTCATCCACTAATTCCTTGTAAATAGAGAAGTAATAAAGACAAACTAATTCTTTGACAAATTAGCAAAAACAATATGATGCATAGCCACTATCGTTGCACTCCATAGTTACGCAATTTTAGGATTTTTGAGAGATGAAAAAACAAGTGGATGGAGAAAAATATATCTGATTTGGCGTATTCACGTAACTCAAAGCGGTGGTAACTTTGGACGGAAGTATAGGTCTGTCTCATTTATTCTATTTCTGGCACATCCATAATGAGTTCGAATTACTCTTGTAAAATTTTAAAGTATGGATTATTTTTGTTTAATTGATGAAAGTAGGGATTATTCATATCAATTTTGCCTATAATAATCATATTATATGAAGCAATGGCTATTTCCTTCATATGAACGTACTCTGAACAGAAATGGTTGTGAGGTATCAAATTAAAGTCATCCATTACTAATAAACATGCAGTTCAATATTGAGATACAAAATAAAAAACTCAATTCGTCAAAGAATTTGTTTAAACGGATTTTGATAGATGTTGAACTCGGGGAAAATCATAAATAACTTCACAAACATATTCTAAGCACCAAACTAGAATTTCAAACTGAAAAAAATACTCCGTAGTAAGCATTGTGCTTCACATAACAAATCAAAAACCCTGAACTCACATTTGAGAAAATGAACAGACAGAGAGTTATTACCTTGAGCGGTTTCATCGGAGATACTTAGTGGCTTCCATAGAATTTCAAAAACTCTCCTCCGTCTTCTGATCACCGGCTTCCATCACAGCCGGGGTCGTGACTTTATCCCCTCGGATAACACCCTCCGTCTTCTGTTCACCGGCTTGCACCGCACCCGACGTTATGGTTCTACCTTCACTCTAAGTTCGTCATCCTAGACGTACATTGTACTTGCATCCATGGTGGTCGTCTATTGAAGCGGAAGAGGACGAGCAGTATAGAGAGATACAGACACAGACAAATGAAAAAAAAGGAACAGACAAAATGGGTTGGGTTATTTCGGTAGAAAGGGGAAGGGGGTGGGTCATTTCAATAAATGGGGGAGGGTTTTATTCTGTGTACACAGGCGTGTAATCCACCGTGCACACAAGTACACACCATATTTTTGTTCTGTGAATTAACCTGGAACTTGCTTTAAGGTATGTTTGGCAGGCATAGGTCTATGCCTTCTAGCTTTTGTACTGTTCAAAAAGTCTCTAAAAGCTTTTAGTTGTATGTTTGGCATGACATTTTTAATAGCTTTTCAAAAATTAAAAGACCTCTTTTGAGATGTATGTATATAAATACAACTGTTAAGAAGGAAAAATATATAGAAAAATATTTTCTCAGTTTAAAGCTTTCACTATTTTGTCCCCTCCATTTTAATTCCAAAAAGGGTGATGGTCACCCTCTCCTCCATGCTTGTTACGTAGCATTACAAATTTTTCCATATCGTTATACCTCGAAGTATTTTTTATGAGTTAATTTTTATATAAGACTAAAAGCCCATCCGATTGCTAAAATAGGACCACTTCCGCATTTTATGTTTCGTGGGAGCAAATTGGGATCGATCTGGCAAAAATGCCCCTACGAAATAAGCCGCTTCGGGTTTCCACGTAAGATTATACCCGTTCCCCAAGACTGCACATCGGGTTTCCAAAAATATGACGTTTGCGCCGAAATTATCAGAAAGAACATAACCGCGCATTCAATTCGGGAGACCTGGGAGAGCGGAAGTTATTCCATTCAAGTAAAAAAGCAAAAATTCTAAAAAAACAAAATGATAATTCCAATTGAGTGAAGTGTGAGAAGATACAGAAACGAAGAACTGAAGAACATCGACGGAAGAAGAAAAGTGACAGTGAATATGGCAGATGACGACTTCCAACCTTCAAAACCTTCTCCCCTGACTGTGCGCATCAATGACGACATGGTAATTCTTTTTTGCTTTTACAGTTTATGAAGCTTTACATCAAATGTAAGGAATAAATTTTTGAAATTATGGAATAATGGCTTAAAATGCATTGTGTTATTGTGTATGAACGACAAACTACATAATAGATGTCGTAGTACATTGGACAGAAACTAAAGCAATTGATGAGAAACTTCCAAATGCATGCAATACAATATGAGAAATTTTGGAACAATGATTCGAAATGCATGTTGTGTGAATTGCGAACAGAACATGTAGGTTCGAAATGCATTTTATTCCTAATTTTATGGCAGATGATGTGAGGTGATGTAGAGTAAATTCCAAATCTAAGGAATAAAATTTAAAAAAGTAGAGAATAAAGGATTGAAATGCATTTATGTGATTGATGAGCAATTGATATCATATTTGTTTGTATTTATGGAAAGGAATTCATTATGGCAAAAGTTGTGTGTGTTTTAATGTAAACTTTATTAAACTTGAATGCTTAGGTGCTTCATGAGAAACTTCCAAATGCATGGAATAATCTGTGAGAAATTATGGTTCATTGGTTCAAAGTGCATGTTATGTGAATTAGAAACAGAACAAGTCATAGTGAAAAGTTGAATAAACTTCCTAATGTTGTGGATAAAAATGTGAGGTGATGGTAGAGTAAACTTCCAAATCTAAGGAATAAAATTTGAAAAAGTACAGAGTAAAGGAGTGAATTGAATTTATGTGATTGATGAGCAATTGATATCATATTTGTTTGTATTTATGGAAATGAATTCATTATGGCAGAAAGTTGTGTGTGTTTTAATGTAAACTTTATTAAACTTGAATGCTTAGGTGCTTCATGAGAAACATCCAAATGCATGGAATAAAATGTGAGAAATTATGGTTCAATGGTTCAATGTGCATGTTATGTGAATTACAAACAGAACATGTCATAGTGAAAAGTTGAATAAACTTCCTAATGTTGTGGATAAAAATGTGAGGTTAAGGTAGAGTAAAATTCCAAATGTATGGAATAAAATTTAAAAAAGTGGAGAGTAAAGGATTGAAATGCATTTATGTGATTGATGAGCAGTTCATATCATAGTTTGTCTGTGTTTATGGGAAGGAATTGATTATGGCCGAAAGTTGTGTGTGTTGTAATGTAAATTTATTAAATTTGAATGATTAGGTACTTGATAAGAAACTTCCAAATGGATGGAATAAAATGTGTGAAATTATGGAACAACGGTTCTCTCTGCATGTTACAAACACATGTCATAGTGAAAAAGTTGAATAAACTTCCTAATGTTGTGGGAAATAATGTGAGGCAATGGTAGAGCAAAATTCCAAATACATGGAATAAAATTTGAAAAAGTAGAGAGTAATGGATTGAAATGCATTTATGTGATTGATGAGTATTGTGAATTGGTATCACAGGTCATTGAAAGAGCATTTAGGAAGAAGGAATTGGAGAACTTGGATAGCATGAGGATTAATTGTTATTGCAATTTAAGCGAGGTAGTGAAGAGGATCAAGAAACAATTGAAGGAAGAAGAATTGATGGATTTCAGCAACACAATTTTTGGATGGGTACTGCACATTGAAGAATTAAAAGTAATAAGTGGGCAGATGCAACTGGGATTCCTATGCAACTATGTCAAAACAGTGAACGGAGTGAAAGAGAACAATGTCATTCGTTTTCATATACAAAACAGTGTGATAAGCTTTTGCAAGAACGACTTGTGTTTGTTGTTAGGGTTGAAAATGGGGGGGGGGGGGGGAAGAAGCCTCAGTTACAAGAGCAGCTAAGCGGACATATATGGAAGAAATACTTTGGAAGTGCAGAAAGTGTAAAAAGAAATGATGTCCTTGATGCTGTGATGAAGTATAACAGTGATGACCCAGAAGCAGAGAGAGAAGATGGGGTTAAGCTTGCGCTGCTGCACGTGCTCTCACATGGACTGTTTGGAAACCAGGTTGCCCGGGAGTTACCAGCGGAATACGTGAACTTGGTGGAAGATTTGGCTGCATTTAATGATTACCCATGGGGTGAAGATGTTTGGAAGCAACTAGTAGAAAACATTGGAAGCAATGTGACGAGTTTGGAGAACTGCAAAGGGACACGACCAACACTACTACGGTGTTTGATTGCTATTCAAGTTTGGGCTTTTGAAATTTTCCCTGGTCTACAAAAAGCTGGACTCTGCAGTATCAAGGAAGGTCAAGAAAGAGGTATTCCAAGAGCCGTGAAGTGGTCATTTAGCAAAAAACCTTCAATGGACGTTTTCAGTGAATTAATTTTCCTCAATGAGAATGTAAGTTTTGGAGTACTATAAGTTGTTTAATGTTTATAATATACATATGGTATATATGCAATGAAAAGTATATGCATTCTTATATGCCATGTTTTAATGCAGTTTGAATGGTCAAAGATGGTGCCTACTGATGATGAAATAAAGAAATTTCCTATATTAGTAAGGAATAGAAAGCTAAGATCGCAAAATGGACAAAGTGGTAGCAGTAAAGATGGAGATAGGGTTGATGGCGAGAAGGAAAAAACCAATACAAAAGAAGAAGATAAGGTGGATGGAGAGAAGGAAAAAAGGGGGGTACCAAGATCAGTGGAAGAAAGGTTACAAGAAGTAGCAAGAGGGTACAAAAAAGGAAGGATGAGGAAGAAGAATATCAGGTGGATGAGGATGAGGAAGAAGATCAGATGGATGAGGATGAGGTGGGGGTGGTTGGATTTGGAGAGAAACGAAAGAATACAATTATTTTGAGGAAAGTAAGGAAAACCAGTAAGGAGAATGCCAAGATAATGGCAGAAATCAAAGAAATGAAAAAAAGGCAGAAGAGACAAGACTCAATACTGGGAGAAAAACTAGAAGAAATATTATCAAAGTTGAAGAAGTTGACACCACAGGAGGAAACAGAGAGTGAAGGTAATGCAAATGAAGTGAATGGAAATGGAAAAAATGAAGATGTGGCACCAGAATCAAGGTAGCAGGACCAGCGTGCACAAGGAGAAAGTGTGGATACTGGGAAGGAGGATGAAGCATTCGGTACACCAAATTTCAACATCTTTGGGCCAGAGACGCAAGAAAAAATGCGTGATGAAAGGGTGGAGGATGTGATGGAAGGCACTGAACAAGAAAATGAAAGGACAATGGAAAATGAAAACGCAGTGGAAACAGGAGATGAAAAAAGAGTAGGGGCAGAAGGAGTGGAGGATGCAAGGGAAGAGACTGAAAAAGGAAATGAAAACACAAAGGAAGATGAGGAAGCAGGGAAAGTAGCAAACATTTGGGAAGATGAGAACAGTCAGTTTGTGGCAGAATTGATAAACAACGCAGACACTGTGGAAAAACAAGTGCTGGGGAGTGATGCAGGAAGGGGAACGAGCACAATGCCTTCAATGAACATTGAGGTAAGTATTTCTGTTAAATATTTTTTCAAATGTAGAATAAACATCCAAATGTATCAAATAAATATTGAAAAGTAGGAAGTAATGATTTAAAATTCATTTATGTGATTCATGATCAATTGATATCATAGTTTATTCCTTCCAAATATAAGGAATAAACTGTGAAAATTATTGATTAATGGGTAGAAAGGCATGTTACGTGAATGACAAACAATACATGTCATATTGCCTGAATGGTTAGTTATTTAAGTTTTGGAATGTGATTTAGTGTAATATATTTTTTTCTTATAGCAACATGCCAACATAGAGAAACATGGAAGATCAAAGAGGATTGCGATCACCTGATCGATATACACCGGCTGAAGAGGGTGTTGTCAAGAAGAGGAGGACGAAGGAAATTGCAAAAAGAAGGGAAGAGCTATGTTATTTTGTGCCAAGAAATTATGGTCCATTTGCAGAGGATCCAACTGAGGCACCACCTCAAGAAGAAATTGAAAAGGTGCGAGAGTTCCTTAAAACTGGATTATTGAAGAGGCTGCGAAAGTGTGATGGTGACAGGAAATATAAAAGGGACGAGGAAGTAATGAACGGAGTGCTGATGTTGCTGGACAATGTAAAAATTGAGTGTAAAACATGGTTGTACAAGTTGTTTGTGAACAAAGAATGGCTCGATGCAACGGTACATTTTGACTACAATTTTTTTTAGTTTTTATATAATGACAGATATACTTTGCACTGGTTTATAACTTGTAGAGTTGTTGTTTGCAGCATATTGAGGTAGGCATGTTCTACTTAGGAATCAAACAGTTTCAGTATAACCTCCAATTCCCATATGCTACATGCAACCCTTATTTCTTACAAGCGGTGAAGCGTGAGCATGAAAAAATTCAGATGTCACAGTCCACGGTTGAAAAGGCATCTGAAATGGCAGTGATAGAGAGCCATATTGTTGGTAGTTCAGCAACATATGCATTTAGCTGGGCAGAGTCTGAGTTTGTTTTTATGCCTTTGAACACGGGACATCACTGGGTTTTACTTGTCTTAGAGGTGAAAGTGAGAAAGATCCGGGTGTATAATTCACTTAGTAGAAAGGGGGAATCTACAAGGGAAATCAGGCAATATCTCCCAAGTGTGCAATGCTTGCTTCCAAAGATCATGGATGTGCACAAAGTCTATCAAGATATTGGAGAAGAGCCGATGGGAGAAAACAAATTAGAGGTGGAAGGTGTTGAAGAATGCCCACAGCAAACTGATGGGTATGAAATACTTTTAATTACATATTTGAATATTATATTGTAATTAAATACGTATGACATGTCATGTGGTATTGAATCATGACAGGAGAAACTGTGGTATGTACGTGCTGAAGATCGCAGAGCTCTTGATTATGGGCATGGATCTGGACAACATAGATGCAAATGACATGACCATGTATAGGGCGAAAATGACCACAGAGTTGATCATGTATAGCAAAAAGAGGACAGAGGAAATGAAAAAGGAACAAGGCTTGAAGACAGAGAAAAACTTGAACACTTGAATGTCTTTGTTTCTGATGATGAATATGTATCAAGGATTTGTAATTTCCAATGTATTGGGTTAAACAATTACTTTCTGTGAGGGATGATGAAGTAACTGTGGATTGTGAACCTAATCACTAGTATTTTTTGTTTGAATTTACTATGCTGTTATTAAACTGAATATTTTGGACGAATATCATATATTATGTTTTAAAATGCCAAAATATTGGCATTTATGTGAGACAAGTATATTTGCTTTATCATGTAATCATAATAGCTGACACAAGTAGTAGACTAAAAGCTCAAAAAGGTTGACAGATACGCGACTGAATTGTAATCATAAGTAAATATAAATAACATGGCAGAAGAAAAGATGGAAAAAGTACAACGCTGTTGTAAATATGTTGTACAGATGTTATGGAATTCAGATTTCAATGTAATGTATTTTTGTTTGAATGTTATTTGGAAAGTGGTGATGTAACTCCACTTTTGGAAAGGAAATGTGCTGCCAATATATGTGGCAAAATGTAGTATAAGTTGTTTGAAAATGCCAAAAACTTGGAAGTTTTGTGAGACGAGTATATTTGGTTCATTATAGTCTGATGAGTGCAATGGTAAAAGTTGTAATGCAAGCAAACAGCGTTTCACAAAGTTCAACATAATATGTAAAAAATATAAAATCAGGGACAAACAATTGGAATTTCAAAGAACACAACACTAACAACAACAACATTGGTAAGTGTTTTACATGTAAAAGGAAGGACTTGAATTATAATATGACATAATAAAAGGTTCCACATACAAATGTAACAAGTATTGAATACATTGGAATCATAATTAAGTAGCTGGGGGTATGGTGTTTCGACAAGTCTTCTTATTGTGACCGATGATGTGGCAACGAGAACTTCTTTGTCGTTTTGTCCCACGATGCTCACCAATAGAAGGTATCCTTGACTTTCTAGGACGACCAGGTGGCCTTTTCTAATAAAGGGATGGCTTGCAACGAATGCTCAAAACATTGGAAGGAATCAACCAAGACGATGGGTCTGTAATTGGGTGCATAACAGCACTCCAAGTAGAATGCCAATAGTGACGTGTGTAATACGGAGAAATGTAGTCATAACACGACAAGTGGGGTCGAACACCAATAACAGCAACTGCATGAATGCAAACAAAATGAGATAGTTGAAACTCCCCACATGTACATGACTTGGCATTGAGATCAACAACAAAAGAACGAGAATGTCTATCAACCACTTCAAATTCCAAATATGAGCACGGTTTTACCTGGAATAAGCAAGAAGTGCGCATTAAAATTGCATGTGAAAATGGAGAAGGACAAAACAAAAAAAGTATAAATAAACTATATGAAGTATCAAAAGTTGGCAGAACGTAGCATCAATTGTGTTAAATTGCCAAAAATTTGGCATTCCTAAAAATAGACAGAAATATTGCAGAAGCAAATAAAACTAACCCTGAGTCTCCTAGTTTGACTTTGAAGTGAAACCAGTAGCTTTTCACGTTTTTTTTGTCAAAATAGAGGATGTCTTCTCAGCCTTTTCCTTTCTCTCCGTGAACCATTGTTGCATTCTTACTCTCAAAAAGTCAATGAGTTTAGCGACAGAATACTGTCTTGCTGAAACATCAACATTGCTCATTGACTCCGCACAATTTGATGTCATTATATCATACCTACGAGGACCGCACATGCATTTTGCCCATTTATGACTGCCAATTTTATCTAGCCACGGTCGTATACGGATATCTTCGGAATCCAACGATGTCATATACTCTTCATACTCTTTTACAGTTGAAGTCATATAAGCAGCTTTGAACTTCCAACCTAAATCAACCGCGGAGCCCTTAAATTTAGAAATCATGTTACGACGCAAATGCTCAACACAATATCCATGGCCAGCATGTGGAAAAATCTTTTTAGCTGCACTAATCAAGCCCTTATGTCTGTCTGATACAATGTACATGTCCTCGCGGAACATCAATGCTTCATGAACTTTAGAAAAAAACCATAACCAAGACTCTTTAGATTCTGAATCACAAACACCAAATGCTAGTGGAACAATTTGGCCGTTTGCATCTTGCGCACAAGCTGTGAGAAGGGTACCCTTGTAGTACGCCTTCAGAAATGAGCCGCCTGCAATTAGAACTGGTCTGCAATATTTCCACGCCTCCCTCCAAGGTAAGAGGGACATGAAAAAATAACAAAAGGTATCATCTTCTGAAGTTATAAGAGCAATGGGAGAATATGGATTTGCCTTTTCAAGAGCATACGCCAAAGACGGTAGCATTTGGTATGAGTCAGAATCTGATCCAAATTGTTTCTGCATAGCTATCTTCTGAGCTTTCCATGCCTGCGTGTAAGAAATGGAAATGCCATGATTCAGAAGCATGTCTTCCCTTATTTCATTTGGTTTATAAGGATTTCTCGACGCATCCAAAAATTTATGCGATATAAGCTCTCCAACAGTGCGGTAGGTTGCTTGGCAATGTTTTCCTTGACGAAAATCAATAGAGCATGTATGTGATGATGTAAATCTACAGAAAATAAAGTAATAAAAATGTTAATATGAATACAAAGTGGAAAAAAATGCCAAAATAATGGAATAAAAAAGCAAGACAGAATGGTTAACTAAATATACAGTAATGGAGAAATACCTTCGTATCTGAAACATTTGGACACCACGTGGTCTTACAGCCCTCACAGCCCATTTACATTTTTTATCCAAGCAGATAACGTGTAAACATTTCTTCTTTGATGTAAGTGTCTTGAATTATTGGAACACATTGTCTATTGTGTAAAGCTTCAAATGGTGAAGAAGAGTCGCTTTACACTTGTAAGAAACATGATATACAATCTGAGTGGGGTGATAGTGAGTGATGATTTCCAAATTATGATGAACATAAAAGGTGTCATTAGAAAGTGAAGAAGAAGGTGATGGACTAGAGCTAACTTCTGGGGTAGGACTACAAGAAAGCACATCTGCATTGGTCATATAACTTTGGGAAGTGTCTATAACATTGACTTCATTGTTAACATGGATGTCATGTTCTTCAATACTATTGTTGAAGGAAGAATGAATTTGACCAGAAGATTGATTTGATGAACATGGAATTTCAGCTACAACAGTTTGTGCAACAGAAAATGTGAGATCATATACAACATGTTGTGCGTCAGGTTGATCCACTGAGAATTCCACACACAAGGGAGATTTTTGAAAATCACTTTGAAGAGACTTAAGATAAAGGTAAAAATGAAACGTTTCCTCATCATGAATAAAAACAGGTGGAGGACAACCATCAACCATGTAAGATAGTTTGAAGTGGTTATTTAGTTTGTAAGGAGAAAATATGGAAGATAATTGTTCCATAAAAGCTGTGTATTTAGCAGAGAAAAGAACTTGCATAGCAAAGGTGGCACTTCAATTGAAGTTGTAGGCATTGTCCCAAACACCATCTACTTTCACCATAATAAGAAGAATAGAATCCATATCGACAACTAAGGAGAAAAAGAGTAACAAACAAAATTAAAAAATGTCATATATTGTAAATCAAAATGCCAAGTTTATGGAAAAAACATAAAAAAATGCAAGCACAAGTTTGAAAACATTCCTGGCAATGATAAACAAATAATGTCACATGGAAGACGACATTATGATTTGATTAAGATAGGAAGGATAATCATGTTAGTAAATCAAATTAAATAGCAAACAATTGAAACAAAAGTGCAAACACAAAAATGATGCAGAGAGCAAATTCAAAACATGTCATATATTTTAAATTGAATTTGTCAATAGTTTGGCAATAATATTACAGTATGTTGAAGAAGTGATTGGTTGCTCAGACAATACATTAGGATTTGATTAAGATAGGAAGCATAATCATGTTGAAAAAAATTAAATAGCATGATTGTTGATATTGTTCGTCATAGCAAACAATTGTTGTGTGAAATACATATAATAAACATTAAAGCATGAAATTTAATACAAACAAAATAAAAGGCAATGACTCTGATTGTGAAGTTGCATATAAAACGAATATAATTGCCAAATTGAACTTCACATACCAGCCAGTATACTCGCCAAGTTGAGTTGCAGAGCTGATCGAACGAATTGGCGTTGAGTTTGTTGAGCTGCAGAGATGATCGAACAGTTGCCAAATTGAATTTCACATACCGGCATGTATAATCGCCAAGTTGAGTTGCAGAGCTGATCGAACGAATTAGAGGTGAGTTTGTTGAGCTACAGAGATAAGCGAACAGATTGCGTTGAGTTAGTTGGAGTTGCAGAGGCTATGGAACGGAAGGAAAGAGACGAAGATAAGCGAAGAAGAAAGAAGGCGGTGGCGGTAACGGAAAACTAACCGGACTAAAATATTAAAGTGTTAGGCAAATAACATACCAGGGGTAAAAAAGGAAGGGAAATATAAGCATGTTTCCAAATAGGACTCATATAGTCCTATTTTAAAATAAAAAGATAAGTAGTCCTATTTTAGATTTTTGCACTAGTTTTAGTCCTATTTGAGATAAAAACTAATTTTTTATTTATAGTTAAATTTTTATTAAAATATATCAATTTTGTCTTTACAATGGTACCGATATTGCACATAAAAAATTGAAAAAAATATTTTTTCAAAATATCTATATGGAATTGGATATTTTTAATTTTAATTATGTACTAGTACTATGTAATATTGATATCATATGAAAAATCATAAAATATTAAAAATTGATAATTTTTTAAAATAGGACTATATGAAAAAAGTTTAACAATGCGGGCAAATAGGAATACATGCAGGCCTATCAATGGGTCGGGTCCGGATCAGAACGTAGTGTTCCTGACCCAGACCCGCTAAGATAATAATGGACTCGGGCCCGACCCGTTTATCCGACGGGTCTGAAAATTTGGACACAGATCCGGATCCAACGAGTCTTGGAACTGGGTCGGATAGACCCGCCAAGTATGATATGAACACTATCGTAAACTTTGTGAAAATAACATGGCCTATAAATGAAATGTAAAACAAAGTGCGCAAACTTAAAAAGCAAAAATATATCTTCATTTTTTAAAAAAATAATCAAGAACTCTCATAGAAAATTAGTACTTTTATCCAATATAGTATCGGTTCTTGAGGAAAGCTCCACAATCTGTGTCACTTTCTGGCGTGAGGAAAGCTCGTAGAATAGACTACTGCGAGTATAAAAGAATTATATATGATATATTAGGATTTGCCTATCGATACCAATACACACTTTATCGATACGTATAAATGGCGAAAATGGGTATGAGTTTTAGGGTATCTCACTATCTCGATTAGTATCACTCATAAAATATGTATTTGCAAAAAAATCACTTATACAATATGTGCATTAGTGTGTATATTTTTAATTGAAGAATTGCAATTATTAACTCTATGTGTTATTATGTATATGGGTGTGTATTAGGTTGTTTTTACTTGGACTGTAATTCGTTCCAGACCAGACCAGACCAAACCAGACCAAAACAGACCAGACCAGACCAAAACAGACCAGACCAAAACAGACCAGACCACATTTTATTATTATTATTATTATTATTATTGTTGTTGTTGTTGTTATTGTTATTGTTGTTATTATTATTATTGTTGTTGTTGTTGTTATTATTATTATTATTATTATTATTTTTATTATTATTATTATTATTATTATTATTATTATTCTTGTTTTTGTTGTTGTTGTTGTTGTTGTTGTTATTATTATTATTATTATTATTATTGTTGTTGTTATTATTGTTGTCGTCATCATCATCATCATCATCATCATCATCATCATTATAACTATTACTATTACTATTATTATTATTGTTGTTGTTGTTGTTGTTATTATTATTATTATTATTGTTGTTGTTGTTGTTATTATTATTATTAGTATTATTACTTTTATAACGAATAGACAAAATTTTAGCATGCTGGAAGGAATACTATTATTTTTAATTATAAAAAATTAGTTATGGATCATTATATATATAAAAAAAATTATGCAAAAAATATAAAAAATAAAATTTCAGACCAGACCAGACCAGACCAGACCAGATCAGACCAGACCAGACCAAAACAGACCAGACCAGACCAAAACAGATTAGACCAGACCAGACCAGACCAGCAAATTACAGTCCAAGTAAAAACATCCTTAGTTTGTATTTTTCTATTTGAAGTATTACAGCTAATCATTTTATGTATTAGTGTGTGTGTCTACCTACTTATAAGAAATTTTAAACAAGTCCGGGTTGTTTAAACAACTATCATATCCGACTCATTTATTAAAAATACTAACGGATTCGAAGCCGGTCCAAATGAACGGAATATAATATAGTCTCATACCCGTTAAAAACAACCGGTCCGACCCATTGAGCGGCCTAAATATATGAACATCTCTGAAGTGAATAAAATTGCTCTCCTTCCCATTTCCATCACACCCGTGAAAGAAAACGCTGGAGAAGGATTTCGCACTTATATTTTGTAAATCATGATTCAGCTTCTCTTCCCTCTGATATTCGCCGAGATGGCGCTCATCCTGGTCTTCGTGTTTAAAACTCCTCTTCGCAAGCTTGTAATATTGGGGCTTGACCGCCTCAAACGCGGCCGCGGACCTATCATCGTTAAGACCGTCGCTGGAACCGTCTTAGTAGTCATGCTTTCCAGTGTCTACAATGTAATATCTATTCGCAACCGGTGGATCGAAGACGACGGCGGCGACATAACCCCCACCGATCAGATTCTCCTGGCTCAACACCTTCTCGAAGCTTCTCTCATGGGTAAATACCTTCTCTTTTTTGCTTCCTGTTATGCCTATCCCCCTCCCTGCCCGCAGTGTAAGTTCAACTGTAATGAGTAAGATTTTAGAAAAGTGAACAATTGCTTCAATGTAATTTACAAATTGCTGTGGATTAATAAGACGCTGATTAGGAATTACAGTCCTAAGCTATTAATAACTTCACAAAATTAATAACTGTTTGTGCTAAGATTTGAATTATGCCGGCCTGTAATTCCATTTTTTGCATAGCTTCAACTATGAGCTCATTTGGTAATACTTAAATTAGAGCTGAATCTTCTGAAATTTAAGAAGCTAAAATCTTCTATTGTAACTTCAACCAATTCATTAATGAAGTAACTCTAACTTTAACTTACTTATATCGATTGTTACACAATTTAGTGTGAGAGAAGGTTGACCAAAGTCTCATTAGAAAAAGAGTCGCCAAATGGGCTCTTAACCTAGCCAAACCTAAAGCAGTAATGATTAAGATAAACTTCAATTGGTTCTTCCAGTATTTGAACTCAGATTTGATTGAATCTCTTTTGGAAAAATTATTAGCATCTGTTTTGGAAAATGTATTAGCATCTCAGTAAGTATGATAGAACTTATTGGGCTTTTTGGTCATAGTTATTAGTTCAACTTTCAAAATCAACTAGTTACCCTCGAGTTGGGGTCATTTCCACTCTTTACCCCTCATGTTAATATTTATCCCATTTAAATTCATAGAACTATCAATAATTCTAAAATATTTACTCCTAAGAGTCTAAATAATTCATCATCATTACTATAAGTCATAGTTTCTATATACGGAGACTAGTTGACACTAACGAATTACAGTGTAGCACTCAGCATCACAATTCATAATCTCTCTTAAAAATGGTCCATTGGTCCATCAATTCATTATGTACGTAGTATATGTTAATATATTGATCCTCAACAGTATATTCATATGATATTTGACTGAATTCATTGTTTAAATGAGTAGGCGCATCTAGGAACAATTACGAAATGATTGTCTAAATGCAACAAGCTGTGGTTTGCGCGAATGGAATGTGCATTTTGTTTGGGTCAGATAATCCTTGTAATTCTGATTAGCATATGGGAGCATGAACAATATGTTGTAATTCTGAGTAGTATGTTGTGTATGGTCTGCTTGTAGGATTTTCACTCTTCCTAGCTCTGATGATCGATAGGCTGCACCATTACATTAGAGAGCTTAGGATGAGAAGGAAGGACATGGAAGCAGTTAAAAAGAAATGCCGGGCATTCGAGGAGGAGAAGAGCCGAGATTCATCAGGTGAGATAGTAAGATCTTTGGAGGAGCAGGCAAGGTCGTTGCAGGGAAGGATCAAGCAACTGGAATCAGAACTGGATAAGAATCGAAAAGAAGCAAGCAACTCTGAAGTCAACTCGATCGCTTTGAAGAAGCAAACAGATGGGTTAGTTCTCGAGTATGATCGTTTACTTGGAGAGAATCAGCATCTGAGAAGGCAGTTACAGTCACTGGATAGGGAGCTCTCACATTCTGATACAAAGAAGGTTTCCTGACGAGAAATAGACCGTGATTCTTGGTATTAACTATTCTACCCACCCAGGATTTTTACTAGGTTTGTGTTGGTGCGTTATCAAGGCGTTATGTCATTTCACATTCCTTATCACTGCTTTGTTATTATTTAGTGGCTCTAATGAACTACTAGTGTTCTCCAATTTCTTCAGGACTGTTCCCCGATTTGATCTTCAACTTTATTTTAAATGCACTTCGGTTTTAATGGTGTCACCAAAATTTGGTAGTCTAGGCCATGAAGGAGTAATTTGAGTGTCAGATTGTGTCTAGATTAAGTGAATGAATAAATACTCGATTCTTATGTAAAACTAAATATTGAATTGGACATTATTGAGTCTATAAAATTACTATTTCTAGATACAGCTGTGAAGCTGCAATTCAAAGCCACAATTTTTTTATACAATCAAAAAGTATTTTTAAATTCCCCGTTCACTCATGTTTTATCATCTCTTGTTATATTTCTTTCGCATGAGTCATGACTGCATGAGTAAGAATAGCTGCATCCACATGATTTACTCACACACCAGTAACACCACATTGGCACATTCCTTTATAGGCTTCTTCCAAACACATGGTCAGAAAAAGTTTCCATATTTTATGTGTATTTTTTAAAATTATTAAAACATGACCCCCTTCAGTTGACAAAATGTCGGTCACCAGGAACTTAACTTGCTGACAAAATCCGCAATTTCATTTTAATCTTTATACAATGACCCCCTTCAGTTGATCAGTTCTACTTACATGTCTTGCACTCATATATCCTGCTCTTATTAACAAACTTCCTGACATTATGTGGGACTCCATTCATCTAGTCTATAGCTACAAAAGCATTTGGCGGCTTAAAAGGATGTCATCTAAGTAGGTTTTGAAGGTCCCCTGAAGTTGCCTAATACGTAGTAACAACTTAAATAGGATTGCTTGTTTGAAGGAGCAGGACGAGAATTTGTGTACAAGTCATTGGCGTTCCCACTTCCCGGTGGCTGCCGCAATGACTACTTCATCCTCAGTCACGTTTTCCTTCAAACTCCTCTTAAGATAAGTTTTTTAAACACTCATTAATTGTGGAAAGTGTTCCGCGTATTGGTCGGGAAAACGTTTTAAAGAAACATGGCGTTTAAACATATAGGTGTGGGGGGGGGGGGGGGGGGGGGGGGTCACGTAAATGGCGTTTCATATTAGTGAAACGCTGAAAAGAAGACGTTTTTGGATATTAGGTGGGGGTACGTGAAACCACTGTTAACGTTTTTTATTAGTGAAAAAGCTGTTTTGTAAATAGTTGTTTGGCACTAGCGTTTTTGGATGGAAACGCTGAAAAGAAGACGTTGTTAATAGGAGAATTTTGGATTGATGTTTTGAAAAATGACGTTATCTACTAATTTTATGGCCAAACAACTAAATTACCAAACATGTTCTCACAACCTCCCAATTTATTCCGCTAATCAAACCCACTGATCGAATTCGCTATTGAGAACCCGCTAATATAATCTGCTAACCGCTGAATGCCAAACATGCTCATAGATAGCACATAGTTTTTCATACTCGTGCACAAGAAAATGCTACAACAGAAGAGAAGAAGTCGGGGTAAATGGGAAATTTACTAATGCTTGTTTGATTGTATTAAAAAATGGTGGCTTTGAATAGTAAACATGGGGTTGTATTTTGAAACACCCTTATAAAATTTGGGTATACATTAGGTGAAAAAATTTGGGTACTAAATTATTATACTTGTTCATTTGGTAAACTTTTTATATCATGAAAAATAAGTTTTATTAAAAATGTTATTGATTTAATAAATTAAATTACTTAAGAATGTGAGAAAACGTTGCCCCATGCCCCCCATGCGAGATCAGGCTATTTGGTTTGTTGGACTGCGTTAAACGTGTTTTTTACTTGGTCTTGTAATATACGTAGAAAAAATTACTTTGACCGGTTCACTGGTCCAAGACGGGGACCTCAGTGAAACACTAAACTAATATGGAGTCTCACCAAGTAAAATTATTCAAGTTTTGACTTTTGAGCAGACCGGGCCCTGTAAAAAAATTACGGGAGTATAATTTTAAAATATATTCCCTAAAACATTATTAGGTTTCCATTTCCACCCCTTTGAGATTCTGTAATGGAAAAGTGTCTTTAAAACAATAGTGAGTTATTGTGGTACTCCCTCCGTTCTGAATAGAACTTGACCTTCCTGACGTTTGTTTTTGACACGGTATTGTAGGAGCTCAATTAATAGAAGAACAAATGTCTTGTATGCCTTTTGACTTTTAAGGGGAATTAATGTTATCCAATCAAATGTAAAAAATGGGTGAATAGTGAGAGGTAGTTAGGACATTTAATATAAAAAGAGTTGCCTAAAAAAGAAACGTAAAGGAGAAAATGTGACTTCCCAAAACAGAAATTGTAAAAATTTAAATGGGGGCGGAGAGAGTATTTCTTAATATCAACATTTAACACCTTTCAAAAAAACATTTAACATTTCATAATGCAATGCATTGTTAGATATATTTTCTTCCAAAAAAAGATATACTATCGTATATTTCATTTTATGTTTATTTATGTATTGTTCTTTTCTCTCTTTACATTGTTAGGGTTAGATAACTAGTCCATTTTGAAGAGAATAATGTACAATTAATTACGTAAGATAGATTATATTCACATGAAATTAATAAACAAGCATGCATATATATTACTACCTCTTTCCATTCATATTAAAACATGAGGAAATTATTGTTATTGAATTCACACGTATGAATAAAGTTGCTTGGAATATACTCCGTATAATACTACCAAGAGATGAATTCATGAAGTTGCTTGGAGTATGATCTTTATGGATGAATTCAACCCAAGAGTACAGAGAAGAGGAGACCAGCAAAACATATGGATGTATAGCTAAGCTAGCTTGTATATGTATATATGGATGGAGATTGGAAATCATAAAAGCTTGGAAGCAAACTCGTCAATCTCATCTCCATTGTTGATCTGGTGCATGGATCTCGATTTAGCTGCAACGTCTCTGAGCTCTGACAAATTCCTTCCTAGCATCAGTGCCAACTTCATTTGGAAGAGTTCCCCATTTTCCCTATACTCCAAATCACTCTCGTTAAGGGTTGACTGAATGGACTCTTCCACGAACTCAAAGAACCCTGCAGTTCCTCGATACAACTCGAACACCATTCCAACTTGTCCTCCATGCTGCAACGTGTTCACCGCAACGGCGGCCGCCCCTGCTGCCGCACCAATGATCGCCGCCCAAGAAGACGATGGTCCCGCCAATAATGACCCAATGGCGGCGACTCCGGTTAGTGTGGGGCCTGTAATGGCTAGAAGTTTGTTTAGCTTCAAGGCCTTTTCCCCTAGCCTTATATACTCTTTTTTATCTTTAACCTTCATGAGCTTAACTATTTCTCTCATTTCTTCTTCTAAACCCTCACTCCACCCGTTACTCGTATACCCGCGGTGAGCATCGACCCAAAGCCGCCCTCCGTCGCTCTTCTTTGCGTGCGCCTGTTCCGGCCACCACGTGGCTGGAGCGACGGAGCTCGGGAACTTCTCGAGCATAGCTCCGAGCAGGGGAAGTGGGTAAGCCTTGTCAAGAGCGAGCACTCTACGCATGGCGTCTGTGACCTCACTACTCGTGGCATTACCCATTGATAGGGTTGTTTCGATCTGGGTAAGGAGGTTTTTGAAAAGCCTAGTCGCATTTCTTTGCTCTTCCGCCAGCTGCGATGGTTGGAACTTATTCATCACGACCAGCAACGCCGTCGCGGATAGGTACAAGACCGTAGAGGGTAGGTTATGAAGAGGCAGTGGCGGTTCACCGGAAAAGCCAAATCCGGCTAACGTAGTAGTAGTTGCAGCGAGAACGATGCCATTGACGGCGTTTAGCAAGAGGCTATTCCAGTTGTTCCTTTGCTCACACACATTGCTGTGCATCTCCACCCTGTCCGATACAGCCTCCTTGATAGCGTGAAGTTTCGCTATGATAAGAGGATCTGCAGCCTCATCGGTGCTAAAACGGGTTTGAAGTTTCTCTACGAACGGGTCCGAGATTGTCCTCATCGTCGCCGTCGCGGTGAAGGTGATGACTTCTTGGTCTAGTCCTTCATCAACTATTGGAGATCCTTGTTTTTGAAAGATTCTTGGGAGGCTAGTTATTATTGTTCGACGAATACTAGGAATATTCACCAATAGTCCGCCTGAGGAGGCAGAAATAACGGTTTTCCGACGGAATAATGTCGCCGAAAATATTTTTGATGATGAATTCACCAGTGAAAAGCTTGAAGCTCCATAATGAAGGGTTGCCATAATAGTGATATACTCCGTACTACGTATGTTATATCGTTCGATCTGAATAAGATTTACTCGCAGTACGTATTTGAAAGAAAGACTTTAGATATGAAGTTTATATATAGAGAAAATTTCCTTACATCATCTGACTTCATATTTTCAATAATAGAGATTTTTAATTTTTTATATATTAGAATGGAAGAAAGTATGACTTTTTGTGCATTGGAGGTAACTAGGTAAGAAACTTTGAGGGTCTAATTTGATGGTAATCATATCACAGCTAGATGCGTAGAAAAAGTGTCATACTCGTATTTGGTTGATTGGAGTATGCACCAGGGTGCTGGAGACAAGGAGGGGCTAGAGGGAGCCTCGGCCCCCGCAAAGAAACAAATCTTAAGTATATATTATGAAAAAATACTTTTAATCTATAGAAAATATATTGATATTTTAAACTTTGGCTCCCGTAATGCAAAATTTTCAAAGTCCAGCTCCCTTAACTATAGATTTCTGGCTCCGCAACTGAGTATGCATGTTTTTTTAAAGAATATACGTAGTATCATTAGCGGAGCTAGGGGTGGGGCCAACCTAGGCCATGGCCCACTCAAATTTAAAAAATGGCCTAATTTTTAAAGTAAAAAATTTCGTGCATTTTTTTCCTAAGAGTATTCTTTGTACCGGCCCTGTACCCTGACTCCGCCCCTGCGTAGTATGTAGTTATGTACTTCGTATATTTTAAGGTAATGATTTTTAATTCTTAACCTTGGTTTTCTTAAAATAACATTGTATTCACACCAGCCTTTAGGTGAACGTACCGATCCATTTTAGATTAAAGAAAATGTACTCCGTTTTTTTCTTTGACTACGACAATTTGTTTCTTTGGCATAATCACGAACATTGGGAATAGGAAAATCTAATATGAGTGTGTTTTTTATCATAAAAGAACGATTATTATATTAAAATTGAGAACATATACAAGACAATCTTCAGACAGAGCTTACAGATCCAATCGTAAATCCTAGGTGTAAATTTAATGTCAGTCACCTCTATAAAGCAACATGACTCCCTAAACATGAAACGAACAAATTTAGGCATAAAACAACCGGAACTGAAACCCTGCCTATCAAAAGAACTTCGAAAATCCAAACATTCAAACCAAAACTACTCAGACTAACACACAAACAATTGCTACTAAAGAGGAAATAATACTGAAATAAAATCTTTCCACAAAGTTCTTCCTGATATGGAGGTGGCTTTGGAGCAGGACGAGCTCTTGCAATATGGGTGAACACCAACTCCAACACCATCGGAATGGCCGATCAATGCTTCACGATCCAGCCTCGATATAACCTCTCAGCCGCACATCATTCATCTGTCAACGTTATCTCTTCCAACATAGTTGCAATCTCAAACGTTATAACACTTCAAATCAGTATAATCTATCGATGCAACCCCATATTGATAGGGGAGACGGCCACTAGGGTTTCTCTCTGCGTCATAAATAATTAAATAGTGTAAGACTATAATCTTTGTCTACTACGAGCATGTTATTAAAATCTTTACTCTTCCTTATTCGTTTGTCCCTTGTAAAATTATCACATCATTTTTTTGATCATAAATTATCACATCATTTAGTCACTCATTATCGTTTAAAATCTCATAAATTTATTCAATAGTTATGAAAAATAGTAATAAGTCTTGCGAAAATAATGCTTACATTTTTATATATGCACACTTTTACTGTTTAAAATGTTGAATATTGCAAAGATTCACTGTTGTTAATTTTTAATTTGATTAATAATGATGAATTTTAATCAATTGTATTATCTATAATACAGAGTATGAAAGAGATGTAGAAAAATTCTTTGTTGGAAATGTTTTCCTAAACTTACATAATTCATAATATTTTACTAAAATGTACAGTACTCCATACTAATTAAGAAATTGACATGTCTCGAGCGTCGTTTACGGCATATTGCATTGTCATCATATACGTAGTAATATACTCCATATATATAAGTTTATAAGCTTTATAAATTCGAGTTTTTTTCAAATTAATGTTAATTAATTAATTAATTACGAAAATAATGTTGGGTTAAAAGTATTTACCGATATACTGTCGGAATTAACCATGGTCGGGGTAAGTCGCCCAACGGTTGGCCGACTTATAAGTCGCCAAACCGTTTGGCGACTTATAAGTCGCACAACCGTACCGTTGGGCGACTTTCCCTTAAGTAAAAACTCCAACCACGCACGACATAACACTGCGTAACTTATCCCCAAATCCCCCAAGCTGCAGCGACGAAGGCCCAAGGACAACCGATGACCCAGCTATTTTGAACTCCGGCGAACCTCCATCTCTAGCGATCCACTCCGGTAAACCCCCATCTTCACCTTCAACACTCTTTCTTCTTTCTTGTAGGTAAATCAAACTCCATTTCATCTCATTTTGAACTTAGGGTTTCTCTAAAAATTTTCGAATTTTTATGTTATGAATTGATTGTGAATTGAGTTGTTGTGAAATGTGGATATGTATGAAATGTTGAAATTTGATTTTAAATTGATTGTAAATTTTAAAGTGAGTTGTAAATTTGGGTATTTTCATATTGAAATGTGAGTTATTTGTGAATTTTGACTTTTGGATATATTTGAATTTTATTATTTTTTCTATTGAAAATTTGAATATGTATAAATTGTGTATATTGATGTGTACTCATGATAGTTGGACAATCAATTGTTTTTAGAATATGGATTTCTCAAGCTTCCCAATCGTGTATAATTGGCGGGGGAACTATTATGAGGATGCTGGGCAAATATGCCATGAAGGTGGTACAACCACATTTGTCATGGTTTCTCGTGGTGCTTGCATGCTCGAGATCCTTCAAAAAATACATGCAGCCACAATGATTCATCCTAGTCGTTCTTTGCGTTTGAAAATGAAATTTCCCATGAACGGGGGAAAGTACATGCTTATGCCCCTCATTGATGAGTTAGCTATAACAAAATGTGGGGCATTCAAGGCATCAATACATGGTTTTAAGCATTGTCGGCCCGTACTTACTATTGATGGAACACACTTGTATGGAAAGTACAAGGGTACATTGCTCGTGGCCATGGGTTGTGATGCGAACAACCAAATATTTCCAGTGGCCTTTGCAGTTGTTGAATCTAAGAATGGGGATAGTTGGCCATGGTTTATGGCATGTATTAGGCAGTTTGTCACTAATAGGGAGTTGTGTGTCATTTCTGATCGGCATGCAGGTATTGTCAGTGCAATGAATGAGGTGGGCAGTACTTGGGAGGAACCTTATGTGCATCATAGGCTATGTATCCGGCATCTTGCATCAAATGTGCACACTCATTTCAAAGACATTCATCTAAAAAATCTTTTTGTCTGGACCGCACGGCAACATTAGAAAAAGAAGTTTGACGGTGGGTTCAAGAAGATAGGTGAAATGAGTTTGGAGGCACGACAATTTCTTGGGAACATTCCCCCGGAAATGTGGTCATTGCACCACGATGGCGGGTACAGATACGGTACCATCACTTCTAATCTGGCAGAGGTTTTCAATAGCGTGATGAAAAATGCCAGATATTTGCCCATCACCGCTTTGGTCCAGGTTTCCTTTTATCGGGTTAATGCTTATTTTGTTAATAGACGTGAAACCAGTAAAATGATAGTGACAGAAGGCCACGAGTACTCCCCATACATCACAGATTTAATTGAGAAGAATAGAGAGAAGGCCAAGCATCACATAGTTACTCCATTTGATTTAGGTCGAGGTTTATTTCAAGTGGAAACCGGTTGTGGTGGCCGAACGTCGGGGAAGGGTGGGAGAAAACAAACTGTCCATCTGAAACGGAAAACTTGCACTTGTAAAAAGATGGAGATATATAAGATTCCATGCTCCTATGTGTTAGCCGTGTGTAGACAACGTAGCTTGTCTTATGCTCCATTTGTGGATAAGTTTTTCTCATCTCATCAATACGCGGCCACATATCATAGAGTCTTCAAACCCATTCCTGATCGTGATTATTGGCCTACTTACAATGGACCTGAAATCGTGCACGATACATCCATGCTTCGGGCTAAGGGAAGACCTAAGTCGACACGTATTAAGAATGAGATGGATGAAGGTCCCCGAGGAACGATTAGATGTGGAAAATGCCAACAAACCGGTCATAATAGGGCCACATGTGCGAAGAGATCATCAACACACGATGGGGGGTCCAGTGGGTAAGGTGTTAATTATAGTAATTCACAATTCATCTCAGCGTTGCATGAAAACATATTAATTTATAAAATGGATGATTACAAAAAAGAATTAGTATAATAGTAAAAATTAACTAATACGATTTTGTTTGTTTGTAGGCATGCAGGTGACAGCGGATACTGGGCCGAGTGATGAAGATGACCATGACAACTTCTACTTTGCATTTTGTATTGCAGTTTTTGTTGTACAACATTTTAGATAATTTACAACATTTTAGATGTTGTAGGAACAATTTACAACATTTTACGTATTTTCTCTTGTATGTTGTATTTATGTGTTCAAGTATGAATATTAGATGATTAATTGTTATGAATATTGGATGATTGTACTGTGTTTTACAGGTGTGTTGTATGTGTTTATGTATGTGTTTGTGAAGAGGTGTGTTGTATGTTTTATAATGTGTTGTATCTGGCTCGTAACACATAAATTAGGCAGTATCTGGCCTGTATAGCGAAAAGATGAGTCTGGGTTGAATTGGGGCAAAAAAACTGATGAAATTATGTTTTCGGAATTACGCACGATCGTGCCTACCCTTGCAGGCACGATCGTGCGTGGCTGGCAGTAGCTGCTTCATATGAAAGGGAAAGTCGTCCAACGGTTGGGCGACTTATAAGTCGCCAAACGGTTTGGCGACTTATAAGTCGCCCAACCGTTGAGCGACTTTCCCTAACCACGGTTAAATCCAGCAGTAGATCGGTAAATACTTTTTTCTCAGCATTATTTTCGTAATTAATTAATTAATTAACATTAATTCGAAAAAAAACTCCATAAATTCTACATAATACTCCGTGTAAACTTTAAAAAATTCATTGCAAAAATTTGACTAAGTTCACTTTATGAAGGACTACAAAATTATACTGAGAATATATAAAAGGTGAGTGGCCAAGGGAGGACTGTAGATCAACACGAATATCGATTGAACAGATGATTCATAGCCATTTAGTCTATATCAAATTCCCCATTTATGAATTAGATGGATGTAAATAAGGATTATGTATTTGTACATTTTTTGTAGACCCTTTGAATATATACTCTCTATTTTTACCTATGTGGTCGTGTAAAAATGTATGGAGTAAAAATTATTAAAAAAATGTACAGCAAACATTTCGACTCGCTTGGTGGCAGAGTATAAATGTACTTGGTATAGTGTGTGATGTGTTGGCATGGTAGTTCATACCTACTGGCACATTGACTTAAGGTTCATACGATTTGGTAAACTTTTCTAAAATATTCCCCTTTGTATTTTTATTTTAATAATATCGTCCGACAGGTACTGTCTACATTCCACTTATATATGCTATTACTTTCGTTCTGTTTCAAACTTGCTACTTATAAAATGTTTTTAGAGTACTATTACACTTCATTCTATGGTGATTTGTCTTTGTACGACGACAACACTATAGATCTTTTAACGTAATTCAACAAGATTAGTAATCTATTTAATAATTTATTTAATGAGTTTCATGCTAACGTACCCCCCTCTCCCGAAAGCGACTACTTCTTCATATAAAGGAAAAAGTCTTTAAATCCACAATATCCAATCTTTTGAAAAAAATTAAAAAAGTAAATCTACGTACTCTTGTCGTTGCATAAAGCTCGATTAACGGGTTTTCTTTATATCTAACGTTTCTTGTTGAGTATGAAGAAGTATATAATATGACGAAATAAGTGATGTCAATGCCGGATTCAACGGCTGCGGTGGAACAAGAGATTTGTTAAGCCGGGAACGTCCTAACCGATTATAAAACGAGGTTGAACGCACAATCTCTTGAGACGCTCATTTTCTTTCGTGATTAGTTGAATGTCCACCATATAACTCAAGAAGTTAACATATATAGCCCCAGACTGCCACTTCATAGAGGAAACGACAACTGTCGCTAGTGGGAGTTCCGACGATTAGAAAATGAATTTAAATTATTCTCAATTGTAATTTGTAAATAGCTTTTCCTTCACAATATTGGCTATTTAAGTACGCCTAAAACGCTTGGTACTGTTGTTACCAACGGGGATCACGAACAGTTGATCGCCTCCCATGTACGCTGCCACACATTAGTTGGTAACGGGATAACCAGCTTGGTAGCCTTGGCACTGCCTAAAACGCTTATTTGATTATTATTTCAAACAATGTGTACCCGATTGATCAAATTTTAAGTAGATGAACTCAATTGACTTTTGGTCTAACGTAGGTGGTTTTATTTGACAGTTTTCCCATTATATTTTTACAATCCTTTCATTTTCAATATGAAATAAGAACCTCAACAATAATGTTGAATTTTAACCAACGGTATATTTGTTATATAATATTATTTGTAATATGAAAGAGATGTAGAAAGATTCCTTCTACGAAATGTTTTCATTAACGTACAAAATTTATAATATTTTACTAAAATGTGCAGCTAATACTCCTTAATAATTAAAAAAATTTGTTAAAAGCCGAATACCATCTAAAGTCCAGGGTATTGTAAACTAGCTAGGTTTAGGACGTATATCTTCGTTCTTAAATAGGTACAATGTATTGAAATATGCACTATTCAGTTATTTTATTTTGACTACACTTTGTTTATTAATGTATTAATAAATTATTTTTAAAAAATATTGTTAAATTTGTTTTATTGTAAATTTTCAAAAACTGATTTTTTTATTTATTTATACTAAAATAGATTGATACATATTAATGATTAAAGTTGTACATCGGGAAACCTAAAAATTAAATGTTGCAATTATTTAGGAACAGAGCTAGTATTGTTGTAGATCTCTTTTATTTTTAGCAATTAATTGAGTTTAATGGTCCAATTTTGTATGTTCATAGTATTAACTATTGATTTTCATACAATTGTTATATTTAAAATTTTTAAAAAATAGACACCTCATAATCACTTTTTAACTTTAAATGCTAATTTAATGGTTAAGATTATGTCATCATTAAATATAGTTTTTTTGTGGTAAAATTTAATTTTTAATACGATTCAACGGTTGAAACTAATACGTAGTACGATTTAAGAAATTGGGACAATTGAATTGATCCGTGCTCGTAAGTTTATATTCTTGATCGTCGGTTCTTCCTATTAAAATTTTACTTTAATAGATTGTAAAATTTTAACTATAATAAAGGGGATTATTTCCTTAATATTACTGAATTAAGGTTGATTTTTAAAAAAGTGACCACTTTTACATTTGGACAAAAATGTGACAAAAAATAAAGTGACATCCAAATATGTCACTGCCTCATTTTCATGTCAATGTCGGATGTCACTACTGTCACCATCACCCGTGTCATTTCCATCGCCATCGCTCATGTCACTGTCGCAGCCGTCACCGCCGACCACAGTCACATCACCATAGTGACACCACCACAATGACACCGCCGCCGAGCATCCGTGGACCGCCGGTCCGCCGCCAACCACCGGCCGCCCCACCCCCGGCATGCAGAACATAGCCCTTATGAAGGACTCCAAGCTACTAATTATCCACTATTAAGGATACAATATAGATAAATGATGCTAAATAGGAGCTTAAGTTTCCATATGTAATTAAATAAGACCTTCACTTTTTTAATTCCTAAATAAGACTTATTTTCCCGTTTCTTCCATATTTATCCTTAATCCCTATTTCCTTTTGTCTTCTTTGTCGACAAAGTCACACTAAGATCGAATGAGATGAGGCGAGTAATTGCGCGGAAGTGGCGGCGGTGTTTGGCAGACCTGAGCCTAAGACCAAAGGGACAATAGACGGCGAGTCGGTGAGGAAGAGGTGCACGGTGGCTCCCGAGAATGGAGAAGATGATACAGATCTATCTTCTCTCCTCCTCCTCTTTCTCCTCCTCACTTTCTCTTCTCCTCTCCTTCTCCTCTTCAATTCGGTCGCTGCTTTTTCTCTCTTCTTTTTCAAGCTTCTGTCGCTAGCGAAGCTTCTTCTTCGTGGATCTGGAATTGATCCTTCTGCCAGTTCTGTGCATCTTCGATCGAGGCTACAATATATATTTTTCCCCACTTCTTTAGTGCATCACCGTTGTTTTAGTTTTTCTCTTTTTACTTATTTTGTTATTCAAGTAGATTGTTCAATTGGTGATCTGAGTTCTGGATATGAGATATCGACTAAGCATATAAAATAATGGAGATTCTTGAAGTAACAGAGTAAAAATTTGCTTGATGTATGCGCTATCTACTTTTTCTTTTTCTTTTGTTTTGTAATTTTCATTTTCTTAATTTCTGCAGTTTTTTTGCTTGTGAGATCTCGTGGGCTGTTTTATTGTTAAAAAATTAATCCGTATTACTTCTTCTTTTTCAGTTTTTTTGCTCATACTCCATATCTCTTAAACATATATGCACTACGATTCTAAGAGCGATTAAACAATGTTTTCAACTAGTTTATTAAGTTATTTATTAAACATATACGCACTACATTATTTTTGTGTCATTTATATTCTATTTTAACAGTCAAGGGAAAATAAACATAAAGTATAAAGTGATGAATGTGAATTGGCTTTGTCTTGCAAACGTTGCATTTGCTGAAAATAAAAATGTCATTAGTTTTAACAATGTCATTTTCATAATGATGATTGACATTCTTATGATTTATCATTGACATTTTTATGACATTATCATTGACATTTTCATGACATTGACATTGTCATCGTGATTAATTGACTTTACGACATTTTTTCGTCATTGTGAGTTTTTGTTTATAAAATTAACATTGTCATAATAGCTATTGACATTGTCATAATCACAATGTCATTTTATAGTATCGACAATGACATTGTCATTGTAACATTTTCTTAACCCGATGACATTTTTATACGTTTTTATGACATTTTTATGACATTCTTTTGACTTTTTTTATAAAATTAACATTGTCATAATAGTTATTGACATTGTTATAATTACATTGTCATTTTATATCATGACAATGACATTACCATTGTGACATTTTCTTAACCCGGTGACATTTTGACATTGTCATTGGCATTCGCATTGTGCACTTTGACCATGCAAGTGTTAACATCTTTTTTAATAATGACTACAAAAAGTTATATTTATATTACTCCGTATCATTTAACATTTTATTATAATTGAGAGTCCTTAATCTTGAATTTAATGTCATCCTCCTATTGAAAGTAACTGCCAATGCCAAAATAAAAAGATGCAAAATAATGAAGTAATGCGACTTTTACAGAGCACCACCAATCTCACTTTGAATAAAATGATACAGAAGACGGAGAAAGTGGAGACGGAGTTCAAGGTCGTGCTGGAGACCATCACGCCGTGCGCGAACAACTGTGGCGTCGTCGGCATCCTGCCACCAACAACATGTGTCAAAAGTGCTTCACCGCAACCACCTTGTCCACATCCAGCTCCATCTCGGGTTCTTCGGTGGCGATTCTGCTCAAGTTCACCAAGAAACCCCCTAGATCTACCTTCCGATGTCGTCTCGTGCAAGGCTGGTTCCAAATCTGGACAAACAGGCCCCGCCAGACAAGACCAATGAGAGAGATGATGATGTCTCAGAATCTGCTGCCAAGAGAGAGGTAAATCTTTGCTCCGGGTGCCAGAGGAAGGTCGATTTGACCGGGTTCCGCTAAGGTCCGACGATGGAGTGCGGATGGTCGAAGTTTGGTGTTCGTTGTTGTGAGTTGCAACAGTTTTTTTGTTTCGCATAGAAAACGACGATAATTTGGAGACTGGGGCATTTTTGTCCCTCCATGTAAAAATTAGTCCTATTTGTGAGTTAAAAAGTCTCAAGTCCTATTTGCCTACCGTAGGTATGTTTTAATCTTATTTATGTCTTTTTCCCTACAATATATACACCAACATAGAAACACACTTTCTATATTCATTCCAAAAGATATAGACTTCCCAGACAAACTATTCATTCAATGTACAGGGGAAATTGTTTTGAGAAAAATATTTTGTGCAACTCGACAATCCCTTTGAACTTCCTTCCAATAATAACAACATCAATAATATAATAATATAGACTTATACGTAGTATGTACAAACACTCATAAACAGTACAGTGCTAAAAATCTACCAATCCCACTATCTAGCGATGGTTTATTCTAAGAATATTGCATACAGATATGCTAAAACTCAGGTCATCTATATATATTTGATGAAAGAATTACAAACTTAAAGCAATCGGAAGCATGGAATACAACAGCCGCCCTCCGCTAGCCAGTGGCGGAGGTCATCTTATTGCGGAGCCAGAGGTTTGTCCAAGGAGGGGCAAACCAAAGACTAAAAATTTTAAAGTTCGTGTCCAAAATATAATAAGAACAACAATAGCGTAATAATTTAACAAAAAATTATAGTTCATTACATACTACTTGATTTACTTCTGCAACCTAGGCAAATCAATCCTATGAGTTTTCATATTTTGAAAATGATGCATAATAGCTTCATTATCAATTGCTTGAAAAATGTCTCTTTCGATGTAGCATACTAAGCAATCCGTAAGATAGTCATCTCCCATCTTATTGCGAAGATCTGTCTTGATAATATTCATCGCTGAGAAAGCTCTTTCAACTGTGCCTGTTGCAACTGGTAACACTAGAGCCAACTCAATAAGACGATAGACCAAGTGAAAAGATTTGTGAATTGTAAGCTCAACCATCTTCTTAGACACTTCACCAATACTTGGTAAAGTGGAAAATGCTTCATTTCCTCTCATCTCATATATCCAAACTTGGAGTTGTTCTTTAAGCTCCATTTGCTCAACAGCTGAAAAATCAGATGAATATAACTCCGCAAGACTGAGTAGCTTTGACTCACAGAAATTGGAAAAATTATCTCTAGGATCAAGGCAAGCTAAACAAGCGAGTAAATCTGTATTTGACTCACTAAAACGATTCTTCATTTCCAGATTGACCTGGTCTATAACCTACAATAAGGTAATAATAAAAAGTAGTAGTAATAGTAATAATAATAATGATAATAATAATAATAACAACTAATAAATAATTTAAATTTTAATAAAAAATACCTGATAAAAAATATCAGCTCGAAAGTGATGATAATTTGTTACCGGATGGCGAACGCGTCTAGAACGATGAGTTGTATCTTCCATGTTTAGAATGTCAATTTTATTCTTCACACAAAATTTACTGACATCTTCTAATAGCTCTTCCCATCCACTTTCTCTCAAATCTTGGAACTTCTCTTTAGTGCTTTTAATCAAGCTCACAGCCTCAAGAATGTTCTGATCTTTTTGTTGCAAGAAATGTGACAACATATTCGTCAATCCCAAGACCTTCTTCATCAAGTGGGCTATAAAAACAAATTGATAGCTCTCCATTTTTTCAACCAAACTACTAGCTTTGCCCCTTGATTTCGAATCAATTCCATCATCAAATATATTGTCAAGCACTTGGATTGTTGGAGACCACAAAGATAGAATACGAATAATGGTTGTAAAATGTGAACCTCATCGAGTAGCTCCCGGTCGTGCTAAAGTACTTTCTTGATTCAATCCTCTCCCGGTCGTAATTTCACCTTTTTCTAACATGGCTACCATGTTTTCATGTTGTTTTTGGCGAAATTCATCTTTTCTTTTACAAGAGGATCCAACCATGTTAGTAATCATGGACAAATATTCAAAGAAATCACTCACAAAATTATTTTTTTGAGAAACAGCCACGACAACTAATTGCAATTGGTGAGCAAAACAATGAATATATCTCGCATGTGGATTTTCATTCAAGATAAGAGTCTTCAATCCATTCAACTCACCTCGCATATTAGAAGCTCCATCATACCCTTGTCCTCGAACTCTAGACATTGATAATTCATGTTTTGAAAAAAAATCATCAATGCCACTTTTTAAGGAAAGAGATGTGGTCTCAACAACATGCTTAACCCCAAGGAACCGCTAAATCACAACTCCATGATCGTTTACATATCTCACAACAACTGCCATTTGTTCTTTCACAGAACTATCACGAGCTTCATCAATCAATAAAGAAAAAAACTTGTCACCAAGATCATTTATTATGGCTTTTGTTGTTTGTGATGCACAGGCATTAATAATATCTTTTGAATCATAGGACTAGTAAGTTGGTGATTCGAAGGTGCATTGTCTTTCACCACTTTTGCCACACCGGCATTGCGTGCACTATACCATTCTAGCAATTCCAAGAAATTTCCTCTATTTAATGAGCTCTCTCGCTCATTATGACCACGAAAAGCCAATCCTTGTGCAATTAAAAATCTAGCACAATCCACACTTGCATTCAAACGAGTACGGTATGCCGCACCCAACAGTTGTGTTCCTGAAGAGAGACTTCTTGAAATACTTTGTTTTTGATTTTTGAAAGCAAAAAATTGTGTTCTAGCATCATTGTGCACACTCTCTACAATACCAACATGATCTCTAAATTTTTCAGGAGCTTTCTTCCAATTACGGAATCCGGTCCTCACAAACACATCATCACCAAATCTCTTTCCTTCATGCCCATGAAAAAGGTAACACCAAAAACAGAAAGCGGCATCTTTAGAAATACTATATTCCAACCATTCCCAAGTTTTAAACCACTCTCCTCGAAAGCTCCTTAATGTCTTACCAAATTCAGTTCGTGGAAACTTATGAGATGCTGGTTGACAAGCACCTTTAACAACATATGCTCTCATCACATCATCCCTAATCCCCGGCGCATATTCATTAATTGGTTTTCGTAAAAATGGATCACTAATAATATCCCATTCATGTGTACTTTCTGTTCGGGCTCTCTTGTCCCTCTCATTCCTCTCATCTCTAGCAATATTTTCATTTGACGCAGTGGCATTTTCAACACTAGAGATAGACTGATTAGGAACAATTGAAGAACTAACACCTCCAATCAAAGACCTCTTAGTCTTAATTACAAATTTATCCAAACTCATACTCCTAAATATAACAAAAATAAGTATGAATTAAAAATGTTCCTTATACAATTTTTTTTTTCATTTTTCTACTTATGCCCGTTTTTTTTACTTAGCCTTAGACTTGATGCTCATTTGTCTAATTGACTCATTAATCCCCTTTTATTCTATATTTCATTTTTTTTACTTTTTCTGAAAATATTTTTTTATTTATTTTAACACTTCATCTTAAAATAACCTTAAGTTGTACTTATTGTTTTTAAAATCAAAAAAGAAGCCGGGGCAAGAAACATATTATAAGTAATACTAGTAAAAAAAATTAGTCGGAGCGGGGTCGCTTGCCCCCCCCTAGCTCCTCCACTGCCGCCAGCAATGGCAGCCCCAGATAAGAGGCGTCGTCCATCATATCAAGGATGGAGGATCTGGAACAGGAGGCCCCAAATCAGAGTCGTCGCCCATTGAGTAAGGCGGATCCGGAAGTGGCGGCCTGAAATCGGAGAAGCTAGGTGGTGGTAATGCCGTCGACGAAGCTAAGGGAGGAGGATTAAGACCCTACCATCGGCGAATGTAGATTGTGCCAGAATGGAGGCTGGGAGGACGGAAGAGAGAAGATGAAGCGTAATATGGAGCAGAAGGTTAGCAATAAAGGAAGAGCCAACATGGTCATATTTTTGTCCAATAGAAATTGGGAGGTAATATTGATGCAATTCTATCATAATGGAATAAAGATTACCAAATTTTACTAAGAGCAATTCCAATGCTAAAATGTGCACGGTGCACATGTGGCATGAAAGATGACCACATAAAGTTTGATAAATAAATTATCTCTCTCCTTATTTTAATGATTTTATTCAATTTTGGTAAATTATTTTAACAATGTCAACTACAATGTCTACACTTAGACGGTCTCCTTGACATTGCAGAGAAAAACTTACCAAAATTGTATAAAATCATTTAAATAATGAGATAGATAATTTATTTACGAAGATTTATGTGGTTATCTCACATGTCACATGTGAATCGTGCACATCGTAGCATTGAAGATGCTCTAAGAGAATAAAAGGCGAGTGGTCAAGGGAGTACTATTGATCACCACGTATTGATTTATATATGGAGTACTACATAGAATATTCGTAGCCATTTAATCTGACCAACTCCAAAGTCATAAGTACTCATAACCGTTCAAACAATTGTACTCCGTTTAAAAATTCCTCATTTGTTGTAGGGAGAATCAATCATATAGTTTCATTATAAAGACTCTATAAATAGCTTAGAGAGATATTAGGGTTTACAGAAACGGGTCAATGGACCTATAATACATAGTTTACATAGAATAGTCTAACACATTCTCCGTATTTTATATACACGATAGCACACTACATAAAATTTCCTTCAACAATTCTCTTTAAGTTGAGTTGTAGATAGAAATTGGTATATGTCTTGTTGCCTTGTCAGAACTCTTTGTAAGTAACAAAAATTCTGTGAGAAAAAATAACCTTGACTGGAGAAAAAGAGTATAACATCAAGATAAGCTTCTTCCATTAAGTCTATCTTTATTTGATCCTTGCTTTGATCATTAAAGTTAATATGCTTATTACCTCATCAAAAATCTAACCAAGTAACAAAACTCAATGGAAAAAATAAAACTTGATTAAAGGAAAAGAGTGTAACGTAATCTAGTTGGGGTACTCCTCTCAAGTCTACATCTATCATTAATATATCTACATTAATCAAGGGTGTTTGCAAAATATGTGCATTTCAATACTTGTCATTAATAATCTTAACGAAGGCTCACAAATAAAAGAATATAATTCCTTTAATTCTCCCCCCGTGTGCCGAGTGTAAGGTGATAAGTGTAGAAATTATTAACTTGCCAAATCGTTGCAAATGAACAAAATCCAATGGAAAAAAATAAACATCGGCCAAAGGAAAAAGGAAGTATGATGCACTAATAACTACACGTCAATTACTTTTGATTGTATATAGTAATTATGTTCTTTCTTCAACATTGAAATGTGAGATGGTGCATGTTATGTTGTCTCATTAAAAAAACTTACCAAGTAACAAAACCCAATGGGAACAAAATAAACCTTAGTCAAAAGGGGAAAAGAGTACAACGTACCAATATAAATGATGATAAATAAGTGTGTAAGGACTTCCCCTAAATGAAACACATCAATAAGAATCCAACATTTACTTGATATATACTTTTATCAATGTATTTTATACATAACATCATGTTATACTTTATCAATACTTTATACTTTATTTTTTTCACTTCCTTTAGAAATATTGTTATCATCAATCATTTAATTCAATTTATAAGGGATGACTAAAGATTACACCAATGATTTGACATAGATATCAAAGTACATTCTTGATATCATTCCAATGACGATTGAGACGTGTTGGTCCTGAGCTATTTTTAGCTAACACGTTATTGAGAATGTAATATTTGGTCGAATGTGTTTGTTAATGTACAAATTGCACTTACATAGGGAGTTTCTTCTCCCAACAACTTTTCAGTAATGGATATTTTCTAGTATCCATATTTCGACCGATCATGGGAGTGCTAACAGTTTACATTTATTCATGTTAGTGTTGGATATGTGCAACTGGTGAATTAGTATTCAACTAACTCGGTGTTTAATTTTAAAGCAGACCCGAGTTTTCCAAGATCCTTTATCTCAATTATGATTTTCAAGTATTTAGATTTCTTCGCGAATGGAATGTACATTTTGTTTGGGTCAGATAATCCTTGTAATTCTGATTAGCATATGCGAGCATGAACAATATGTCGTCATTCTGAGTAGTATGTTGTGTATGGTCTGCTTGTAGGATTATTACTCTTCCTAGCTCTGATGAGAACTTAGGATGAGAAGGAAGGACATGCCACTCATATATCCAATGACCCCCTTCAGTTGATCATATCTACTTACATGTCTTGCCGGTTGCCACTCGTATATCCTGCTCTTATTAACAAACTTGCTGACATTATGTCGGACTAAAAGGATTTGGCGGCTTAAAAGGATGTCGTCTGAGAATTTAAGTAGGTTTTTAAGGTCCTCTGATATCGAAGGAAGTTGTCTAATACCTAGTTAGAATTTAAGTAGGATTGCTTTTTTGAAGGGCCGGGGCAGGATGAGAATTTGTGTACAAGTCATTGGCGTTCCCACTTCTCGGTGGCTACCGCAATGACTACTCCGTCCTCAGTCACGTTTTCCTTCAAACTCCTCTTAAGATAAGTTTTTTTAAATACTCATTAATTGTGGAAAGTGTTCCGCGTATTGGTTGGAAAAAACAATTTAAAGAAACATAGCGTTTAAACATACAGGGGTATTGGGTAAACGGCGTTTCAGCCGAAAATGGTCGTTTGACCACTTTAAGAGTTTTTTATTAGTGAAAAATCTGTTTGGTAAATAGTTGTTCGGTATTAGCGTTTTTGGATAGAAACGCTGAAAAGAGAACGCTGTTAATAGGAGAGTTTTGGATTGACTTTTTGAAAAATGACGTTATCTACTAATTTTATGACCAAACAACTAAATTATCAAACATGTTCTGACAACCCGCCAATTTATTCCGCTAGTCAAACTCGCTGACCAAAATCGCCATTGAGAATCCGCTAATATAACCCGCTATCTGCTAATAACCGCTGAATGCCAAACATGCACATAGACAGGACATAGTTTTTTATACTCGTGCAAAAGAAAAGGCTACAACATAAGAGAAGAAGTAAGGGTAAATGGGAAATTTACAAATGCTTATTTGATTGTATTAAAAAATGGTGGCTTTGAATAGTAAATATGGGGTTGTATTTTTTATATGAGTTTTCTCGCACTTAAAAAGATTGTAGAATAATGGTGAAAGTACGAGTATCGTCTCCACAGGGACGGACAAAAGGGAATTAAAGATTAACTAAATTCAGCGATTAAAAAAAAGAAATAAAATAAAATAAATGCGTCGTGCGAGATGGATTGGTTGAATTAAAATTAAACTAATGCGACTCAGCGAATAACATAAAAGCTTGGGTTCTCTCTAATTAACAACGAAGGGAACAGAGATTGATTTCGGGGTAATCAGATTTCTGGCATATCAGGCCTAATTACATGAAATTAATTTAATTGATCCTAGCTAATCAATACGAAGTTTTACCGCTCTTGCGGTGTAGAGTACAATAATTTAGGAGACCAGACTGATCTCTGATGCGACGGGATCCTAAATTATTGCCAAGACGAACGAGCTTACGACCCCTTAATCGTTATTAATCTCTTAGCGAACGATTAAGTGTGTGTGTGAATGTGTCCTAGAACAAATTAGATCTCTCTTAATTTATTCTATATGCAATTGTAATTCTAGTGGCCATTCTAGGTTACAAAAGATAGCAATTAAATTGTTCAAACACAAATTAAACGACATTCATGCAATTAAACCGTCAAGAAACTAGCCATACATCATGATCAACCCCATCATCAATCCCAAATCCCTAATTAAAACTACTCCCGACTCATAATTGAAGAATCAATAGAATTGGGAAGAATATAATTAATAGTCATTAATTAAAAAGTAGGAATTTACAAAGAATGTTAAGGAATTGAAAAACCTGGCTGAAAAAGCTCTCTAATCTCGTCCTTAATCTCTCTCTAAAGTTTCATCCCCCTTAATTAGGGTTAGGGGTGTTATTTATAGGAAACAAGGCAATTTGTACCAAATTAGGAAAGAATTTGGGTACACATGGCGCCCACGCACGCGTGCGTGGCGTCCGTGCGTCCGATAGACATCCGCGTAAAAAAGGGGATGGCACGCGTGCGTCCCTTGCCACGCACGCGTGCGTGGCTGGCAGTAGGGTCTAGTTCGTTTTCTTCATCGGACGCACGCGTGCGTCCCACAACGCACGCGTGCGTCCCACAACGCACGCGTGCGCTGCTACCAGTGCGTTTTCCGGCTTATCTAGTTCGAATTTGACAAAACTTCCTTCATGCAAGTTGTAGATAATGAAGTCATCTATCCACCACAACTTTCCGAGTTGGATTTGAATCATCCAATCAAGAGATATGAATAAAATGGTGGAAGGCCTCATTCTTAAATTGCAACAGGGATCATCTGACTTCATCGACTGTTTTCACATTCTTCCTCTCAGATTATCGGAATGGTGTCTTCATATGATTTGTAGCCCTTGAAGTTGGTTTTCAGATTCAACTTGAATCGTGTGCTTTTAATGCTTCTACAATGATATATTCTTGAATGATTGACAGAAGGTCATCCTGATCGCCGATTTCAAGCTCCATTTGTCTTCTTTTGATCTCGTAGTCAATCCTAGAGCTCTTTTGTCATCAAATCTTCATCGTGAACATCCCGGTGACCTCCATAGATCTCAAATCAATCTCAAATTCTTCTCAACTCCTCTCGATTTCTCCTCAAGCGCCAGTGTCGAACTCTAAAATCCTGATTTTGACTCCAAATGACACAAAACTCGAACCAACGCCTGTTAAACATAACTTGAGATAAAATTGAGACTTGTAACACCTTAAAGCAAGGAAAACCATCAAAATCCGATCTCAACGCATCAAATGTGTGTCTAAATAAGGACTTATCAATTTTGAAACACCCTTAAAAAAGTTGGGTACAAATTAGGTGATAAAATTTAATAGTAAATATGGGGTTGTATTTTGAAACACCCTTATAAAATTTGGGTACAAATTAGGTGATAAAATTTGGGTACTAAATTATTATACTTGTTCATTTGGTAACCTTGTTATATCATGAAAAATAAGTTTTATTAAAAATGTTATTTTTATAATAAATTAAATTATTTAGGAATGTGAGAAAATGTTTCCCCATACGAGATGAGGCTATTTGGTTTGTTGGATTGCGATAAACGTGTTTTTTACTTGGTCTTGTAATATACGTAGAAAAAATTTCTTTGACCGGTTCACCGGTCCAAGACGGGGGACCTCAGTGAAACACTAAACTAATAGGGAGTATCACCGAGCAAAACTATTCTAGTTTTGACTTTTGAGAAGACCGGGCCCTCTAAAAAAATTATAATTTTAAAATATATTCCCTAAATAATATAATTAGCGTTTCAAAACCTTATTAGGTTTCCATTTCTACCCGTTTTTATGAGATCGTGTAATGTTAAAGTGTCTACCTTAAAACAATAGTGAGTTTTTGTGGTACTCCCTCCGTCCCGGATAGAACTTGACGTTTATTTTTGGCATGATACTTTAAGAGCTCAAATAATAGAAGAACAAATGTGTTTTGACTTTTGGGGGAATAAATGTTATCCACTAAAATGTAAAAAGTGGGTGGGTAGTGAGGGGTAATTAGAACATTTAATGTAAAAGGAATTGCTTAAAAAAGAAACGTAAAAGAGTAAATGGAACGTACCAAAAAAGAAAGTGTAAAGATTTAAATAGGACAGAGGAGGTATTCTTAATATCCCCTTTCAAAAAAAAAACATTTAACATTTCATAATGCAATGCATTGCTAGATATATTTTCTTCCAAAAAAAAGATATACTATCGTATATTTCATTTTATGTTTAATTATGTATTGTGCTTTTCTCTCTTTATATTGTTAGGATTAGATAACTAGTCCATTTTGAAGAGAATATTGTACACTTAATTAGGTAAGATAGATTATATTCACATGAAATTATAGCATGCATATTACTACCTCTTTCCGGTCATATTAAAACATGAGGAAATTATTGTTATTGAATTCACAACTATGAATAAAGTTGAAATATATAATGTGATCTTTATGGATGAATTCACCTCAAGAGAAAAGAGAAGAGGAGACCAGCAAATCATATGAATGTATAGCTAAGCTAGGTTGTATATGTATATATGGATGGAGATTGGAAATCATAAAAGCTTGGAAGCAAACTCGTCAATCTCATCTCCATTGTTGATCTGGTGCATGGATCTCGATTTAGCTGCAACGTCTCTGAGCTCTGACAAATTCCTTCCTAGCATCAGTGCCAACTTCATTTGGAAGAGTTCCCCATTTTCCCTATACTCCAAATCACTCTCGTTAAGGGTTGACTGAATGGACTCTTCCACGAACTCAAAGAACCCTGCAGTTCCTCGATACAACTCGAACACCATTCCAACTTGTCCTCCATGCTGCAACGTGTTCACCGCAACGGCGGCCGCCCCTGCTGCCGCACCAATGATCGCCGCCCAAGAAGACGATGGTCCCGCCAATAATGACCCAATGGCGGCGACTCCGGTTAGTGTGGGGCCTGTAATGGCTAGAAGTTTGTTTAGCTTCAAGGCCTTTTCCCCTAGCCTTATATACTCTTTTTTATCTTTAACCTTCATGAGCTTAACTATTTCTCTCATTTCTTCTTCTAAACCCTCACTCCACCCGTTACTCGTATACCCGCGGTGAGCATCGACCCAAAGCCGCCCTCCGTCGCTCTTCTTTGCGTGCGCCTGTTCCGGCCACCACGTGGCTGGAGCGACGGAGCTCGGGAACTTCTCGAGCATAGCTCCGAGCAGGGGAAGTGGGTAAGCCTTGTCAAGAGCGAGCACTCTACGCATGGCGTCTGTGACCTCACTACTCGTGGCATTACCCATTGATAGGGTTGTTTCGATCTGGGTAAGGAGGTTTTTGAAAAGCCTAGTCGCATTTCTTTGCTCTTCCGCCAGCTGCGATGGTTGGAACTTATTAATGATGACCAGCAACGCCGTCGCGGATAGGTACAAGATTGTAGAGGGTAGGTTTTGAAGAGGTAGTGGCGGTTCACCGGGAAAGGCGAATCCGGCTAACGTAGTAGTGGTAGCAGCGAGAACGATGCCGTTGACGGCGTTTAGCAAGAGGCTATTCCAGTTGTTCCTTTGCTCACACACATTGTTGTGCATCTCCACCCGATCTGATACAGCCTCCTTGATAGTGTGAAGTTTCGCTATGATTAGAGGATCTGCAACCTCATCGGTGCTAGGATGGGTTTGAGATTTCTCTACGAACGGGTCCGAGATTGCCGTCGTCGTGGTCGCCGTCGATGTGAAGGTGATGACTTCTTGGTCTAGTTCTTCATCAACTATTGGAGATCTTGGTTTTTGAAAGATTCTTGGGAGGCTGGTGATTATGGTTCGACTGATATTGGGAATATTCACCAACAGCCCACCTGAGGAGGCAGAAATAATGGTTTTGCGACGGAATAATGCCGCCGGCAATCTTTTTGATGATGAATTCACCAATGACAAGCTTGAAGCTGCACAAAGAAGGGTTGCCATAATGCTGATATATGTTATATTGTTCGATCGGAATAAAATTTACTCTCGGTACGTATTTGAAAGAAAGACTTAGATATGAAGCATATTTATAGAAAAAATTTCCTTACATTATGGTTGACTTCATATTCATAATACAGATTTTCAATTTTTATATTTGAGAATAAATGAAAGAAAGTACGACTTTTTGTGCATTGGAGGTACGTATAACAAAGCTTATATCAACGTACATGCGTACTTTCATACGTATGTAACGTTGAGGGTCTAATTTGATGGTAATCATATCATAGCTTGATGCGTAGATAAAGTGCCCTATTTGATTGATTGGAGTATCATGTTTCTCTAAAGAATATACTAGTTATGTACTTCGTATGTTTTAAGGTCATGACTTTTAATTCTTAACCTTGGTTTTTCGAAAATAACATTGTATATTTGTATTCACACCAGCCTTTAGGTGAACGTACCGATCCATTTTAGATTAACAAAATAGTACTCCGTTTTTTCTTTGACTAGCTAGGAGAATTTGTTTCTTTGGCATTATCATCAACATTGGGAACACATACAAGATAACATTCGGACAGAGTTTACAGATCCAATCATGAAACGTAGGAGTAGACTTTGAGTGAGGCACTTCGTTCTCAGACTATATCAATAGTCACAGTCAAAATATCGGATTCAAATCTCAAGTTCAACCAAAATAGAAATTAAAGAAATGAACACACGATATGTTGACGCAGTTCGGATAAATCCTACTCTGCGGTGTTTCAACAGGGGAAACCCGGTCCCAAGAATTCACTAGCTCAGAATAGTTTGGATACACAGATGGTTGCAAAGCAAGGTACGAAAATAACAGATCTAACACACAAGAATCAACCCAAAACAAGCCTACGAATAAAATAAGAAAAAGAACAGAAATAACCGGACGGAACCATCAAAACCCAAGAGTTATCAGATTCTAGGACTCGAACCAACTGTTCTGGATCTAAGCTTCACCACACGATCTACTTCTTGCCTTTCTCAGCTTATTCTGGACTCAAGTGATTTCAGATCACGAAGATGAAAACCAGAGGTTTCTTTCTCTCATTCAACTTCACAAGCTCTCTCTCTCTCTCTCTCTCTCTCTCTCTCTCTCTCTCTCTCTCTCTCTCTCTCTCTCGACTCTCTGTATTAGGGTTTTGAATCGACGCAAAGATGTCTCCAGAAGGGTGGAAGGAGACATTTTATATGCGAGAGAAAAGAGCTGGGTCAAATAAGGAGAACCGAACTGACCAAGGAAAACATCAGGCCCAAACCAAGGTGGAGAAGACTGAAACGGGCCAGACCTAACTTAATGGTCTAATTGAATAAATCAATTAGAGTCCATTAAATATAATTTCTTTCTAACCTTGCTTTACCTTCCTATCTAAGTATTAAAACATCATGGAAAATATAACTAAAATTAGAATTACAAATATAACAATTTGCCCTCCTAAGACTAATTCCGGTGCAGCACAGCTCATAAGAGGACTTATCATCATTGCTAGTGTCAGGATTCAAGAGACCAGGTTACACCCTTTCATCATCAACCCAAACAAGTACCCTTACGTTCAAGGTACTTCAAAGATTTTGAAGAACTACCTGCAAAACAAAAACTTAGTAGTGGGAACAATTTTAGTACCAAAATCAGCAGGATTAATTACATCTCCAGTAATCTTATCAATTTTTATATTACCTTTAGAAATCTCATCCCTAATGTAATGAAATCTAACATCTATGTGTTTAGTTTTTCATGATACATAGGGTCTTTGCACAAATATATGGCACTTTGGCTATCAGAGAAGACAATAGGAACAATACTTGTCCCCAAAACCTCATCCACTATACCTTTTAACCATTTTGCCTCTTTGATAGTCTCAGTGGCTGCAATATATTCAGCCTCTGTAGTAGACAAAGCTATTATAGATTGCAATTGAAATTTCCAAGATATACAGTTACCAACCTATGTAAAGAACTAGGAAGTAGTAGACTTTCTTGAGTCTTTACATCCAGCATAATCAGAATCAACAAAACCTTTCAGATCACACAAATCAGCATTAGAGTATTTCAGACCTAGGTTCTTAGTACCAGACAAATATCTTAGAGTATATTTCATAGCAGTCTGATGTTTGGTCCTAGGATCAGACATAAATCTGCTAAGTATGCTAACAACAAAAGCAAGATCAGGCCTAGTACAAAGCATGGCATACAAGAGAGAACCAGAAGCAACATCATAGGGGATCTTAGCCATTTTCTCAGATTCTTCTAAAGTCATAGGATAGGGATCTCTAGAAAGTTCTAAATGCCCTCCTAAGGGTAAGGGGGTTGATTTAGAGCCATTCATATTAAACCTATCCAAGATTTTAGTCAAGTAATCACCTTGTGACAAAAACATGCTTCTATTGGATCTATCCTTAGTAATGTCAATACCCAAAATTCTCTTAGCAGAGCCAATATCCTTCATGTCAAAATGCAATTTCAGATCATCCTTAACACTAACAATCACCATTTTACAAGGACCAATTAAGAGAATATCATCAACATACAGCAGGATATAAACAACATTCTCAGTTCCGACATGTTTATAATACAGACAAGTATCATATTTACTCCTTAAAAAACCAAGTTCACTCATGCAGGAATCAAACTTCAAATTCCATTGTCTGGGAGACTGTTTAAGTCCATAGATTGATTTTTCAAGAAGACAAACATGTTCAGGAAACTCTTTATTGATAAAACCAGGAGGTTGAGACATGAAAATAGTTTCTTTTAGGTCTCCATGCAAAAAAGCAGTCTTAACATCCATTTGCTCCAACTCCCAGTCAAAAACAGTGGTTATAGCCAACATTAATCTCAAAGTTTTGAATTTTATAACAGGTGCAAAGATATCTTGGTAATCTATTCCTTCCTTTTGTCTAAAACCTTTAGGTACAAGCCTGACTTTAAACGTAGGAGGTTCAGTAGGATCAAGACTATCTTTTAACCTAAAAATCCACCTACAGTCAATTATTTTTGCATTTTTAGGTTTAGGAACTAAAATCCAAGTCCTATTATAGTACATGGATTGAAGTTCTTCCTGCATGGCTTTCATCCACTCATTAGACTTAGAGCACTTCATAACTTGTTCAAAGTTATCAGGAGCTAACTGTTTAACTACCTCAGCAACAATCAGCACAAATTCAACAAGATTAGAGAAATATCTTTTATTAGGAATAATAGTTATAGGTTCTCTGTCTCTAACCAGTTGATAGTCAGCTAAATTTGGTGTGTTATGATTATCAGTGTCATTATTATCAACATGCACATCATTAGTAACAATAGTGTCAGTTAGTTCATGCACAATGGTAGTATGAGAACCAGAGTTACTACCTTGTGAGTCTGAGCTCACTACTACCTGTTCACCTCCATTGAGGTCATCTTGTTGGTCTGTATCAGACTCTGAATAATCATTTGCTACATTGTGGAAGATTCCACTGTGGTCCTCTTTGTACAAAGAGTCATCATCATCCAAAGATTCAAAGAGATTTCCATCAGAAGCATCTGCAAACTTACTCAAGGCAGTATCAGTTCTTTTTAGAGGAAAATCACATTCATTGAAAGTAACATCTCTGGATACAATACACTTATAAGCCCCTAGTTGTAAAACCAGTAGCTTATATCCTTTAACTCCCTCAGGATAACCTAACATTACACATTTTAAGGCTCTAGGTTGTAATTTACCTTGAGAAACATGGGCATAGACTGCACACCCAAAAGGCCTTAAATGAGAAATGTTTGGTTTAACCCCAGACCACATTTCCTGTGAAGTTTTAAAACTGATCACAGAAGATGGGGATCTGTTAATTAGGTATGAAGGAGTAACCACCGCTTCACCCCACAGGGAATTACCAAGGCCTGAACTGATGAGCATACACCTTGTCTTTTCAAGCAAGGTTCTATTCATCCTTTCAGCAGTGCCATTCTGCTGAGGAGTACCAAGGACAGTAAGTAACCTTTTAACCCCTTCATTTTTGCAAAAAAATATTGAATTCATTGTTACAGAACTCAAGGCCATTATCAGTTTCAAAGCTTTCAGTTTAAAATTGGATTGAGACTCAACCAATATTTTCCAGTTTTTAAAATTCTTAAAGGTTTCATCCTTTCAGCAGTGCCATTGCTGTGCATCTCCACCCTGTCCGATACAGCCTCCTTGATAGCGTGAAGTTTCGCTATGATAAGAAGATCTGCAGCCTCATCGGTGCTAAAACGGGTTTGAAGTTTCTCTACGAACGGGTCCGAGATTGTCCTCATCGTCGCCGTCGCGGTGAAGGTGATGACTTCTTGGTCTAGTCCTTCATCAACTATTGGAGATCCTTGTTTTTGAAAGATTCTTGGGAGGCTAGTTATTATTGTTCGACGAATACTAGGAATATTCACCAATAGTCCGCCTGAGGAGGCAGAAATAACGGTTTTCCGACGGAATAATGTCGCCGAAAATATTTTTGATGATGAATTCACCAGTGAAAAGCTTGAAGCTCCATAATGAAGGGTTGCCATAATAGTGATATACTCCGTACTACGTATGTTATATCGTTCGATCTGAATAAGATTTACTCGCAGTACGTATTTGAAAGAAAGACTTTAGATATGAAGTTTATATATAGAGAAAATTTCCTTACATCATCTGACTTCATATTTTCAATAATAGAGATTTTTAATTTTTTATATATTAGAATGGAAGAAAGTATGACTTTTTGTGCATTGGAGGTAACTAGGTAAGAAACTTTGAGGGTCTAATTTGATGGTAATCATATCACAGCTAGATGCGTAGAAAAAGTGTCATACTCGTATTTGGTTGATTGGAGTATGCACCAGGGTGCTGGAGACAAGGAGGGGCTAGAGGGAGCCTCGGCCCCCGCAAAGAAACAAATCTTAAGTATATATTATGAAAAAATACTTTTAATCTATAGAAAATATATTGATATTTTAAACTTTGGCTCCCGTAATGCAAAATTTTCAAAGTCCAGCTCCCTTAACTATAGATTTCTGGCTCCGCAACTGAGTATGCATGTTTTTTTAAAGAATATACGTAGTATCATTAGCGGAGCTAGGGGTGGGGCCAACCTAGGCCATGGCCCACTCAAATTTAAAAAATGGCCTAATTTTTAAAGTAAAAAATTTCGTGCATTTTTTTCTTAAGAGTATTCTTTGTACCGGCCCTGTACCCTGACTCCGCCCCTGCGTAGTATGTAGTTATGTACTTCGTATATTTTAAGGTAATGATTTTTAATTCTTAACCTTGGTTTTCTTAAAATAACATTGTATTCACACCAGCCTTTAGGTGAACGTACCGATCCATTTTAGATTAAAGAAAATGTACTCCGTTTTTTTCTTTGACTACGACAATTTGTTTCTTTGGCATAATCACGAACATTGGGAATAGGAAAATCTAATATGAGTGTGTTTTTTATCATAAAAGAACGATTATTATATTAAAATTGAGAACATATACAAGACAATCTTCAGACAGAGCTTACAGATCCAATCGTAAATCCTAGGTGTAAATTTAATGTCAGTCACCTCTATAAAGCAACATGACTCCCTAAACATGAAACGAACAAATTTAGGCATAAAACAACCGGAACTGAAACCCTGCCTATCAAAAGAACTTCGAAAATCCAAACATTCAAACCAAAACTACTCAGACTAACACACAAACAATTGCTACTAAAGAGGAAATAATACTGAAATAAAATCTTTCCACAAAGTTCTTCCTGATATGGAGGTGGCTTTGGAGCAGGACGAGCTCTTGCAATATGGGTGAACACCAACTCCAACACCATCGGAATGGCCGATCAATGCTTCACGATCCAGCCTCGATATAACCTCTCAGCCGCACATCATTCATCTGTCAACGTTATCTCTTCCAACATAGTTGCAATCTCAAACGTTATAACACTTCAAATCAGTATAATCTATCGATGCAACCCCATATTGATAGGGGAGACGGCCACTAGGGTTTCTCTCTGCGTCATAAATAATTAAATAGTGTAAGACTATAATCTTTGTCTACTACGAGCATGTTATTAAAATCTTTACTCTTCCTTATTCGTTTGTCCCTTGTAAAATTATCACATCATTTTTTTGATCATAAATTATCACATCATTTAGTCACTCATTATCGTTTAAAATCTCATAAATTTATTCAATAGTTATGAAAAATAGTAATAAGTCTTGCGAAAATAATGCTTACATTTTTATATATGCACACTTTTACTGTTTAAAATGTTGAATATTGCAAAGATTCACTGTTGTTAATTTTTAATTTGATTAATAATGATGAATTTTAATCAATTGTATTATCTATAATACAGAGTATGAAAGAGATGTAGAAAAATTCTTTGTTGGAAATGTTTTCCTAAACTTACATAATTCATAATATTTTACTAAAATGTACAGTACTCCATACTAATTAAGAAATTGACATGTCTCGAGCGTCGTTTACGGCATATTGCATTGTCATCATATACGTAGTAATATACTCCATATATATAAGTTTATAAGCTTTATAAATTCGAGTTTTTTTCAAATTAATGTTAATTAATTAATTAATTACGAAAATAATGTTGGGTTAAAAGTATTTACCGATATACTGTCGGAATTAACCATGGTCGGGGTAAGTCGCCCAACGGTTGGCCGACTTATAAGTCGCCAAACCGTTTGGCGACTTATAAGTCGCACAACCGTACCGTTGGGCGACTTTCCCTTAAGTAAAAACTCCAACCACGCACGACATAACACTGCGTAACTTATCCCCAAATCCCCCAAGCTGCAGCGACGAAGGCCCAAGGACAACCGATGACCCAGCTATTTTGAACTCCGGCGAACCTCCATCTCTAGCGATCCACTCCGGTAAACCCCCATCTTCACCTTCAACACTCTTTCTTCTTTCTTGTAGGTAAATCAAACTCCATTTCATCTCATTTTGAACTTAGGGTTTCTCTAAAAATTTTCGAATTTTTATGTTATGAATTGATTGTGAATTGAGTTGTTGTGAAATGTGGATATGTATGAAATGTTGAAATTTGATTTTAAATTGATTGTAAATTTTAAAGTGAGTTGTAAATTTGGGTATTTTCATATTGAAATGTGAGTTATTTGTGAATTTTGACTTTTGGATATATTTGAATTTTATTATTTTTTCTATTGAAAATTTGAATATGTATAAATTGTGTATATTGATGTGTACTCATGATAGTTGGACAATCAATTGTTTTTAGAATATGGATTTCTCAAGCTTCCCAATCGTGTATAATTGGCGGGGGAACTATTATGAGGATGCTGGGCAAATATGCCATGAAGGTGGTACAACCACATTTGTCATGGTTTCTCGTGGTGCTTGCATGCTCGAGATCCTTCAAAAAATACATGCAGCCACAATGATTCATCCTAGTCGTTCTTTGCGTTTGAAAATGAAATTTCCCATGAACGGGGGAAAGTACATGCTTATGCCCCTCATTGATGAGTTAGCTATAACAAAATGTGGGGCATTCAAGGCATCAATACATGGTTTTAAGCATTGTCGGCCCGTACTTACTATTGATGGAACACACTTGTATGGAAAGTACAAGGGTACATTGCTCGTGGCCATGGGTTGTGATGCGAACAACCAAATATTTCCAGTGGCCTTTGCAGTTGTTGAATCTAAGAATGGGGATAGTTGGCCATGGTTTATGGCATGTATTAGGCAGTTTGTCACTAATAGGGAGTTGTGTGTCATTTCTGATCGGCATGCAGGTATTGTCAGTGCAATGAATGAGGTGGGCAGTACTTGGGAGGAACCTTATGTGCATCATAGGCTATGTATCCGGCATCTTGCATCAAATGTGCACACTCATTTCAAAGACATTCATCTAAAAAATCTTTTTGTCTGGACCGCACGGCAACATTAGAAAAAGAAGTTTGACGGTGGGTTCAAGAAGATAGGTGAAATGAGTTTGGAGGCACGACAATTTCTTGGGAACATTCCCCCGGAAATGTGGTCATTGCACCACGATGGCGGGTACAGATACGGTACCATCACTTCTAATCTGGCAGAGGTTTTCAATAGCGTGATGAAAAATGCCAGATATTTGCCCATCACCGCTTTGGTCCAGGTTTCCTTTTATCGGGTTAATGCTTATTTTGTTAATAGACGTGAAACCAGTAAAATGATAGTGACAGAAGGCCACGAGTACTCCCCATACATCACAGATTTAATTGAGAAGAATAGAGAGAAGGCCAAGCATCACATAGTTACTCCATTTGATTTAGGTCGAGGTTTATTTCAAGTGGAAACCGGTTGTGGTGGCCGAACGTCGGGGAAGGGTGGGAGAAAACAAACTGTCCATCTGAAACGGAAAACTTGCACTTGTAAAAAGATGGAGATATATAAGATTCCATGCTCCTATGTGTTAGCCGTGTGTAGACAACGTAGCTTGTCTTATGCTCCATTTGTGGATAAGTTTTTCTCATCTCATCAATACGCGGCCACATATCATAGAGTCTTCAAACCCATTCCTGATCGTGATTATTGGCCTACTTACAATGGACCTGAAATCGTGCACGATACATCCATGCTTCGGGCTAAGGGAAGACCTAAGTCGACACGTATTAAGAATGAGATGGATGAAGGTCCCCGAGGAACGATTAGATGTGGAAAATGCCAACAAACCGATCATAATAGGGCCACATGTGCGAAGAGATCATCAACACACGATGGGGGGTCCAGTGGGTAAGGTGTTAATTATAGTAATTCACAATTCATCTCAGCGTTGCATGAAAACATATTAATTTATAAAATGGATGATTACAAAAAAGAATTAGTATAATAGTAAAAATTAACTAATACGATTTTGTTTGTTTGTAGGCATGCAGGTGACAGCGGATACTGGGCCGAGTGATGAAGATGACCATGACAACTTCTACTTTGCATTTTGTATTGCAGTTTTTGTTGTACAACATTTTAGATAATTTACAACATTTTAGATGTTGTAGGAACAATTTACAACATTTTACGTATTTTCTCTTGTATGTTGTATTTATGTGTTCAAGTATGAATATTAGATGATTAATTGTTATGAATATTGGATGATTGTACTGTGTTTTACAGGTGTGTTGTATGTGTTTATGTATGTGTTTGTGAAGAGGTGTGTTGTATGTTTTATAATGTGTTGTATCTGGCTCGTAACACATAAATTAGGCAGTATCTGGCCTGTATAGCGAAAAGATGAGTCTGGGTTGAATTGGGGCAAAAAAACTGATGAAATTATGTTTTCGGAATTACGCACGATCGTGCCTACCCTTGCAGGCACGATCGTGCGTGGCTGGCAGTAGCTGCTTCATATGAAAGGGAAAGTCGTCCAACGGTTGGGCGACTTATAAGTCGCCAAACGGTTTGGCGACTTATAAGTCGCCCAACCGTTGAGCGACTTTCCCTAACCACGGTTAAATCCAGCAGTAGATCGGTAAATACTTTTTTCTCAGCATTATTTTCGTAATTAATTAATTAATTAACATTAATTCGAAAAAAAACTCCATAAATTCTACATAATACTCCGTGTAAACTTTAAAAAATTCATTGCAAAAATTTGACTAAGTTCACTTTATGAAGGACTACAAAATTATACTGAGAATATATAAAAGGTGAGTGGCCAAGGGAGGACTGTAGATCAACACGAATATCGATTGAACAGATGATTCATAGCCATTTAGTCTATATCAAATTCCCCATTTATGAATTAGATGGATGTAAATAAGGATTATGTATTTGTACATTTTTTGTAGACCCTTTGAATATATACTCTCTATTTTTACCTATGTGGTCGTGTAAAAATGTATGGAGTAAAAATTATTAAAAAAATGTACAGCAAACATTTCGACTCGCTTGGTGGCAGAGTATAAATGTACTTGGTATAGTGTGTGATGTGTTGGCATGGTAGTTCATACCTACTGGCACATTGACTTAAGGTTCATACGATTTGGTAAACTTTTCTAAAATATTCCCCTTTGTATTTTTATTTTAATAATATCGTCCGACAGGTACTGTCTACATTCCACTTATATATGCTATTACTTTCGTTCTGTTTCAAACTTGCTACTTATAAAATGTTTTTAGAGTACTATTACACTTCATTCTATGGTGATTTGTCTTTGTACGACGACAACACTATAGATCTTTTAACGTAATTCAACAAGATTAGTAATCTATTTAATAATTTATTTAATGAGTTTCATGCTAACGTACCCCCCTCTCCCGAAAGCGACTACTTCTTCATATAAAGGAAAAAGTCTTTAAATCCACAATATCCAATCTTTTGAAAAAAATTAAAAAAGTAAATCTACGTACTCTTGTCGTTGCATAAAGCTCGATTAACGGGTTTTCTTTATATCTAACGTTTCTTGTTGAGTATGAAGAAGTATATAATATGACGAAATAAGTGATGTCAATGCCGGATTCAACGGCTGCGGTGGAACAAGAGATTTGTTAAGCCGGGAACGTCCTAACCGATTATAAAACGAGGTTGAACGCACAATCTCTTGAGACGCTCATTTTCTTTCGTGATTAGTTGAATGTCCACCATATAACTCAAGAAGTTAACATATATAGCCCCAGACTGCCACTTCATAGAGGAAACGACAACTGTCGCTAGTGGGAGTTCCGACGATTAGAAAATGAATTTAAATTATTCTCAATTGTAATTTGTAAATAGCTTTTCCTTCACAATATTGGCTATTTAAGTACGCCTAAAACGCTTGGTACTGTTGTTACCAACGGGGATCACGAACAGTTGATCGCCTCCCATGTACGCTGCCACACATTAGTTGGTAACGGGATAACCAGCTTGGTAGCCTTGGCACTGCCTAAAACGCTTATTTGATTATTATTTCAAACAATGTGTACCCGATTGATCAAATTTTAAGTAGATGAACTCAATTGACTTTTGGTCTAACGTAGGTGGTTTTATTTGACAGTTTTCCCATTATATTTTTACAATCCTTTCATTTTCAATATGAAATAAGAACCTCAACAATAATGTTGAATTTTAACCAACGGTATATTTGTTATATAATATTATTTGTAATATGAAAGAGATGTAGAAAGATTCCTTCTACGAAATGTTTTCATTAACGTACAAAATTTATAATATTTTACTAAAATGTGCAGCTAATACTCCTTAATAATTAAAAAAATTTGTTAAAAGCCGAATACCATCTAAAGTCCAGGGTATTGTAAACTAGCTAGGTTTAGGACGTATATCTTCGTTCTTAAATAGGTACAATGTATTGAAATATGCACTATTCAGTTATTTTATTTTGACTACACTTTGTTTATTAATGTATTAATAAATTATTTTTAAAAAATATTGTTAAATTTGTTTTATTGTAAATTTTCAAAAACTGATTTTTTTATTTATTTATACTAAAATAGATTGATACATATTAATGATTAAAGTTGTACATCGGGAAACCTAAAAATTAAATGTTGCAATTATTTAGGAACAGAGCTAGTATTGTTGTAGATCTCTTTTATTTTTAGCAATTAATTGAGTTTAATGGTCCAATTTTGTATGTTCATAGTATTAACTATTGATTTTCATACAATTGTTATATTTAAAATTTTTAAAAAATAGACACCTCATAATCACTTTTTAACTTTAAATGCTAATTTAATGGTTAAGATTATGTCATCATTAAATATAGTTTTTTTGTGGTAAAATTTAATTTTTAATACGATTCAACGGTTGAAACTAATACGTAGTACGATTTAAGAAATTGGGACAATTGAATTGATCCGTGCTCGTAAGTTTATATTCTTGATCGTCGGTTCTTCCTATTAAAATTTTACTTTAATAGATTGTAAAATTTTAACTATAATAAAGGGGATTATTTCCTTAATATTACTGAATTAAGGTTGATTTTTAAAAAAGTGACCACTTTTACATTTGGACAAAAATGTGACAAAAAATAAAGTGACATCCAAATATGTCACTGCCTCATTTTCATGTCAATGTCGGATGTCACTACTGTCACCATCACCCGTGTCATTTCCATCGCCATCGCTCATGTCACTGTCGCAGCCGTCACCGCCGACCACAGTCACATCACCATAGTGACACCACCACAATGACACCGCCGCCGAGCATCCGTGGACCGCCGGTCCGCCGCCAACCACCGGCCGCCCCACCCCCGGCATGCAGAACATAGCCCTTATGAAGGACTCCAAGCTACTAATTATCCACTATTAAGGATACAATATAGATAAATGATGCTAAATAGGAGCTTAAGTTTCCATATGTAATTAAATAAGACCTTCACTTTTTTAATTCCTAAATAAGACTTATTTTCCCGTTTCTTCCATATTTATCCTTAATCCCTATTTCCTTTTGTCTTCTTTGTCGACAAAGTCACACTAAGATCGAATGAGATGAGGCGAGTAATTGCGCGGAAGTGGCGGCGGTGTTTGGCAGACCTGAGCCTAAGACCAAAGGGACAATAGACGGCGAGTCGGTGAGGAAGAGGTGCACGGTGGCTCCCGAGAATGGAGAAGATGATACAGATCTATCTTCTCTCCTCCTCCTCTTTCTCCTCCTCACTTTCTCTTCTCCTCTCCTTCTCCTCTTCAATTCGGTCGCTGCTTTTTCTCTCTTCTTTTTCAAGCTTCTGTCGCTAGCGAAGCTTCTTCTTCGTGGATCTGGAATTGATCCTTCTGCCAGTTCTGTGCATCTTCGATCGAGGCTACAATATATATTTTTCCCCACTTCTTTAGTGCATCACCGTTGTTTTAGTTTTTCTCTTTTTACTTATTTTGTTATTCAAGTAGATTGTTCAATTGGTGATCTGAGTTCTGGATATGAGATATCGACTAAGCATATAAAATAATGGAGATTCTTGAAGTAACAGAGTAAAAATTTGCTTGATGTATGCGCTATCTACTTTTTCTTTTTCTTTTGTTTTGTAATTTTCATTTTCTTAATTTCTGCAGTTTTTTTGCTTGTGAGATCTCGTGGGCTGTTTTATTGTTAAAAAATTAATCCGTATTACTTCTTCTTTTTCAGTTTTTTTGCTCATACTCCATATCTCTTAAACATATATGCACTACGATTCTAAGAGCGATTAAACAATGTTTTCAACTAGTTTATTAAGTTATTTATTAAACATATACGCACTACATTATTTTTGTGTCATTTATATTCTATTTTAACAGTCAAGGGAAAATAAACATAAAGTATAAAGTGATGAATGTGAATTGGCTTTGTCTTGCAAACGTTGCATTTGCTGAAAATAAAAATGTCATTAGTTTTAACAATGTCATTTTCATAATGATGATTGACATTCTTATGATTTATCATTGACATTTTTATGACATTATCATTGACATTTTCATGACATTGACATTGTCATCGTGATTAATTGACTTTACGACATTTTTTCGTCATTGTGAGTTTTTGTTTATAAAATTAACATTGTCATAATAGCTATTGACATTGTCATAATCACAATGTCATTTTATAGTATCGACAATGACATTGTCATTGTAACATTTTCTTAACCCGATGACATTTTTATACGTTTTTATGACATTTTTATGACATTCTTTTGACTTTTTTTATAAAATTAACATTGTCATAATAGTTATTGACATTGTTATAATTACATTGTCATTTTATATCATGACAATGACATTACCATTGTGACATTTTCTTAACCCGGTGACATTTTGACATTGTCATTGGCATTCGCATTGTGCACTTTGACCATGCAAGTGTTAACATCTTTTTTAATAATGACTACAAAAAGTTATATTTATATTACTCCGTATCATTTAACATTTTATTATAATTGAGAGTCCTTAATCTTGAATTTAATGTCATCCTCCTATTGAAAGTAACTGCCAATGCCAAAATAAAAAGATGCAAAATAATGAAGTAATGCGACTTTTACAGAGCACCACCAATCTCACTTTGAATAAAATGGTACAGAAGACGGAGAAAGTGGAGACGGAGTTCAAGGTCGTGCTGGAGACCATCACGCCGTGCGCGAACAACTGTGGCGTCGTCGGCATCCTGCCACCAACAACATGTGTCAAAAGTGCTTCACCGCAACCACCTTGTCCACATCCAGCTCCATCTCGGGTTCTTCGGTGGCGATTCTGCTCAAGTTCACCAAGAAACCCCCTAGATCTACCTTCCGATGTCGTCTCGTGCAAGGCTGGTTCCAAATCTGGACAAACAGGCCCCGCCAGACAAGACCAATGAGAGAGATGATGATGTCTCAGAATCTGCTGCCAAGAGAGAGGTAAATCTTTGCTCCGGGTGCCAGAGGAAGGTCGATTTGACCGGGTTCCGCTAAGGTCCGACGATGGAGTGCGGATGGTCGAAGTTTGGTGTTCGTTGTTGTGAGTTGCAACAGTTTTTTTGTTTCGCATAGAAAACGACGATAATTTGGAGACTGGGGCATTTTTGTCCCTCCATGTAAAAATTAGTCCTATTTGTGAGTTAAAAAGTCTCAAGTCCTATTTGCCTACCGTAGGTATGTTTTAATCTTATTTATGTCTTTTTCCCTACAATATATACACCAACATAGAAACACACTTTCTATATTCATTCCAAAAGATATAGACTTCCCAGACAAACTATTCATTCAATGTACAGGGGAAATTGTTTTGAGAAAAATATTTTGTGCAACTCGACAATCCCTTTGAACTTCCTTCCAATAATAACAACATCAATAATATAATAATATAGACTTATACGTAGTATGTACAAACACTCATAAACAGTACAGTGCTAAAAATCTACCAATCCCACTATCTAGCGATGGTTTATTCTAAGAATATTGCATACAGATATGCTAAAACTCAGGTCATCTATATATATTTGATGAAAGAATTACAAACTTAAAGCAATCGGAAGCATGGAATACAACAGCCGCCCTCCGCTAGCCAGTGGCGGAGGTCATCTTATTGCGGAGCCAGAGGTTTGTCCAAGGAGGGGCAAACCAAAGACTAAAAATTTTAAAGTTCGTGTCCAAAATATAATAAGAACAACAATAGCGTAATAATTTAACAAAAAATTATAGTTCATTACATACTACTTGATTTACTTCTGCAACCTAGGCAAATCAATCCTATGAGTTTTCATATTTTGAAAATGATGCATAATAGCTTCATTATCAATTGCTTGAAAAATGTCTCTTTCGATGTAGCATACTAAGCAATCCGTAAGATAGTCATCTCCCATCTTATTGCGAAGATCTGTCTTGATAATATTCATCGCTGAGAAAGCTCTTTCAACTGTGCCTGTTGCAACTGGTAACACTAGAGCCAACTCAATAAGACGATAGACCAAGTGAAAAGATTTGTGAATTGTAAGCTCAACCATCTTCTTAGACACTTCACCAATACTTGGTAAAGTGGAAAATGCTTCATTTCCTCTCATCTCATATATCCAAACTTGGAGTTGTTCTTTAAGCTCCATTTGCTCAACAGCTGAAAAATCAGATGAATATAACTCCGCAAGACTGAGTAGCTTTGACTCACAGAAATTGGAAAAATTATCTCTAGGATCAAGGCAAGCTAAACAAGCGAGTAAATCTGTATTTGACTCACTAAAACGATTCTTCATTTCCAGATTGACCTGGTCTATAACCTACAATAAGGTAATAATAAAAAGTAGTAGTAATAGTAATAATAATAATGATAATAATAATAATAACAACTAATAAATAATTTAAATTTTAATAAAAAATACCTGATAAAAAATATCAGCTCGAAAGTGATGATAATTTGTTACCGGATGGCGAACGCGTCTAGAACGATGAGTTGTATCTTCCATGTTTAGAATGTCAATTTTATTCTTCACACAAAATTTACTGACATCTTCTAATAGCTCTTCCCATCCACTTTCTCTCAAATCTTGGAACTTCTCTTTAGTGCTTTTAATCAAGCTCACAGCCTCAAGAATGTTCTGATCTTTTTGTTGCAAGAAATGTGACAACATATTCGTCAATCCCAAGACCTTCTTCATCAAGTGGGCTATAAAAACAAATTGATAGCTCTCCATTTTTTCAACCAAACTACTAGCTTTGCCCCTTGATTTCGAATCAATTCCATCATCAAATATATTGTCAAGCACTTGGATTGTTGGAGACCACAAAGATAGAATACGAATAATGGTTGTAAAATGTGAACCTCATCGAGTAGCTCCCGGTCGTGCTAAAGTACTTTCTTGATTCAATCCTCTCCCGGTCGTAATTTCACCTTTTTCTAACATGGCTACCATGTTTTCATGTTGTTTTTGGCGAAATTCATCTTTTCTTTTACAAGAGGATCCAACCATGTTAGTAATCATGGACAAATATTCAAAGAAATCACTCACAAAATTATTTTTTTGAGAAACAGCCACGACAACTAATTGCAATTGGTGAGCAAAACAATGAATATATCTCGCATGTGGATTTTCATTCAAGATAAGAGTCTTCAATCCATTCAACTCACCTCGCATATTAGAAGCTCCATCATACCCTTGTCCTCGAACTCTAGACATTGATAATTCATGTTTTGAAAAAAAATCATCAATGCCACTTTTTAAGGAAAGAGATGTGGTCTCAACAACATGCTTAACCCCAAGGAACCGCTAAATCACAACTCCATGATCGTTTACATATCTCACAACAACTGCCATTTGTTCTTTCACAGAACTATCACGAGCTTCATCAATCAATAAAGAAAAAAACTTGTCACCAAGATCATTTATTATGGCTTTTGTTGTTTGTGATGCACAGGCATTAATAATATCTTTTGAATCATAGGACTAGTAAGTTGGTGATTCGAAGGTGCATTGTCTTTCACCACTTTTGCCACACCGGCATTGCGTGCACTATACCATTCTAGCAATTCCAAGAAATTTCCTCTATTTAATGAGCTCTCTCGCTCATTATGACCACGAAAAGCCAATCCTTGTGCAATTAAAAATCTAGCACAATCCACACTTGCATTCAAACGAGTACGGTATGCCGCACCCAACAGTTGTGTTCCTGAAGAGAGACTTCTTGAAATACTTTGTTTTTGATTTTTGAAAGCAAAAAATTGTGTTCTAGCATCATTGTGCACACTCTCTACAATACCAACATGATCTCTAAATTTTTCAGGAGCTTTCTTCCAATTACGGAATCCGGTCCTCACAAACACATCATCACCAAATCTCTTTCCTTCATGCCCATGAAAAAGGTAACACCAAAAACAGAAAGCGGCATCTTTAGAAATACTATATTCCAACCATTCCCAAGTTTTAAACCACTCTCCTCGAAAGCTCCTTAATGTCTTACCAAATTCAGTTCGTGGAAACTTATGAGATGCTGGTTGACAAGCACCTTTAACAACATATGCTCTCATCACATCATCCCTAATCCCCGGCGCATATTCATTAATTGGTTTTCGTAAAAATGGATCACTAATAATATCCCATTCATGTGTACTTTCTGTTCGGGCTCTCTTGTCCCTCTCATTCCTCTCATCTCTAGCAATATTTTCATTTGACGCAGTGGCATTTTCAACACTAGAGATAGACTGATTAGGAACAATTGAAGAACTAACACCTCCAATCAAAGACCTCTTAGTCTTAATTACAAATTTATCCAAACTCATACTCCTAAATATAACAAAAATAAGTATGAATTAAAAATGTTCCTTATACAATTTTTTTTTTCATTTTTCTACTTATGCCCGTTTTTTTTACTTAGCCTTAGACTTGATGCTCATTTGTCTAATTGACTCATTAATCCCCTTTTATTCTATATTTCATTTTTTTTACTTTTTCTGAAAATATTTTTTTATTTATTTTAACACTTCATCTTAAAATAACCTTAAGTTGTACTTATTGTTTTTAAAATCAAAAAAGAAGCCGGGGCAAGAAACATATTATAAGTAATACTAGTAAAAAAAATTAGTCGGAGCGGGGTCGCTTGCCCCCCCCTAGCTCCTCCACTGCCGCCAGCAATGGCAGCCCCAGATAAGAGGCGTCGTCCATCATATCAAGGATGGAGGATCTGGAACAGGAGGCCCCAAATCAGAGTCGTCGCCCATTGAGTAAGGCGGATCCGGAAGTGGCGGCCTGAAATCGGAGAAGCTAGGTGGTGGTAATGCCGTCGACGAAGCTAAGGGAGGAGGATTAAGACCCTACCATCGGCGAATGTAGATTGTGCCAGAATGGAGGCTGGGAGGACGGAAGAGAGAAGATGAAGCGTAATATGGAGCAGAAGGTTAGCAATAAAGGAAGAGCCAACATGGTCATATTTTTGTCCAATAGAAATTGGGAGGTAATATTGATGCAATTCTATCATAATGGAATAAAGATTACCAAATTTTACTAAGAGCAATTCCAATGCTAAAATGTGCACGGTGCACATGTGGCATGAAAGATGACCACATAAAGTTTGATAAATAAATTATCTCTCTCCTTATTTTAATGATTTTATTCAATTTTGGTAAATTATTTTAACAATGTCAACTACAATGTCTACACTTAGACGGTCTCCTTGACATTGCAGAGAAAAACTTACCAAAATTGTATAAAATCATTTAAATAATGAGATAGATAATTTATTTACGAAGATTTATGTGGTTATCTCACATGTCACATGTGAATCGTGCACATCGTAGCATTGAAGATGCTCTAAGAGAATAAAAGGCGAGTGGTCAAGGGAGTACTATTGATCACCACGTATTGATTTATATATGGAGTACTACATAGAATATTCGTAGCCATTTAATCTGACCAACTCCAAAGTCATAAGTACTCATAACCGTTCAAACAATTGTACTCCGTTTAAAAATTCCTCATTTGTTGTAGGGAGAATCAATCATATAGTTTCATTATAAAGACTCTATAAATAGCTTAGAGAGATATTAGGGTTTACAGAAACGGGTCAATGGACCTATAATACATAGTTTACATAGAATAGTCTAACACATTCTCCGTATTTTATATACACGATAGCACACTACATAAAATTTCCTTCAACAATTCTCTTTAAGTTGAGTTGTAGATAGAAATTGGTATATGTCTTGTTGCCTTGTCAGAACTCTTTGTAAGTAACAAAAATTCTGTGAGAAAAAATAACCTTGACTGGAGAAAAAGAGTATAACATCAAGATAAGCTTCTTCCATTAAGTCTATCTTTATTTGATCCTTGCTTTGATCATTAAAGTTAATATGCTTATTACCTCATCAAAAATCTAACCAAGTAACAAAACTCAATGGAAAAAATAAAACTTGATTAAAGGAAAAGAGTGTAACGTAATCTAGTTGGGGTACTCCTCTCAAGTCTACATCTATCATTAATATATCTACATTAATCAAGGGTGTTTGCAAAATATGTGCATTTCAATACTTGTCATTAATAATCTTAACGAAGGCTCACAAATAAAAGAATATAATTCCTTTAATTCTCCCCCCGTGTGCCGAGTGTAAGGTGATAAGTGTAGAAATTATTAACTTGCCAAATCGTTGCAAATGAACAAAATCCAATGGAAAAAAATAAACATCGGCCAAAGGAAAAAGGAAGTATGATGCACTAATAACTACACGTCAATTACTTTTGATTGTATATAGTAATTATGTTCTTTCTTCAACATTGAAATGTGAGATGGTGCATGTTATGTTGTCTCATTAAAAAAACTTACCAAGTAACAAAACCCAATGGGAACAAAATAAACCTTAGTCAAAAGGGGAAAAGAGTACAACGTACCAATATAAATGATGATAAATAAGTGTGTAAGGACTTCCCCTAAATGAAACACATCAATAAGAATCCAACATTTACTTGATATATACTTTTATCAATGTATTTTATACATAACATCATGTTATACTTTATCAATACTTTATACTTTATTTTTTTCACTTCCTTTAGAAATATTGTTATCATCAATCATTTAATTCAATTTATAAGGGATGACTAAAGATTACACCAATGATTTGACATAGATATCAAAGTACATTCTTGATATCATTCCAATGACGATTGAGACGTGTTGGTCCTGAGCTATTTTTAGCTAACACGTTATTGAGAATGTAATATTTGGTCGAATGTGTTTGTTAATGTACAAATTGCACTTACATAGGGAGTTTCTTCTCCCAACAACTTTTCAGTAATGGATATTTTCTAGTATCCATATTTCGACCGATCATGGGAGTGCTAACAGTTTACATTTATTCATGTTAGTGTTGGATATGTGCAACTGGTGAATTAGTATTCAACTAACTCGGTGTTTAATTTTAAAGCAGACCCGAGTTTTCCAAGATCCTTTATCTCAATTATGATTTTCAAGTATTTAGATTTCTTCGCGAATGGAATGTACATTTTGTTTGGGTCAGATAATCCTTGTAATTCTGATTAGCATATGCGAGCATGAACAATATGTCGTCATTCTGAGTAGTATGTTGTGTATGGTCTGCTTGTAGGATTATTACTCTTCCTAGCTCTGATGAGAACTTAGGATGAGAAGGAAGGACATGCCACTCATATATCCAATGACCCCCTTCAGTTGATCATATCTACTTACATGTCTTGCCGGTTGCCACTCGTATATCCTGCTCTTATTAACAAACTTGCTGACATTATGTCGGACTAAAAGGATTTGGCGGCTTAAAAGGATGTCGTCTGAGAATTTAAGTAGGTTTTTAAGGTCCTCTGATATCGAAGGAAGTTGTCTAATACCTAGTTAGAATTTAAGTAGGATTGCTTTTTTGAAGGGCCGGGGCAGGATGAGAATTTGTGTACAAGTCATTGGCGTTCCCACTTCTCGGTGGCTACCGCAATGACTACTCCGTCCTCAGTCACGTTTTCCTTCAAACTCCTCTTAAGATAAGTTTTTTTAAATACTCATTAATTGTGGAAAGTGTTCCGCGTATTGGTTGGAAAAAACAATTTAAAGAAACATAGCGTTTAAACATACAGGGGTATTGGGTAAACGGCGTTTCAGCCGAAAATGGTCGTTTGACCACTTTAAGAGTTTTTTATTAGTGAAAAATCTGTTTGGTAAATAGTTGTTCGGTATTAGCGTTTTTGGATAGAAACGCTGAAAAGAGAACGCTGTTAATAGGAGAGTTTTGGATTGACTTTTTGAAAAATGACGTTATCTACTAATTTTATGACCAAACAACTAAATTATCAAACATGTTCTGACAACCCGCCAATTTATTCCGCTAGTCAAACTCGCTGACCAAAATCGCCATTGAGAATCCGCTAATATAACCCGCTATCTGCTAATAACCGCTGAATGCCAAACATGCACATAGACAGGACATAGTTTTTTATACTCGTGCAAAAGAAAAGGCTACAACATAAGAGAAGAAGTAAGGGTAAATGGGAAATTTACAAATGCTTATTTGATTGTATTAAAAAATGGTGGCTTTGAATAGTAAATATGGGGTTGTATTTTTTATATGAGTTTTCTCGCACTTAAAAAGATTGTAGAATAATGGTGAAAGTACGAGTATCGTCTCCACAGGGACGGACAAAAGGGAATTAAAGATTAACTAAATTCAGCGATTAAAAAAAAGAAATAAAATAAAATAAATGCGTCGTGCGAGATGGATTGGTTGAATTAAAATTAAACTAATGCGACTCAGCGAATAACATAAAAGCTTGGGTTCTCTCTAATTAACAACGAAGGGAACAGAGATTGATTTCGGGGTAATCAGATTTCTGGCATATCAGGCCTAATTACATGAAATTAATTTAATTGATCCTAGCTAATCAATACGAAGTTTTACCGCTCTTGCGGTGTAGAGTACAATAATTTAGGAGACCAGACTGATCTCTGATGCGACGGGATCCTAAATTATTGCCAAGACGAACGAGCTTACGACCCCTTAATCGTTATTAATCTCTTAGCGAACGATTAAGTGTGTGTGTGAATGTGTCCTAGAACAAATTAGATCTCTCTTAATTTATTCTATATGCAATTGTAATTCTAGTGGCCATTCTAGGTTACAAAAGATAGCAATTAAATTGTTCAAACACAAATTAAACGACATTCATGCAATTAAACCGTCAAGAAACTAGCCATACATCATGATCAACCCCATCATCAATCCCAAATCCCTAATTAAAACTACTCCCGACTCATAATTGAAGAATCAATAGAATTGGGAAGAATATAATTAATAGTCATTAATTAAAAAGTAGGAATTTACAAAGAATGTTAAGGAATTGAAAAACCTGGCTGAAAAAGCTCTCTAATCTCGTCCTTAATCTCTCTCTAAAGTTTCATCCCCCTTAATTAGGGTTAGGGGTGTTATTTATAGGAAACAAGGCAATTTGTACCAAATTAGGAAAGAATTTGGGTACACATGGCGCCCACGCACGCGTGCGTGGCGTCCGTGCGTCCGATAGACATCCGCGTAAAAAAGGGGATGGCACGCGTGCGTCCCTTGCCACGCACGCGTGCGTGGCTGGCAGTAGGGTCTAGTTCGTTTTCTTCATCGGACGCACGCGTGCGTCCCACAACGCACGCGTGCGTCCCACAACGCACGCGTGCGCTGCTACCAGTGCGTTTTCCGGCTTATCTAGTTCGAATTTGACAAAACTTCCTTCATGCAAGTTGTAGATAATGAAGTCATCTATCCACCACAACTTTCCGAGTTGGATTTGAATCATCCAATCAAGAGATATGAATAAAATGGTGGAAGGCCTCATTCTTAAATTGCAACAGGGATCATCTGACTTCATCGACTGTTTTCACATTCTTCCTCTCAGATTATCGGAATGGTGTCTTCATATGATTTGTAGCCCTTGAAGTTGGTTTTCAGATTCAACTTGAATCGTGTGCTTTTAATGCTTCTACAATGATATATTCTTGAATGATTGACAGAAGGTCATCCTGATCGCCGATTTCAAGCTCCATTTGTCTTCTTTTGATCTCGTAGTCAATCCTAGAGCTCTTTTGTCATCAAATCTTCATCGTGAACATCCCGGTGACCTCCATAGATCTCAAATCAATCTCAAATTCTTCTCAACTCCTCTCGATTTCTCCTCAAGCGCCAGTGTCGAACTCTAAAATCCTGATTTTGACTCCAAATGACACAAAACTCGAACCAACGCCTGTTAAACATAACTTGAGATAAAATTGAGACTTGTAACACCTTAAAGCAAGGAAAACCATCAAAATCCGATCTCAACGCATCAAATGTGTGTCTAAATAAGGACTTATCAATTTTGAAACACCCTTAAAAAAGTTGGGTACAAATTAGGTGATAAAATTTAATAGTAAATATGGGGTTGTATTTTGAAACACCCTTATAAAATTTGGGTACAAATTAGGTGATAAAATTTGGGTACTAAATTATTATACTTGTTCATTTGGTAACCTTGTTATATCATGAAAAATAAGTTTTATTAAAAATGTTATTTTTATAATAAATTAAATTATTTAGGAATGTGAGAAAATGTTTCCCCATACGAGATGAGGCTATTTGGTTTGTTGGATTGCGATAAACGTGTTTTTTACTTGGTCTTGTAATATACGTAGAAAAAATTTCTTTGACCGGTTCACCGGTCCAAGACGGGGGACCTCAGTGAAACACTAAACTAATAGGGAGTATCACCGAGCAAAACTATTCTAGTTTTGACTTTTGAGAAGACCGGGCCCTCTAAAAAAATTATAATTTTAAAATATATTCCCTAAATAATATAATTAGCGTTTCAAAACCTTATTAGGTTTCCATTTCTACCCGTTTTTATGAGATCGTGTAATGTTAAAGTGTCTACCTTAAAACAATAGTGAGTTTTTGTGGTACTCCCTCCGTCCCGGATAGAACTTGACGTTTATTTTTGGCATGATACTTTAAGAGCTCAAATAATAGAAGAACAAATGTGTTTTGACTTTTGGGGGAATAAATGTTATCCACTAAAATGTAAAAAGTGGGTGGGTAGTGAGGGGTAATTAGAACATTTAATGTAAAAGGAATTGCTTAAAAAAGAAACGTAAAAGAGTAAATGGAACGTACCAAAAAAGAAAGTGTAAAGATTTAAATAGGACAGAGGAGGTATTCTTAATATCCCCTTTCAAAAAAAAAACATTTAACATTTCATAATGCAATGCATTGCTAGATATATTTTCTTCCAAAAAAAAGATATACTATCGTATATTTCATTTTATGTTTAATTATGTATTGTGCTTTTCTCTCTTTATATTGTTAGGATTAGATAACTAGTCCATTTTGAAGAGAATATTGTACACTTAATTAGGTAAGATAGATTATATTCACATGAAATTATAGCATGCATATTACTACCTCTTTCCGGTCATATTAAAACATGAGGAAATTATTGTTATTGAATTCACAACTATGAATAAAGTTGAAATATATAATGTGATCTTTATGGATGAATTCACCTCAAGAGAAAAGAGAAGAGGAGACCAGCAAATCATATGAATGTATAGCTAAGCTAGGTTGTATATGTATATATGGATGGAGATTGGAAATCATAAAAGCTTGGAAGCAAACTCGTCAATCTCATCTCCATTGTTGATCTGGTGCATGGATCTCGATTTAGCTGCAACGTCTCTGAGCTCTGACAAATTCCTTCCTAGCATCAGTGCCAACTTCATTTGGAAGAGTTCCCCATTTTCCCTATACTCCAAATCACTCTCGTTAAGGGTTGACTGAATGGACTCTTCCACGAACTCAAAGAACCCTGCAGTTCCTCGATACAACTCGAACACCATTCCAACTTGTCCTCCATGCTGCAACGTGTTCACCGCAACGGCGGCCGCCCCTGCTGCCGCACCAATGATCGCCGCCCAAGAAGACGATGGTCCCGCCAATAATGACCCAATGGCGGCGACTCCGGTTAGTGTGGGGCCTGTAATGGCTAGAAGTTTGTTTAGCTTCAAGGCCTTTTCCCCTAGCCTTATATACTCTTTTTTATCTTTAACCTTCATGAGCTTAACTATTTCTCTCATTTCTTCTTCTAAACCCTCACTCCACCCGTTACTCGTATACCCGCGGTGAGCATCGACCCAAAGCCGCCCTCCGTCGCTCTTCTTTGCGTGCGCCTGTTCCGGCCACCACGTGGCTGGAGCGACGGAGCTCGGGAACTTCTCGAGCATAGCTCCGAGCAGGGGAAGTGGGTAAGCCTTGTCAAGAGCGAGCACTCTACGCATGGCGTCTGTGACCTCACTACTCGTGGCATTACCCATTGATAGGGTTGTTTCGATCTGGGTAAGGAGGTTTTTGAAAAGCCTAGTCGCATTTCTTTGCTCTTCCGCCAGCTGCGATGGTTGGAACTTATTAATGATGACCAGCAACGCCGTCGCGGATAGGTACAAGATTGTAGAGGGTAGGTTTTGAAGAGGTAGTGGCGGTTCACCGGGAAAGGCGAATCCGGCTAACGTAGTAGTGGTAGCAGCGAGAACGATGCCGTTGACGGCGTTTAGCAAGAGGCTATTCCAGTTGTTCCTTTGCTCACACACATTGTTGTGCATCTCCACCCGATCTGATACAGCCTCCTTGATAGTGTGAAGTTTCGCTATGATTAGAGGATCTGCAACCTCATCGGTGCTAGGATGGGTTTGAGATTTCTCTACGAACGGGTCCGAGATTGCCGTCGTCGTGGTCGCCGTCGATGTGAAGGTGATGACTTCTTGGTCTAGTTCTTCATCAACTATTGGAGATCTTGGTTTTTGAAAGATTCTTGGGAGGCTGGTGATTATGGTTCGACTGATATTGGGAATATTCACCAACAGCCCACCTGAGGAGGCAGAAATAATGGTTTTGCGACGGAATAATGCCGCCGGCAATCTTTTTGATGATGAATTCACCAATGACAAGCTTGAAGCTGCACAAAGAAGGGTTGCCATAATGCTGATATATGTTATATTGTTCGATCGGAATAAAATTTACTCTCGGTACGTATTTGAAAGAAAGACTTAGATATGAAGCATATTTATAGAAAAAATTTCCTTACATTATGGTTGACTTCATATTCATAATACAGATTTTCAATTTTTATATTTGAGAATAAATGAAAGAAAGTACGACTTTTTGTGCATTGGAGGTACGTATAACAAAGCTTATATCAACGTACATGCGTACTTTCATACGTATGTAACGTTGAGGGTCTAATTTGATGGTAATCATATCATAGCTTGATGCGTAGATAAAGTGCCCTATTTGATTGATTGGAGTATCATGTTTCTCTAAAGAATATACTAGTTATGTACTTCGTATGTTTTAAGGTCATGACTTTTAATTCTTAACCTTGGTTTTTCGAAAATAACATTGTATATTTGTATTCACACCAGCCTTTAGGTGAACGTACCGATCCATTTTAGATTAACAAAATAGTACTCCGTTTTTTCTTTGACTAGCTAGGAGAATTTGTTTCTTTGGCATTATCATCAACATTGGGAACACATACAAGATAACATTCGGACAGAGTTTACAGATCCAATCATGAAACGTAGGAGTAGACTTTGAGTGAGGCACTTCGTTCTCAGACTATATCAATAGTCACAGTCAAAATATCGGATTCAAATCTCAAGTTCAACCAAAATAGAAATTAAAGAAATGAACACACGATATGTTGACGCAGTTCGGATAAATCCTACTCTGCGGTGTTTCAACAGGGGAAACCCGGTCCCAAGAATTCACTAGCTCAGAATAGTTTGGATACACAGATGGTTGCAAAGCAAGGTACGAAAATAACAGATCTAACACACAAGAATCAACCCAAAACAAGCCTACGAATAAAATAAGAAAAAGAACAGAAATAACCGGACGGAACCATCAAAACCCAAGAGTTATCAGATTCTAGGACTCGAACCAACTGTTCTGGATCTAAGCTTCACCACACGATCTACTTCTTGCCTTTCTCAGCTTATTCTGGACTCAAGTGATTTCAGATCACGAAGATGAAAACCAGAGGTTTCTTTCTCTCATTCAACTTCACAAGCTCTCTCTCTCTCTCTCTCTCTCTCTCTCTCTCTCTCTCTCTCTCTCTCTCTCTCTCTCTCTCTCTCTCGACTCTCTGTATTAGGGTTTTGAATCGACGCAAAGATGTCTCCAGAAGGGTGGAAGGAGACATTTTATATGCGAGAGAAAAGAGCTGGGTCAAATAAGGAGAACCGAACTGACCAAGGAAAACATCAGGCCCAAACCAAGGTGGAGAAGACTGAAACGGGCCAGACCTAACTTAATGGTCTAATTGAATAAATCAATTAGAGTCCATTAAATATAATTTCTTTCTAACCTTGCTTTACCTTCCTATCTAAGTATTAAAACATCATGGAAAATATAACTAAAATTAGAATTACAAATATAACAATTTGCCCTCCTAAGACTAATTCCGGTGCAGCACAGCTCATAAGAGGACTTATCATCATTGCTAGTGTCAGGATTCAAGAGACCAGGTTACACCCTTTCATCATCAACCCAAACAAGTACCCTTACGTTCAAGGTACTTCAAAGATTTTGAAGAACTACCTGCAAAACAAAAACTTAGTAGTGGGAACAATTTTAGTACCAAAATCAGCAGGATTAATTACATCTCCAGTAATCTTATCAATTTTTATATTACCTTTAGAAATCTCATCCCTAATGTAATGAAATCTAACATCTATGTGTTTAGTTTTTCATGATACATAGGGTCTTTGCACAAATATATGGCACTTTGGCTATCAGAGAAGACAATAGGAACAATACTTGTCCCCAAAACCTCATCCACTATACCTTTTAACCATTTTGCCTCTTTGATAGTCTCAGTGGCTGCAATATATTCAGCCTCTGTAGTAGACAAAGCTATTATAGATTGCAATTGAAATTTCCAAGATATACAGTTACCAACCTATGTAAAGAACTAGGAAGTAGTAGACTTTCTTGAGTCTTTACATCCAGCATAATCAGAATCAACAAAACCTTTCAGATCACACAAATCAGCATTAGAGTATTTCAGACCTAGGTTCTTAGTACCAGACAAATATCTTAGAGTATATTTCATAGCAGTCTGATGTTTGGTCCTAGGATCAGACATAAATCTGCTAAGTATGCTAACAACAAAAGCAAGATCAGGCCTAGTACAAAGCATGGCATACAAGAGAGAACCAGAAGCAACATCATAGGGGATCTTAGCCATTTTCTCAGATTCTTCTAAAGTCATAGGATAGGGATCTCTAGAAAGTTCTAAATGCCCTCCTAAGGGTAAGGGGGTTGATTTAGAGCCATTCATATTAAACCTATCCAAGATTTTAGTCAAGTAATCACCTTGTGACAAAAACATGCTTCTATTGGATCTATCCTTAGTAATGTCAATACCCAAAATTCTCTTAGCAGAGCCAATATCCTTCATGTCAAAATGCAATTTCAGATCATCCTTAACACTAACAATCACCATTTTACAAGGACCAATTAAGAGAATATCATCAACATACAGCAGGATATAAACAACATTCTCAGTTCCGACATGTTTATAATACAGACAAGTATCATATTTACTCCTTAAAAAACCAAGTTCACTCATGCAGGAATCAAACTTCAAATTCCATTGTCTGGGAGACTGTTTAAGTCCATAGATTGATTTTTCAAGAAGACAAACATGTTCAGGAAACTCTTTATTGATAAAACCAGGAGGTTGAGACATGAAAATAGTTTCTTTTAGGTCTCCATGCAAAAAAGCAGTCTTAACATCCATTTGCTCCAACTCCCAGTCAAAAACAGTGGTTATAGCCAACATTAATCTCAAAGTTTTGAATTTTATAACAGGTGCAAAGATATCTTGGTAATCTATTCCTTCCTTTTGTCTAAAACCTTTAGGTACAAGCCTGACTTTAAACGTAGGAGGTTCAGTAGGATCAAGACTATCTTTTAACCTAAAAATCCACCTACAGTCAATTATTTTTGCATTTTTAGGTTTAGGAACTAAAATCCAAGTCCTATTATAGTACATGGATTGAAGTTCTTCCTGCATGGCTTTCATCCACTCATTAGACTTAGAGCACTTCATAACTTGTTCAAAGTTATCAGGAGCTAACTGTTTAACTACCTCAGCAACAATCAGCACAAATTCAACAAGATTAGAGAAATATCTTTTATTAGGAATAATAGTTATAGGTTCTCTGTCTCTAACCAGTTGATAGTCAGCTAAATTTGGTGTGTTATGATTATCAGTGTCATTATTATCAACATGCACATCATTAGTAACAATAGTGTCAGTTAGTTCATGCACAATGGTAGTATGAGAACCAGAGTTACTACCTTGTGAGTCTGAGCTCACTACTACCTGTTCACCTCCATTGAGGTCATCTTGTTGGTCTGTATCAGACTCTGAATAATCATTTGCTACATTGTGGAAGATTCCACTGTGGTCCTCTTTGTACAAAGAGTCATCATCATCCAAAGATTCAAAGAGATTTCCATCAGAAGCATCTGCAAACTTACTCAAGGCAGTATCAGTTCTTTTTAGAGGAAAATCACATTCATTGAAAGTAACATCTCTGGATACAATACACTTATAAGCCCCTAGTTGTAAAACCAGTAGCTTATATCCTTTAACTCCCTCAGGATAACCTAACATTACACATTTTAAGGCTCTAGGTTGTAATTTACCTTGAGAAACATGGGCATAGACTGCACACCCAAAAGGCCTTAAATGAGAAATGTTTGGTTTAACCCCAGACCACATTTCCTGTGAAGTTTTAAAACTGATCACAGAAGATGGGGATCTGTTAATTAGGTATGAAGGAGTAACCACCGCTTCACCCCACAGGGAATTACCAAGGCCTGAACTGATGAGCATACACCTTGTCTTTTCAAGCAAGGTTCTATTCATCCTTTCAGCAGTGCCATTCTGCTGAGGAGTACCAAGGACAGTAAGTAACCTTTTAACCCCTTCATTTTTGCAAAAAAATATTGAATTCATTGTTACAGAACTCAAGGCCATTATCAGTTTCAAAGCTTTCAGTTTAAAATTGGATTGAGACTCAACCAATATTTTCCAGTTTTTAAAATTCTTAAAGGTTTCATCCTTAGTTTTTAATAAGAAACCCCACACCTTCCTGGAAAAGTGATCAACTAGAGATAGAAAGTATTTCCTACCTCCACTTGTGCTCACTTTAGAGGGTCCCCATAAATCAGAATGAACCAATTCTAAGGGAGCAGAAGCAACATAAGATGATTGTTCAAAAGGATGCCTAGTTTTCTTACCAAAAACACAGTTTTCACAAAAAACAAGGTTTTCAGGTTTAAAGTCTAAAAAATCAGTTTTAAACAGCTTATTCAAACCCACATTCCCAATATGATCCAATCTGTTATGCCAAATTTCTGTTTGCTTTTGAGAGGTACTATTATTAACAGAAGCAACTAAGTTAAGTTCAGGGGAGCAATTAACTAAGTAAAGTCCCCCACTTTTATTAGCTTTAATAAGGTCATTTCCATTTCTGGAAACAGCCTTATATCCATCCAGTGTATTAATAGTGCAACCCAGATCATCAAAAACAGATTCAGATAGAAGATTCCTTCTTAAGAAGGGAACACACCTGACATTTTGGATAACCCTTACAATCCCATCAAACATCCTCAGTGGAACATTACCAACACCTTTGATATCTAGGGCAGTATTGTCTCCTAACATGACCTTTCCCCCATCATATAGAGTCAGGGAGGAGAAGTAGGCCTTGTTAGGAGTGGCATGTAATATACACCCAGAGTCTAAAATCCATTCATCATTCAAAGATGATCCAGAACAAACAAGCAATTCATGTTGAAAAACATTTGCAGATTCTGTGTTAGGAGTAGGGTTATGATTATTCTTGTTATCACCTTGTTTATCCCTTTTCTTTTTCCTATAGTCTCTTGCAAAATATCCTCCTATGCCACAATAGTGACATTTGAAGGTTTTATTTTCTGAATTATCTTTATCAATTTTATTCTTCTTGTTTGGACTGTTCTTTTTATTCTTTGGTTTCCCTTTAATTACAAGGGCTTCATTTTTGGGCTCAGTTTTCTCAGTATTAGAGGGATCAAATTTAGACTTAAAAACTTTAAGGGATTCATTCTTCTCAAGTATAGCATCAGTGATCTTACCAGGGGTGAGATCCTCATTAGAATACTGGATGACATCCTTAAAGTTATCAAACTGGGGTGGTAAAGAGTTTAACAGAATAACAGCTTGATGGGTGTCTTTTATCTTTTCATCTACCTTTTCAATTTCTTGAGTCAATTACAGAAAATTATCCAAATTCTCAGACAAAGACACCGAAATATTCATTTTGAAGGTAAACAGCCTACAGAGCAGAGAGATCTTTCTAGACATAGATTTTTTCATATAAGTGGACTCAAGGGTATCCCATAACACTTTAGGGTCAGTGATTGTGGAAAATTTTATAGCCACATTGTCAGACAGATGGATAATCAATTCAGAATATGCAGCATTTTTTAGTTCAATCAGATCAGAACTAGACACATTGGGAACAGTATCAGAAGAGACAACTCCAAAGCATTATGCTTCATCAGGAGAGCTTTCATCTGAAGCTGCCACATGGGAAAGTCATTGGTACCATCAAAGATGCGAATCTTGATACCAGTGTCAGACATGTTTGCAGGTTAAGATCAAGATACAAATCAATAATAGCAACAGAAGGCAATCAGACAAGAACTAAATGCAATCAAGATTCGAACACTTTTGAGCTAGAGTTTCAGGATCGGAAAACAGTAAACCAAAAATTAGGGTTTCTTGAAAACTCAATCAAATCAGAAATTTAGATTAGGGTTTCAAGAATCTAATGTAAAAGCTCTGATACCAAATTTGTTCTCAGACTATATCAATAGTCACAGTCACAATACCGGATTCAAATCTCAAGTTCAACCAAAACAGAAATTAAAGAAATGAACACACAATATGTTGACGCAGTTCGGATAAATCATACTCTGCGGGGTTTGAACAGGGGAAACTCGGTCCCAAGAATCCACTAGCTCAGAATAGTTTGAATACACAGATGGTTGCAAAGCAAGGTACGAAAATAACAGATCTAACACACAAGAATCAGCCAAAAACAAGCATACGAATAAGATAAGAAAAGGAACAGAAATAACCAGACGAAACCATCAAAACCCAGGAGTTATCAGATTCTATGACTCGAACCAACTGCTCTGGATCTAAGCTTCACCACACGATCTACTTCTTGCCTTTCTCAGCTTATTCTGGACTCAAGTGATTTCAGATCACGAAGATGAAAACCAGAGGTTTCTCTCTCTCATTCAACTTCACAAGCTCTCTCTCTCGCCTCGTTGTATTAGGGTTTTGAAATGACGCAAAGATGTCTCCAGAAGGGTGGAAGGAGACATTTTATATGCGAGAGAAAAGTGTTGGGTCAAATAAGGAGAACCGAACTGACCAAGGAAAACATCAGGCCCAAACCAAGGTGGAGAAGACTGAAACGGGCCAGACCTAACTTAATGGTCTAATTGAATAAATCAATTAGAGTCCATTAAATATAATTTTTTCTAACCTTGCTTTACCTTCCTATCTAAGTATTAAAACATCATGGAAAATATAACTAGAATTAGGATTACAAATATAACACACCTCATTCAAAGCAACACATGACTCGCTAAACATGAAACAGAAAAATTTAGGCCTAAAACAACCGGAATCGAATCCTGCCTATCAAAACAACTCCAAAAATCCAAACATTCAAACCAAAACTACTCAAACTAAAACACAAACAATTGCTACTAAAGAGAAAATAATACTGAAATAAAATCTATCCATGAAGTTCTTCCTGGTATGGAGGTGGTTCTAGAGCAGGATGAGCTCTTGCATTACGGGTGAATACCAACTCCACCACCGTCGGAATTGCTGGCCAAGGCTTCACGATCCAGCCTCGATATAACTTCCCAGCCGCACCTCGTTCATCCGCCAACGTTATCTCCTCCGACATAGTTGCAATCCCAAACGTTAGAACACCTCAAATCAATATAATTTGACGCTCCAGCCCCATATTGACGGGGGCAACGAAAAATCTCAGCCCCTACAAAGAGGGGAGACGGTCACTAGGGTTCCTCTCTCTATCATAAATAATTAAATAGTGTAAGACGGATTTAATGCACCAAACCCCCACGTGATATAGAAATTCAGCATATTAGCCCCTGTGATTAGAAAAATGCATTAAACTCACTTGTGTTTTAATTAATCATGCACATAACCCCTATTATGAATAAATTTAATGAATTTGAAATCACTTTTCTTAATATTCTGATTGAATATGCAAGTACATATGTCAAAATCTCTAAATCATGCAAAAAAGTTAATCAATTTTCTTTTATTTGACAATTGAATTTATTCATAGAAGGGATTTTGCGCACAATTAATTAAAACACAAGGGGATTTGATGCATTTTTTAAATCACATGGAGCTAATGCGCTGAATTTCCATATCATAGGAGAGTTTGGTGCATTAAACCCAGTGTAAGACTATAATCTTTGTCTATTACGAGTATGTTACTAAATCTTTACTCTTTCTCGTTTGTCCCTTGCTAAATTATCACATCATTTAGTCACTCATTACCGTTTAGAATCTCGTAAATTTATTCAAAAAGGCTCTATCATTCAAAAACAATCAATATATAGTTATGAAAAATAGTAATAAGTCTTGCGAAAATAATGCTTACATTTTTATATGTGCACATTTTTAGTGTTTACAATGTCGAATCTTGCAAAGATTCACCGTTGTTAATTTTTAATTGTATTAATAATGATGAATTTTAACCAATTGTATTATCTATAATACAGAGTATAAGTAGAAAAAGTTTTCATAAACTTACAGAATTCATAATATTTTACTAAAATGTACAGTACTCCGTACTATTTTAGAAATTGACAAGTCTCGAGCTTCATAAGTTCTACTCCCTCCGTCCCATTAGAAGGTTCCCGCTCACTATTCTCATGGTCAACTTAAATCATTTTTAATATTTTACTTTATAAATCAAATTTTTACCAAATTTACATTTTTTTATCAGGCTTTACAGCGGTTTTAATGTAGTTTCTGAATATGTTAATTTTATTTACTAAAACTAATCAGAGTGTGAACAAGGATTAAGTTGCTTTATCGTCAATCAAACATCGTAAATCGTTCACGGGAACCTTCTAGCGGGACGGAGGAAGTACATAATACTCCGTGTGAACTTTAAAAAATTGATTGCAAAATTTTAACTTTTAAGTTCACTTTACGAAGGACTACAAAATTATACTGAGAATATGTAAAAGGTGAGTGGCCAAGGGAGGACTATTGATCACCACGAATATCGACTGAATAGAATATTCATAGCCATTTAATCTGACCAACTCCAAAGTCATAAGAACTCATAATTGTTCAATTATCTATATCAAATTCCCCATTTATGAATTAGATGGATGTAAATAAGGATTATCTATTTGTACATTTTTTGTAAACCCTTTGTATACTCTCTATTTTTACCTATTTGCTCGTGTAAAAATGAAGAAGTTATAAAAAATGTACATCAAACATTTTGACATTTTGACTCGCATGGTGGCAGAGTATAAATGTACTCGGTATAGTGTATTGGCTTGGTAGTTCATACCTACTTGCACATTGACTTGAGGTTTATACGATTTGGTAAACTTTTCTTAAATTTCCCCCTTTTTATTTCAAACAATGTGGACTCGATTGGTCAAATTTTAAGTTGATGAACCCTATTGACTTTTTGTCTAAAGTAGATGGACCTATTTGATAGTTTTCCCATTACATTTTTACAATTCTTTCATTTTCAATATGAAATAAGAACCTCAACAATATTGTTGAATTTTAACCTAGGCATCCTATTTGACTAGGCATCCTTTAATACTGTTTTTGGTAAGAAAACTAGGCATCCTTTAGACAGTTGAATTTTTACTGCCTAATGTTTGTTATATACGGAGTATAATATTATTTGTAATATGAAAGAGATGTAGAAAGATTCCTTGTAAGAAATGTTTACATTAACGTACAAAATTTATAATATTTTACTAAAATGTGCAGCTAATACTCCGTAATAATTAAGAAAATTTGGTCAAAGCCGAATACCATCTAAAGTCCAAGATCATGTGAGCTAGCTAGGTTTAGGACGTATATCTTCGTTCTTAAATAAGTACAATTTATTGACTCTCATTAAGAAAATTTATGAGAAGAAATGGAGAAATAAGTACGTATTAATAAGAACATAGTTTGCATTTGGAAGGGCAAAATGGTATTTGGCACAACTATTAATGCATTCGGTTACATCTCCGTATGAGAAGAAATATTCCCTTTCTATTATGCATTCGGTTTTATCTCATAGTTTGCTCCTTGACAATAATAGAATCAAGACTTGTCTATGCTAAGGATATAAAAATGTAGATATCTCATTTTTTAATGCAATGTGTCATGTGAGAACTCATCTACCAAAATGTGAGTCATTTAAGTAATTGTGATTTGGTAGAAATTTATTCATGCTATCTATTTTTCAGTTACATAAAAATGTTGCATCTGCAAAACTTCTAGGAAAACTTACTTATTTAAGGCCCATCACCTGACCAATCAAGTCTATATGACTTGTTACTGGTAGACAGTTCTCATCAAAAGTACTTGATGATTATTGCATATATGTCGAGATCAATGAAAAAGATCTCACATTCCATGTGCAAAATAAGATCTCAATGAAACTCACATCTAAAATAATATAGATGGTGAATATTATATCTACTATGCACACATGTATATATAATTATTTTCATGGGATTATGCAATATTGCAAGCACTCCTACACATTTGTTTTTAGACCGATATTAGACAACCACTTTTGTGTATACCGGTTGGTGACTAGATCTTAGCCTGAAATGTTCTACGTATACATATATGATTGCTAACTAATTGTGCCTAATGCACCTCTCACAGCGCACTATATATAATTGGTCTTAAAAGACTAGTGATTTTGTAATGGATATGAATCCCTAACAATAACCCGCTATGAGTCTTAACAGCCGATGTGTACATCGCTTTGCAGAATGTCACCTTGATGTGAAAGTCGATTTTCCTACCATTAGGGGAGAAAATAGATAATTTTCTAATTGAATGACATGAATCATTATGGTACATCGCTACGTTGTCTTATAAATGATTTCCAAACATCAAAATGTAATATTGAAGTAAAGGTGATTATCTATCGTCATAAGCTACATAAGCGTGTAAGGCTTAAAGATACAATGCTAAAGGAAAAAACATTGCAACCACAAACAGTGGGGTTCTGGTTAAGGCCGTGGCTCTCTAAAAGAACAGAGGGAAGTCACATGGTTCGATTAATTATCCACCCCAAATAGTAGAAGGTAGATAAGGCACAAACCAATATATTCGTCATCATATGAAGTCCTCTCATGAGATTATCTCTGACTAAACATGTCCATGAATAAAATATGGGGGACGCCCCGAAATTTAACAGATTCCAGAGAATTAAAATCTCAATGTTAATGAGAGTGTGTCTGAGTCGAATGATAGACCTTACACTACTATGAACATACAAAATTGGACCATTAAACTCATTTAATTGCTAAAAATGAAAGACATACAACAATCCTCGCTCTGTTCCTAAATAAGTGCAAGATTTAGTTTGTATGTTTCCCGATGTAAAATTTTAATCATTAATATAAATCATTCTATTTTATTAAAAATAAATAAAAAATCAGTTTTTGAAAATTTACAATAAAACAAATTTAAAAATATTTTTTTAAAATAATTTATTAATACATTAATAAATAAAGTGTAGTCAAAATAAAATAGTTGAATAGTGTGTAGTTCAATAAATTGTACTTATTTAAGAACGGAGATATACGTCCTAAACCTAGCTAGCTCACATGATCTTGGACTTTAGATGGTATTCGGCTTTGACCAAATTTTCTTAATTATTACAGAGTATTAGCTGCACATTTTAGTAAAATATTATAAATTTTGTACGTTAATGTAAACATTTCTTACAAGGAATCTTTCTACATCTCTTTCATATTACAAATAATATTATACTCCGTATATAATGGTCATTCGACTAAAGGATACAATTAGATCCAACACAATGTAAATTGTTGGTCTTAGCATTGATAAATAGAAAATCAATATCCATCTTCTAAAGTATGAGAAGAAGTATTCCCTTTCTATTGTGCCTTAGGAATATAGTAGAAGGCATAAATTTTCTTAATTATTACGGAGATATATTCCCTTTTTATCTCCGTTCTGAAATAGTTGTGCCAAATACCATTTTGCCCTTCCAAATGCATACGTGTTGCTCATTCCACTTTTCTCTCCTTTCTTATTGTGATGCCATGTGGCCTTCTAATCTTTAAGTTGATGTGCTCTCACACAAAGGGAAATGGAGTTGGTGGGTCCATGTTGTAAAAAACCCCAAATTTCTTAAAAGTGTTATAACTTTTTCATTTTTGTTCCAATGTTTCTAAAAAATATATCAAAATTCTTAATTTTTTCTGATCTTTCATATGAGATCAATATTGAATATATAAAAATATAATTTACTAACGGCCTCAATAATTATGCTTAAAATTATTTATATTTATATACACCAATATTGTATATATAAAATTTTTAAAAAATATGAAGGTTCATCAAATCTTCATATTTTCCAACCACAATATCAATTATTCCGCATTAAATGAATACATAAATTCTAATATATAACTAAAATAAGGATAATAGATATAAATATGACTTATTAATTTTTTTTAATATAATTGTGTTTCAAATTATATCAAAGTGACTATAAAAGGATACTTCTATCCAATTTAGTTACATTGTTGTATATGCAATATTTGTTTTATGAAAGATCATAAAAAACTATGAATTTTAATATGTACCTTGTGATGTATATCGTGCATCTTTACCATTAGAAATAGCAAAGGAGGGTAGCTAACTCATGAGATGTGCAATTCAATCTGTAGGACAACAAATTCCACACATGAATCTCATCATATTAGGAAATACCCCCTCTCTCATAAAATTCTTTCCACTCACCATTTTGGGATATCCCAAAAAATTCTCCTCATTTCCCCTTTTGGGGAGTTTTGTGTGGCTAAGATTCATTTACCTTTTTCTAACTGAATCACAATCTCACATTTTCACTTTATTCGTACTTTCTTAAACTCCGATCCAAGTCAAATCGAAAAGATTTTTATGGGACAGAGGGGGTATTATTATTTCCGATGAACCAAATCACCCTCAATATTAAAGAGAATGAGAATTCTTTTTTTTTTGAAATACAGAATGAGAATCCTTAACAAATCACATTTCATAGAAAATATAAATATATTCGATTTTAGTTATTATTGCAAACTTTCAATTTTGTACATACAAACGACGAGATAGACTTACGAATTGAAAGAGTTTCAGAAGAATATGTAGTGCTTTTAGGTATTGGGAGGGAAAACTCTCTCATATGTAGTTCTTTTAAGGATAAGATAAGTCGGCTAACAATTAAGCAGAAGAATTTTGTCAATCATATGCAGTGATTTTATGTATAAGAAAATAAGCTTGCTAATAATTCAGCGGGGGAATTTTATCTCTCACATGTAGTGCTTCAATGTATCAGAAGATAAGTTTGCTAACAATTGAGCAGACAAATTGAGCGGAAAAATTTTCTCTCTCATATGTAATGCTTTTAGTTATTATTAGAAGATAATTTTGCTAATAATTGTGCGGGAAAACTCTCTCTCTCCCTCTCTCACTCATATATAGTGCTGTTAAGTATAAGATTAGAAGATAAATTTGCTAATAATTGAGCGGGAAAAATCTCTCTCTCATATGCAGTTCTTTTAAGTATAAGATATGTAGTGTTTTTAGGTATTGGACGGGAAAACTCTCTCATATGTAGTTCTTTTAAGGATAAGATAAGCCGACTAACAATTAAGCAGAAGAATTTTGTCTCTCATATGTAGTGATTTTGTGTATAAGAAAATAAGCTGGCTAATAATTGAGCGGGACAATTTTCTCTCTTACATGTAGTGCTTCAATGTATCAGAAGATAAGTTTGGTGACAATTGAGCAGACAAATTGAGCGTGAAAGTTTTCTCTCTCATATGTAATGCTTTTAGTTATTATTAGAAGATAATTTTGCTAATAATTGTGCGGGAAAACTCTTTCTCTCTCACTCATATGTAGTGTTGTTAGGTATAAGATTAGAAGATAAATTTGCTAATAATTGAGCGGGAAAAATCTCTCTCTCTCAAATGTAATGCTTTTAAGTATAAGATAAGCCGACTAACAATTAAGCGTGAGAACTTTATCTCTCATATGCAGTGGTTCTGAGTAATAGAAAATAAGCTTCCTAATGATTGAGCGGGAGAATTTCCTCTCTCACATGTAGTGCTTCTACATATTACAATATAAGTTTGCTAACAATTGAGCGAGGAAGTTGAATAAGATAATTTTGTCTCTCATATGTAGTGATTTTAGATATTATATATAAGAAAAGAAATAGTTGTGCCAAATACCATTTTGACCTTCCAAATGCATATGTGTTGCTCATTCCACTTTTATCTCCTTTCTTATTGTGATGCCATGTGGCCTTCTAATCATTTAGTTGATGTGCTCTCACACAAAGGGAAATGGAGTTGGTGGGTCCATGTTGTAAAAAACCCCAAATTTCTTAAAAGTGTTATAACTTTTTCATTTTTGTTCCAATGTTTCTAAAAAATATATCAAAATTCTAAATTTTTTCTGATCTTTCATATGAGATCAATATTGAATATATAAAAATATAATTTACTAACGGCCTCAATAATTATGCTTAAAATTATTTATATTTATATACACCAATATTGTATATATAAAATTTTTAAAAAATATGAAGGTTCATCAAATCTTCATATTTTCCAACCACAATATCAATTATTCCGCATTAAATGAATACATAAATTCTAATATATAACTAAAATAAGGATAATAGATATAAATATGACTTATTAATTTTTTTTAATATAATTGTGTTTCAATTATATCAAAGTGACTATAAAAGGATACTCATATCCAATTTAGTTACATTGTTGTATATGCAATATTTGTTTTATGAAAGATCATAAAAAACTATGAATTTTAATATGTACCTTGTGATGTATATCGTGCATCTTTACCATTAGAAATAGCAAAGGAGGGTAGCTAACTCATGAGATGTGCAATTCAATCTGTAGGACAACAAATTCCACACATGAATCTCATCATATTAGGAAATACCCCCTGTCTCATAAAATTCTTTCCACTCACCATTTTGGGATATCCCAAAAAATTCTCCTCATTTCCCCTTTTGGGGAGTTTTGTGTGGCTAAGATTCATTTACCTTTTTCTAACTGAATCACAATCTCACATTTTCACTTTATTCGTACTTTCTTAAACTCCGATCCAAGTCAAATCGAAAAGATTTTTATGGGACAGAGGGGGTATTATTATTTCCGATGAACCAAATCACCCTCAATATTAAAGAGAATGAGAATTCTTTTTTTTTTGAAATACAGAATGAGAATCCTTAACAAATCACATTTCATAGAAAATATAAATATATTCGATTTTAGTTATTATTGCAAACTTTCAATTTTGTACATACAAACGACGAGATAGACTTACGAATTGAAAGAGTTTCAGAAGAATATGTAGTGCTTTTAGGTATTGGGAGGGAAAACTCTCTCATATGTAGTTCTTTTAAGGATAAGATAAGTCGGCTAACAATTAAGCAGAAGAATTTTGTCAATCATATGTAGTGATTTTATGTATAAGAAAATAAGCTTGCTAATAATTCAGCGGGAGAATTTTATCTCTCACATGTAGTGCTTCAATGTATCAGAAGATAAGTTTGCTAACAATTGAGCAGACAAATTGAGCGGGAAAATTTTCTCTCTCATATGTAATGCTTTTAGTTATTATTAGAAGATAGTTTTGCTAATAATTGTGCGGGAAAACTCTCTCTCTCACTCATATGTAGTGCTGTTAAGTATAAGATTAGAAGATAAATTTGCTAATAATTGAGCGGGAAAAATCTCTCTCTCATATGCAGTTCTTTTAAGTATAAGATATGTAGTGTTTTTAGGTATTGGACGGGAAAACTCTCTCATATGTAGTTCTTTTAAGGATAAGATAAGCCGTCTAACAATTAAGCAGAAGAATTTTGTCTCTCATATGTAGTGATTTTATGTATAAGAAAATAAGTTGGCTAATAATTGAGCGGAACAATTTTCTCTCTTACATGTAGTGCTTCAATGTATCAGAAGATAAGTTTGGTGACAATTGAGCAGACAAATTGAGCGTGAAAGTTTTCTCTCTCATATGTAATGCTTTTAGTTATTATTAGAAGATAATTTTGCTAATAATTGTGTGGGAAAACTCTTTCTCTCTCACTCATATGTAGTGCTGTTAGGTATAAGATTAGAAGATAAATTTGCTGATAATTGAGCGGGAAAAATCTCTCTCTCTCAAATGTAGTGCTTTTAAGTATAAGATAAGCTGACTAACAATTGAGCGTGAGAACTTTATCTCTCATATGTAGTGGTTCTGAGTAATAGAAAATAAGCTTCCTAATGATTGAGCGGGAGAATTTCCTCTCTCACATGTAGTGCTTCTACATATTACAATATAAGTTTGCTAACAATTGAGCGAGGAAGTTGAACAAGATAATTTTGTCTCTCATATGTAGTGATTTTAGATATATGAAGATAAGAAAATAAGCTTGCTAACAATTGAGCGGACAAACTTTCTTTCTCATATGTAGTTCTTTTAAGTATAACACTCCAACTAACAATTGAGCAATATAATTTTCTCTCCCATATGTACTGCTTTTAGGTATAAGTAGATATGTAAGCTAACAATTGAGCGGGAGAGTTCTCTCTCTCATATGTGGTGCTTTTAGATATAAGAAGATAATCTTGCTAATTATTAAGCGAGAAATATTTATATATTAATTTATAATTAGATTATGAGTACAAATATATGCACCAACTGCTCTTTCCCGTGCGTATGCACGGGTACTATACTAGTAGACATTAAACATTATATTAAACAATCCATCGTCCTTAATAAACCATAAATGATAATAAGGAATTACTTCAATAAATAAACATTCATTCTTTAATTTTTTTTGTGTATAATCGTAATGGGTTAAAATCCTTATTTGTTATAGGTTGCAATAATTTGCAAATGTCACTCATATGCTTCAGAGTGCTATGATCTCAAGCGAACTAGGATATGTTCCTTCTTGTTATTAACAAAATTCATAGACATGCATTAAACCAATTATGATGTACAACTGTCTCAAATTACGATTTGAGGTAAATTAGTGAGATAATTAAATCAATTTAAATTCTCGTATGAGTAATTAAATATTATTCATACCAAACTTTAAGACTTTAAATAAAAGTCTATTTAGAGGTAGCAAAGTCCACAATTCTAAAACTCATAAAAACGGATAAGTCCGACAATTAGAGAAGGTTCTTATTCTCAAAATGCCAGATAATCATAAACTCTTAACTAAAAAAATGGATAAACCCAACATTATATTCAGTTTCTCATTTGTTGAATCTCTTGTTCTTTAGAAATTATACGAGGAAAAAATCTATATTTGAATTTCAATTATATATACACATATATATATATATATATATATATATATATATATATATATATATATATATATATATATATATATATATATATATATATTCAAGGATTTGACCCTTGAATATATATATATATATATATATATATATATATATATATATATATATATTCTAATAAGGTTGTCACATTTGACCCTCTAATGTTCAAGGATTTATTTTAAAAGTTAAATTTTCAAATTTTGTTTGAAAATTTCTTTATCCAAATAACTCTTGGGAGATTTTTTTTATCCCAAAATAAATTGTTATTGCATTTCAAAATAGGACATAATAACATTATCTCGTTCATTAGTGCAAGCTAAAAAGCTTTTAAGTGATATATTGTGATTTTTACTAGTTCTCTAGTAAACATGTAGAAGTATGCGTAAAGAAATGGATAATTACTTTGTATCCATTATGTTTTTGTAATTTACTTTTTACAAAGTGTGCAAGAGTAGCATTTAGTTCACAAAAGTAGTTGCTCAAATAAGCATCGAAGGTACTCAATCCCCCACAAACAAAATGTCATACTCTGATCAGATTGATCAATATCTTTTTTTTAAAGATACATTATAGCATATGATGCGAGCGTCAATTAAATTTGAAGATATTTGTGTGAAAATTCTTAGTCACACAAAAAAATAATAATAAAGGAAATTGAATGTGGTGTGATAGACTATAAGTCTAAAGAGAAGTGAGAGCTAGAGAGAGAAGTGCAGTAAATGCTTTGTATTAATGATTTTGTCAACCCCTATAACTACTCCCAAGGGGAGTATTTATAGAGAAAATTAGGGCTGGGCTCCCAAGTCTTGGGCTTGGGAGGCCCATTTACAATAGGGTCACTAATGGGTCAGATACAAAGTGTGTAGAAATGATTAAGTATAAAATCCTATTCTGGAGGCTATCTATGGCCAATGAGGGCATGGCCGACCAGGGCATGGCCGATGAAGACCCGGCCGACGAGGTCACCCGGTTCTCCTGGCTTCTGGATCACATTCTGAGTAGACTTCTTTCTGACCGATGGAGGTCATCTGGCCGACGAGGGTCCCACCAGGTGATCGTGGTACCTTCTGTTCTCCTGAGTATGTGGGCCCTGGGGTCCAGGCCCATATACTCCATCAGGAGTCCCCCACTCTCTGAGCTGAGATGTAGACGAAGTGAAGGAGAGTAGATTCCCTGACGTTGACATTTCCTGGCCATTGTGGGGCCGCTACGGAGTCTTGGCCGTTACGGGCACCCTTTACTTTGGTCCTTGATTTTCATTGTTACGGGTGTTCTGCGTTTTGGCCAATGTGTGGCCCTCGCTGCGGACGGAGAGGGCTCTAGCCATGCGGGTGATGTTGTTTCCTGTTGGGGACGACGAGCGCCTTTTCTTGGTGGAGACGATGAGCGTTCTCTTGTGTGAGCGGCCGATGAAGACGGTGCTTCCCCACTCCTGACCGTTGATGGTTGAATTTCGTACTCATGGCCGAGGAGACCATTGTGGTCATCTCCTGTTTGAGGACGATGAGTGTCCTTCTACCTCCAGGTAGCCGGTGAGGGTGCTGTTTGCTTTATTTGGCCGTTGTGGCTCTCATTCTGTGCTTTTGGCCGAGGAGTGGTGGTATCCGTAGCTTGGTGCCAATGTTCTTGAGGGTGATAGTGGCACTGATCCGGAAGAAGTGGTGCGTATCCTGGTCTTGCGGACGATGATGATCTGAGAACGTTGAGTTCCTGTTTTAATTCCTGACCGAGAGTGGAGTATGCGATCTCAAGCCGTTGAGTGCCCTGTGATCTTAGGTGTTGCATCTTTGGAGGGAATTCTTTGTTTGCTAACTTAGTTGCGGCCGATGGTGCACCACGAGGTCATGGACGCTGTGGTGCATATATGATCTGATGTTGTAGTTGTGGACTTAGTATATTTTTGGATTTCTTTGATTTCGTCCTCTTGATTTCCAAAGGCCGGTGTAGTCCCCCAGTCCCCCACTGCTTCAGGCCGAAGAGTAAGCGAGGGGTGAAGGAGTTAAAGGATTCCCCTAGGCCGAAGCGGGATTCTTGTATTCCCCTGAATCCAACTCCCTTGTGATTTCCTGACCAAGTTAACCCTATGGGAGAACCCTTGGACGCAGGTCGCTTTCAAGAAATTATCATCAGGGTTTTATACAAGGCCGATGGCTGTGGGGTTGCTTTTTGCTTTGCTGTTGTGGCCGTTGAAAGGGCCATGTGATTGGTATTCTTGTTTGGGCCAATATGGGCACACCTTGTGGTTTGACCTACCCTTTTGAAATCATCTTTGTGTTGAGGCCGATGTAGGCGAGCTTCCCTAGTGTGGCCATTGTGGACGTTAATTAGTGTCACGTTGGTGATGGGCTGGTACTGATGGAAGTGGGCCTGACCCGTCCTTTGAACCGGTGCCAGTCCAATGGGCCTGTGGGGTGGTGGCCGTTCACGTGGCCAATGGATGGATGCCACGTGTAGTGACCGTTGGGGGGGAGGTCTATAAATACCCCCCTCCCTCCGAAGAGGCTCCCCATTGCATTCTTGAGATAACGAAGTGCTGCCAAATTTTCTAGAGAGATAAAGGCTGTTCGAGTGTTCCTCAAAACTTCATATCTTCAAAGGTCAGTTCATCACACTTTCTTCTGGTTTATTGCATACTTTGCTTTCCTAGGGCCTTGATCTAGTGTTGGTGGAGAATCACCCTTAGATCCAAGGTAATCCCCTTAAGGCCTTAGCTAGTTGTTATGATGAAACCTTTGGACGACGAATACTACCCTTATGACGATGAGCCCTCCGTTAAATCCCTTGATTACCGGGTAGTAGAGGAGTGTTGCGAGGAGATAGAGGACCTGAGCTCCTTCAAGTCAGGGGAGCAGGAGGGTAGCGAAGGTGAAGACGAAGAGGCCGCCTCGTCATCTGATAGTGAGGACGTAGTGGCCTCCCGCGCCGTGGACGGAGCATCTACCTCAGCTGCAATTCTCTGCCCGAAGCCGGTTTCTACTGTGAAGGGGACTGCCCCGACAAGAAGGCATCGGCCGAAAAAGGGTCCAGGTTACTCCTACCTGGACCTCACGAACATTTATTTGATCAAGCTGGAGAGCAGCGCGGCTGATTACCAGGTGGCCTAGATGTATGTGAGGCCGTATGGAAGGGTTAGGGCCCCCAAGCCGACGGACCACGTGTTGAATCCACCACCTGGGTACTTTGGAGTATACCCCATGAGCTTTGCCAAGGGGCTTAGATTTCCCCTTCATCCATTCATCACGGAGTACTTAGACATGGTGGGTCTCCCTCCGGCCTTGCTGACCCCGAACAACTATTCACTCATCGTCGACTTCCTCCTTCGCTACAATGAATTGGACTTTAGGCTGACGACGGCCCTCTTTATGAATTTATATTAGATCGGCCGAGGGAGCCACAAGAATTGTGCCGGCTACGCCAACCTTCAACGGCTGCTGAAGAAGAGGAGCTTTACTGACCTTCCTTCGTCCATCCATGGTTGGAAAAGCTAGTTCGTCTTTGTGTCGTTGGGCGAGGGTGGCACCGAATTTTCCTCCGTCGGCCATGATGAGAGATTCAACCTCCATGATGTGCCGAAGAGTGGCATTTTGGATGCCCAGGTGGCGGCATTCTTGAAAGGAGGGGCGAGGAGTGTGAAAGAGTATATAACAGAGTATAAGATGACTACCCTCGTCTTCTTCAGGTACTTCGTCTATGGTGACAAGGAGAGTGACACCGAAATATGGCCGAGGATGGCCACCACTTTTGAGGAGGCCGATGGCCTGGATTTAGGCGTGCCCGCCGAAGCTGATGGTAATACCTTCTTTGGCGTCTTCATCTGCCTTTGTTTTTCTTTTTGCTAACTGTCCTCTTTTGTTATGCAGATTTTGTGATGGACCGCAGATCCGTCATGGCCCTTGCCAAGGCGAAGGCGAAGGAGGAGATGGCCGCCAAGGAGGCCGCGAAGCTGGCCGCTACGAGTGGCGCGCAGCCGGGTTCGGATGCGGCAAAGAGACCGCCCACCCAGCCGAAGAAAAAGCGGCCTATGGATGACGGTCAGAAGAAATTGACTGAGGCTGGCATGCAACCTTCAAAGAAGTCGAAGAGGGCTTCTCCTTCAACTGAGGCTGATGCCAGGGATGCAACTGTGCCGGCCAATGATGCTGGGGGCTCTAACGCCGTTGCTGTTGTCGACATGGTTTCTGCCCCCTCGTCGACTGCTATGTCCTAGTCGCCCCCTATCGGCCAGGACTCCCGAAAGAAGAGGACCAGAAAGGAGTTGGCCGTTGGGACATACAAGCTTGAGGTCGAGTACCCTGTAAAGGGTGGTTTTTTCAATGACGTCGTCGATGGCCATGACGTGTTTGCCCAAGCTGTCCCAGTCGAGGACCGGGCTTATCTGAAGAAGCTTGGCCCCATCAGGATTTATGACGGCGGGATGGACCTTGTCGTCTAAGTAAGTTCCTTGCACTTTACCTTTTTACACTTCTTGATGTCATAAGTGTCTGCCTCGTCCTAACCTTTTCATTCATTGCAGGGGGCCCTTATGCTGATGGAGAGCCATAAGAGGCAGGAACAAGAGATTGCTCGGCTGAAAGAGGCTGAGCAAAAAGCTGCTTGGGCCGAGGAGGCCATGGCCTGCCTGGACCGGCTCCGGGACGAAGTGGGAACCTTGAAGAAGAGGGTTGATGAGGCCAATGAGGCATATCTTCAGGTGGCGGCCGATAGGGATGACGCCCTGAGAGTGAAGGATGAGGTGCTAAAGGGTCACGACGAAGCCCTGCTTCGAGCCGAGGACACCGCGAAGGCTCAAGCTGAAGCCGAGAAGGCTGCTGAGAAGGATGTTGATGTCACAGTCGAGAAATTTCTGTACGAAGGCTGGAAGGCAGAAGACCGTCGGCCCTGGTCCTACGAGGTTGTGGCGGACCGGCTAGAAGAGGGCCAGAACTGCCCTGCCGGCGAAGACTACTTCCAAAGGGAGATGTCTGTCTATTACGACATGGGCCAGCAGCGAATGCAGCGGCTGATCTACCGGAGGCTCTACCGTGCTTTCAAAAAGTTGAAGCTTACCCAGAAATGGGCCAAGAAGAATTTGAAGCTCCCCAGGCTGATGAAGGACCCGGAGGCCGAAGCGAAGCTCCCCCCTTCTGAGAGGCAGGACCCGATACTCAGCTCCTCCATCGGTGAGCCGGATTGGTCCGATGACGATGCCTTGGCCGATACCGCTGTCTCCGCAGTAGCCGAGGCCAGTGCAGATGTGGGGACGGAGGAGGGCACCGAGGCTGCTGTTGAGCAAGCCGATGGGGGGATGTTTGCGGATGAAGTTGCCCCAGAGAACTGATCGGTTAACGTTTCCTTGTAGTTCAGTAATTTAGGCAGGTGCTATAGCGCCTTTTTTTTGTAATGGCCGTCGTGTCCCCATGTATCTTTGCTTGAATGAATGAAAATATATTTCTTTTCCGGCTTTATAGTATGATGTCCTCCTCGTCTTGCTTTTTCCTTTTGCTTTTGTTGTTCAAGCATTACAAAATTTTTCCAAGTGTTTAAGTTGGGACTTGGATAATCATTCTCTTCGGTTGTTTCCTCTGGTTGTGGCCGAAGTAGGTAACTTAGGTGAGCATGCTGCGTCCATACTGAACTCCCCTTACTTTGAACAGCCCTTTAGAATTTCTTCTAAGTGTCAAACTTTAAGGGATTGAGTGTCCGCTTCGTCTTGTCGTTACCCCTTTTATTGTTCACACTTTAGAATTTTTTCTAAGTGTCCAAGTAAGTAGTTCCTTTTGTTCGGGGGCCTTCGTCGGCCAATACGGCCAGTATGGATAGCTTTATATGCCTAGGTATTTTCATCGGCATGTGCACCTTTCCGGCCATTGTGTATTCTTCGTCTTGTGTCATTCCTCATCCCTTTTTATTTCAGGTTCCATTTTCTAAGTGTCAAACAAGAAATCTTGATCTTGCTCTCCGTAGTTGTGGCCGATGAAGGTTCCTGTCCTTTTCTCGGTTGAGGGCAGAAATGTCTTCTTCGTCTTTGTAGTATTCGGTGTCCCACATTTTTGTGAAAATATTTCTAAGTGTTTAGCTTAGAGTATATGTCCGCTCCATCCTGACATGGACGATGAGAGTTGTTGGCCCTTTGTTCGGCCTTAGGACTCTGGCCGGCCGCTCTGGATGCTCCTTAGGAATTTTTCCAAATACTTAGAAATTTCTCTAAGTGTTGGCAGACTTGGGTGGTAGCTTTCTTCATGAGTGGCCAATGACGGCTTCCCGTTTGGATTGTCTGATGCCGGCTACTTGGTGCCCCTTGTCGGCCCCAGGAGTTTACATTAGTAATTTTGTCCAAGTTTTTTCTTTCCTTTTTTTTGAACGCTTTCGGCCGTAATGCGTAATATTTGCCTGATATGTACTTGGACAATTTTGGGGATTTTATATTTATTGCTCGAGGCCGGCGAGTGCACGGCTCATCGGCTTCCCTCTTTTATGTTTTGGGGATATCGCCTTAGGCCGGAAAGTGTGTGGTCCTTCGGTTATCCCTCTTTTATTTTTGGGGATATCGCTTCAGGCCGGCAAGTGCGTGGTCCTTCGGCTGTCCCTCTTTAATTTTTAGGGATATCGCTTCAGGCCGGCGAGTGTGCGGTCCGTCGGCTGTCCCTCTTTTATTTTTGGGGATATCGCTTCAGGCCGGCGAGTGCGCGGTCCTTCGGTTGTCCCTCTTTTATATTCTTCCTCTTTACTCTTTTGAGCGAGGAGTGGGTATCCTTCTTTCTGGGCAAGGACGACGTTGGCCAACCAGGTGGGGTATTTCACCTCTTTAATGTGGTTGATTGAGAGGAGCATGGTAACCTCCCCCTTGACGGAGTCCCGTCTGTCAGCCGAGAGGTAGCGCCGCTTCTGCTTGATAGGCGTGCAGGCGGGGTCGACTGACAGCCGGTGAGTGATCACTCTTCGACTGATGCCAGGCATATCGTCCGGCCCCCACGCAAAAATGATTTCATATGCCCGTAGGGCGTTGAGGATGTCGTCGCGTTGATCTTGTGGGAGCTGTTTCCCGATTTTTAGGACTCGTTCCGGTCGAGAGGTATCCAGGGGGACCTCCTCGACCTCTTCGGCTGGCTTGGTATGACCTCTCCTCGTCCTTGGTGACGGTGGCGGTGATGGTGTCTATTCTCTGCCCGGCGGTAGCTGCCGGCTTTGTGAGCTTTAGGTAGCATGCTCGAGCTATCTTCTGGTTCCCCCGGGCGTAGCCGATACTGCCGCTGGTAGGGAACTTCAGGCACAGATGTTTCATGGAGATGATGGCCTCCAGATCCTCTAGTGCTGGCCGCCCCCATATCAAATTGTTGGTGCACTCGAGGTTGACCACCATGAATTCCATGTCAATTTTGGTGCGATGGGAGCCGTCTCCGACCTCCACGGGAAGGACTATCGTGCCTTCAGCGTCTATAGAGTCCCCGGTGAAGCTGGACAACGGTGTCCTTATCGGCTTGAGCAGCGCTTTGTCCAGATTCAGTTGCCTGAAGGTGTCAAGATACATGACGTTGACGGAGCTCCCTGTATCGATGTAGGTGCGGTAGATTATAGAGTCACCTATCTCGCACCGGATGACGAGGGCGTCTCTGTGTGACGCAGGTCCTGGAGGCAGATCCTTGTCGGTGAAGGTGATCGCCTCCGTCCGCTGCTTCTTTAGCTGGGGGGAGCGTGGGATACCTCTCCAAAGTAAAGGAATTGGGCCCATTTCTTCCTCTGGGTGGTCGAGTCCCCCCCAGTGTTGCCCCCCACAATGAGGTTGATGTGGTTTATCTTTGGAGGGGGCTCTTCAAAGTCTTCGTCATCGTCGCTGAGTCTGCCGATCTCACGCTTCTTCGCGGAGGGTTCGCCCCCATGTTTCCCGGTGTTTACCCGCGTATTCTTGTGCGGGCCACCTTTAACAAACTCGGAGAGTTACCCTGACAAATCAGCTTCTCGATGGCTCTTTTCAGAGTGACGTAGTCGTCTGTGTTGTGGGAGGTGTTCTGGTGGTAACGGCAGTAGGTGCCGCCCTGATGGACGGCATAGATCTCCTTTGCCGACGTGGATCTCGCGTAATGAGGTCGTGTTCCTCGGCGTAATCGAGGATGGAGCTGACCGGATGAGTAAGTGGGATCTTCGGCCTTTTCATCCTCAGCCGCCATATGCGGTCCTTATTCTTTCCGCTAGATCCATGGCGGCCTTATCCTCCCTGACCTCGGTCCCCGGCCGAAGGTGCACCTGTAGCTGGTGCGGCGTTTGTCTTCTTGGAGGGGTGCCCTCCGTCTTTCTTGTGCTGTGGAGCTCGTCGGTGTTAGCGTACAAGCTTCCTCGCTGAAGCGCCTTCAAATAGGACCTCGGTGGGTCAGTGATGAGGCTCCTCGCATATGGGGTGCTGAGGAGGGCGCCCTGGAATAGGACAAGGAGGGTGCGCTCATCGGCTCCCTCGACCTCATCGGTCTCCCTCGTCCATCGGCCGATGAATGACCGGAGTGATTCATCATGCTGCTGCTTGACGGAGAGAAGATGGGTGAAATACTTCTTCGCGCGCTTCCTTCCGGCAAAGTGAGTGAGGAAGCGCTGGGCAAGGTCCTGCCACGAGTCTATGCTTCCCTCGGGGAGCGCGTTGAACCACTCGTACGTTGGCCCTTCAAGAGTAGAAAGGAACCAACGGCAGAGGTATTCATCTGACGCGTTCACCATCAGCATATTATTTTGGTAACGGCTGAAGTGCTCCTGGGGGTCGGAACGGCCGTCGTAGGGCTTGATGGCGTTTCCACGGTACTTCTCGGGGATTGGGGCCGAGAGTACCCTGGCAGTGAAGGGAGTCCTCGTCCTGACTTGGATGATGGGGTCTCCTTGTCCTTCGACCAACTCTCTCTCAAAGATGGTGACCTTGTTCAGAAGGGCGTTGAAATCGGGATCCCTGGATGAGTTGCCGATGGGCGTGGCGGCCAGCTGTTTGGCCTCCATCTGGGCGAGCCTTCGCTCGAGTTGGGCGATCACCTCGTTCCTGGGGTCTTTGGTTGCCATGGTGACGGGCATCACCCTCGTGCAGTTTCCCCTTGCCTTTGTCCAGGCAGGGCCGATCCGCTGTCCGGGATACCGACCCCAAGCTTTCCCTGGGTGAGCCAGGCTCACGCTGACCAATCCGCCCCGCCATCCTCTCCGAAGCAAGCCGACGGCACGTGTCACCTAGCCTGTTAAGGGCCGAGGCTTTTCCACGCGCTGGGGTCGGTCCAGCTCGAAACAGGGAAGCAGATTGGGAGTGGGACAACATCGTGTCCTGGGGCACCACCCCCTCATCGTTGCCTAGCCTGACGGCCAATAGCTGGGGTTGAGGAGGCGGCGTCGTGTTCTACTCCGTCCTTGGCATGAGTGCGCTGAGGACGGTGGGGTTCTGGGCCAAGCTGGTGATGATGGCCGAGAGTGCGGCCTGAAGCTGAGGGCCAACAGCAGGAGAGGCCAATTGCGCCGAGGCGTTGTCGCCTTTCTCCGCGCACTTCTTGTCAAAGCCGATGCGGGCGTCAGGGGCCCCGCCGTTGAGCTTGTTGCGCAGGTCACCTGCGAGGTCGATGGCTTCCTAGAAGACATCCCCCTCGGCGGCCTTGTCGGCCGTAGCATCCTCCTCGTGCTCTTGGTTCTCTTGTGCCTTAGGGATGGCCTTGCCGAGGAGGTTGCAGTTTGACTTAGTTCTTCCCATTGTCAGTTAGTTGTGCTTGGTAGCGACGAAGGAGGCTAACTTGATTGTTCTAGCTCTCAATGAAAGCACCAAATGATAGACTATAAGTCTAGAGAGAAGTGAGAGAGCTAGAGAGAGAAGTGCAGTAAATGCTTTGTATTAGCTGGATTTTCACCCGCGCGATGCGTTGGACATATACTAAATAATAATATCAAGTAATTAGTTGTTTCGTATTAGTTGTTAATATAAATAGTTAATGTCTAAATGACATGAAAAAGTATATATGTAACACATACAACCAATTGTAATTAATGTAAATATATATATGAGGCGTAATTGGTACGAATAATGTTTCAGGATCGTAAGGAATAATAAACATTACAATAGGAAATCCGTACTCTACAAATTCCGAAATACTTCTTTGTAAACAACATTGGTAGTACGATTGAGTTGTTCCACATTTTCACTGCATATGAGTATCTTCAAACCCTTGCGATTTGTGACTCTCGATGCTGCAACATACAGTTGACAATGCATAAAGACAGGCTTTTTTAATAAAAGGCCAACATGCGACAACGATTGACCTTGACTTTTATTTATTGTCATCGCATAAGAGGTCATGACAGGAAATTGTCTTCTTTGAAACTTGAAGGGAATTCTTGAATCAGATGGAGTCAAACTTAACCTTGGAATGACAACTTCAAGTCTAGCATATTTCCCCCCTAGAATTTTTGCTCCGAGGATGTGATTCCCAAGCCGTGTAACAATCAACCTTTGTCCATTGCAAAGCCCCATAGATGGATCAATATTCCTCATAAGCATTATCAGAGTACCGACTTTAAGGATTAACTCATGGTTTGGAACTCCTGATGCACGGATTTTATTAAGGAATTCAGGAGTGTGCAAATCAGCCAAGAAATCGGAATTTGAGTCTGACTTGCAGATGCTATCAGAACTCAAATATGTCCTAGACTCTTCCTGCACATTGAGAGATGTCATGTATTCGTTAATTTGATCCACAACATCAAGAGTTGGAGCTAGGATTGCACGCTCTTGCAACTAGGACAGCTCATTGGCTATTTTCTCAAAGTCAGGATAGGTGTTTTTTACAATAGTGGCAATCGGATCCTCTTTGCACTCTAAGAGAATGTCGCTTGGAATTTTGACATCGGCAAATCCATCATTGACTTCGCCCGCGGTACCATCTCCTAAAGCAGCAATCCACTTCGCAAACTCCACCAAATCTTCATATTCACAATCGTCACTAAGTGATTGGAGCCTCATGTTCTTTGTCAAACGCAAGACAATGCATTCGTACCAAATATATGAAGAATTAATTGTGGCATTCACTATGTCTTGTCTGGTACCCTTTGTAATTACAGGTAATATTTGCCTAAAGTCTCCCCCGAACACCACCGTTTTCCCTCCAAACGGTTTATCACTGGTATATGAATTTGTAAATCTAAGGATGTCTCTCAAACTCTTGTCCAAAGCTTAAAAACAATACGTGTGCATCATTGGTGCCTCATCCCATATAATGAGTTTACACTGAATTATCAACTGTGCTAGTGGACTCCCTTATTTGATGTTGCAGGTGGAGTTTTCAATCGGATTGATTGGAATTGCGAAACGTGAATGAGCTGTCCTCCCACCGGGTAATAGTAAAGCCGCAATGCCGCTGGAAGCAACGTTAAGAACAATTTCCCCCTTTGACCTCAAAGCAGCAGACAATGTTTTCCAAACAAACGTTTTTCCTGTACCTCCATAACCATACACAAAGAAAACCCCGCCTTTGTTTTCTTGAATGGATTCCATAATCGTTGTGTACACGTGACGTTGTTGATCATTCAAACTATCAATGCATTTCTCATGCTCTTGATATAATGCAACATGATCATATTGCAATTCGTCGAATATAAGCCTGTTCTGAGTCATGGATGATTGACTTATGTCAGGGAATGACATTGATGGATAGTTCTTTAAGCTCCTGCCATTCCTCTTCAACATCAGCTCTATTTCTATTAGTGCATAATTTTTAATCTCCGCCTCTGTTAACGTTAAATCTAAAACAAAGGATTGAAAAACAACATCAACATAAGAAAGATATGTGTGTATTATTGAAATGAATTTGAATCCGGAAAAAACGTAGTAGTTTTGTTATGTACCGGGATGGAGTAAAGCTGTTCTCTGCCTGTGTAAAATGTCATCTGACATGAATGTCCAACATTTTTCCCAAACGTACTCTGGTCTACTCATCGTATCCGCTATCAATAATATGACAAACAGCTTTCTGAGCACCCATGCTGAAGCCCAAAACTCCCCTCAGAAATTCCATCAACATACTCTTTGTCATCATCTAACAATCCCATTGCGAAACATGCCTCACGATATGTCTCATAACAAATCCCATCCACAATTCTTAGATCATCAAAACATGTAGGCCGACGCTTCAAATTTAGGATGCAACGCAAATAATAAGATTCCCCTGAACCTGGAGGGACATAAGTTAGTCGACCTATAGCAAAACCCTTTTTGCGAGGTACGAATTCTCTTGTTGTAGCCTTCCAAACAAACCTTTGAGGAAATTCAACATAAGTTAAATCCCGTGCCTCATTTGGGTACTGCTCATTCGCCCTCATCCATGCCAAAAACATACTCTCCTTCACAGATTCGCGTAACACAACATCACTTACCGATGCATTATCATCAAAGTAAACATATTGTTCATCCGGAAAGTGAAAGCTCAATCGTTCAACAGATGGATTCTTATACTGAATCTCAAACCCTAGTATTCTCCACATAGCCTCACATGGAGATATATACCTACAATCGTAGTAAAGTTTTATTTCATCCACGGGTTTCTCGCTGTCATCTGCATTTGAAGTTTCATAAAATCCGGCTGTCACACGATCATGTCCTTTGTTGACGTATTTGAACAAATATTTGATTGACCTGCCTTGATTACACCACTCCACATTGAGATGAGCACCGTACTTCAAGAGTAAATACCTATTATGGGGAACAACATATCTGTTGTCAAGGTGTGATCCACTTTTCACAACAGTCCTTCCATCATTGCGCCTTCTATACCTAGGATAACCTTCATCATCCACGGTTGTCAGCTCATTGAAATTCTTGGGGAAGTGCTTTGAACACTTAGATTGTACCATGCATGGAGCATTTTTTGCTTCATTTCCACACGGCACATGCATCATATGCATACGTACCGCATTGAAATATTCCGGATCATTTGCCTCATCAGGTATTTCTGCAGAAATGATGCCATCAATGTCCGCCGAAGTGGGAAATTTGTTTGCACTTGCCATGAATAACAAAATATGAGCGTGGGGAAGGCCACGCTTCTGAAATTCCACTGCGTATATGACTGCACATAGAAGAAATAATGTGTCAATGTAAGTTTGCTATATTTTATATGACATTGTATTAAATAGAATTATAATGTGACTTATGATATACCTGCTCTCACTTCACCAAATGTCTTATTATTATGTAGATCTTTAATCAATCCATCCAACTCCATCTTGAAAACTCTACATATTATATCTGGTCGATCTTCAGGACTCAAGTTTCTTAAGAAATCTTATAAATTATGGCCAGTTTGGATTGCATGTGAATGTCAAGAACAAATCCGGATACCCAGCCCAACGACATATAGCCATTGAATCTTGGTAATTTTGCACCATATATCGTGCTCCTCCAACAAATGTAGGTGGTAAAACAACTCTCTTTCCTTGGGTAGAAGCATCTCGCTCGCCACTAAGTAAAGCATCGGTAAGGCCTTTGTACATTTCACACCTCAATTGTTTTTTATGTGTTTTGATGTACATTAGTCTTGAAGACTCAACCATAGTATATCCATCAACGAAAAATTGTTGGAACAACCTTCTACTTTGGAGGATGAAAGTGCATTCGGTGCTCCGCTCATGCAATCTATATGCCAAATATTCCCTAATGCTAACACTTCTGCGACCTTTTGTAGAAGAAGTATTATCTTCACAAAAATTAATATCCTCCCTATAACCATCTTCACCGAAGGGAAATAGAAGTGGGTATTGCAATCCCAAATACGCAGGATTCAATTCATTTATATGCTTCAAAAAACCTCCTTGGGTTTCAACCATTATATCTCTTTGTCCAAGTGATTCATCAAAATCTCCCACAACCAAAGCTGATACTTCTGAAACTGCAGGTAGATTATAAGTTCTAGCATCTTTATTTCTTCTACCTATTAATTTCAAACTCACTTTTGCCTCGCCACCTTCAGCAATCTTGTCTCGAACCATCCTAAATGACTTCACCAAACCGTTATGTTCATCAAGCATTCCTCTTAAAGAAGACACGATTTCTACATGCAAATTGTTTTTTTGGGTATCGTCTCTCACAGAACTCAAGCGGTTTAGATCTTCGTGTTGTGTGTCATATATATATAGTTGAGCAAATTTCGGGACACTTCCTTCTTGCGGCAATAGAGACCCTATTAGATGATAATTCTGACCACCAAGTTTAAAAATTGGTGGTGACCCACCCTTGTTAACTGCATATCTATCCTCCCACCCATCGATGTGAACGAAAACATACTATTATATGATCTGATATTATGTTGGAAGTGTTTACTTCTAGGATCTGTCCCGTTAATCAAATCATATAATTGAGGTGGGGGGTCCTTTAGTGTTGGCAATACAATTTTCCCTTGGGTGCAACAGAGAGAGTACTTGGGGTTGGTTTTTGTAGAACTTCGAAGTGTTCTCTCTTCAAACCAGAAGAGTGCTCCACAATGCGGACAATTATGAGATGGGTCGCCAATGTCACAATATTCAGCACGTACTGTGTCTAGAAGAAGAAGTTATTAAGTAACCTTAGTATGGATTAACGTAAAGAAGGTACATTACTTCACACATATTTCGAATAACCATAAGTTATAATGGATGTATTAAATTTGGTAATTTTATAATACATATTAAAAATTTAATTATTTCTACTACAACAAATAATCAACCTAGTACTTTAAAAATATATATTAACGAAGTACATACAAAGTACTTTAATTTGGCTAGAAATTATATACTTAGGTTAACAAAGTACTTAAAAAAATTAAATTATACGGTCAACTACATCACTACAAAAAGAAAAAACTCATCTAAAAAGACAATAGTTATAACACATGTGGATCATTGTTTGATGTCCATAAAGGTAATAATTATTAAATAATTTTTTTTAATGAAATTATTAGGATGTATTAAACTTAGTAATTTGATATGACATATTAAAAATTTTAAATATCCAAACAAATGATGTGTTTTGAGATATATTAGGATTAGGATAAAATAGGTAGTATTTTTGTACCGTGGGTTATGTCTAGTAAAAGATCACTTATTTTGATAGTTGATTAGGCCATCAAATTATCTCAATAACAGAATTTTATTATAGAATATGTTAAATCAATAATGTATATATGTATATATACTATTGCATTAAAAAGTAACTACTAAGTCACATAGTTTATATGAATTTATAGATTTACTCATTATCGTAATACATAGGGCTTATTATATCCTTCATCTATTATCGATTATAAGTGAACATAAAGAAAATGCATGACTTCACAAACATAAAAACCTTGATTGGCTACCTAATAGTTATAACAATCGCACCTTCAAATTGATGTGATTGTGATGGAAGTTCATCCTCTATATGTGTTGGTACTTCGTCACACATGCGCTGGTTATCGGGAAGACACACATCTAAAGATTGCTCTACGTTATTGACATTAATTGTCCTGTCGGTCCAAGAACGATTAAATGGCAAATGCGAGACTGTAGATGTAAAAACAAATAGTTTGAAATCAGCATCGTTTCGATATACATATCATCGTACAATTGATAATTAATATTGTGAAATTATAATGATTAAAGTAAGAAGTACCATTAGTTCTGTCCATGAAAACATCAGACACTAGTGCAAAATCGTTAATCAGAGACGCTTCAAATGGCTCACGTGCGGCACTTTGAAGCGCCTCTAAAAAATGTGCCGCAAATCTCAATTGGAGGCGCTTTTTTGACTGGAAGCGCCTCTAATATTTAAAAAAAAAAATTCGGAATTTTGCGGCGCTTCTTATAGAAAAAGCGCCGCACGCGTGGCCCAAACAGAGGCGCTTCTGATGAGTTTTTTTATTTAGAGGCGCTTCTGACAAAAAAAGCGCCTCCAAAATGTGCTACGTAAAATGAATTAGAGGCGCTTCTAACCTTAAAAACGCCTCCAAACTTGGTTCCGTATTCTGTTTTAGAGGCGCTTTTTTCACAAAAGCGCCTCCAAATTTTATTATTATTTTTATATTTTTTTTTAAAATACTATATAACCTGTTTTATTTACAGATCCATTGTCAACCAAAAAAACACATTCATTCATTCATAAAACCAGAATAACGATAAAATCGTTTCGCACAAATACAATTCAAAAGGTACAAATTTGTATCACAATATAATAAAACTACATTCAAGTTTGACTCAGTTCTAATGTCATAACACTTCATCTACAAAAAACCTAGCCCATACTTTTCTAATGTCATCAGACTCCTCCGTTGTATATGGCTCAGTTCTTGAATTCCAAACCTGAAAGTAATCATAAAAATATAGATAAAATAAGTAATGACAAACTAAATTATACTATCGTATATAAGTTAAATGATTTAATGAAATCCACCTATTGAAGTATATATAATTTAAATACCTGTGCAATATCTGAACTTCCAACATAAGTTATTATTTCCCAAATAAACTTCATCACATCATATCCACATTCTGTGTTGCCCGTTTGTCTTGCACACTATATATTAGATGACAAATATACATTATTATTTTATAATATGATTTTTTTACATAAAAGCATAACTTATGTAAATAAGAGAAGATATATGATGAAAGTACCTTCATATTATGCCATTTGATCGGCTTGCCACGACCCTTTTGTGTAGACGCAACTCTATACATCCTATAATGATAATTAAGCTCAATGTATATATATATATATGCTCAATGTTGACATACAAGTATAAATGTTAAATATCACAACTAAATCATTAAAAATACATACATCGTAAGATCTTTTTGAATAGCAATATTGGAATAACTTGGCAATGAATTGAAAATGTAGCCCTTATCAACCTTTGGTCAAATTACAAACAAAACCCAATGATACCTATATTTCCAAAGAGAATAGAAAATGGGTTAATATTTCATATGTCACGATCAATAAATATAATATGTAAAAGTGAATGTAATATATGAATCATACCCTTCATTATATGCCAAGAGAATGATATTCTTTTCAAACATTTCAGTCAGAGCATGCTTCATGTAAGTCAGTGTGCCCTTTTTATCCAATTGATAATACTTAAAAGAACAAATCCAAGGACACAAAAGACCCACATCATCACGACCAAACTCAATCAGTTTTGCATTTACACAACTACATGCATGTGAAATTATAATATTAATAATTAGTCAATAGTAATTAAGTCTAACAAATATTCAAGAGTGCTTGAAAACTTATTATAATACTTACAGCATAAAGGTCTGAATAATTGAAAGATCAACAGAATCACTCTCAAGAAATTGACTCAAGTCTTCACGGTCAACAACGGTCCCAAATTGGTTATCATCAATATAACAGAACAACTCCGCAGGAAGAGGAATAGAAAACTTACAAAGATCGGGCTCATACCACTCAAGATTTTCATGCAATCTTAAAAGATCATCTGTAAGTGAATGAAGAACAGTTTCACTGACCAATGAATGTGAGCTGGGTTCAACCGTTACTTTTGGTGAATCTCTCACGATAAAGGGTACACGGCAGTTTGAGATCATCAATAAGCGGTGCAAGGTACACGTCAATATCATTACCCGGTTGTTTGGGTCCCGAGATAAGAAGAGACAACATGATGTATTTACGTTTCATGCACAACCATGAAGGCAAATTGTAAATAACCAATAGAACTGGCCAAGTGTTGTGTTGACTATTGAGTGTACCATATGGATTCATACCATCAGTGCATAGGCCAAGTCTCAAATTTCTGTCCTCTCTGCCGAATTCAGGATATTTCAAGTCAATTTGCCTCCATTGCGGAGAATCAGACACATGACGCAAGTACTCATCTTTTTTTCTACCCTGAGAATGCCAAACTAAATGTTTGGAATCTTTTGCATTCATGAATAACCTTTTAAATCTCGGAATAATGGGGAGATACCACAAAACTTTTGCAGGAATTTTGGAAAACTCAGTGTCACTAGCACTATTTGTACTCCTTTTTGCCTTATAGCGAGAAAGATGACATGTTGGACATTCATCAAGATTTTCGTACTCATTCCGGTACAACACACAATCATTTGGACAAGCGTGGAATTTCTCCCTTTCAGCTCCCATAGGACACAGTAACTTTCTTGCCTTGTAAGTGGTATGAGGAAGTGTATTCCCTTCGGGCAACATCTCTTGAATTAATGTCAATAACTCTGTGAAACTGACATTACTCCATCCATGTTTCGCTTTCAAATGAAATAACTTCAAAACCGCAGACAGCTTCGTAAAAGTAGAGGTAGAATACAAAGGTATTCTGGCGGCATCAACCATACTTTCATATGATTTTGGTTTTTGTTCAAAATTATCATGTACATCCTTCAAAAACTCATCCATGTGATCATCATTGAAATCATCATCACCACTATTTTCATTATTCCAATTTAAGTTGGTGGTAGTATCGGGGGCTTTGCGCTTTAAATTACTAGCGGCGGCTCGCGGAACAACATTCTCACCATCCTGGAAATTCTCTCCATGTAAAGTCCAAATGATGTAATTTTCTCTAAACCCTCTCTCAAACAGATGTTGAAGTATAACATTGGTGTCACTCTCTCTTCTCAAGTTCCGGCACTTTAAACAAGGACATAAAATTCCTTTATGTCCATGTTGTTTCTGGTGTGTAACGGCAGCTTTGATGAACCCATTCGCACCAATGAAAAACTCAGACGTGTCTCGACGTCCATACATCCAAGAACGATCCATTTTGAACGAAATTCTACATTTGTCCAATAATCATATATCATATAATGTGCATATAAGCAATATCATATACTCCCTCCATAATGTTAACCAAGTAATAATGTTTTATCAGATGCAGCTGCACAAGGGGTACAACCAGATCAAATCATATTCACAGATGTTGCAATGAAGCAGGAGCATATAAGACGCAGTTCTTTGGCGGATTTATTCCTTGACACGTATGGAATACCATGACCCCATTTTCCATTCATTTTAAAGGAGTATACCAGAAAACAAAATTATTTCTACTAGCTTCATAGTTTCTATGTGAATGAAAAGTTTCAACCAGAATACCAGAAAAAAGTTTCTATGTATACCATTCATTTTATTTTGTGAATGAAATGACCCCATTTTCCATTCATTTTAAAGGAGTATACCAGAAAACAAAATTATTTCTACTAGCTTCATAGTTTCTATGTGAATGAAAAGTTTCAACCAGAATAGCATGAAAATTATTTCTACTAGCTTCATAGCTTCATAGTATGGAATACCATGACCCCATTTTCCATTCATTTTAAAGGAGTATACGAGAAAAAAGTTTCTATGTGAGTGAAATGTATTCAACACTACTGAACTAACACGAACTAAAACCAACCAATCTTCCATCTCAGTGGTGGCCATTATTCATTCGGGTATAATCAAATAATTATTACTTCAATAATTACACATACTATAATCAAATAAAATACATTGATAACGCTGTCAAATAAACAATTAATAAATTATAATTAACTGTGAGCCGAAGCGGTCCAAAAAAATCAAAGTACAATCAAATAAAAATGAAAAACATAATATATATGCCAAAAAAATTAACAAATAAACTCACTTTTATCAATGTAAGTATAATTCCCACTTGATTAAAAATTAAGAAATCCTAAACATGGGAACAATGGATCTCATATGTAATATACATTAATCTGAAAACATTTAAACTAAAATTTAAACTAAAATCAAATAAAAGTGAAATCAACCAAAATATACCAAAAACTTAATTAAAAAATAAACTGACCTGGGATGCGGGCCGGATTTGTCGACGGGGAGCCGGAGAAGTCGACGGGGAGCCGGAGAAGTCGACGGCGTGCCGGAGTAGTTGCAGGCGTGCAGCGGCGGTGAGCGAGCCTACGGCAGGCGTACGATGGCGGCGAGCGTGCTGGAGAAGTCGAATAACCCGATGGCAGGCGTACGTGCGGGCGGCGGTGCGGTCGAAAGGTCACGGGCGGTGTTAAAACTGGGGAGTTGGGAAACTGTTTTAGAAAATCTGGCGGATTTCTCAGAGTATCGTGTGATCACTTTCCGAATCTAATATTTCGACCCTATGCCTGGGTTACACGAAATTTAGATTATGGGGATAATCACTCTGAAAGACAGTCTAAAACTGAGGCACCAATATATAGACCACGAACTAGCAGTTTTAGTAGAACTCAAATTCTTCTGATTACCAAAGAGATAAGGCCAATCGGTTAGAGTTTTACTCTAACAGAAAGTCATTCTATTAAATAATTAATATGGACATGTTTATCCGAAAATAAATTTCCATATTTATTTCTTTAATAAAATAAAATTTTGGTGAGACCCCCGCCAGGGGCGCTGCCCCTTGGACCCCGCAAGGGGGCGCAGCCCCCTTGACCCCCGCCATTTAATCGAACCAAGTTTAAATTTAATTTCGTACAAGTGTGCGCTCCGCACCTCCTAACTTGTCTAAAATTAAACTTGAACTCCATTGGTAATCTGTAAATTCCATTACACTAAAATGAACCTGGTGATACTAAAATCACCAACAGGCGGCGGTGCGGTCGAAAGGTCGCGGGCGGTGCGGCTGCTTCCGTTTCCCAGGTGATGTTTCCGTTTCCAGCTGCAGGGTTTGGATCGGAACAACTGCTAGGTTTGGACGACGGGGTATTTTTTTGGGTTAAAATTGGAGGCGTTTCTTACACCAAAAGCGCCGCACGCAGGTTTTTTTTTTTTTTAAAATACGAAATATTTAGAGGCGCTTCTAGCCAAAGCGCCGCACGCGTGGCCCAATTCCATTTAAAACCGGGGAACTTAGAGGCGCTTCTACGGAAGCGCCGCACGCGTGGCCCAATTCCAAAAAAAACCGGGGAAATTAGAGGCGCTTCTTTCCCTAAGCGCCGCACGAGTGGACGGATTTCAAAAAAAAAAACGGGAATCAAATCGGAGGCGCTTCTTAAACGAAAGCGCCGCACGAGTTAAAAAAAAAATATTTAAAAAAATGATTGGAGGCGCTTTTTTCCAATAAGCGCCGCACGGTGTTAAAAATTTTTAAAATAATAATTTTAACGCCAAATAGAGGCGTTTGTGCTGAAAAGCGCCTCAAACGAAGCGCCTCTATTTGACGTTTTTCCACTAGTGAGATGACATCTTGTGATTAGGCAACAGACGTTTTTGAACATTTTGGCCAACATTTTCTGTTCACAAATGCAATTAAACACTAAGATGTTGTCAATCACATTCTACCAATAAAATAGAAATTTTTTATATAAGACTAAACAAAGGTAGTGATTTTATTGCGTTTTAAAAAAAAACAACCTCACACGCCATGTACGTACGCAGTCTGACCGGAAACTCGGAGGGTACCGGTTAAAAAGATGATTTGCCTCTTTTTTAATAGTTAGAGGGTTTGATTGATCGAATTTTTAGTGAGGGGGCCTAATTGATTTTTTTGAATAGTTAAGGTGCTTATTTGATAGTTTTCCCGAAAATCTATTTTTGCTAATATTGTAAACACAATATTTTGATAAAGTAGTAAATATCACATTTTTAAGTATATGAATTTATTCATTTGTTTATTATCATTATTTGGCATATAAATTATATGTTATGTAAATTACAAAAATAATTAACCCAAAAATTCAGCCCCTTCAAATTAGATAAAATTCATATCAATTTGTTTTTTTCATCTCATTCCAACTAACTACCAATGCATAATAGATTACATTATTTTTTTTAACTTAATCCAGTCCATAACCCAGCCCGTTTACGGAAATTAAAAAAGCCCAATCGTCAGCACCCAACCCATCACACAGCCCAAATTCGACCAGCCCAGCCCCAACCCTTCATATATAAACCCTCTCCAACACCCTAACACTCATTCATTCTATTAACCATCAGATAAAACCACTCCTCTCCTCCTTCTACCTCTCTCACCGATGTCAACCCTACTTCCCACCATCAACTCTCTCGCCGGTGTTATGCATCAGCGAAAAACCCCTCCTCCCACCTTCACCTCTGTCGCCGAACTAACCTCCTCCCCACCACCATTCTGCTCTCAGCCGAACGCTGAAACACTCACCCCTACTACTCATACCCGTTTATGAGTGTTTCTATTTCAAATAATGTTATCTAAACACTGTGATTTTTTATGATTTAGACTTCTACTGAACTTGAAGTTCTTGTTATCAATTTTTTTTATGCGGATGTTATTTATTTGCGCTGATTTTTAAAAATCATAGATTACATGTCAAAATTTGAATAGATCTTTCTAGATCTTTGATTCTGTGGTTCGGGCATGTGTTATGATTCAACGCTGATTATTTTTCTGCATTTAGATCTACTTAGATCTACAAATTTTTGGTCAGAAAATATTTATTTTTGAGACATGTAGCATATGTTGCGTTTAGATCTGTCTAGATCTATGGATCTGTGTCGCGTATATGTCTTCATCTATGAATTTTTTCGATCGGACATGTAAAAATTCAGACATGTAGCATCTGTGGCTTTCAGAACTATCTAGATCCATGCCTTTGTGATGCGTTAATGTCTCGAAATGTTTTTTCAGTCTTTTATTTTCGATTTGTGACATGTATATGTCTTCATCTATTAATTTTTTCGATCGAATATGTAAAAAATCAGACATGTAACATTTGTGGCTTTCAGATCTATCTAGATCCATGCCTTTGTGATGCGTACAGGTCTCGAAATGTTATTTCAGTCTTTTATTTTGAATTATAATCGTATACATAAAAAATGGTTCGTCCATGCTATAATATCATATATGTACCATTTGTTGCGTTAAGATCTGTCTAGATCTGAGCATGTGTGATGCGTACATGTAGTGATAAGCCTAGATCTGTTTAGAGCCACAAATTATTTGTTTAAACATATACAAATATATGACATGCATCAGATTACGGTTTAGAACTGTCCAGATCAATTCAACTGTGATGCTTACGTATTTGTATATATGATTTCAGTCATTTTGACATGTATAAATTGATAACATGTATCATTAGTTTGGATTGGATTTGGTTATGAACATGCATTTTTATGTGTGTTTTTACTCTACTGCTCCAGAATTGGACCTTGGGCTTTGCCTATTCAAATTCCTTGCCAGCCATATAATGGCCTTCGGATCTGTGCGGTTTGACAGGCGGTTTAACGACCCAATGTCCATTTACTGATGTTGTAACCAATGTTTGTACCTAAACCATTTTTTTTATTTAAACTCAAAATATAGTGTTTGTCATAATACCTTGGTTAGCTAAACCTTCATTTGCCCTCTTACGGTTGATTATTGTTGATTTAATCAGCCTCTTCACATCTAAAAGGGTCCTTTAAATATTACCTGAATTGATGACATTGATTAATTATTATACGCATATCAGCTGTTGTTTAAATGTCATGCATCATACATACCTTAATATTACGGCTTTTGCAAGCACTCATATCATTAATGATTTATCATTCATTTAATAAACCCATACATTGAAACATAACACATCTGCTAGAAAGACATGTAGACACGACAAATGCATTTCTCATGCATGGCACACATGATTCGTTACATATTCTTAGTCAAGTCTGCATGTAGTCATCCATTTAAAAGAAATGCCTATGATCATATCATCATTAAAGTACTTGCAATTCAACTTCAAAATCCTATCAGACTTTCATGGTATGATAGGAGATGCATCCAGCCATGCTGCACAATCTTTGCATAAGTAGTCAACATTGTTCCTTTTCTTGTTTACTTGCTTCATGCAGAAAAAGTGACTATGATTTGAGTTACACCATGAGCATGCATCCAATAGGATTCCCACACAACGTTTCCCACACGTATAGCATCCCCCAGTTGAACATACATGACATGCACACTCACTCATCTTGAAAGGCTAGAATACGAAGTAGGTTATATAATATTAAATTCACACTCAAAATGCATAACATGTCATTCATGAAATGTGGTTCATTCAGTCTGCATAATTAAATGTTTTGAAAGCATATGGCAACTTTGATATCTGACTTACAGTTGATAAGAAATGAATGGGCTGTGGTCCGTATATGAACTTTGTTGGAGATATTTAATTGTGAATCAAGTTGGTCATAGATTAGCTTTATATTTAATCCTTGTATTTAATTAGTGCATGAATTAGATAGCAATCGGGCCAAGTGTTAGGCCCATATAAACAGGCTTAAAGCCTTGTACGCCTAACCTAAACCTCGCCTATAAAAAGGGAGCCGAGGTTTAGGAATAGGTTAACGTCGTACTTATTTTTCATAGCCTTACGCGCATACTTTTGTGTTGTACGAGTTCACGGTCTATCAAAGAAGGTTTTACGTTGATTCATTCTGTGTTCATCCTTACGTTTAATCTTCGTTGTTAGATCGTTATTCATTGCTGTTACAGAAACAGGGACTAACAATTGGTATCAGAGCCGGTCGAGAACCGATCAGAAGAACTCCTGCAGAATACTCTGTTTTTGTTTACGTTGTTCTTACTGTCGATATTTTGCTCTGTAATTTTGTTTCTTGTTCAAAAATTGTAAAAGTTACACCTTTAGAATCGCCTTTTCAAAGCGATCAAGGGGTATACTTCAGATTGTGTTTTTCGCATATTCAGATTTCGAGATATCTCGAGTAGGGGTTGTCGACATCTTGCTTTTTCACAGGTTCTGCTACGTTTTTCGAGCTGAAACTTTACCCGAGGATCTCGACATTCTACTCTACAGGAAACTACCTTCAGATTTTGTTTATCTGATTTTTACAGTTTGCAGGATTTCGACATTGAGGATTTCGACATCTAAGATTTCGAGATCTTGATTTCGAGTTAAGGTTTCGACATCTGGTCTCGACATTTGACTTCTCAGAGTTAAGATTTCGAGTTTTAACTTCTCGACATTTCAAATCTCGAGATCAGCTTCTCGAAATTTGAAATCTCGAGATCCCTAATCTCGAGATCTCTAATCTCGAGCTCAAATCTCGATACCGGGCCTCCTTTATCGAAATCTGAGATTTCGATATTCAGATCTCGACATCTGATTTTTCGACTTTCTGCCTCTGAAAATCTTTTGATCAATTTTCTCGAACGGTCAGTTTAGTACAGCAATGGCTTCAGAATACAATGCACAAGGGAACAGCAGTACCCCTCCTAGTCTCAGGAAGGGAGAATATCAAATGTGGAGGAACAGATTCCTTAATTTCCTCGAGCACAAAGAGAACTCCGCTGCGATGCTTGAATCATTACTTGAAGGACCAGCTGAACTCTTGATTTCAGTTGGTGGAGATCCAGAAAATAATCCTCCTATTTTTCCATAAATAAGGAGGAAAGTGCCATCTGAATACACAGAAGCTGACAAGCTCAGACTTCGTGGTGACCTCATGGCCAAAACATACCTTCTTCAAGCAATCCCCAATGAATTATATGTTCTCATAGACAGCATGCAAACAGCTAAGGAAATGTGGGATGAGATAGAGAAGCTGCTACAAGGCACAAGCATCAGCCTCAAAACCAAGAAGACTACGATTCTTATCGCTTATGACTCCTTCAAAGCAGGTCCAGGAGAACCATTGAATGAGACTTACAACAGACTTGTTCAACTGGTAAATGAACTCAGAAAAATCAAAGTATTCAGGTCCAATCTGGAACTGAATATTAGATTTTTATCTAGCCTGCATCCTGCATGGGAAAAGACAGTGAAGGATGTCAGATCTCAGATAGATTTGGACGAAATTGACCTCTGCACACTCTATGAACATCTGAAGCAATTTGTCAACGAGGTTGCCTGTGTTGAGGATCATCACACCACAAACCCCTTAGCTCTTGTAATGGAGGCTCAGCCAAGAAGGACAACCACTTCACTAAAGAAGAAAAAGAAGAAGGTGGTGGTTGAATCAGATGATGATGATGATAGTGATGATGACAAATCTGATCTAGAGGCTGAGCTAGCAGACTTACAGAAGAAGATGGCACTGCTTGCCAAAAGATTTGCTAAAAAGAACAGCTCCTCCAACAAGCTGAGAACTTCCTCCTCAAACTACAAGCAGAAGAACCATGATCAAGGATCTTCTAGGAAAGCATCATCAGCAGAAGAAGCTCCCAAATGCTACAATTGCGGTAAGCCTGGACATGTAATCAAAGACTGCCGCCTCCCAAAGAAGAAAGATGCTAACTTCTACAAGCAGAAGATGTTGTGGAATAAGCAGAAAATGCTGATGGTGCAGAAAGAAGAAGAAACTTCTGCTATGATTGCTGAGAATGAGAACTGGGCAGAAGATTCTTCTGAGGAGGAGGAGGAGGAGGAAGACAATTATGCCCTTATGGCACGCGTGGAGGAAGATGAAAGAAAGGGTGATGCTGCGATCCCCGAAAGCGAGTGCTCAACAAGCTCTGTAAGTATCTCACATACTCCTTTAAATAATCAAATGCAGTCCTTACTTGAGAAGGACAATCTAATCAAAGAACTAAAGGAGAGACTAGACAATAATCATAGAGTACTGAAACAGAATCTAGACCAAAAGTCTTCCTTAAGTGTTCAACTTGAAATTGCAAAAGATCAGGTCAAAAAGGTGTCCTCAGATTTTGAAAGCTTTGAACTTAAGATAGCTGAATTGACTAGGAAATTTGAGGATAGTGAACGGGAAAAAAGCACAGCAAAGGCTGAATGCGATTTTTTGCATAACAAGAGAAGAACATTTTTAAATAAAGTAAAAGAACTAGAGGATCTAGCTGCTAGAAGAGGTCAATCAGAACAAACAGTTTTTCAGCTTAACAGCAAACAAAAGGATGACCGATTTTACAATGCTAAAACAGGACTGGGCATAACCAACCCACGTAATCTAAAGAAAGTTAATTGTCTTCAAATCTATAACAAAGATTACATGGGACTAGGGTTTGGCGAGAAAATGTATTTTCGAAGTGATGAAGAAAACGCTAAAGCAGAAGAAGAAAAGAGAAAGATTCCAAAATCTGCGATTTCTTGTGATTATCCCTCTGTAAATGAAAAACAACTTTCACAAGAAAAACCTACTTCCTGCTTTAGTGAATGCCTTGACCCTTATGCTAAAGATATTCCTCACATAGGACACCCTCTAGACCCTCCCCCAAGAGTAGGTATTGCTAAAACTGGTGAGGAACCGTGTATTTTTCCCATGGCTCAAAAGCTCAAAAACCTACAGAAAACTCTTGATAACGAGAGAGAGAGATTTGAAACTGAAAAGAAAGGTTTTGAGCGCAACTGGCAGGAACTTCTTCAAAAATTTAATGATTTGAGTGAGCAGTATCATGCTAAAACAGACCCTTCTACGACTAAGCCTGACACCTCACACACCTCACATGAGAAAAACAATGCTTTAAAAGGTTCGTCCACTCAACTCTCTTCTCCTTTGTTTACAGGGAATGAAGTGAATAAGGAAGGAGAAGAGAAGAATGAGTGGAGGAAAAAGAGGAAGGAAATCGCAGAAGGCAAAAAGAAAGTTTTTGAGAATAATGCCAGTCCTAGATCTAGTTCTAGTTTGTACTCTAAAGTTAATTGTAATTCTGTCTCTACAAAACAAACTTCTAGTAGTTCAGTCTTGAGTCCCAAGCTGAATATTTCTGAGACATCTTCTAGACAACGTTCTATTTATAATACAAGTGTTGCTTATGGTTATTCTGTTCCAGATCCCCATAATTATGAATGTGATGTGAATGTTGTTAAATCAAAGCCTCTCAGAAAGCTCAAACCTGAAAAAGAAACCAAGAAAGGAACTTCTAAGGGAACGTTTTGTATTCCTGATATGAAATATGCCCTTAGAGTTCATTCTAGGAAACATCTTAATCGACTTTCTAAGGAGGAGATTTTCAAAACCAAACTTAAGAAACAACCGTTCAATCACAAAGCACCTGTCTACTCTCCTCCTAAACCTAAAACGGAAAGGTGGGTCCCCAAGATAAGACCCATCAAAACTAAAACTGAGAGGTGGGTCCCCAAGATGAGACCTACCAAAACTGAAACAGATAGGTGGGTCCCCAAACGAAGACCCATCCAAACTGAAACTGAAAGATGGGTACCAAATCGAAGACCCATCAAAACTGAAACTGAAGGGTGGGTCCCCAAATTTAGATCCACCAGAACTAAAATGGAAAGGTGGGTTCACAACATCAGACCCACCAAAATGGAAACTGCTAGGTGGACTCCAAAAACCAGACACACTGCAAAAGCAGATCTGGCTATTGGAAAGCCCACAAAAGATAGATCTTTTGTTGAAAGAACTGCTGACCTTGGATCACAGCTCAAAGCAAGATTTAAAAAGGTGTTTCTTGACAATAAGGAAGGACCCACTCCAAGTTGGGTACCTAAACCTGTTTGATTGTTTTGCAGGACGGTCATGTGTGGCACTTAGACTCAGGATGCTCAACCCACATGACCGGAATAAAGCACCTTTTGAGCAACTACACCAACTGCTACGGAGGCAATGTCAGATTCGGGAATGACGCCTCATCTCCTATCCTTGGGTATGGGGACGTCGTCTGTGCTAGTGTCACAATAAAAGATGTTTCATTTGTCAAAGGGCTCAAACACAACTTACTGAGCATTGGACAATTCTGTGACAGCGGGATGGAAGTGAGGTTCTTTGCAAAACAATGTTGTGTTCTTGACAGCACAGGAAATACATTATTAACGTGTTACAGAACATCAAATCTGTACACTATTGATCTGAAAAGCGTCCAATCCACCACTTCCATCTGTCTGCTGTCCAAAGCTTCAACTGAACAGAACAACCTATGGCACAGACGTCTCTCCCATCTGAACTTCAAACATCTATCAACTTTGTCCTCCAAGAAACTTGTCAAGGGGCTTCCTCTGCTAAAGTCTTCCGCTGCAAATCATTGTAGTGCCTGCAAAATGGGCAAAATGACGCGAAGCTCCCACAAGTCAAAAACCGAACCATCATCTACACAACAGTTGCAGCTAATTCACATGGATCTGTGTGGACCTATGAGAGTCCAAAGCATCAACGGTCGCAAATACACTCTGGTGATCGTTGATGATTTCTCTAGGTATACATGGACAAAATTTCTCCGTTCAAAAGACGAGGCTGCAGAAAACATTATGACCTTTATTAGAACAATCCAGAAACTGCTACAGCACAGTGTTCGAATCGTTAGAACTGACAATGGTACCGAGTTCAAAAATCAAACTCTAACTGAGTTCTATGAATCACTCGGTATCACTCAGCAATTTGCAGCAGCTAAAACTCCCCAACAGAACGGAGTTGTTGAGAGAAAGAACAGAACCCTTGTTGAAGCAGCACGCACTATGTTAATCCAATCCAGACTGCCTCACTTCATGTGGGCAGAGGCAATCAATACTGCGTGTTTCACTCAGAACAGAACATCCATCCATAAACGCTTTGACAAGACTCCATATGAAATCCTATTCAACAAAACTCCTGACATCTCTTTCTTCAAGGTTTTTGGCTGCAAGTGCTTCATACTCAATGATCGGACAGAGAGAAGTAAGCTGGATCCCAAAGCCAGAGAAGGCGTGTTCATTGGCTACTCACTGCAATCCAAAGCTTACAGAGTCTATCTCAGAGACAAGCGCACTGTCATCGAGAGTGTAAATGTTACATTCTATGAAATGGCAGACTTTGCAATCGAACATCTCCAGACCGATCCATCAACTGTTGTACCAATAGCTTCTGATAAAGCTGAACCAAACACCGAACACGACGATGTGATTCTCGACTCTCTCTTCAGAAACTTCTACGAGAACTCACAACCTCCACCCACAGCATGCACTCCAGAGACAACATCAACTCCAACAGCAAAAATTCCACTCCTCACAGGACCAGACGATGTACCATCCACACCCTCAACCCCTCAAACCAATCCCAGAGGTGTGGATGATCACGGCTTTGCTACGAGTCAAGAATCATCTCCACTACACACCACAGCTGCTCCAGAGCCTTCAACCTCATATCAGGACTCAGATCAACCAATAATTACTCCAACTCCTCTAGCTCATGAGAGGAAGTGGACGAGAGCACATCCTGTTGAACAGATAATAGGTGATCCGAGTCAAGGTGTGCGCACAAGATCAGCAACGATGAACGAATGCCACTTCGCATGCTTCTTAAGCCAGTCTGAACCATCAAAAGTCTCTGATGCTCTACTTGATCCAGATTGGGTGATTGCCATGCAAGATGAACTCAATCAGTTTGACAGACTGGATGTGTGGTCACTGGTACCAAGGCCTCAGAGAAAGACAATCATTGGCACGAAGTGGGTATTCAAAAATAAAAGAGATGAAGAAGGCACAGTCGTAAGAAACAAGGCAAGGCTGGTCGCAAAGGGATATAATCAACATGAGGGCATAGACTACGATGAAACGTTTGCGCCCGTAGCTAGAATTGAAGCAATCCGCCTCTTTCTTGCATACGCGGCACACAAAAACTTCACCGTCTTTCAAATGGACGTGAAAACAGCTTTTCTGAATGGGACTTTAGAAGAAGAAGTCTATGTAGCTCAACCTGAAGGATTTGTAGATCCAAAATTCCCAGACCATGTCTACAAGCTCAAGAAAGCTCTCTATGGGTTGAAATAGGCACCCAGAGCTTGGTACGATGCCTTGACTGAATTTTTGATCGATTCAGGTTTCTCAAAAGGAAAGATTGATACTACTCTGTTTATCAAGCGACAGAAGTCTGACATCATTCTGATTCAGATCTATGTTGATGACATCATCTTTGCTTCTTCAAATCCGCGCCTGTGCCAACACTTTGAGAAACTGATGAAAACCAAATTCGAGATGAGCATGATGGGCGAACTTAACTTCTTCTTAGGCCTGCAAGTAAGACAACTCTCTGATGGCATTTTCATAAATCAGTCCAAATACATTCTGGATATGCTAAAGAGATTCAACATAGAAGGCAAATCTTCCATGACGACCCACATGTCCCCAAACAACAAACTAGACTCAGACCCCTCCGGGAAGCCAGTTGATGCTACAAACTACAGGGCCATCATTGGATCTTTGCTATATCTCACGTCAAGCAGGCCTGACATTGTCTTCTCCACATGCTTATGTGCACGCTTTCAGGCGAATCCGAAAGAATCCCATCTGACCGCTGTTCGAAGAATTCTGAGATACCTCAAAGGCACTGTGAATCTAGGCCTTTGGTATCCCAAGCACTCAGGTTTTGACCTAGTCGGATACTCTGACGCTGATTTTGCTGGTTGCCGGATGGACCGCAAAAGTACATCGGGAGCTGTCCAGTTCTTGGGCGATAAGTTAGTCTGCTGGTCTTCCAAGAAACAGAACTGTGTGTCAACATCTACGGCCGAGGCAGAATACGTCGCGGCTGCTAGCTGTTGTTCACAAATATTATGGATGAAGACCCAGCTAAAGGACTACGGTTACACTTTCCGCCATATCCCGATTTACAATGTAGCATTATGTATAATTTATGAAAATGTGCCCTAAGTATAACAAAATCTTGCTACACATTATTTTTGTGAACCAAGAACATAAATCTAATCTTCTTTTATTATTTCCAGATCTGTTATGGTATCTTCAACTAATGATTCTTTAAAAGTTTTAACTGATTTCTAAAGATTCTATAGTTCATTCTGGTAAGCCTCGTTTCTCTTTACTAAATGATAAAATATGATTTATTTTGACCACACATAAAGGAGTTTTGTAGTAAACAGAATCAATTTATTAATTTTCCTATATTCTATAGTCAACTTCAAAATATGATTTATTTTGATCACACATTAAGAAGTTACGTAGTAAATAGAATCAACTTCATTAATTTATCCTAGAAGTTTTGTATTAAAATCATCTGTTTTTAAACAAATGTACATATTACCTTTAATATACGTAGAAGTCCACTGTTGTTATCACTTCAAAAGTTTATGTTTACAATAATTTTATGTCCAAAATATTATTACTTACTCTTTTTTTATTACTGAATGCAGGTGCATTGAGGATGAATGAAGTTTTTTTTAGCTTTTTATGAATGTAATTCGTAGGAATTGGGGCCTTAATTTAGGTGCCCTTGTATGTAATAATTATATTAGATTTAGGATTGCAGGTCAACAAATCTTCACCAGGTATGTATCCCTTAACCTCCTTTTTGTTGAACTGCTGTGGATATATACATTATATCAGAAATGACCAAAACTTTGAAGTAGCAAATAGTGTTTATATGCCAACCAAATCTGGGCATGATACATATATTTTTGTTAAATAATTTTATTATTTAAAATTCTATACTGTTTTACATAGTCCCGTTTGTTATCCTAAATTTTTTGAATAATCGGATTCAAACGCCCAAAGTCATTTGTATTTCAAAAATATGAAAATAAAACAAATGATCATCATATGACTATGATTTCAGAACTGAATGTGTGTACTAATTTTCCATGTCCAGAGTGTTACACTTTCACATGCCATGTATTACAAATGACACTATTTGCTGCTTCATGTAGAGGTTGCACTTTCACATTCTTTCAGTTTTGCTCGTTTGGCTTTTCCTGTGATGTATTGCCCAAATGTATTTGCATCTAAGATTTATCCTTTCCTGCACATTATAGACACGACCAAACAGATATACCAAAAACATTTTCAAAATTATAACAAATCCTAAGGTTAAGCATTACAGGTCTCAGCACCAAGTTTAGCAAAATTACAGTTGTAGCACGAAGTTTAGCAAAATAGAGTTAATATTACAGGCCCAAATAATAAGTTTAGCAAAATATAGTTTTAGTAGCAGAATGATTTTAGAAAAATAGAGTTCTAAGTAGCTGGTTCCTCTTCAATCATAATGTTTATGCCTTCTCCTGCTTAACTCGGATCCTTCTCTTGTTGGTGTTGATGTTTGCTGAAATTTGATCAAGCGAGTTCCTATTTACTTCATCATTCCCTCCTATCATCACTCGTTTCCCTTTTGCTGATGCAGTAGCTTCCTCCACCACTCTATCCTTGTCCTGATAAATGTAATGAATCAAGTTAAGCTAGTGGAATGATTTTTTTAATTAACTGTGACTACATTCCGAAAAATATTTAGTATCACCTTCTCCAATTCCATCTCAACTGCTTGAACTTGAATAGGCGTAACAGCATCCTCATCTTTTGTGATTAAGTCATTTGTCTCGTATCATTTTTAAACTTCCCGTTCAACTTAGGCTAGGCATAGACTCGGCGTGGGCCCCCCCGCCCCGGGAAACATATGTTTTCAACACAGTTTTTTCTTCTAACATTTTTTTAGTATACTTTTTTGTTCTAACAATTTTGGTAGTAAATTTTCAAAACATAAATTAGGTGACATGTTTTTAGTGAACAATTTTTCTATATATGAAGTTCAAATTTGGATTGAATTTGATAAATCTTTTTTAATCTGAACTTGCAAAAATACGTACTAACATTTTTGTTGGTATACTTTTTTTACTAACATTTTTGTTAGTAAATAACTCATAATTTTTTTCCAAATATGTATTTTTAAAAGTTACAAAAACTTAATTTTAAATTATACTATCGGGTTTCCAAAAATGTATTTTTGGTACTAACTTATACAAAAAATGTTCACTATTTTCAAATATGTTTCCAAAAATGTATTTTCCAACTATCACTTATTTTCAAATTATACTATCACATAAATTACAAAAATGTTAGGTTATATTTGATTAATATTTTTAATCTGAAACTTATTTTTAAATTTCTTGACCTACATTAATCCAGCCCTAATTTTTTCATTTTAGGCAATATAATTGAAGTGATAGTTTTTTCTTCTAACATTTTTGTTAGTAACTTTAGTAAATTTTCATCACATAAATTTTCTGTAGTTCTAATTTCGAGTAAACTTGATAAATATTTTTTCATCTGAAACTCAATTTTTAAACCCGATCAAGTCATTTGTCCCCTATTGTTTTTAAACATCCGGTTCGCTTGGGCTAGGCATAGACTCTGTGCGGGCCACCCGCCCTGGGAATCATATGTTTTCAACATAGTTTTTTCTTCTAACATTTTTGTTTGTGAACATTTTTTCGAAATATGAAGTTCAAATTTGGATTGAATTTGATAAATCTTTTTTAATTTGTATTAACGAAAATATGTACTAACATTTTTGCTAGTACACTTTTTTGTACTAACATTTTTGGACATAAATTTTCATCACATAAATTTAGATTTAATTTGATCAATATTTTTAATCTGAAACTTATATTTAAATCTTTATAAACTTAGGCAGCAATCACATTTTCACCATCCGTTAAACTTAGGCAGTAATGACATTTTTTCATCAGAAACTTTTTTTGTAGGTTTGTTGTTTAACCATAGTGCTATCAGCACAAAACCATGTTTAAACTGATAACTTAATTGTGTTTTATTTATATTTAAAACAATTACAACTCTCACAAATAAGAGATATTTGTTGCCTAGAATTTCCATAACAATCAAGTCTTGTGGACCCTCCTCTCTGTCTTCTCGATCCTCCATATGACAATCTCCATTCCGCAATATCTATGCAATGTCCTTATGCCATATGGTTTGAATGTATTCTTAGGAGCCCTTCAACCCTGCAAAATTCACATGACCAAATCGAACATAGGAAAATAGTTTTGAATATTTAATTTAAGCGTTAGGTCTATAGTTTAAGCCTACAACTTCAACATAGCAAAATGGAGTTAGAATTATTACAGACCCAACTCAAAGTTTAGCAAAAAGGTTTAGTACTGTTTTAAATAAACATGAAAGTTTCTAAACAAAATATTCATCAAATCATCAATCTGAGTCCTTCGTCAACAAAATGTAGCCGAGCTTGTTGTTAAGTGTCCCCTATTCCTTCTCAATCTTTATGCGGATACTCCTCCTTTTGTTGTTTCCGTTAGCCGAACACTGGTCATTCAGATTCCTCTTAAGTTGTTCCTTCCCTTCAATATGGCCACTTGTCCGATTAGCTGTTGGTGTTTCTTGGCAATCTACTTCCTTACCCTGGTCCATAGACAAAAAAAATTTAATCATTGCCTTTATACTTGACTCTAAAAAAGTCAAAAAAAGGACCACATCATAACATATATCTTTTCAGCTGCCCTCCTTTCATCTCTGTCTTGAACTTGGGTCGGTGACACGAAATCATCATCTTCAATTAAAACAGCATGTATACTAAATATATTAGTAATATGCAATGCAACAACGTTCTTGTTAGGAATGAATCATTCTCACCTTCTGTTTTGATTTACTGCTTGCAGTTCCGTCTTCCATATCGTTTGCTGTTGATCCAGTATGCACATAATACAATTGTTAGATAATGTCGTTCACACCAAACCAAAATCTTTTCAAAACATATACCTTCTCTACATCTGCGTTCTCATCCATTTCTAGTGAATGGCTGTCAATTTTGTTGTAAAGGTCCAAGATAGATCTATCTCGTATCATTGCAAGAATCCCATAAGAAACCGGGCCTTTGTAGGAACTACTTTCGTCTCTTGCTTTGATTTGAATTTTGAAGATGCCTCTTTGATCAATTAAAGCCTCTATGTCCTCTGGGAAGTGGGTTGGGTCTCCAGTTTTCTTTAAATGAAAATCGTAGTTAGTAACCATCACAAATGTAAATTAAAAGTGTTTTGAAAAAACCTTTTCAACTTCGTTCCTCAATGCTGCTGCTGTTTTACCAACAATCTCAATACATTCCCTATCACATAAGGTGAATGTAGCGTGACCTGAGTCATCCATGACACAAATTTAAACTTTGTATCTGCAAAAGTTGGCAGATTAATGTTTGTAGTTATATATAGCCTAGTTATAACTAATGCCAAGGGATCTATCTTAAGAAATCATGCAACCTCAAAATCCCCTCGGGAAGAGTTGTGTCACATGTGATGCATCTGAACCTTTCATCTTCTGGCTTGATTTTCTTGTTGCATGTTGGGCAGCTAAGGTAACACCAGTCCTTGTAGTTGTCTAGTGATACAATCTCACCAAGTAGCCAATAGGTTCCATCTTACGTACATTTCACACTTACAAAAGTTGATTATTTTTACAAATACACTGCCTTGAATCATCTTTTACCTGCGGTCCCTTTAGCAAACCAGCAATGTTTGTGATAGTAGCCTTTGTTAATCCCTAGCAGATCTTGATTTCGAGATTCAAATCTCGAGATCAAGATGTCGAGATGCAAATCTCGAGATCAAGATGTCGAGATGCAAATCTCGAGATCAAGATGTCGAGATGCAAATCTCGAGATCAAGATGTCGAGATGCAAATCTCGAGATCAAGATGTCGAGATGCAAATCTCGAGATCAAGATGTCGAGATGCAAATCTCGAGATCAAGATGTCGAGATGCAAATCTCGAGATCAAGATGTCGAGATGCAAATCTCGAGATCTCAAAAGTCGAGAAGAGGAAATCGAGTCCCTAAATGTCGAGATCCTGCAAAACGAAAACATTGATTTTTGAAAATCTGAAACCTGTTCTGAATAGCCCTGAAAGTCGAGATTCTCATGTATCAGTTTCAAGCCAAAAACGTTTCTGCAGCAGTGAAAAATAAAGATTTCGAGATCTCAATGTAGAGATCTTTGAAATATAAAAATTGCAGAAAACGAAAAAAGAGGTATGCTGCTGGATCGGTTTTGAAAGGCGAGTCCAACAGTATGATTTTTACAAAATTTCGTTCACAAACAAGATTACAGGAGCAAATCTCTACATATAGAAAAACTGAAGAAAAACAGAGCAGTTCTTCGTTAGATCCAAAAAATCGTAGACAGATCCAACCTGTTTCACGTCTTGGCTCTGATACCAATTGTTAATCCCAGAATACTAACAATCATACAACCATAGCAGTGGTAAAGAAGCAGATAGAAAGAAATCGACAAGATTAAACCCAAATCTGGTATACCGTATGAACTGTCCGCTGCTCTCCCTGGAGAAGGAGAGCAGCGGCAACCCTACTCTCTATCTCGCCTCTTTCGCTCTCAGCCTCTTTCGATTCGTTAGGGTTCCCGTAAGTTATCCTCCTTTTATAGGAGAAGTTGGCTAACTTACGGGTTACAAGGAAGCCCACGGGCTGATACACATTTGTGGCCCGTATTACACGTTTAATTAATAACTACACAAATACAAAGATAACTAACTAGATTGAACACCATAAAATATTCCCAACAGCCTTTCCTCTAAAAACGTCCTCACTGCCTTGACCCACTGAATTTGCAGTGAAGGTAGTCATTGTTGTATTATCTTCATCTGGTCCGAACTGTGCTTTGAAGTCTTTGAACTATGGGGTAGAACCATTTATTATCAATTTGGAAACATCATAAGATGTACCAACAAACACTTTGACCTGTACAAATTGAAATCTTTCATGAACCCGTAAGAAGCTTAAATAAATAACTAAAGCTTATAAAATGCTTCTAATCTTTACCTTGATAGTGTCTAGGTCTTCCCATTTGTAAGATGATGTAGATGGGTTCCTTGTTGTGAGCAGCATAAAAACCAGTGAACTGCTTGCAGTAATTGTTCCACAATGTGCATCCAATACGATTTCCGCTACAAATAAAAGAGTTTCATCATAAATGAATAGGAATCAAACTCTACAATACAATATCATATAAGATTTTGAAGATTAGGAACGTACTCTGGATCTTCTAAAGTTAGTTCAATTAGCTTTTCAGGTTTGTTAATAATGATCGGTGTTTGTACTGGAGTCTTCCCTACGTACTTACCAATTACATATGAAAAAAGCTTTGGATTAGTGGCCCAAATATAATAAAATGCGTCAATCGTTACCATGATAAAAGGCTTTCTTTATATGATATGTAAATTTACCTATCAACAATTTGTCGTTGACCACCCTTAGACTCTGGAGTGCATCAAATTGGTGAAAGTTGAACACGGAATTACGAAAAGTTTCTTCATGCAGGTCATACACCGTAGTTTTCTTGTAAAACTCCAGAACGTAGGGATGTTCCGTTGTTTTGTAGTTGTAGTAGTTATCAAGAACTAAGAAGTTCTTGATTCTAAAACACGTGTTTTCCAGCAGTTTGTTTTTGTATAGATTCATGAACGGCCTCTTTACTACAGCATGAATACGATCACCCTGCATGATAGACGAATTTTTGTTATAAAATAAAACCCGCGTTAATACATAGATATTGGAAAAATATGAGCATTCATATGAGAAATTACATCCTCATCGTGGAAAACAACTTCCATTCGTGCACCTCCTTTGGATAGGGGGGATACTTCATAAGCTCTAACCACTCTTACCCTGAGAGCCCATGTTAACTTCGTGTGGTTAACTTCCTTAATCATAGAATACAAAGAACTGTTGTTTGGGTCAGGGATTTGTTTGGTTGTTGCCATGGTGGGTTTGTAAGTGTGAACTGAGACATGAGGATCACCCATATTTATAGTGAATTCGAATATTTAGTGTTTGCAAAGAAACTGAGATTATCCACTTTGCAATAAGCCACAACCCTCCCAACCACCACAATAAATGCCACGCAACTCCATTAATGCTCCTGTAATGAATTTGACCACGATTGTCACTTAGGATATAAAGCAAAAAGTACGAAATTTTGACCAAAGCTACCAAAATCGAATTGCCCACATTTGACCCGGATTCGACCCGGTAGTTTGGGCGGGAAATATGGCAGTATGATACAATGTGTGTAGAAATGATTAAGTATAAAATCCTATTCTTGAGGGTATCTATGGCCGATGAGGGCATGGCCGACGAAGACCCGGCCGACGAGGTCACCCGGTTCTCCTAGCTTCTGGATCACATTCTGAGTAGACTTCTTTCTGGCCGATGGAGGTCATCTGGCCGACGAGGGTCCCACCAGGCACGTTATTGAGTTATTCTAACCCTATTTTTTTATAACAGAAGGTACCACGATCACCTGGTGGGAGATCGGCCACGATCTCCATCGGCCAAAAACAATTCCTCTACAGGGTTCCACCAGGCACGTTATTGAGTTATTCTAACAGAAGGTACCACGATCACCTGAGGGTCAAAAATAGGGTTGATCACCATGTATCTATATAATATAATAAAGCAAACCCCTAAAGAACCCTGTAGAGGAATTGTTGACATGTGGCAACATCCTTTGTATAAAAAATGACATTTGGCAACATAATACATTAAAGAAAAAGCTATTCAACTTCCAAAATTCTACTCTTATGTATTCCAATATTATAGAAAATTTGTTCTATATAAAATCAGGTAAAATTTTAGGTAAAATTTTGCACTCGCCGGTATTACAAAATCCAAATACTCAAAAATAAAAATAACTAACAATTTGTAGCCACTATTAAAACAAAAATATTACTCTCTATTTCTTTCTCATAAACTCTTGGAGATTCTCCCTTATTTGGGGTTTTTATAAATTGTTTCTTATTTCTTTCCAAAATATGATAATTATTACATCCTCTGTCTCATTAATTTTCTCTGACATTTCATTTTTCTTTTGTTCACTAAGTTTGTGTATCTTCAAATATTATAATGCATGTGTAGTTCTAAATCATTCTTACATTATTGTCCCTACTTTTTCATTTCAACATTAGCTACATAAACTCTTTTTTAATAGCAAAACATGTCTAATTCACAAGGTCTACCAAATCAATGTCTAAATGTAGATTATTTTTTTGTCTCATATTTATTTATACTTTGCGATTTATGTTCACGTTGTTAAATGGGTTAGCACTCCCCAATCTTACCCAACCTGTGGTAGATTATGTTTTTCATAGCTTGGATCGTCTAACTGATTAATGGTCTCAAACGATGAGAATGATCTCAAACGATGCGCATTATTTTTCATGGAGGTGCACATTACACTTATATTTAAAATAATTCAGACTTTAAATGGACATGAAAGGTTGAATTTATTTATAAAAATGCTACTACATTTTTTTATGATAGCGCATATTTCTATTTCAAATAATCCACATTTTTCAAATCTAACACTCTAGTTCATTCTAACTCTCTTTTACACGTTAAGGTGTCTTCTCATTTGAACTCAATCTTATATATATATATATATATATATATATATATATATATATATATATATATATATATATATAATTTACAATCTTCAAATCTAACCTTCTGGTTCATATATAGAAATAATGCTAGAGTAATTTATTTGAATAAATATTATATATAGAAACAATAGTTCAACAAGGGTTGTAAATTAATAAGTATATTTGAAATTTATTTTGGTAGTAAAGCAACAATATTGAATAAAATGAAAGTAAAAAATAGATGTTTATATTTTGGTTTAGTCGCAACCTACATGAGTGAACTCACTTAACCTGCAACCCGTGCAAATTTCGAAACCGGTGTGTTCATCGGATTGAAGAATGACAACTCTAACCCACCGTGAAATGAGATGAAATGGGCTAGCCGTATGGACTTCAACTCACATTGACAACTCTATTCATAGTTGACTGAATTTTCTTATAAACTCTGATTGAGGAATTCACATACAATTCATTTTCCCTGCAATTTTAATAAAAACTTTAAACACATATTTTCCCGTGCAGTGCACGGGTACACATACTAGTTGATTTATATAGCATATTCGTAGCCATTTAATCTGACCAATTCCAAAGTCATAACTCATAAGTACTCATAACCACTCAAACAATTGTACTCCGCATAAAAGTTATAGGAAGATATTAGGGTTTACAGAGACGGGCCAATGAATTCATAATACATTTTTTCGAGACCTCGAAGATTTTATTAAGAATAGAAAAGAAAATACAAGTGATGGGGGGACTAGACCAAAACCCCATCAGCAAAGGCATTCCTTCTCAAAATACATGAAAGTAAAGTAAATGAAGCTAAGTTGGGGGGTTGGGGTTGACCCAACTTAGAATAAAACAAATAGAGAACATAGAAAAGTCCAATAAGTCCAAAACCAAATATTCTATATACATACACGATAGCACACTACATATAATTTCCTTCAACACTCCCCCTTGTGCTGAGTTGTTGATAGAATTTGGTATCTGTCTTATTGCCTCGTCAGATTTCTTGTCAAGTAACAAAAACATTGTGGGAAAAAATAACCTTGGCCGGAGAAAACAAGTATAGCATCAAGATAGGCTTCTTCCATTAACTCTATCTTTATTTGATCCTTGCTTTGATCATTAAAGTTTATATGCATTGTTACCTCATTAAAAACCTAACCAAGTAAAAAAATCGAGTGGGAAAAATAAAACTTGGTTAAAGGAAAAAAGTGTAACGCAATCTAGTTGGGGTATTCCCACTCAAGTCTACATCTACCTTTAATATTTACATAAATCAAGGGTGTTAGCAAAATATGTGCATTTCAATACATGTTATTAATAATCTTAACAAAGGCACACAAATAAAAAATTATTAACTTGCTAAACCGTTGCCAATGAACAAAACTCAATAAGAAAAAATAAACATCGGCCAAAGGAAAAAGGAAGTATGATGCACTAATAACTACACGTCAATTACTTTTGATTGTGATGTAGTAATTATGTTCTTTCTTCAGCATTGAAATGTGAGATGGTGCATGCATATTATGTTGTTTCATTAAAAAAAACTTAACAGGTAACAAAACCCAATGGGAAAAAAATAAACCTTGGTCAAAAGGGAATAAAGGTACAACACACCAATATAACTGATGATAAATAAGTGTGTAAGGACTCCCCCTGAGTGAAACACATCAATAAGAATCCAACATTCACTACATGTATACTTTTATCAAGGTATTTTATACATAACACCATGATTTCTTTCATGATAAATATATACTCATTAAGAAAATATCAATGAGGTAAGGGGATACCCATCATTGGTAAAAATCAAATGACGTTACTTTGTGCTAGAGTAATACTTTTGATATTTTCAATTCATTTAGAAATATTCTTATAATCAATCATTTAATTCAATTAATAAGGGATGACTAAAGATAACACCAATAGTTTGACATAGATATCAAGTCCATTTTTGATACCATTCCACTGATGATATTCGATGTGTTGGTTCTGAGCTATTTTTAGCGAACACGTTATTGAGAATGTAATATTTGGTCGAATGAGTTTGTCAAAGTACAAACATGCGCATAATGCACTTACATAGGGATTTTTCTTCTCCCAATAACTTTTCAGTAATGGATATTTTCTAGTATCCATATTTCGACCGATCATGGGAGTGCTAACTGTAATACTTGAGATTTAATTTAAACGGATTAATAGTACTACTCATACCAACAAGGTGCATATCCTTTTAAGGAAGCTCATCACCCAAGAACTCCAAAGTTAAGCGTGCTTGCACGGGAGTAATCTTGGGATGGGTGACCCCTTGGGAAGTTTCTCAGGGCGCGCATGAGTGAGGACAAAGTGCACGGTAAAGGCTCGTGGTGGTTTGTGGAGACAGAACTAGAGGTCTAGAGTAACTACCTCGGGTCCGTGTGGGGCCCCGGGGTGTTACAAATGGTATCAGAGCAAATCTGCGACAGTGTGCTGATCCGTTGGAAAGTTTCTCAGGGCGCGCATGAGTGAGGATAAAGTGCGCGGTAAAGGCTCGTGGTGGTTTGTTGGGACAGTACTAGAGGTCTAGAGTAACTACCTCGGGTCCGTGTGGGGCCCCGGGGTGTTACACTAACAGTTTACATTAATACATGTTAATTTTGCCGGAGAACCCTTTTGGACATATGAAACTCGTGAATTAGTATTCAACCTAATTGGTGTTTAATATTAAAGCAGACCTGAGTTTCCCAAGATCCTTTATCTCAATTATGATTTTCAAGTATATAAGATTTCTCATATTTAATTATGAGTACATATTATGTCTCTATCTTCGACATACAATGATACTTGGAAAATTGAAGTTTGCTTCATTTAAAAATGTGCAGGCATAATATGTCATTCTATCCCTACTAAATCTAGTGATTACTTAGAGGATAGCCACTTCTATTTGGATTAATTTAATCCAACACTGAACGATTCAATATAATTGTACTATGTGATTTAAAGTCACTTGAATTGGGATAATAAAATCATAACAAATGCTTCAAATATATCTCTTAAATGAGATTCTATTGAGACATTTGGTAACCCCAATCTTTAGTTGTGTCTCCATTACTTTGGAGGCTACTTATAGATTAAGAAGTTGAACATTTTTGTGTTCGAAATAGAAAAGTATAACTTTTCATATTTGAATCTGGGGCGTTGGGAGAATAATTAGGACCTCATTATCTCAATACGCTTTCTAACAAAGAATTATTTTATGTCTTACAGACTTTACACTTGTTTGATTAGCACTATCATACCAAATACTTGTCTCTTTGTCAAATATTAAATTTATACCTGGATTACTTGTACACATTTAGGCCAATATTCTCATTGTTTTCGTATTGCAATAGAGTATGGTTCGATATCATCGTGCTCTATACTCCTTTAAGCAACTGTATAAATATATCGTCAGTATAAGTGTAAGGTCTATCTTTCAACTCAGACACACTCTTATTACTATTGAGATTTTAATTCTCTAGAATCATTTAGACTTTGGGGCGTCCCCCATTATTGATTCATGGACATATTTAGTCCGAGATAATCTAATGAGAGGAATTCATATGATGACGAGTATATTGGTTTGTGCCTATATACCCTCTACTATTTGACATGTTTAATTAATCGAACCATCTGGCTTCCCTCTATTCCTGAGAGCCACGACCTCAACCACAACCCCACTGTTTGTGGTTGCAATGCTTCTTCCTTTAGCATTGTGTTTTTTAATTTGAATTCAAGCCTTATAAATATATTTGGACCTAGTGTATATAATCTGATTACTCAAATGGTTTATGATAATTGATAAACACTTTTACTTCAATGTTACATTTTGAAGTCTAAGATATACATTTTGATGTATCATCGTAGTGATTCTGTCATTCAATTAGAGATTTCTTTCTCTTATCTTCCCCAGATGACTGAAAAATCAATTGTCTCACCAAAGTGATATTCCGCAAAGCGGTGTAGACATTATTTGTTAAGGTAGTAGCAGATTATTGATGGGGATTCATATCCAACATAAACTCCATTTGTCTTTTAAACCGGTTACAGTGTGATGTGGGAGGCGCATTAGGCACAATTAGTTAACAACCATATATGCATAAGTAGAATATCTCAGGCTAAGATCCAGTCACCAACTGGTATACATAAAAGTGGTTGTCTACTATTGATCTAAAAAACAAATGTGTAATAGTACTTGTAATATTGCATAATCCCATGAAAAGAATTATATATTAGTGCGCGCATAATAGATGTAATATTCACAATCAACATTCATTTAGATGTGAATTATACTGAGATCTTATTTTTCACATGGGACACGAGATGTTTTTCATTGATCTCGACAAATATGCAATACTCGTCAAGTACTTTTAATGAGAACTGTCTAGCAATAATAAGTCATATAGACTCATCAATAGTACTTTTGGTGAGCCCTTAAATGGAAAATTTTTGCTAGAAGTTTTGTAAATGCAACGTTTTTATGAAACAAGAAAATAGTTAGTATCGGGAAATTCCTACCAAACCATAACTATTTAAATGACCAACATTTTTGGTAGATAAGTTCTCATGTGTGACATTGTATTAAAATGAGATATCTATATTTTATATCATTAGCATAGAAAAGTCTCGATTCTACTATTGCCAAGGAGCAAACATTGAGATATAACTGACGTGCCTTCTACTATATTCTTAAGGCATAATGGAAAGTGAATATTTTTTCTCATACTTTAGAAGATGGATATTGATTTTCCATTTATCAATACTAAGACCAATGGTTTACATTGTGTTGGATCCAATTGCATCCTTTATTCGAATGATTAATAATCTGAGTGAGTTATTTCAAAGTTTGTATGAGTCAATGACCACTTTGACTCATAATTTTTTAAATATGCATTTTCTTTTGCATTTATTAGATGTAATATAATATTTCTATCTCACTTTTATAATGAGTTTCGTTGTGAAAATCCATTGAGGGTAGCTCGGTGGATATTGATGTCCTCACAATGTCAGAGTTCAGGAAAGCCCCACTAATGTGTATAAGGTAACTCTTGTTACTTTGGCAAGAGGCCGCTCACAAGACTTGGACCCATGACATGGTTCCATTCTATGTGAAAACCATTGTGATGAACAAATTTACAACGTAGTAAACCTTGCTAACTTCTAGATGCATTTAGAGATTAGGGGTACAATTCTATTCATTTAGATATGAAATATTTAGACAATACATTACCCTTAATCAATTATAAATGACAATGAGGAATTACGTCAATACATATACATTCCTTAATTTATTGTGTATGACACAATTGGTTAAAACACTTATTTGTTATAGATTGTAATAATTTGTAAATCTCACTCATATACTTTAGAGTGCTATGATCTCAAGCTGAATAAGGTACATATCATCCTATTGTTTCAAGTATGTGTTTCTTTGTACTCATAGGTTTTAACAAGCACATAGGGATCCATTTAATCAAGATGCACAAATCTCTGGAATTACGTCTTCATATAAATTAATGAGATAGTTAAATTAATATAAATCTCATGAATAAATAGCATTCATACTAAACTTTAAGATGAGAGATATAGTTTTTTTTGTTCAATATTAGCAAAGCTACTATTAAAGAAAAGCTAAAAAGAAATACTTGGTATTTAATACTCTATCAAATGCATGGGAAATTCATTTTCAAAGGAAAGTTCATATTCTCATCATAGAAAATTAGCCATAAGATTACATTCATAAACAATTTTCCATCAAGTAAAGAGTTAATCTCTTGTTCTTTAGAGATACTTTGTTGTTTTAAACCAAAGGTGTACAGCGAATGAATTCTTTCAATATTCATATCACCATAGATATTCCTTGGAAGTTTCTTTATCCAAGGAAAATTCTTTGTGTGTCACTATACATGATAAAAGAAAACACATAAGTTATTAACATTTGCCAACATAATTATAAACTTATTTAGTAACATAATTTACTCTATACAAGTTCTGTAGTATAAGTGTAGTGATATACATAAAAATGAAAAATTTCTTAGTATCAAATAAACTATTGTGATTTACTTTTCACACAAAACAAATATGATAGTAATATATGCTCTTGATCGTTATTGATCGATCAAATCATTGACAGATTTGTAGAGAAAAATTACAGCTTGTTCCAATAAATTCTTATTGGGATAAAATGTCATAATCGTTATTGATTGCTTTCCGAATCTGAGTATTTTAAAGTTAAGATATTCATAACTTTTGACATTTCTTGGTCTTTTAATCGTCACCATAAATATTGGTTCCAATATTAAGAAGAAATTGAATGATGGTGCTCAAGTGCATTTGAGTCTAATACAACAAATTTCAAGTTTGATTGATAAGTAGTAAAGATGACTACCTCCGGATTCTTATTTTACAAAAATACAGACTAGATCTTTGCAGTAAAGGGTCGTAGTAGTCGGAATTTATATTTTACATGCTCTCTTGAGATAAGCATTCATTACATAGTACGTTCTAGAAAAATCGTGATACTTATACATATCGTACTATCAAAAGATATGTGAATACATCACCATATAAACGTACACATGCACATATGTAAGCACTTAGTACAGTGCAGAATTAAACTTTTGTTTCCATTATGAGCGTCTTACTAAAAAACAGGTATGCTATGCGTAAATGTTTATACCTATGTGAAGTGGGAGTCATTGTTAATTCACATGTTTATACCTATGTGAAGTGACCGCAATACCCCTTTTTCTTTTAATAAAAAGTTCGTGATGCAGATTAAACATCGGTTTAATCAGGAAGCGATCGACCATTTTGGAACTAGAGGGTGCTCAAAATTATTTTCAAAGATAATAATGGTTTTCCTTTACTGTCTGTTGGGATATCGGGCACAGGCCCAAATCTCTCTAGAAGGCCCAGGTTCAGCGGAGTCCATTAGATAGGAAGCACGTTCAGGAAGCGTTGCATGGTCGTTGCCGCACGGCTACTGCCAAACGGCACAACCACCACACTTGAGTCATTTATTCTGCCATGAGAAGCTAGTCATGGGGGATCGGCCCAAGAAAATTGGCAGGAAACCTCATATTTTGTGGGAAGTGCATTTAATGCGAGAGATATGGAAGATTTTATGGTTGAGAGATCATCCATCAAAGTCTGTCACGTCACCCTCTCAGCTACTCATTTATAATATAAATACCCGCATTTATTTCATTGTAAAGGACTAAGGGGTTAGCAATTTTGTACTCACAAGCAATATACTACTCTAGCTCTTGTATTAGCATTTATCTCACAATCTGGTTTGGAGATCACATTCGATCATAATTGTGTGACCAACATATTCACTATAATACAGTTGACCGGTTGTGCTTTCTTGTTGTTCATTACTCGCATAGTCGCATCCCTTCACCTTAATCATAACATTCCAACGACACCCAAAGGAACGTGTTGGACCTTTGGACCTGGAGGAATAAACCTCATACACTCTCCGTGTTCCAAGTTGAGTTATAAAGTTTGACTTTCTTGTATCAAATAGATTCATTTTATTTACTTAATTAAGATATGAATTTTTAGTTAAATTTTAATTTTGATCTTGCAATTTTATAGATTTTTTTATGAAGTTTTTGAATAGGTAGATTTTAATTATTAAATTGAATTAATTATGAATAGGAGAGATTTAACTTTAACTTTAATTGACCAAAAAATGGTGACTATGCAAAACTATTTGGGAGGGAGGCACTATTAGATCTTAGTTCAGTTGTGCTATCATGTATTAGAGCTTACTTCTCATTTTAATGCTAACAATAAACTTTAAGATTATAATTACGTATTGATAATGATGTAATTCTCGTAGTTTCCAAGATCTAAATCTTTATTTTTAATGCTTCATGGGGTCATTTGATAAATTTTGATTGTACAGACAATAATAAAGGTAATTATACAATGGCAAGGCCCTTATCAGTGACCAAAAGCCAAGGCAATTCACATTCATTTACCACTAATTATAGACGAAGAATCTCCAAAATAAGCCATAGTTGTACCGCTAACCATTCTAAATCAAATTCAATTCTCCCAAAATAGAACCAATCCAGATCGGTACCTGGTTCTTTTAATAGACTATGAAACCGGCTCGTGACGGCCAGAGAAGCAGACATAAACCGCCAGTGTAATCCGAACCGGACATGCCCGATTATAATTATGGTTACACCCGTTTCATTGCCTATACAAAACTGCACATTTGTGTTAGTTTAGGCAACATTTGAGTCACACCCACAACACTAACTACACAAATGACAAACCCTGAAGTGACCAAAAGCTAAGACAGTTAATATCCAATGTACCACTAATTACAGACGAAGAATCTCCAGAAGCAAGCCATAGTGGTCGCTTGGAAGAACAGGTAGCATTATCTTCTTAACCTCATTCCTTGTTTTCTTTTCTTTACAATAAGACAAGCCCGAGATCCGATCCTTCCCGATCATCTCAATCTTATGTATCCTGAAATCCTTGAGACTGCACAGGAACCTGTCCAGTCTTTTCTGCAGTGACCTATTCCCGCTCAACATCTGATTCGTCTTCGTGTCGTAAGTGTACCCCACCTCTCTACTCCTTAGCTCAGACCAAGCATCAACCCATCCGTCCGTTAACGGAAACGGTCCGTCCAGCTTGTCGTCCCAGTTCATATCCCCACAAAATATAACATTTGGGTTTTTGTCAAGGAGGTTGATGGACTCCTTCGCCTGAGCCACACGTTCTTTGCTGAACATCTGGTCCCACTTAGGTGGAGTGGGGGATGGGCTCTCGAGATGGCTGGTCGCAACTACCAATCTCACTTCTTTCTCTACTTCAATCTCAGCAACACAGAGTTCTCTCATCATTATTGAATTGCCAAAAGGTTTGCAGCTAAAGTTTTTCACTGAGAGTTTCGTAAGCTGCAAAAAAAAAGTGCTTTGTAATTTTTTCCCAAGTATTCGCTAGGCACAAATTTTCATTCAGCAAATGAAGTTATAACACTCAGTGAAGAAATTCATAGATGTTGAGAATTTGGAAAAGATCCATTTAACCAGGAATGCAATCACATGAATTTATCTCAACATGGTATTCTCACCAATACAATGCCCATTTACCTAATTACCTCAATAGAAAACCAAGTCTCTGTCATTTTCGCAGTAGAATAGGAATATTTTTCAAGAAAATGACTTCTGATTTTGTGTGTGTAGGACTAGAAGAGCCATTGACAGAGATTGTTTTAAAGTTTGGGACCAGGTAATGTTTTCCTTAAGGAATATATTACTGTGTTCTGTAGGGTCTATTTGAAAATTGGAAAATACTATGGAATGAAAATATGGAGTAAAATAGAAAGGATAATCGGCAAGAGGGGATTTGGGGGCATTATAGTTAGATTCAAGCTCAATGACATGCTTATACATTTGTCCAAAGGCAATATATTTGTTGATTTGCTTCTTTATTTATTTCTATTATATAAAAACTACAAAATCCAAAAGCATGTTAAAAATTTAATTAATTAATTACATTCCATGTGCACGAATAAGAACCGCGTATTAACCTTGTTTTTAACGAAAACTATTTCTTCCATGTTCCACGAAATTTTATTCCTACACCATACTTTTTTAACAAGTTTTTTGGAAACAAATGGAGCACAAGTCTGAGATATTACATGTAGAATCACAACGTTGAGGCCTTATATTTAAAAAACAGCAGAACAAATTACCTGCATACAGAAGTATGGCCTGGAAAATGCCAAATCACTAGGCACAGAGCAACGATACACCTTCCACCATCTACAACCCTGAAAGATGTCGTAAATTCTGGGAGTAACCTCCTGCATATGAAAATTAATGAACATCATGTCCAAATGATTTTAAATTTGCATTGATTTCTTGTACAATACTACAATAGTGGGCATATTAAGACTTGTCCACATCAAGATGATCATTTGAGTTTAATGAGATATCATACAATATTAATATTTCGGATTTCATCCTAAAAGCTCAACCTAGTTATAGAAGCAATACAATGGTTTATATGTTAATTTTATATTCTAATAGAACAACACAAAAGAATATGGATTGTGGAAATACCTGAAAACATATGATGTCTGGGGAATGCAACTTAATGAGATCGCTTATAGCTTCCATACGTTTATGCAATTCCAGGTCTTCACGAAACCAAACATTGTATGTCAAAATTTTCAGGGCCCTTGATTCCCTCTTATCCAAGCATGTACTGCTATGTGCTTGTTCTATATCATCATCTGAGATTCACAAAAGCAATAGTTCTCCATCAAACATGAAGAAAAAGAATGAACAAAATACAAACCGAGTTATTCATTTCCTCGTGTATTAAGAAAGACCAGCAAGGTACCAGTAAATAAATAAAAAGTTGGGATTTATTTATCATAGTAGCATAAAATCAGAAAGGGAGTTCTTGATGGAAATTATACATACGCAATAATGCTGCTGAACACTTCAAAAAACATCTCATAATAAAATCAAATAAGAAGTTTTTTATAAATTTTTCCATCATTTGCAATGGAGCCAAAGATTCATTATTTTTTGACTTGAGATTATGATAGAATAAAGCAAAATGGCTCACTAAACTGTCTGCGCTTCTTTATTATGGAGCAGCAGTCAGTCCATGCAATTTTGGACGCGATTTTCACTATGGGTCATCCGGAAACAGTCTCTCTGTACTTTTTAGTACAGGGAAAAGACTGCGTACATCCGACCCCCTTACCCCACCGTAGGTAAATGAAAATGATGAGGAAGTTTTTTATAAAGCAGCTCATGATAATCTGAGTAAACTAGATTTATACTGCTCCTTCATTATCTGCTTATCCAGACTAATCTATTAATGGCCAAGATAAATTCACCCAATGAATATGCATTATAATAATCTGAATCAGAAAGATCACATAAGCTCTAAGTTCAGAAAATCACTACTACACATTTGTCTCCGAAAATTTGGATACTTGAAAATGCTTTATGGGAAGGGCAAAAGTGATCAAGAAAGTCGTTTTGTAATGCTTGGCTTTACACTTTTACCTTGGAATGTGAAATATGATTACACTAAAAACAAGTTAACAATATATTTAGATTCCCTAGAATTCTTTTTATGTAATAGACGTAAGTAAGTAAGTAAATAAGTAAGTAAATAAATAAATAAATAAATAAATAAATAAGTGAAAATTGCATCAACAACTATCTAGAATAAATATAGAGCTATAGCCTATGACTATCTTGAACTTCCTCCACATTTTCTCTCCAAATTTCCTTCTATGTTTTCCTTCCTGTTTCTTTCCCTGGTATTTTCCTCCTTTCAAATTCCAAACTCATCCAAAGAGTTTCAGTCAAAGCCAACATTCACCTGCCAATTAAAACCATAGGATCTCATTATCTCAACTTACTTAGTGGCTCATTGACAACACTTTTGCCTGTATTGACATCCCTGAAACCACCCCCATCATCATCTTCAACCACAACTTGCTCCACCAACCTTTTCCTCTTGGTTCCACCTTTCCCAGCCATTGACTCGTCTGAAATATCCATACCCGACCCGTATACCGTATCAGACATAGTGGTTTCATCATCTTCAACCTCAATCGGAGCTGATATCCCGGAATTTTGGCAAGGTCTCAACGGCAAGAAAACGGTTCCCACAGATTGCGGGTCATCGTCGTCTTCAGTGTCAAGGAGAGTGGAAAGCGAAGCCGCCGGGGCTCGGGTCCCGCATGCTTCGCACCGCTGGGAGGGGAAAGGGTTGAGGAGCGTGCAGGCCGTGCAAGCCCATTTGGGCTTTGACGGCGGTATGGACGCCGGCGATAGGCAGATTAGACAGGTGGATTTTTGAGAGGGAGGATTGATGAAAGTGCAGGCTGAGCATGACCAAGATGACATTTTTTTGGTGGTGGAGAGAACAGAGAAGGTTTTCTTAAGAGGGTTTTGGAAGGATATCGAAGAGGAGACACTGATTTTGACCACTAAGGCCATGACCATTTTTGAATGCGCTTTTCATTTGCTTTCAGAGTTTCTAGGCGGCACACGTGCGGTTTTTTCTTCCCCTGCAAATAAAATACTCCGTAATAAACAAAAATTGTTCTAAATAGAAGCAAAAAGTTTTTTATTCTCTGAATAAGACTAATCTGTCAATTTTGAAAGAAAATGTGATGTTTTAAAGCCTAATAATACCAAATTTGACAGAAATTTACTCCTATTCAAGGAATAAAAAACATGATAGTCCTGTTTTGGAATTTAAAAACTTTTTTACTCCTATTTAAGGAATTCTCCCGATAATAAATCCTTTAAAAACGGGTATTTGAGTACTCTAGTGCATTACTTCCATTTAAATTTTTCATTCAAAAATAACATGATTATTTAGACGATAAGAAAATAATTTTTTTTACATATGTTAGGAAATAGGTTTGATATATATAATATAAGATAATCAGATAATTGATAATAATTTTGATATTATAGATGGATTATTTTTAACATTTGAGTATTAAGTTACTCTGCATTGTTTAAAATGGCTAATTATTTCTTGAAATACAAAAAATAAGAATTTTTAAATGAAATATTCGAAAACGCAATTGAAAATTTTATATTGGAACGAAGTACTACATTCGTTCCCATATTAACTTCTAAATGGGTTTGGCACAAAGTTTAAGATAGTGGATATTGTGTGGTGGAGAGTTGTGCAGAGGAGAGAGAAATGTGTAAGAAATGTTGTGAACCACAAATTCTTTACCAAAAAGGGAAAGTGGAAGTTTTAATTGGAACGGACGAAAAAAGAAAGTTGAGAGTTTATTTAGGAACGGAGGGAGTACTATATATCTAAAGGTGGGGACATCAAACTCAATTGAAAAATGGAAACTTTTTTTAGTTAATTGTACTAATAATATTTTCAAGTTTATAATAAGGATAGAATGGCCGATAGCACGGTTAAATTGCCCGATAGAAATATGTTATTCATGTCGCTTAAGTGAAGAATAATTATTGTGTGGGCGTGTATATGTACAATATTTTCCGATTTGTTGAACTATTAATATGTAAATTGTGAAGAGCTAACATGTTATTCGCAAGTTCCGCCGTGCACATCGCCGCAGGCCGCACGCCCTGATGCCCCTTTTCTGGAACTGTGCCGCTCGACCGCTCCTACTCGTTTCCTCTCTGGATTCAGCCGCAGCTAGGGTTTTGACCCTCATCTGCGTAAGTTCTGCCGCAGTTAGGGTTCTTACCCTCGTCTGCGTAAGTTGGGGTCGGCGAATCTCTTCGCTCGACGTTGGACGATACAGGGACGGATTCCGCAATCAAGGATTGGAGCAGCGAAGACCAAGTCCAAATTTGATTGGGTTCGTGCGACTAATCCGAATTGAGATGTGGAGACTACTCGTACTTGGATCGGTTTTGTTCGTGCAGTACCTTGGTCAAGAGAAGGAGGCGATCCACGGGCAGATCGAAGTGATGAAGGAAGATAATAAACGGATGAAAATCCGTCCCCCTCCCGAACCACCGCCATGGATGAACTATGGACTAGGGTTTGGAAGTCTGCTTTGCTATTTCCAGTTTTTTATTTTCAGTCCAGATTATTTTACTAATTCTATTTTGCTCTTTTTAGGATAAACAATAAGGGGGGTAGAATGACGCTTTGTTTTGTTTTATTTGATAGATTTCTTATTGGAGGTAATCAGGCTGATTCAGCCGCTAATAGTCTCGAAGCTCTCACATTTTCAGCAATTAGTCTCCTCTTTTTGGGGTAGACTATTCTATGTCTGGTCTAGAAGTGAGGGAGCCGCTGGGCTCTTGGTCATTTTGGGATAGAGGGGTTACTTTATTATTGGCATGTTACCTTATTGTACTGCGAGTTTGATTTTAATATAATATGTTAGTTTCCTGTCAAAAAAAGAGCTAACATGTTAATTAGTTACAGTATTTGATTGATATTCTATTATCATTTTTCTTCCTCTATTTCAATTTATGTTGGAACTTGCTTTATGAATGTTGTTGATATAAAAATCTAAAATGTGTTGTATGTGAATGGAATATTTAACTACCGACAGTTTCTCTCAAAAAGACCTAGTGACACTTAGGCCGAGTGGTGAGTAGATGATGACTAATTACACTCCGTCTCCCTCCCTCTTTCCTATGGAAACTAACGATCCAACATTTTAACGGTCTTCTTATCATAATCTCATCTTTTCATTATTCAGAATAATTCAACCTTTGCACCCCATCTTCATTCAATGATCCCTGACCAGTTGATGACATGGTATTCCAAGTTATTTTCTTATCTTTGCAAAATAGTATGTGACCATCAAGTGAGATTTATGGTATAATATATTACAAAGATAAGAAAATAACTTGGAATAACATGTCATCAACCAGTCAGGGACCATTGAATGAAGATGAGGTGAAAAGATTGAATTATTCCTAAATAATGAAAAAGTGAGATCATTGTAAGAACACCGCTAAAAGGTTGGACTATTAGTTTCCATTTTTCCCTTTCTTGTTTTACTTATTTCATTTGTCCCACTAAATTTGATTCGCATCATATTTGGTACTACTTAATATTTAGATTATTGTAATTCATTCTTACTTTTTCGTACTTCACCAATTCAACACCAACTACATAATTCTAATTTTCTTAATAATCACAACATTTAAACATTTAAGTGATAGTATAAAGTACTAGTTTACAAAGTCAATATATCAAGTGGAGCTTTGACAGGCTTCAATTTTTATAGGAAAAAGCCATTTGTACACTCTTTTGTAGACATTTGTTGTACACACTACACACCCTAGTTGCCTATTTACACAGGCAGTTCATTTCGAACCTCCGGTGTATACAACTATACATGCAATTAGGCAATATGTACAACAAAAGTGTACAAAAAAAAAAGTGTACAAGCAGCATTACTCTTTTTTACGTAATATATACCATTGTAGTCTTCAGAGGTCACACTCCTAGCAAATGTATACATGTACTCTAAAATAAGATACACAACTATACCTGGTATTCGCTATATATAAAACGTTGTAGAAAAAAATGCAACTCATATAAATATTGTTATAAAGGAGCAACACAAACAGAAAATTATCATAAATTAGGAAATTGTGATTTTTACAACTGATATACAACAAAGTAGCAGCCTCATTGCCAAAATGGTGGTAGTTTATTCATATCAACTTCCCCATGAACAACATGTGAATGGAAGAAAGCATAAAAATCAGAAGGATAAGAATTGAAATCAACTGCATTAATCTCTTGAGTCTCACCTTCCAACTTTCTTCTGCTTATTGCTGTCTTCAACTTTTCCAAGAATTTTAATAAATACAAGATTTTTACGAATGGCCTCATCTAAGTAAAAAACATCTATCTGCAAACTAGTATTTGTAATATTATTATTAGTCCATTTAAAAAAAATCCAATGAAGAGGAAGATGCCTAGTAACACATCATTAGTACCTGAAAAAATTTGGTCACAGGTGAAATGAAAAAGACTTGGAACAGAAGACAGCACTCCAGAGAAAGAGCAAGGTGTATGAATTTGTTTGGGTGAACCTCAGTGTGCATGCACCACTTGTTTCCGTTGAGTTCACTATCATATGTTTTCCATTTTTGCTTTCATTCTTACTGCAACCAAACATAAACGGGTTTAAAGGCAATTAGAATAAAATCATGGGGGGTCGGTATTTGGGTCCCTCAATTGTTCTCATTTATGTAGTGTAGTCCCTCATTGTCAATTGGGTGCAGATCACTCCCCCAAATATTGAAAAAGGAATCAATGAAGTCCCTCACAAGTAACACCATAGATATGGAGGATGAACTAATTCAACTTGGGCATCTTTTGCATTTTTTTAGAAGCATGTGTATCCTTTCCTATTGTCTTGTAATAATAGCGTTAGCATTATGGTGTGAGAGACTGAACTGAAAACTTTTTATAATTGGGGGAATGAATTATACTAAACCACAGGATCCAGAACAATTGAGAGGCCAAAATAAGACATTTCTCTCTGACTTCTTTCCCCCAATATATATGTATGGACTGCATTCTTTTGGTACTAGAGATATAGAAACTTCATTCACCTTCCAGGAAACACACAACTCCCATGACCTGCAATATGTTGCCCACAATGGGAAAACAAAGAAAAAACAGTTAAGATGAAATTCAAAATGTACTGAAGCCAAATGCTTGAATAAATACTACCTTCGTCCCAATAAAGAAAAGAGTCCACTGTGAAAAATTATTTTGTCCCAAAAGAAGGGTCATATTTGAGCAAATAAGCTAATTTTTAGTATATTTTATGTAATATGTAATATTTTAAAATACGATTTTTCTAATGTGTGAAGACTGCACAGGGCACATGAGAGCGCATAGTGTGCTTCACTCCCAAGTTTCTAGAAACCGTCTGAAACTTTAATAAAATAAATAAATGTGATTTTAAAAATCATATGATTACCACTTATCAGTTATCACTCATACTAAAAGTCTAAAACATCTATCACCATTATCAAAGACAAATTAAGAAAACTACAAGTATTACATAGTCATTTATTGTTTCTTATCATGAGTCATAAGGGCGCATGTTAGAAAACTTTTACAGAAGGGTCCTAAACAAGTAAACTTTAGTTAACACTACAATCACATTTAAAAATATATTTCTTTTTTGGAAAGAAATATATGCTTTACAGCATTTCACTATATATACTAAAATCTCAACCACATGTTTTAATTTTTCAACCACTTAATTAATAATTGTGTCAAACCAAAGTAGGACACATAAAATGGGATGGAGGTAGTACCTTACTAATATAAAGTCGTATTTGGAGATACATGACTCTTTTTCGGAACGGTGTTAATACTATATTTGGAAATGACATCAGCATAAAAAGGGGAATACAGTGACTTGGCATCATCCTAAACATCAAATTCATTGATTACTAATTCTATATATATTACATGGGAAACTATAAACTACTACTCATGATACATGAACCAATAAAAGCAGCATGTGGGACTTACTTGGATCAGTGGTGGTAATTGTGGCTGCACCTTTGAAGTCACAAGAACCGGCATCTTTCCCTTGTCCTTGGTAATAGCTATCAAACGCATAAGACGCGTGGTTCTTAACTCTATTGGGCCGATAACAGCTCTCCCCGGGCTGGATTTCTGAACAATTAGCTTTCCCAGGCCCACAAGCCCAATCTAATGCAGCCTGCAAAGTCCACTTATCAATCCCATCCATGGCCACACAATACGTTTTATTTGTCGTGTCACTAGCCAAGAATGAACCACTTCCAGACATATGAAGCAAGTAAGCAGGCGACGAATTCCCATGAAACAAACCCCAGTTAGCCTCAGAAACTGGAGGTGATCTCAAATCCTCATTAAACAGTTCATATATATACACATCAGAAGTAACTTCCGGATGGAGAGGTGTCCCTGTACGATCAAGAACGTGCTTGATCAAATTTGAATTATAAGTGTCAGCATTGTTGATTGTGGCATAGGGCTCTTTAGAATCCCCCTTTGAAGGCCATCCTGTTTCAGTGACAAGAACCACCACATCTGTAACATTCAGATTCCTCATAGAGTAATACACAGAATCTATCATTGCATCAAACACATTCGTGTAGTGAAGCAAAGTGTTGGGGTCCACCATTTCCTTTGAAGGGCTTAAAGGCTTGAAGAGTGAATCCTCCAGGAGGACAACCCCATTGTTCTGCATAAACACATAGTAAGGGTACAAATTCATCATCAAAGGAGACTGGGTCCTAGACAGAAACTGCAGCAATGGAGAAATAACTGAGGTTAGGGTTTGATTGAAAAAGGCCTGAGAAGGAGGAAACGGGTCTAAGACAATGGAAGCCGAACTCGGGGTCGAAATCTTGATCTGTTTATCTAAACCAGAAGCCACCAACGCGGCATAGAGCGACTCAATTGCGGGCATGAGCATAGGAGATGAGCTGGGGACAGTGGTGAAGACTTCATCTCCAACTGCAATGGCTGTGATTAGGGTTTGTGGGTAATAAGCGGCCACATTGCGAGCAATCCAAGCAGAAGCTGTGGAATTGGAGGAACCTATGGCGAGAAGCTGATTGTTGGGGACACTTACAATAACCCTAATCTTGGTCTTGGAAAGTGCCTTGAGAATGTCAGGGTTAGCATCGTATAAACGAACGTGGGTTATCTTCTGCAAGTGCAGAAAAGACACAAAATCCGGCGGAGACATGAAATTCGAAACATCTGTGCCTATATTTACCCCCACAAACGGCTGCTGCGGTTCTTCTTGGACTTGAACCTGAGCCTTCAGTTCTGCAAAAGATGGAAACTTTGTAAACAGAGGAAACAGAGAGGGGGAGGGGGGATGGAAACAGAGGATTGGATGCTACCTGGAAGTCGGCGGTGGAAACTTGATGCGGAAGAGGATGCGAGAGAAATGAGGGCGACGGAGAGGAGGAATAGCGGGGCGAGCTTATAAGATTTTGCCATTAATGGAGAAGTTTAAGAATCTGTCTGATGAGTATCATCTTGTGGGAGCTGAGCTAGCTCGGAAACGAGCTATGTGCCTGCTGTTTTAGGTATGGTTTTTGTCTGTACTTGTGTTTTGTTGAAAGATCAAAGACGAAAAATGATTGAAGTGAATTTTTAAGTTTCCCGTGAGTCATGAATCATGATTTCCTTTTTGTGATTCCCCTTTTGTGAACGAGTTTTGCGGAAGTTTGTTTTGTGATAGTAGTTCTAATCTTATTTGATCTAGTACCTCCATCCCATTATTTACTTCGGTAGTACAAATAGACGCACATCAAGAAAGTGAGTTTTGTGTGGTGGAAAGTTGTGCAAAGGAGAGAGAAATGTGTAAAAATTGTTGTGAACCACAAATTCTTTGTCAAAAAAGAGAAATGAAAGTTCTTTTTGGGACGGATGAAAAGGGAAAGTTGGAAGTATTTTTAGGGACGGAGGGAGTATATTTTTCTGATCTCGTCCAATGAGCCTTTTCAATCTTGTATGATCTGATCTGATTTGAATTTTTCTGATCTGATTTGATCTGATCTGAATCTTTCTGATCTGATCTGAATCTTTCTTATCTGATTTGTATATTTCTAAAATTATAATTATAATTAGTATAATTATAATTTATAATTATAATTAGGGAAAACTATCAAAAAAGGCCCTCGTACTATATCGAAAAAGTCAATTAGATCTTGGTACTTTAAAAACACTCAATTAAGCCCTCAAACTTTAAAAAAAACTATCAATTAAGCTTATTCACCGGTTAACTGCCGGTTTCCCGGTCAACCATCTGTTTCCCTTTTATTTTCCTTTTCTTTTTCTTTCATTTTGTTCTCTGTCTTGTACTCTTCTTCCTCGCATGGCACGAATTCGAGTTGATGGCAGTCACCACACACGGGCCACATGGCAGTCCATGGCAGTCACGACACATGGCGTCCACGACCAGGCGGCGAATGACAGGGTTTCTCTTTTGAGCATCCGACGTCATTGAGATTTTCTTGCACACGACGAGGGCTTGCTTCCTTAAATGGTGAATGGCAAACTGTTCCTTGTCCCAAAGCTCGTCCCTGACGAAAATCACAGACAGTGGTAAACGAAGATGCTAAACGAAGATGGGAAGGGAGGCTTGCTTTATGGCATAGCAGCTTTTATGGATGAAATAAAACAAAAATAATGAAACATCCTCTCTTGTAATCGCCGGAAAAGATGGCACCAGTAGTTGAATAGATCCCGGCGTCGTCCAACGCAAACCTCCCTAGTCCCTTACTAAACCATTAAAGCTTCCCCCTCTCCGGCGGCGATGAAGGTCGAAGCTAACCCCTCCCGTCTGGAAGCAACGATGCAAGGCCCACTCTGTCCGCCAGCAACAACGATGGACCTGATCTGGAACTGATTGGAAAATCAAGTAGCGGGGAAGAGTTCACATGGCAACAAGAAGCCAAGAAAGAAACAAAGAAAAAAAATGGAAACCTTAGTAATTGCCACGTGGGTTAATTAACCGGGAAAACAGCTCGTCACCTGTAATCTAGCTGAATTGATCGTTTTTTAAAAGTTTAAAGGCTTAATTGGATGTTTTTAAAGTACGAGGATCTAATTGACTTTTTCCATATAGTACGAGGACCTTTTTGACAGTTTTTCCTTATAATTATAATAGGTATATTTATTATTATACCCATTACAATAAATATAATTAAAGCTACAATTATAATTGTAATTATATATTTAACTGTAATTACAATTATACTACGTAATATTTATTTCTATAAATATTATTCTAATTACTCCATATAATAATAGTAATAACCATATTAACAAACACAACAACTATAATAATACCAATAATAAAAATAATATTAATAATAATAATCATAATAATAATAATTATCATAATAACAATCATAATAATAATAATAATAGTAATAATATTATTAATCATAATAACAATAACAACAACAACAACAATAATAATAATAATAATATAATAATAATAGTAATAAGAATACTAATAATGATGATGATGATGATGATTCAGGATGGCAATGGGGGTAGGACCCGTGGGAAATCATCCCGCGGTTCCCCACGGGCGAGTATGGGGATGGGGGGTTATTTCCTCCTCCCTTAAATATGGGGCGGGTGATGAGTTGTGCACCCCTCACCCCATCCCCGCCTCGTCCCCCGTATATACATACATATTAATAATTAATAATAATAATCACAATAATAATATTATTAATAAGGGTTTTTTACAAAAGTATTACTAAAATAATTTTTTTTATACAAATATGACTATTAATTACTACAATGTACTATCATAGTAACCCAAGTTTAGAAATTGAACATAAGTTTCTATAATTTCATTGCTACCCTAGTCACTGGTCACATTTGTGTAAACAATCTTCATTTTCATCATAACTATGTAATTACTAATACGAAGTAATTAAAATAGCATGGTGACCCGGTGGGTTTAGTTGTTTCCTATCCAATGGGTTGTGCCTAGTGGGTCTATCTAATTCTTGTTTAACAACTCAGCTATCTTGTAAAATTGGTTATCAAAATCATATAAAGTAAAATGAATTTGGGAAATTATTAAGTGATATTAGCTTAAACGCCTCAGGCAAAGTGTGAATGTTTTCTTCTTTTACTATTATAGTGCATTAATTCTTTTCTTATGAATGTCATCTTTATGATTATAGTTAGAGCTCTTAAAAAACTGATGACCATAGGCCGTCCTAGATGTTGTCAAATGACCATGGTTGATTGAATGAAGGGCTTAGGAAAATATTATAGAGCTAATCAATACTAATAAAGTATTTGATAAAATGACTAAATCAAAATGTGTATAATGTATTCGAGATTTGAAATGGCATGTAAGATTACATTGACACTTAAAAACTAAAATATTTTTTGGATACATACTAGAAGTGTTATTTGATTTTTGAAAAATTGTATGTGTCTAAAATAGTGTTAATTTTTGACGAATGTTTCCCTCGTTGGGTACCCGTGAGATTTGCAGATCAGGGCGGGGGATGGGACGGGTCGAATAGTAGTGGAGGATGGGGCAGGGGTGGGGGCGATTTTTCAGACACGGAGCGGGGGATGAGGGAGTGAGCCCCTGCCCCAACCCCGCCCCATTCTCATCCCTAATGATGATGGTTGTGGTGGTGGTGGTGGTGGTGGTGATGATGATGATGACGACGATAATGATGATAGTGATAGTGATAGTGATAATTATAATCAAACAATAATAGAAATAATAACAATAATAACACCAACAACAACAATTATTATTATTATTGAACTTTTCTGGTCTGATCTGAATGTTTCTGATATGATCTGAATGTTTATGATCTGATCTAAATGTTTCTGATCTAATCAGAATGATTCTGATCTGATCAGAATAAAATAAAAAGAACTAATAAGTAATAAGAATGAGACAAATAGAACAGCTTCTGAGTATATATTGGACATGTTTGGTAAGTGATTGATCAGCCATTTTTCACCTTATTTGGCCAATTTTAGTTGGTTTGACCAGCTGAATTGTCAAAACTTATGTTTGCTAAATACTTTCTCCGTCCCTTAAAACTTTATCATTTTCCCATTTTGGACTTTCCAAAAAACCTTGTCACTTCCCTTTTAATCAATTATTTTGTGGTTCATGTTATTTCTCTCTCCTCTGTACAAATATCAACCACACAATTTGAATTTTATTAGTCTACCTGCCGATCAAACTTGGAAAAGTTTTAAGGGACGGAGGTAGAAGCTCATAAGATTAGATGATTGCTCTCCAAAAGCTAAGTTTCAAAACGCTAGTAATAGCAGCGTTTTTGCTTGGCTGGATGCTATGTAATTATTTAATACTCCCTGAGGTTTTTAATTAATTTTACACTTTTCTTTTTGGACCGTCCCATATTAAACTTTACACTTCCTTATTTGCCTTATTTGGCAAACAAATCTACATCAAATAATGCAAAATAGTGTGAAAAAAGTGTCAAAAGTGTCAAACTGCGTTAAAACAGTGTACTCGATAGTAAAATTTACCTCTCAGTCAATTTATTTCTTTAATATGTGTGAAGTCAAATTGTAAACTTAATTAAGAAGCGGATGGGGTATATATTTAAACTTTCATGCTACTTCAATTCCATTTGGCGTTTTGTCTTCTGTGCATCCAGTTAAAAGTTTGACGAGTACAAACTACAAACCACGCATCTTTAGAGGCCGTTTGGCAACCCTCATTTTCGGCTTATCAGGCTTATCAGTCAACTTTTTTATCAAACACGTAAATTTTGTTTTCGCGTGCTGAATTGTGTAATAAGCCGAAAAAATAAGGTTGAAGTTACTTTTCTGACTGTATTGGCTGAAGTTACTATAGATGACCATTTTAGCTATTTTTACATATAATTTTTTCTTTATTTTATTAATAAAATATATTTTAAAAATATTTTTTTCTTGTGTCAGCAGAATCAGCCAATGCAGTCACTTCAGCCAGAATTTAATAAATTTCAGCAGAATCAGTCAGAACAGCCGATTTTCGTGCTGCCAAACGTGCTCTTAATCTTTATAAACTCAGTGTTGCTAGTTTATTTCTTTATTTATGCATATGCATAAATAAATAGACTTGATTTTTTTAATCCATATTATCCACATTAAATTAAAATGTTTGTTTCCATTTATTTTATTTTTCATGCAATTTTATGATTTTTATCTATCAATTTCTAAAATTTGAACGATGTATACTCTATATCTAAATGTAGGTAATATGATAGTATTATTTTTATAAGCAATAGTTAAAAATGCAATGAAATAGTAATGTCCTTATATGTCATTTTACAATCAAACAGTCATTCTTAAGCAATTAATTTACCAAATATTTGATGACAACAAACTAACATAATCAATCAACCAAATTAGTTGACACTTTAGCTATTGTCAATCAGCTCTCATAACTAGTAAACAGCTAACGGCCGATTGCCAAACAAGGCTATTGTACTACTATGAATAAAAACCTTTTGCAAAATCCAAAATTCCACGACTCCAAAAATCCCAAAATAGCAATGAACACCTTTTGCAATTTTTTTAAGGATAATAAAACATATATGGAGTATTAAAAAACGATCAAAACAAGAATTACAATTAGTGAATAACTCAATCTATATCATCTATCTTCTAGCAAAAGACACTATTTAGATTCAACAATAAAAATCCTACAATCAGGCTTTGAATCGGGCACATCCAAAGAATCTGCGCTAATTGTTGATCACTAAACCGACTAATGGGGTTATGGGACTAGGCCCAGAGCCTAATCGGCCCAGGCCCCGAACTTGGACCAGTAGGCCCAAGCCCAGCAACCCAGAGCTCGAGTCGGTCCAACCGATCAGGCCAATCAAGGAGCGGAAGCCCAAGAGAGCCTGTCGTCCAGTCCAGCGGGGGAGCCTGCCTTCCAGCCCGGCCAGGAGCCTGCCTTCCAGCTCAGTCAGGAGCCTGCCTTCCAGCCCAGTCAGGAGCTTGCCTTCCAGCCTGGCCAACGGCCTCCCTTCCAGCCCGGCAAGGAGCCTACCTTCCAGCCCGGCCAACGGCCTGCCTCCCAGCCCAGCGGAAGCCTGTCGCACGAGGAGCTCAAGCGTTCTGTCTGCCAGCCAGGCCGACCTGCCAGCCAACCAGAAAGAGTAACGGCCAACAATCAATGCACTATTATTTATGTATTTAATTCCGTATTAATGTTGTAATTAATTTAGTCATCATTATGTTCGGCAGTTACCATTTGTAATCGCCTATAAAAGGCAATTCAAATTTCAAATAAAGATATGTTATTTCTGGCTACCGAAATTCCCTTTGCAACTTTCCTTATTCATATTACTTTCTTGATTCCTGCTTGAGTGTCGTACGTAGCTTTCCTAAAAGCTTACGAACGTCCTATTTTGGACCAACAATTCTAACATTTTTTACAGAGGCAAATCTACCATTTTTTTCCTAATGAAGGTTTTTAATGAGGCATCTCCCCAACATGGACAAGGGCGGAGATCTTCTAGTCTCGGAGAAGAGCAACTGAGTTGGATTACTCCCTCTTAGCTGAGTCTACTACTCGACTAAGGGAGTGGGGGACTCGTGATGGAGTTATGGGACTAGGCCTAGAGCCTAATCATCCCAAGCCCACAACCCGGAGCTTGCCTGCCAGCCCAGCGGGGAGTCTGCCAGTCCGGCCGACCTCCCGGCCCGAAAGAGTAACGATCAAGCAATTAATGCGCTATTATTTATGTACTTAATTCCGTATTAATGTTGTAATTAATTAGTCATTATTATCGGTAGCGGTTACGATTTGTATACGTCTATAAAAGGCGGGTTGTAATTTAGATTAGGGGACAACTTCTATAAGCTATTTCTGGCAACTAAACACGTTTAGCTTCTTTCCTTATTTGCATTATTTTCCTGATTTCCTGCTTGAGTGTCGTACGTAGCTTTCCTAAAAGCATACGAGCGTCCTATTTTGGACTAACATCGACAACATAGAGTTCTTACAAAACCTTAAGGTCACCTTACTCTTGACTACTTCATTAACTTTATAATAGCCAAAAGATCCCTTCAGTTTTCTGATCAAATATAGAAAACTTCACCCCAAATTTTTCACTGAACATACAGAAACTTCAAGGCAACTAACGACCTTATACATGTGTTTTTCTTCTCTGTATAAGAATAATTACCATCAATTTAAAAAATTGTAGTCTTATTTTGGAATACATATGTGAATATAAAAAATTATTTAATATTTTGGACTTTCATGCATTTTACGATACATAATACTACCTCCGTCTCTCTAAGTTTGGGACAAAAAGGTGTGGTGCATGTGGTGTGGTTTTAAGAAAAAATAGAATTATGCGGTTGATATTGAATTGATAAAGTGTGAATAAAGTAATAATAAATTGAAACCGCTCAAATATTACCAAATATTGTATGGAACAAACCTAATGATTGGACGCAAAAGGTAAAACGGGACAATGTTATGCGAACGGAGGGAGTAGTTCATAATATCATTGAGCTCTTTCAAATGTTATTGGCATATTCATGACTTTATTGGGCTGGGCCTCTTTAAAAGACTATTGGGCCAACATCAAATTCTACTTTGACCGCTCGTGATGGATGCTGAGCTTTATCATGTTATATGGATCCCTTAAGATGAAACTTAATGATTAAATTAATTTGAATCGTTTAAAGACGTCCAGTTAATTCAATTATTAATTTTAAAGTAATGGACCGGTCCTATTAAATTCTCTATTTTAGAATCCAATATCGAATAGTGGCCTAAAATATAAGAGATGTGATCCAATTTATGAAGACGATAATAAATCTAGTCAAAAAGTATGTCTATGTGCATGGGAAATAGCAACGAATGTTTTTAAGAAAGCTTTTCAAATACATGACATAAATGGTGATTTTTCTAGTTATGAAAATACAATCAAATGTTTAATTATTTGAGAAATAAGAAAAGTAAAAGTTGTATTGTTGAAGTTTGTGCAAATAAGAGTGAAATAAGCAGAATAAAAAATTAGTTGTTTTAATTAAAAAGTGACAATTTTTTTTTGAACAACTAAAAATGGAAATTTGGCAAAGTCCAATGAAACGGAGAGAATAGATTATTGCGAGATTGACGATCCGAAAGGACTCTGGATCTTTTCTGTTTTATATCCAATCGCATATAATCTTAAGTTATTCATTCTCTTGTATCTCTGCTATATTTTAATAATATATACGGAGTAGTTATTTGATTTTCAAAATAACTTATCAATCAAAAATAGAAATCTATATATAGAATTGTCATTAAACTATTATTATTCGGGTATGTAAAATAACAGTCGAATTGCCAATTAGATTAAAATTGAGAGAATTCTCCAAATAGGAGCAAAACATAGGCAAAATGCAAAAATAGAAGTACCATGTGTTGAATAGGAGTAACTTTAGTGTTTGGACAAGTATACCCCTACCCAAGCCCCAACAACTTTTAATTAAATGTTTAATTCATAATAAATTCGAAAAAAATTCAAAAAATCATAGAAAAATAATTAAAAAATTTACAAAATACTAATAAAATAAAAAAATTAAAAAAAAATTAAATTTTTTTATTTTTTTAAAAAATAGTAAAACTCCATAAAAAAATTTAAAAAATATGGATGCCTTTCCCACCGCTTGTACTACCTCCCTGCACCACCACCTCCGGGCGGTGAAAAAAAATTTCCATTTTTCCTAAAAACCGTATTTTTTCTGAAAATGCCAAAAACATGACATATTTCTCTTTGCGAATGCCAACATTTTCATTGTTTTCTGCCATAAATATGGCATTCGTAATGAACTTGGCATTTTTTCCTCGGTGACTGGAGGTGGTGGTGCTGAGGCGGCAGAGGCGGCGGTGAATTTTATTTTATTTTATTGAGTTATTTTAATTTTTTTTTAATTTTTTGAAAAATAAATAAATAAATAAATTATTATTATCGAATAAGTCATAAATTAACTAGGTTAGGATTAAATAAGTCATATTTTAGAATTAACTAGGTTATGGATATTAAGGGTACAAAATTAATGTTTACTCCTATTGAAAGAAGTTTTAAGTTTTACTCATATTTGTTCAATTATGTTTATATTTACTCTTATATTGGGCAATTTCTAATTAAAATTCAACCTCTCAGAACTTTTAAAAAAGCAAGAATAAAAAGCTCCCAAAACTGGAAAATCTCGGTCACCTACAAGCATAACCAAAAACACCTACCTAGCTGCCCGTGACATCAGACGTACTCTAGAACAGCTGCCCAAGAAATAATCTCCGTGTAACAATAACAAAAAAACCAGGCCATCTAGAAGATAATGACGTCACTCTGCACCGTACCAGCCCATGGATTTACTTGGAGCGGTAAATGTAAATCTACCCTTCCAAGAACCCAGTCTTGGTTAAGATGGCATTCCTCACTTTGCTCAGATCTCTTCCTTTCAGAGTCCTTCCAATACCTTCACACATTGAGAAAGAAGCAATTTGTGTTCTTGCAAGCCTCCTAGCTATGTATTCATGTGGTGGGACCATCCCTTCATCTTCTTCTTCTCCATCTTCTTCATTCCCCTCCTGGTAAATCTTTGAGGACCAGTCTGGAATTTTCATAGGAGATGTTGACTTATGATCATCTACCCTGCAGTTCTTTCTCTGTGTCAGCCTTCTTGGTAAAGGCCATACAGAAGAAGATGAAGAAGAAGAAGATGGAGAAGGTTTCCTCATCTTCATATTCATCTTCTTCACTCCTGATGATGAGGAATTATCCATATTCCTATCCCCATCCTTTGAAGAGGCCCAAACTACTTCCTCTTCTTGGAACTCTGCATTTTCTGTGGCCTTTCCTCTTCTTACCACAAAGTTTTCTTCCATTTTCAAGAATGGGTGAAATTCTGAGGTTTTTGAAAATACCCTTTTCTTCAAAGATCAGATAGAGCTGAGGGATGTAGCTAGGTGAGGTAAGTAATTAATAAAGGCCGAAAATTTGAACAACTCTTTACTGTATGGCTTACTACAAAGAGAAAAGTGAAGAACTGCACAAATTCATCACATATATAGAAAATGATTATATCAGTACGTGTACCTTAACTGGATAAAAGAAAAACTTAGGGTGCTGTGTACAGTGTAAAACTGGAAAGTGTCACGAAAGAAAGTTATGATGATTATTCATTCCCACTCTGCCCCATGTTCTGAGCTTCTGATCCTAAGCTTGTATGGTGGGTACCTGATCTTTTAATTTTTGAAAACAACAAAATAACAGCACACGGGAAGTCTAGGTCCTTCGGCCAATAAGTCACTATTTTACACAATACTCAATTTTTAACCAACGGGCATTGCAATGTACTCTGAGGTACTCATATAGAGGTGGTGTAATTATAAATAAAGTGATACTCCGTATAATTGATATCGAAATGATTAAGTAATAATACAATAATAATTATTTAAAATCACACAAGTTATATCAATTTTAATACGAGACAATCTTAGTGAGACGAGACGAAAATGAAAGATAGGATAATCTTAGCGAGACGGGAGAAGTAATCAAGATAAATACGAGTACTCTATAACATTTAGAACCTGTTTGGTGATCTCTGTTTTTGTCTTATCAATCTTATCAGTCTTATCAACAAAATATTTCAATAAGTATGAGACTTTTTATTTCGCACGGTGAATTGTGTATTAATCAAAATAAGTAACGTTAAACTTACTATTTCTCTGAATTGGCTAAAGTTGAATAATTTAACTTTTTTATATATTTTTTTCTTTATTTTATTAATAAAATATATTTTGCATATACTCCCTCCGTCCTTAAAACTTTTTCAATCTTTACATTTTGGGATGTCCCAAAAAACTTTGTGACTTTCTCTTTTAATCAATTGTTTTTGTGGTTTCTGTTATTTTTCTCTCCTCTACACATCTCAACCACACAATTTTTACTTTATTTATATTCATGCCGGTCAAACTTGGCAAAGTTAAGGGATAGAGGTAGTAATTTTTTGATAATTCAACAGATCTAGTCAATTTAATCGATTCAACTGAAACTTAATCAATTTTAGCACAATCAGCTGATTTCAGTGTTACAAAACGGGCTCCTTATCTAAACTGCATTTGATAAATGCTATTTTTGATTTTGAAAAAGGTTGTTTATGATTTATCAGCCATTAGTTTTATTTTAGTAGTATTATACTAAAAAGATTAAATATTACAGAATACTTTTTTTTTCATTTCCCATATTTTCTACAATAGGTAGCATATTATTAGACTTTTTAAAGGAGATTGTGAAAGTAGAGCATGATAATTCAAAAAGAAAAACGGGCAAAAAAGGTAACTCAATTCAAAAAGATGATGAGACGAAGAACAAAAATTGCATGTGAAACAGAAAATGAAAAATTATGATAAAAATTTCCAAATGTGTATGGAAATTAGTAAACTAATGTTTTTTTTTCATCTCATTGAATTTTTTCAACTATTTTTTTATGAGGAAATATAATTAAAACATCTCCAATTTTGAAAGGGTGTGAAGTGAATACCGCAAACTTGTGCATGTATTAAAAATATCAAGAACTTTATATATATGTTTTATTAGCAGCACAGTCATATGATTTTTTTCACAAATGTAGTTTTGTGGTGTTAAATAAATAATTTAAATACATTTAGCATTTACGAGAATGCAATTAACACTCAAGCTCTTAACTTCTACTTATGGAATAACTAATAATTCATTAGTTTATACGGAGTATATTTTAATTGTATCCTCACAAATGCAAATATTTTAAATTGTGTACTTAACACCATAAATTACATTTGTCAAAGAAAACTCATTTGATTATTGGTGCTAACATATCTTTTTATATAAAGTTCGGGATATTTATATTACATGCGCAAGTTAGGGTGTTCAACTCACACGTCTTCAAAGTTGGGTATATTTGAATAATTATCACCTTTTTATTTGTTCAAAAACTTTGTCATTTTTTTAAAATAATAAATCTGTGTTTCTCTTATTTCTTTTTCCACTGCACAAATCTAAAAAACACAGTTTTTATTTTTCTTATTCCACACTTAAAATAAAAATGAAAAAATCCAATAGAATAAAGAGAATAAAAGACTTTCCAAAACAGAATAGGTATATTATTTTCGTTATTTTCTTTATCTATAGAACTTATTTTACATAAAACTTCCTCGTAACTCATCAAATGGACACATATATTCAATTATTATAATGTTTCAAAAGGTTGAATCCTCAATCCCATGTACCTGTTCACCGACTCGCGACAAGACATTTGAGAAGTTGTACGTCACGGTTGGTTAAGTAAGTTAAATGATTGTAGATCTTGTATTCATACGTATCAGAGGTCCAACTCAATAACAAGAACAATAACTACCATACGATTGTTGCCCGTTTCGATCTTTAATTAATGTTACAACTTTCTCGTACTCTTCAATTGTTCCTGCGACTTATATTCAATTATTACAAAGGAGGCTCACAAGGAAAGTGAATGAAAAGTAAATGGAAACGTGGACATCACTTTTATGGGCGAGACCCTTGCGTTTTTAGGACTAAAGAGACAAAGGGGAGAAAGGAAGGAAACGGGGGTAAGAAACGTGAGAGCATTTTTGGCCAATCAAGTGAATAATAATAATTTAAAGCGAAATGGCCATACTTATATCGTGGACTTGGTTTCCAACATGAACTCAACCAAGTGGTGCCTGTCGTAATACGTGGGGGCGGCGGGGCTTAAATAGGCCTTTTTATCCCATATTACTAAAATGAATGAAAAAAATAAATTTGTAACCACTTTTAAATTTTGGTGGTACCCATAGGGTATCATACTTTTATCCACATGAATCAATAAAAACGTTGCATTTGAATTATTTAAGTCTAAATTAAAAATGATATACCTATTTGAACCAATCAAGTGGATGGTAGGTACGGTATCCCATATTTTAAATGAGTACCGTAGTTTTCACCTTAATTTTTTCCAAAAATGTGATTAAAAGTCATATTCCTTGTATTTAATCATTTTAATATTCATTTTATATATTTGATTAGTAGTCCTATGACCGCCGATCAACGCCTCCGTCGGCACCACCGCCACTGCCGGCGTCGACGCCGGCACCACCAGCAATGCCACCAGACCGGTACCACTGCCACTGCCAGCGCGACCAAAGTGACTCCGGCCAAAGTGACCGCCCCACCGACCACAGTGACTGCCTCATCGGTTAATCACTCCGGCCACCCGCACACCAGTCATAGTGACAGCCCGCCACTCCAGTGACTCCGTCACCACAGTGACTGTCTCACCGCCCGGAGTGACTGTCTACCGGCCACAATGACTGCCCTTTCACTGCCCGCCGGTCAGAGTAACTGTCTGCCCACCGCATACCGGACCAGAGTGGCTGCCCTCCCACCGGCCACAGTGACACGCCACGTTTTCGGACAGTGACATGTCGCATCTCCGGCCAGTGACACAACGCGTCTCCGGCCAGTGACCCGCTATCTCCGGTGTCCCCAGCTCCATCCCCCCTATCCCTCCCCTGCTCTTCACAGACCACAGAGCCCCGTCCCCAACCTACCCTGCCCTTGCATCGTCATTGACCACCGCCCCAGACCCGGCCACCTGCCCAGCCATCTCCCCAACCTCCTTTGATCCCCCTGCCAGGCTGCCACCACCTCAGCTCGACCGCCAGCTCCCCCACCCCAGATGTAGCCCAAACTGGACCCAAACAACCAGATCCCCAACCCCCTCCGATCCCCCTGCAACCTACCCAGCCCCAAGCTTGACCGCCAGCTCCCCCACCCCAGATCTAGCCCAAACCGGACCCAAACACCCCAGATCTGCAGAGTCCGGACAAAATAAAGGAGAAGAAGAAGACATCGGAGGTGAGCGATGGATGTCCCCCTTGCTCCGAGCTTCTCGTCGCTGGTCGGAGCTCCTCTGCGTCGGTGGTCCGCTGTGAGAGCATCACAAACCTCGCCGATGAAGGAGGACAGTGAGGCAACATCACGCGAAGGAGGACGGCGAGGCGACGTCGTCGCGCGAAGGATCTCCCTTCCCAGTGATGGAGATTAGCGACACAAGCGGCCAGATTGTCCCTTCCCAGCGACGCAAGCAGCTGGATTCTACATTCCAAGCGGCGGCAAAGATGTGAAGAGAGGCGCAGACCTATCTGAGAGTCTCAGACGCAGAGAAGGAGAAATGGATGAGGACTGCGCAAGGTTGGAGATGAGAGCTGCGAGGAGAAATGAAGGAGGTTGGATATGCGACGGAGGAGTACGGAAGGTTGGATATGAGAGCTGCGACGAGAAATGAAGGAGGGCTGCGATGAAGGAGGGCTGCGTTGAGAATGGGATGGGTTACGGAAGAGTACAAGTCATATTTTTGGGAAAAGAAAAATAAGTCATATTTTTAGAAATGGAAAGCTGATTAGTAATATTGAGGCCATTTTTTCATTTAAATATACTTTATTTTTATCATATACCCCAGCATTGGCGGCTCTCCCTACCGGCGAAAACAATGCCTTTGTATGGTACCCAGATTTTGGGGCTTCCGCTCACATGACTCCACATGAAGGTATTTTAGCTCGTAAAACTGCTTACACTGGCTCCTTTTCTGTTCAAATTGCAAATGGTAATAATCTCTATGTTTCTAATATTGGTACTCTGAGTTTAAACACTGCCACTCGCCCGTTATTATTAAAATCAGTCCATCATGTTCCGCATATTAAATATAATTTACTATCTATTTAGCGTTTATGTGCGGATAATGATTGTTCTGTCATTTTTAATAAAAATTCATTTTTTGTTAAGGACAGTCAAACAAGAGTCATACTTCTCCAAGCCTCCAACATGGACTCTGTCTATCCTTTTAGAGCAACTTACCAGCCACCCACATCTCTTGCCTTAAAGATTACACTTGTTCCTGGCCGAGTCTGGCACAAATGCCTTGGTCATTGTGGGGATCACATTTTAATGTCTCTTAAGAAAAACAATTTTATTACTAGTACTAGCATTTTTTCTCATGACCGTGTTTCTTTTAAACTGTGCAAGTCTCATCGTCTTTCTTTTCAAGATGTTATACATGATTTTACTGCTCCTCTTCAGCTTATACATTCTGGTGTTTGGCAATCACCTGTGCTGTCTAATCTAGGTTTTAAATATTATGTCTCTTTTATTGATGACTTTTCTCGTTTTACTTGGGTATAGCCTATGCATAAAAAATCTGAGGTTTTTCGTCATCTCTGCAATTTCAACACTATTGTGGAAAATTTATTTGAACGCAAAAATAAATATTTTCAAAGTGATGGTGGAGGCGAATTTGTTAATTCTTCCTTTACTAATCATTTTCTTAAATGTGGAATTCTTTTTAGAAAATCTTGCCCGGATACTCCTGCACAAAATGGAGTGGCTGAACGTAAACATAGACACTTGTTTGAGCTCTCTCGTACTATGCTTATTAAGGCTAGTCTTCCCCCTAATTTTTGGGTCGATGCCCTCTATACTGTTGTGTTTATTGTTAACAGTTTGCCCACTCCTAATTTGTGCGGACAGTCTCCATTTGAAATTCTTTTTCATAAAAGCCCTGATTACCATTTTTTACGTGTGTTTGGTTGTGCATGCTTCCCCAATATTGTTGCTAGTACATCAAATAAACTGTCCCCTGATCCACTGCTTGTGACTTTTTGGGCTATGCTCTGGGATACAAAGACTATCGATACCTTGATCCTTGCACAGGTAGAGTCTATGTAAGTCGAGATGTTATTTTCCAAGTATCCACCTTCCCCTATTCTACTCTACACAAACCTCCTTCTAGCTCTCCCTCTCGACAGACCATACTCCCAATGTGGATCCTCACCCGCACGGCTACACCCACTCCCTTACCAGACTGTTTACCACACTCCACACCAGCCCCGACCACTTTTTCCTGCCCCCACCATCCGTACCCTCCACGCCGAACTCCCAGTGCTCCACTGACTGCAGCCCACTCGAAACCACCCACCAGAGTAGCCACGCATCCACCCCTCCTCCCTTGCTTGACCCTGCACCCACTAGCCACGCAACCACCCCTTCTCCTTCTACTAGCTGCAACCACAGTCCTACATCATCTCCGCCCCAGCCGCTTGTCCCTGTTTCTATGGCTCACAATGTCCATCCAATGCAAACACGAGCTAAAGATGAAATTTTCAAACCCAAAAATATTTTTACTTTAAACGTTTTAGCTCTTCCCTGTGATCCTACTTGTTTTTCGCAAGCAAATAAAAATATAATTTGGCGGGCTGCGATGGCAGAAGAATTTAATGCTCTCAATGCTAATAAAACATGGGATTTAGTACCTTGTGATACGAGCAGAAATATTGTTGGATGTAAATGGATTTACAAGACTAAATATCGTTCTGATGGCTCAATTGAGCGACACAAGGCCCGGCTTGTAGCTCAAGGTTTAAACCAACAAACTGGGGTAGATTTTTCTGAAACATTTAGTCATGTGGTCAAACCCACCATTGTCCGTCTTGTATTAACTGTTGCTATCTCCTTGGGTTGGTCAGTCCGTCAGCTCGATGTCAAAAATGCATTCCTGCATGGTTATCTTACAGAGGATGTTTATATGCGTCAGCCTCCAGGTTTTGTTCATCCCTCTTTTCCCTCTCATATATGTCGGTTGCGCAAGGCACCATATGGCCTTAAACAAGCTCCGCACGCCCGGTTTCATCGTTTTAGTGGCTTTCTCGTTTCTCATGGCTTCCGCCAAAGTCAGTCAGACTCCTCCATGTTTACGTATCGCTATTAGTCCCACACTATTTATATCCTTTTATATGTGGATGATATTCTTATTACTGGCAGTTCCTCATCTTTTGTTCGTCACTTTATTCATATTTTATCCAGTCAATTTGCTATGAAAGACTTGGAGGGCATACATTACTTTCTTGGTATTCAGGTTCTTCGTACTCCCAAGGGCATGTTTCTCTCACAAAAAAATATATCACTGACCTTTTGCAGCGTTTTCACCTTCACACAGTGAAATCAGTTCGTACGCCACTACCATCCCGCACTACATTGTCTCTCACTGATGGGGGGGCTCTCTTAAGCGATGGTACTGAGTACCACAGTATGGTAGGAGCCTTACAATACTTGACTATTACTCATCCTGATATTACTTATGACGTACATTTAGTTTCTCAGTTCATGCATGCTCCTCGTACTACTCATCTAGCTGTTGTCAAAAGAATTTACACGTACTTGCAGGGCACCACTACTCACGACTTATGGCTTCGTTCCGGACAGAGCATTTCAGTTATAGTTGCATGTTCTGATGCTGATTGGGCAGGATGTTTGGACAGCTGTAGATCCACCACTGGATATGCTGTTTTTATTGGTAAGAATCTTACTTCTTGGTGGTCGAAGAAACAACCAACAGTATCCAAATCCTCCACGGAAGCCGAATACCGTGTTGTGGCATATACTTTGCACGACACCCTCTTCATTCGCTCTTTGCTCGCAGACATGGGCATTTATATCTCTACACCTGTTCAGCTTTTCTGTGATAATGTTTCTGCTTCTTATCTTGCAGTTAATCCTATTCAGCATGACCGCAATAAACATATCAAGATATATTATCATTTCGTTCGCGAACGTGTTGCCCATGGAGATTTACGTGTCAAGTACATTCCTACACAATTTCAGCTCACAAATATTTTTACTAAAAATCAGAGTAGCCAACGTTTTGAGTTTTTACGTTCCAATCTGCACGTGATTTCCCCTGCATAGATTGAGGGGGTGTAATAGAATATTATAGGGACTTGTATGTAAATATTCTTATTATTTATTAATATAAATATGATGCTAGGGCTCCCGATAGGGTAAGTCATTCTTTACTCAAATTATATCTTTCACACTATGTACAAAATGAAAATGGTAGATCGTTTTTAGACAATATATCCAAGTCGAATGTTTCATTTGTAGTTTAATTAGATAAATATGCACTCGTAGCAATAAGATATATTGTCTTTGCTCTGTTTCTGAATCATGTCACATGAGTAACGAGTTAATTCTACGTTATTGTTAAAATTTGGGAAAATAATCAATATTACACATCAATTTTTTTGCAGACTTTACGTTTAGATAGTGCTGATTTTCAAAAGTCATAACTTTTTACTCGTAATGAGTTACAGGGGCCATAATATATCAAAACGAAGATATTTCAGAGCTCTATACTCTCAAACTTTCAGCGGGATCGGCTGACTACCTTGACCCCCCCTTGGCACCGCCCCGAGTACATGGTATACTTCATGTGTTATATATTCCGTAATAAGTTAATTGAGATATTAAGAATGTTTTTAATTGAATTGATGTTTGGTCTGATATGTCTGTTTGAATTTGTTCTGATTTCATATGATCTGTATTGTTCTGATTTAAATAATCGATGTTTGGTCTATGTTTATTTTAGGGAAAATTATTATTAGCCCCCTGAGCTCATATCATAATTATTAATGCAATCTTGCATTTTCAAAAATCAATTAGTTACCCCATAAGTTTTGATCATTCTCACTATATACCCCCTCACGTTAATATTTGTTAAATTAAATTTAGTATACCTCATAAATTCAATGAAACTTGTATTTAAAATTAATTTTTAAAATATATAACAATTTATCATCATAATTATAAGTCATTGTTGATGATCATTTGTTTTTCTACTTAACTACTCGATCGTGGAGTAACTAGTTAATGAGAGTAGTTAAGGAGAAGTCTCACAGAGTCATATTAATGGGATACATAAAAAGAATTGTTTATAAAACGTGTTATCAAAATTCTAGGCACTTCTTCATTATGAATGTAAAAGTCTTATTTGTAATTCATTCGGTTAAATTAATCGCAATGACATTTCTTTCGTGTGTAGTAAAGAAGAAATACCAAGTTTTTTTACTATGCCATGACCTAAAATATAGGTTTAGTATCAATAAGGTAGCTAAAAGACAAAATATGTGATGATTATTCTAATTATTCCATGATCTGAATAATTGAAAATATCAATCTAAAACCTAAAATATCATACATTTTAATTTATTTAATTTTTTTATTAACTATGATCAACAACAATGACTTATAATTATGATACTAATTTGTATTTTACATTAAAAAGTAATTTTATAGATATTTTTCATTGAATTTAGGAATTATATTAAATCTAAATTTAACAAATATTAACGTGAGGGGAAAAGAATGAGAATGATCCAAACTCAGGGGTAAGTAACAGGACCGGCCCAGGCCATGTGTAGCCAGCCCATTCGCACAGGGCCCAAAATATTGAAAGGCCCAAAAGAAATTTTTTAATACTAGTATTACACAACCCAGGGTCCAAAGCTTTGAACTGCGAAGGAAAGAACGGAGTGCGAACAAAGGGAACTGCAAGTCTGCACCACGCAGCGACGATTGCGGAATACCGAAGGGCAAAGACGGGAAGAAAAAGCCTCCGATGACCGCCTCCAGCCAGCGCCAGGGTCCAGCCCTCTAGCTAGCCTGCCACCACTGCGCATCCGCACCACGCAGCGACACCCTGCTTGGCCGTCTTCAGCCTCCAAGACCACGAGTCCACGAACGCACAGTCCGCAGTTATCTTCAAGAATTCATTTGAATGTCTTCCCGATTGAAGTTTTAGCTGAAATTTGGTATGCGTAAACTAGACTTAATGCATAATATGCTCAAAAAATGTCATAAAAAATGTCCACCCGGAACCGCCCTAATAGACGACGGCCGGACATAGCCTCCTATATAAGGGCTTATTTGACCTTTTTTTGTTAGTACGTGGGCTTATTTGCCCCTTTTTCCCTTGAATTTTAATAAAAATCATCTGTGTTGGAACTTGAAAAAAAGGCCCAATTTTTGTAGTTACATAGGGTCCCCAATTTCTCGAGACCGGCCCTGGTGAGTAATTGATTTTTGAAAATGCAAGATTGCATTAATAATTGTGACATAACCTCAGAGGGTTAATAGTGAATTTTCCTATAATCTCTCTCCAAATCCAATATGTTTACCTAAATTCATTTGTACGACATTCGGATCCTCTATTGTTCACATTGCTAGACATGCTTCTCGAAAGTACAAAAGGCCCACTTGCAATGAAGGGTGTCATGAACATTATCGCTACAAGCAAATGATATCTCAAAAGGCCGTAGAGGTTATATAGGGCAATTGATCAAACAAAGTTATGTAAAAAGCGTATATTATAAACAAAACAGTATATATAATCGAAAGATATTTATTAACCTATCCTCATTCTTTTTTTATATTTACGCATCTACTTGCATTTTGTATTCTATACTTTTTAGAAATATTATTTATAGGTTTTGATTTTCCCATATTGCATTTGCATGCTACTTAGATTTTATATTTCAAAAATTAAGTATTTTCTATTTCAAAAATTAAGTATGTTACAAATTGGTTGTAACATAAATAAGAAAAATTGGACATGTACATATTTTTACTAAAATTAGGAGAATAAATAAAAATTGGAAATAATACCTAATTGTGAATTATATGTAACACAACGTTACATTTTAAAAATAGAGGAATTCATATGTAAAAAATCAAAAAGTTTCAAAATCTACAAATGATTAGAGCCACAATATCAACTATTATACGGAGTAAATATCAAAATGTATAGTTAATATAGTACGTTTAATAAATAAATAAATACATTAAAAGGAAAACATATTCTTAAAAAAGTATTCCCATATTAGTCTTACTTTGAGGAATGTTAGACTCGCTTAAAAATAATATTCATGTTTATTCAATTCTCCTTGATGATTAGCTACACAATGACAATGAACAAAAGTTAATGGTAATTCATAATTGTTGGAAGCCGTGAGTGTCTTCTTATGACATTCTCTTTTTACGCAACATATAATGTTTGCGTATATTAAACTTTTTATAATTGCTAGTGCATATTATTTATTTATCTCATTCATGTTATAAGCAATCAACCTCTTCCCGACCTACTTCAATACTAAGATTTCCCATTTTTCCTTGATGCAGGAGAAAAGCTTGCAAGCCCCTTGGCCATAGCTTTCATGCAACCCAAACCATAGCTCTTTCCGTTTATGATAGGCCGAGTCGAGTTGTAGTTTGTGCTTACGCCCGGGAAATGCTTCTTTAAAAAGACATTCTAGGTTCCCGACCCATGTTGGTTATTTTACATTCCATATAATATGATTTATAAATGCATTTATACAACATTTATAATACTTAATATCTAAGTATTGAGTATTACATCCCGTGCAACGCACGAATGAAATACTAGTTATTACACATAATGGGCTCTACTACACGAAGTAGTATATGAACTACGTCAACAAACATGGGCAGATCATGGTGAGTCCAAGGGTGGGCTACAACCCTTTTTTTATTAGAATAAGTAAAGGTTTAATGTCCACCTCAGCCCGTAGTTAGCTTTTTTGAGTTTTATCCCGGAATAATGCTTATTAAATAAATAATTCCCAAAATATTGTTGATTAAAAATAATTCCCAAAATAATGCAGGAAGGATTAGCAAAACCGCCCCTGAAGTGGCGGCTCATGCATACCATGATCAAAGCAAGCATACCGCCAGCCAAAGTGAAATTGAAAAATGGGCCCCATCCAAAAAAACCCTTCAACATTTTAAACTGTTATAACATTTTGATTTGTGTTCGGATTGTTACAAAAAATATATCAAAATTAATAAATATTTATTATCTTTCATATGACACCAATATTTCATATAAAAAATAAAAGTAAAAAATTAGCAATTTCAAAAAACTTTTGTTTTTTAAAGTGTTGTAACTTTTTTAATTCCGATCGTTATAAATAAAAAAGTTTGTCATATGAAAGATCGGAATTAATTCCAATTTTTTGTAACAATCGGAATTAAAATAAAAAAGTTACAACACTTTAAAATCAAAAGTGTTTTAAAATTGTTAATTTTTTATTTTTTATATGCAATATTGGTGTCATATGAAAGATAATAAAAAGTTATAAATTTTGATATATTTTTTGTAACAATCCGAGCACAAATGAAAAAGTTGCAACAGTTTAAAATAAAAAGAGTTCTTTTTATGGGGCCCATTTTTCAATTTCACTTTGGCTGGCCGTATGCTTGCTTTGATCGATGGTATGCATGAGCCGCCACTTCAAGCGGCGGTTTTGCTAACCATGGTCCATTCCTGCATTATTTTGGGAATTATTTTTAATACAACAGTATTTTGAGAATTATTTATTTAATAAGCATTATTTCGAGAAAAAACTCGCTTTTTATTTAACTAATTGTCATCTTAGTAACACTCTCCAATATTATAATAGAGGAAGAAATAATAATTACTATAACTAATGTCAAGATGTTAATTAATTGTCATCTTAGTAACACTCCCCAACATTGATATAGAAATAGTATTTAAAGGAAGAATGAATATTCAAGGAAAGAAATTAATAAAATAACTCACAACTTTAATAATCAAGAAGCTTCAAGAGCAACACCAAGAATGGAAGTTTAGCTCCTCATTTGGAGACTAAACATAGCTAGAATAATATAAAGAAATGCTATTCTAAACTGAGCTTAAGAGTATGGAAGAAGGGATGGAAAATAGTGAAGGAAAAGTGTGCTATTTATAGGTGTTTTTCAACACCTTGGGCCGGGTACCTGACCGGGTCAAGTGCTCACCCGATCGGGTGCATGTCAAAATAAGATAATCTTCCACGTTCCTGTGTTTCAGCACGTTAAAATGTCCCAGGTCAAGTCAGACCCGACCGGGTGGCATAGGGGACCCGACCGGGTCCAATGATATTCCAGGCACTTTCGGTTGTTAAATCAGACCCGACCGGGTGAAGTCTTCTACCCGGTCGGGTAATTGCTCCTGGACAGTCAAAATCCCTTTTTCTTCTCTTCAAAGTCCTCCTTTTCAACACCATAATTCCTAATTCTACTTTATAACTTACAAATGAAGGTTAAAATACAATTACAACTAAAATCACACAAATGTTTACAAACTAAATAAAATGGTAAACAATCCACATAAATCAAATATAAAAACATACAATTATGCACTACTAGTTAGTGTGCATCAAACACCCCCACACTTAAACCTTTACTCGTCTCGAGTAAACCAAATTCTGTCCAAGAAGTCCTTAAAATGACAACAATATCAACGCAAAACATCCAAGAGTGTTTTTACCACAACACAAAGTAATCACCAAGCATCCCCAAAAGTGAATAAAGTAAAAAGGGGTCTTCAACTTCATCTTTATCTCCATTTCTCTTTTAAGTTTATCACCTTTAGGATCCTGCAAAATAAAAAGAGACATTTCTCTCATTCTCTCGTTTTGCCTAGGTGCTCCTTCAGGTTTTCATCCCAGCTTCCCACATTTTTCTTTTAATTCTCACAAACTCACTTTTATTTTATTGCTTTTATTTTTGCTTGAGTTTCCCTTTGTGGGTTTTCAACTCAACAAGCTTATTCAATTTTTTTAAACGAATGAAAAGAGTAGGATTGTGAGCATACCAGAACAATCTCCACACCCCATACTTAGTGCTTGGCACTGTCCCTAGTGCCCGCCTGCATCACCTCCATCAAAGTGTCCTCCATGTCCATAGTAGCTATCATGAAAGCCCCCTGTGTATGGATGTTCATCCTCGTCCATGTCTGTACTGCCGCCATAGCTGTCATCCCCGCCTCTACCACCGGAGCTCGATCCTCCGAAGTATCCCCACTGAGTTGGATCGTACCATGAGGATGCGGGAGGGGGAGTGGTCATAGAGGCAAAAGAACCCTGGTGTGCCACATAAGAGTATATCGGACCAAAGGTTCTCCGTTGGTCCTCTTCATATTTGCGCTGGTCCTCTTCATATCTTCGCCAATCTTCTCGCCTTTGCTCCTCCATCCTTTCGAAGCTCTGCCTCTGCTCGGTTCTATACAACACAACTTCCTCCCGAAGTTGAGTGTAGTTGAGGTTTAGAGCATTCATGCTATTTAGCATTTGTTGCTCAAATGGTGAATATTGGCGAGCAAAGGGTTGTGGTTGAGGTTGTTCAGGAATGAGGGGGGGGGGGGGTCGTTCAACTGCAGGCTGTTCTTGTTGGGGTTGTTCTTGTTGGTAATGGAGTGGTATTCTCCCGGGGAGACAATAGTGGTGCCCATCACCAATTTGGTGATCCAAAAGGTCCAAAGGGAGGTCGGCTGAGGGTATTTGTGCATAAATGGCATTAGGTGGATCGATTAACCAATTGTAGATATCTATCTTACTGGTGTTTTATGAGAAAAAACAACATCTTTGGTATTTTTTAGGAGCCATGATGTGCAAACTAGCTGTGCTGAGGTAATGGGGCCTGGGTCTACAAAGCGATAGAGTGTAGCTAAATGTGTAATCAAGCCCCCTACCCTAATAGTTCCTGCGGAAGTTGCCACTGTGTTGAAGTGATCCCATAGGATTGAGGCAACATCCACTTGATCCGGACCTGGTAAAACAGCTTGTCCAAGAATACAAACATCCCATACCCTTGTGTGATGGTTATTCGGTCTTCCGAGAAAACAATTTGAAAAGAATTTTAAGAAAATTTGGAAGACCGGATGTTGTACACGATTCACACTAAGGTGTCTGAGCTCGACATCCACCTGCCCTGTCATCCTTTGCCACAATTCCACACCCACAAAAGTGTCATGTTCACGTTCTTCATTGAAAAAGGGGAGGCCAAAGTGTTGGGCAAACTCCTGCTTGGTCAATGAACGGTTCTCATTCAACAAACGAAATGTGATTCTACTTTCGGCATGATCATCAACATTTGCTATTTGCTTAAATGAACTAAAAAATTCATACACCAAATGTGGGTAAGTAACATATTGCATCTCAAAAACCCTAAGCATCCCAATGTTTGTGAAAATTTCACGCATAATCACATCAAGCATGAATGAAACGGGATTGTTTTACCTCCCGTTTGATTTGCTCTATGAAGCGCTTTTTGTGGACCCCGGTGTCAAATTGCACACTCTCAAAACCGGGAACAGGTGCAATAGCTTGGTCACCCCTTGAAGAAGATGCTTTGGACTTTTTAAGAGCCATGAAAGTAGCTTTTTTTTGGGAATTTTTCTTGGTATTTTCGGACTTGGGTAGGGTGGGGTTTGGAACTTTGGGTTTTTGGTGGGTTTTGGGTATTTTGGGGTTGTGAGAGTGGAGAGGATGATTATTAGGAGAAGAAATTGGGATTTCTTGGGATTTTTAGGGGAAAAATCGGAACTTTGGGGTATGGGGGTTTAGGGTTTTCGGATTTCTTTTGGGGATGGATTTGGGTAGGATTTTTGGGTAGAAAATGGAAGAGGGTGTTGAGGAGAAGAAGAAAATGTGTTTAAGTGATGGATTTGGTGGAGAAATGGAGGGAATTGAAGGTTTGCAGTGCGAAAATGGAGGTTTTGAGAGGTGTGGTTCGTATGGGGAAGAAAAGAAATGGGGAAGAAGGAGGATTGCCCAATCCTTTTGCTGTCAAAGCCCGATGACCCGGCTGGGTGGGGTATGTGACTCGGTCGGGTGTTCTTCATTTTAAAAAAAATTGACTCTTACCCGGACGGGTTTTCGTTCCAGAGGGTTCTAAGGAAAAACGCTCGGCCGGGTGGTGTAGCAGACCCGGTCGGGTGTTTTGATTTTTCCCCTTCCACAACTGCCTCGCCCGGGTGATTGGGCCGGGTGATGAGTTTTATGAAGGGACCCGACCGGGTTGGGTTTCATACCCGACCGGGTTCAATCCCCGGGTCATTTTTTGAAAGGGTTTTCTCACACACAAAATGAAAATGATCTAAATACAAACTTGGGTTGCCTCCCAAGAAGCGCTTGATTTAATGTCGCGGCACGACGTTATTTTTATTTTATTTTCTGTTTTAAGTGGGATCGTGAGCATCCGTTGTTTCATTTTTCTTCCTCGGCCTTTTCCAATAAGGTCGAGATTTCTTTCTTGTTACCACCTCAATCGTAGGTTGTTTTAATTCATTGTGTGGCGATTTCAGCCATTCGCCATTTTTCAAAATTGATTTTTGTTCAATTTTCACTTCTTCAAACATTTTGGTTTCGTCGCCTTTATTTTCAACAAAAACATGTGATGTTTGTGGTTCAAAAACATTTAAAGAACAAAGAGATTGATTTTTAATTCGTTTTTTCGTAGAATCAAAGATATTAAATTCTACTTTTCGGTCATCGAACTCTAAAGTTAATGAACCACTAGACACGTTTATTTTTGTTTTGGCGGTTTTCAGAAAAGGTCTACCCAAAAGGATGGGTGTTGTTTGGTTGTCATCTCCCATTTCAAGTACATAGAAGTCAACCGGGAAAACCAAGTTTTCTACTTCGACTAGCACATCTTCTAATACACCCTTCGGGTAAGTATTAGACCGATGCGCTAGTTGAATCACTACACTAGTTTGATGTAGTGGGACGAGTTGTAAGGATTTATACAAGGAGTAAGGAATAACGTTTATTGATACTCCCAAATCCAACAAGGCTTTAGAAAAATTGGTGTCCCCTATTTTGTAAGGAATGGTGAACATGCCCGGGTCGCTACATTTTTTGGGAAGTTTCTTTTGAAAAATGGTCGATACACGTTCACTAACCTCAACCTTTTGTTTCCCTTTCAATTTATTTTTCCTTTTCATTGTGCATAGTTCCTTTAAGAATTTTGCATAACGGGGAACACTTTTGATTAGTTTGAAGAGTGGGATGTTTACCTCAAAATTGACGAAGGTCTCGTAGAGGTCCCGATCATTCTCCACCTTTCTTGTGTCCCTCAGTGCCTCAGGAAATGAAGGGAGTGGTTCATACGATGAAAGTGGAGCGAATTTGAACTTCGTTGGCTCCTCCTTGTTGTGGTCAACCTCATCTTTGTCAACCTTCTCTTCTTCAATTTCCGTTGCCTGCAACTCCTTACCGCTCCTCAACATGATTGCATTGACATGTTGTCTTGGGTTTTGCTCCGTTTGAGAAGGGAGTCTACCCGAATCTTTTGCCTCGAGCCGGCTCACAACACTCGAAATTTGGCTCATTTGGTTCTCCAAATTTTGGATGCTAGATTTAGTCGTTTCTTGAAATTGGGCCACACTTTGTTGTATCGTTGATACACTCATGGTGTAACACCGTCCCCAAGCATATTTACTTTTAGTAAATTATGTAATAAACCTTGATGAGTGATTTATGAAATAGCGTAATTGTAAACTTTTATTAATTCTTTTACGTGAATAGTATATTGTATGTGGGGCCCACGTCGGGAACGGGGGCCTGCCCGATAATTCTAGAACCACATATTTTATTCATCTTGATAAAGATAATTTTTATATGGTGGTGGATATTTTAGCTGGGCCATGGAAAGGGCATGGGGTTGACCGGTTGGTCAAACGAGGCCCATTACCGGTATTGGTAATTTAGCGGATAACAACCAAAAATGAATTTCGGAGACTCCTAAATTAACGTTGTGGAATGTACATCTATTCTAAAGGCCCATAATTATTAAGAGCACGTGATATATTTTATTTGGCCCGATAAAATAAAATATAATTAAAACAGTCAGAGAAATACAACTTTCGGGGCCGATTATACACACCGGGATACAATGGAATGACTACCCATATGAGTGGGGGCCACCCCACGTTTTTATGTGCTCTAATTGACAAAGTGAGAGCTGGAAGAGACAAGAGAAGGTGTGTGTGTGTGCGGACTAGTGAAGGAGGGGATGGGCAAGACAAAAACTCACACCCCATGTCTCATTCATGCATCAATTTGCTTAATTGATTGAGTGAGGTACCTCCCCCTCTCATTTGCCATCCTATACGAACCACTCAAGAGAGATAAGCTCTAGGAAAAAGCTCCATCAAAGTCCAAGGCTGGAGGGAGCAAGAGAAAAGGGAATCCAACACTAAAAGGCTAAGATTTGAGGTAAGAACTTAGCTAGTATCCATTAACTAGTATTTTGTTCATACGATTTTTAAGAAATCATATGGTGGATTAAGCATAACGCTCTACATGTTTAAAAAGTGTAGAATATTGATATATAGTGGTGGTATTTAACTTATAAGAGTTGGTGAATCGATAGGAGTCGAAATCACCGGAAACCGCCACATATAGGGAGCTGCCCGAAACTGCAGCAGACGAACGCCGCCCGGCTTCTGGAGAAAGCCGCCGGCTTTTGCCCAGCAGTCCAGTTTTTTGTGTTCAATCGGTTTGGAACGAGGATCGATCGAAGGGCTTATCAAAGGCAACGATTTCAGCACTTCATAAGGTGAGGATGACTGACAATGTTGCTTATAATGAGTGAGTTAATTTCATGAGATTACCTAGGGTAATTAAATGTATTTTCTACGGATTATTAATGATTAATAATGCCTAAGAATGAGAAGAATATTTTCCATAAGAAAGGAGCATGATATACAAATTTAGGAAGAAATTGTGTATGATCATATGCTATGAGTATGTTAACTTGATAATGGAATTAACTATGAAATGCATGTTGAAATATACTTTTTACTTCATATAAGAATATATGAGTGATTAAAAGTGATATTTTGTATATTGATATAAATGATATTTTCAATGGAAAATCAGTTCGTAATTGTCTATATGACTATGAGTTGAGAACTTGGATTAATGGAATGTATCCGACTAGTATTAAGATACTAGTCGGGGAATTGGATAAATAATTATGCTAGAATTGATCCTAAGGTTGGATTGTGAATTGTTAAACCTTAAGTACTCTTAAGAGATGCTTTAAGGTATGAAAGTATGAACTTCAAGTTATACTAGGGGTAGGCCTTAAGGGATACCCAAGATAAATTGAATAATAAAGTGATCCTAGGGATAGGATTGGCCTACGGGCATGTTCGGTAGTCCTTGAGGATAGCCGGTTGAATTATGGGAATAAGTAAGGACCATGGCCCTTCCCGACTCTAGAGAGCGGGGTTGGATAGCATGGACTTGCATCGTGATCATGGGTTAGGATGGAATCCGAATCGGAGACCTAACTAGGCTCCGGTAGCGGTAACACATAAGATAGGACCCCGAAGGGCCTTACCTTCCTACGGGATGATGGGTATCAGTCTAGGGGCAGGATGTTGAAATCCGAACCGAGAGCCTCATGAGGTCTCCGACAGCGGTAGCAAATCCCGTAGGAATAATAAGACCCACGGGTTGGGTTGTACAAAGGATAAATGCAAAAGAATATATGATAAGGGCCGTGTGCCGACAAATAAATGAATTTACTTATTATAGAGATAATAAGTGCGAAATATAAATTAATATTTATATTATGAAATCACCCTATTTTGAGGGTCTTAGAAATTAAAGCGTTGATTATACTCGGTATAGTTGTCATTGTACTTGTCAAATGCTTCCAAGTACTGACCTCCCCTTCACGGGGGAGGCCACCTCACAGTTTCATGTAGAACTTGAAGGTTGCTACCATCGTCCGTTGCTTCGGGAAGATTCAAGGAGAGAAGACGTGGTTCGTGCTTCTTTCGTTCAGTTTTAAAAACAATTATGTCAATGCTCATGGATATTATTTTTCTGAATAATTATTTTGGGGGCTTGTATGCCTGATTATGCCAAGTGTGGCTTGAACAATTGTATTAATGCTTCCGCTGTTTTAAAGTGAATGTTTTACAATAATGTTTGTTTATGGATGTACTATGTGTGAATGGTATTCAAGACGCCTTGTATAGTATGGATGAGTTAGACTACGGTAGACTATTCGTACTGTACGACGAGTTGTTGACGTGTCCGGGTGGGTCCGGGCGTGACAATTTAATTGGTATCAGAGCCTTAGTCCGTAAACATCATAATGAAGCTTCAAAATTCTTTTTAAAAATGAATCTGAAAACCATGAGCATAAAAAGTTTTGTACTTATAGAACTTTTGGTACTTGAGTTGCAGTATCGAATTGTTAAGATGGTACCCTTAACAATCGGTATGGCGGTGATTTGAGCCAAAAGATGTCTTCAAGTACCTATCCGTCAATTGACATTTGATACGAGTCTAATGACTCATTCTCAATTTCTTTCAGAAATGGAACATACCGGTAGAATCACTCGAAGAAACCCGAGTGGCCAGGCACCGAAAAGGTCCCAACATGGCAGTCGAGGGGCATCGAGGGTGTCTCGGGGACAGGGCCGTGCAGGCCACTCACTAACGGTGAGTGATGGTCATGTGGAGACGACTGATGAGCATTACGAGTCCGAGGAGGATTCAACTTACCGACTGGGAACTGAGCCGGTTGAAACCCCATATGATGGGGAAAACGACGATGCTAGTGATGAGAGTGATGATAATGACGCTCTCAAAAGGATTGAGGAATTGCTCCGGCAATACCACCAAGATCGCCAAAGGCACCGGGCAAGGCGTGCTTTGGGAGGGGCTTTAAGAAGAGGAAGTCACGTAACTCCTAGGGAGAGCGTAGAACCCAGAGGAGGTAGAGGTGTCGAGGTTCCTATTATAAGGATCTCGAATTACCTCAAAGAGGCAAGAGACTTGGGATGTAAACCGTTCGATGGAACGGGAGACATCTCCGTTGCGGCCGAGTGGATCAAAAGGTTCAACGAAGCGGCCCTCGATATGCATCTGCCACCCAACATGAAGTTGAGAGTGGCCACGAGATTACTAGAAGGCATGGCGTCCACATGGTGGGACAGAGCTAAAGGGAAGTACGACGACGCCGTCACTTGGGAGAATTTCTGACAGGAATTCTTTAGCCAATACTACTCCGACTTTGAGGTGAACTTGAAGAGGAGGGAGTACACAAATTTGACCCAAGGAGGCCAATGCACGGTGAAGGAACTTGAGCACAAGTTCAAGAAACTTGCTGAGTTTATACCGGAGTACATTTGTGACGAGAATCGGATGCTGAACCACTTCTGGGATGCCTTGGACCTTGATATACGTGAGAGGGCAACACAATTGCCTAATATGACGTTTAGTCAAGTGGTTGAGCCAGATTTAAAGGGAGAGAAGGAGTGGGAAGAAAGAAAGCGAAGAAATGTCGAGGAGGCAAAGAAAAGAAAATGAGAGAACCAAGGCCCTCAAGGTTCTAACAAAAAGGGAAACCACGGGGGAGGCGGATCCTTTAGGAACCCTGCTCCACCGGCGAGGGGATATCAAGGACCAAGCGGGCAGGGCTCGATGTCACAGAGCTCGGGCATTAAGAGGTGTAGCAATTGTAAGAAGAACCACCTTGGCAAGTGTCGTGATCCCTCGAGGTGTTATCAATGCGGGGAGGTCGGGCATTTGAAGGTGAGTTGCCAACAACTCGGACGAACCATGGGTGCCGGGCCGAGTAGTGGAACAACACTGAGTAGGAACCGAGCGGGGGTACTCAATGCAAGCATGGGGCATGGTGGAGCATTTGTAAACCAAGGGAAGACCCAGGCTAGGGTCTACGCGATGACGGAGGCGGATGCTCGTGCTAACCCGGACTCCGTTGCGGGTAATTCCTTAAACTCATGTTATTAACTTCCATTATGAATGATAGGAGTGTTTAAAATGTACAAACTTGTCACCCCGGCTAACTGTGCCAATTTTGTAATCAAAATGCGAGAGGTATATTCGCCCTGGGCGAACGCCGCCCGGCGTTGACGGAAGCCGCCCGGCTTTCGTCTTGAATTATTCAAAAAATTACTACGACGTTCAACGCCGGCCGGCTTCCACCGAAGACCGGCCGGCTTTTGTGATTAGAAGACCTGGGAAATTCCTCGCAGTTGAAAACCGGCTGGCTTTTGCAAAGCCCGGTCGGCTTTTGGGAGTATTCTATTAATAAAGCCTACGGCAACGAAAACCGGCCGGCTTTTGTGAAAAGCGGCGGAATTTTGGGATTTAATTTCGGAATAAATTTACGGTGCTGAAAAGCGTCCGACTATCATGGAAGCCGGCCAGCGTTTGTGAAACGAGAAAAATTCCACGCGACCGAAAACCGGCCGACTTTGGCAAAGCCCGACCGGCTTTTATATTTATTTAATGGATTAAACTGCGATAATGAAAACCGGCCGGCTTCTGGCAAGGCCCAGCCGGCTTACGTAACGACAAGTGTTGAGCAGAACGAAAACTGGCTGGCTTTCGCGAAAAGCGGCCGGCTTTCACCAAGTTGTGCACAAGGTCGGATTTTAGAGTGGGACCCGGGACAGGTCGTGATGGGGCGTTAAACGACCATCATCTAAACCTTAAGTTGGTGCACTCTATATCCTAAGAAGCGAGTCCATCACTTAGAAAGCGAGTCCATAACCGGTCGTGATGGGGCGTTACACTAGAGATAAACGGGAGAGACGCAAGGATCCTTATTGATACCGGGGCGCAACGATCGTTCGTGAGTGAGCCGTTCGCCGAGGGATTCAATGAACCGCTAGTACCGATGAGTCAAACCCTACTGGTATCTACACCTCTAGGGGATGATATCGAAAGAGATAGCCACTATCCATCGTGTGAAGTGGAAGTGGAGGGCCAAACCTTGACGTGTGATTTTGTAGCGCTGAGTATGATCGAATTTGATGCAATCCTCGGAATGCATTGGCTTGAGAAACATCATGCTAGGGTCGATTGCTACACGAAGGTTCTTGAACTCGAAAGCGGTGAGGGGCTTACCTTACGCTTTGAGGGAGATAGAGGCAAGTCAAACAGTTGTATCATATCCTCCGTGAGAGCGAGAAATATGATGAGAAAGGGATGCCACGCATATCTAGCATACGTGGTGGACAAAACCAAAGAAGAGATAGACATCAATGATGTGAGAGTAGTGTGCAAGTATGCAGACGTCTTCCCAAAAGACTTGCCGGGACTTCCACCCGATAGGGAGATTGAGTTCGTGATCGAGGTTGAACCCGACACCAAACCAATCTCTATACCGCCATACAGGATGGCACCCGCTGAACTTAATAAGTTGAAAACCCAATTGCAAGAACTATTGGATAACGGTTTCATAAGGCCGAGTTACTCTCCATGGGGAGCACCGGTCCTTTTCGTGAAAAAGAAGGATGAGACACTTCGAATGTGCATTGACTACCGTCAACTAAACAAAGTCATAATCAAGAATAGGTATCCTTTATCTAGGATTGACGACTTGTTTGAGAAGCTCCGAGGAGCAATGGTGTTTTCGAAGATCGATTTGATGTCGGGGTACCATCAACTAAAGATAAAGGAGGATGACATACCGAAGAGTGCTTTTCGCACAAGGTATGGTCATTTTGAGTTCCTAGTTATGTCCTTTGGGCTAACAAATGCCCCGGCGGCGTTTATGGACTTGATGAACCGAGTATTTCATAAATACTTGGACCGGTTTGTGATTGTGTTCATAGATGACATCTCGATTTACTCAAAGAGTGAAGAAGAGCTTGAGGAGCACTTGATACTTGTTCTTGAGACACTACGGGAGAAGCAACTCTATGCCAAGTTTTCCAAATGTGAATTTTGGCTAAGAGAGATTGGCTTTCTCGGGCATGTGGTTTCGGGTTCAGGAATAGCAGTCGACAACAAGAAGATTGAATCCATTACTGAATGGGAGAGGCCAAAGAACGTCAAGGAAATTCGTAGTTTCCTTGGATTGGCAGGTTACTACCAAAAATTCGTGGAGAAGTTCTCAGTTTTGGCATCGCCATTGACAAAGCTCACTCGAAAAGGGGCTAAGTTTGTATGGGATGACCGATGTGAGGAAGGATTCCTAGAATTAAAGAAGAGATTGACCGAGGCAACGGTACTTGCATTACCCAAACAGGGTATGGGGTACGATGTCTATACTGATGCGAGCATCCAAGGGCTTGGATGTGTGTTGATGCAGAATGGGAGGGTGATTGCCTATGCTTCACGACAGTTGAAGAAACATGAGGTAAATTATCCTACTCATGACTCGAGTTGGGGGCAGTGGTATTTGTAACACCGCCCCCAAGTATTTGTACTTTATCAATTATGTATCGAACCTTGAGAAATGTATAAAAGCATTTTTACGTGATTGTAAATTTTTATCATTTCTATTACGTGAATAGTAAAATTCACGTGGGGCCCACACCAGATGTGGGGCCGCCTGATATTATCGGGACCACATATTATATTAATCTTGGACTAGATAATATGGATATGGTGGTAGATATCCTGATTGGGCCATGGCAATGGCATAGAGTTGACCGGTTGGTCAAACGGGCCACATTATCGGTATCGGCAATTTATCAGATAACAGCCCAAAAAGGGATTCCGAAGACTTCTAAATTAAAGTTGGGGAATGCATATTGATTCTAAGGTCCAATAAGGATTGGGAACAAGTGTTATATTTTATTTGACCCGATAAAATAAAATATACTTAAAGCAGTCCAGAAAATACAACTTTCGGGGCTGATTGTACACTCGGGTACACAAAGGGTTGACCTCCCACATAAGTGGGGTCCAACCCACGTCTTTGGTCTATAAAATATCAAGGGGAGCCGCATGGAAGCATGGCAATGGGAGGCTGATCGGTAAGGAGACCAATCAAACCAACCAAGGGCCCCTCCTCACATTATTTTGGGCTATTGAGACAAAAGTGAGGGGTTCCCTCCACCCACCTTCAATCAGTTCGGCCATCCCACAAGAGAGGTGAGAGAAGCTCTGTAATACTCCATTCTTTGCAGCCATTTTCGCACAAAGCATGGAGAAGAAGAAGGAAGGGAAGAGAGAAGAGGAAAGAGGAGTTTAGGTGGGAAAACTTGTGTTTAACAAGGTAATGACTCTATTAATCCCATTTCTTGCTCTTCAATCATTTTATACGATTATACAATCATATTCCACACCCTAGGGTTGTTCTACACGTTTGGAAGTTTAGAATGAGGGGTTGGAAGGTGGTTCTAAGTCCAAGAACGGACTTAGAAGCCAAAGTGACCGGTTCGCCGGAAAATAACCTTTTTGAGGTTATTTGTATTACTATGGATTTTATGATGATAACACCTTGTTAGTAACTTGTCTAAGGTATTCAAGGAACTTTCACGGAGTTGAAAGGGTCACCGGAGTTGTCACCGGAGTTCGTTGAAGTTCGCCGGAGTTTCGCCGGAGCTAAATCGGGAAGGCTAGAACTTCACAAGCTTCATTGAGGTGAGAAGACGGCTTTATGCTTTATAACTTTTGCGTGAGGCATGAGATTACCTAAAGTAATCAAAAATATGTTTTATGAAATGATTAAGAGTAATCAAGTATTTGCCTATACCATGATTATACATAAAACATAGTTGAAAAGTATGTTATGTAGGTTTGGTGATTAAAAATGTGATAACATATTTTGTGCGATGATCCAGGGATCCAAAATGGTATTTTTGGATCAAGGACATCAAGAAGTATATGTGTATAAAATTTCAAGTTAATCGGACTCCGTTTGGGTGGTCAAACGGGCGTTGACCGCCAAGTCAACTGCCATACCCGATCGGGTATTGATACATACCCGACCGGGTATTTGCTGAAGAATTTCCCCAGGGGGCTACTGCCTCCTATACCCGATCGAGTATGGGTAGATACCCGATTGAGTATACATTGAAAATTAGCTTTGGGGGCTATTGTCTCCTGTACTCGACCGAGTATGGGTAGATACTCGATCGAGTATTGGTTTATGCTCAAAACGAGCAGTTTTGAGTAGGTTAACGTGGGCCGTTCAGGTGGGACCCACCCACGTTGGTTCCAAAGGATTGTTGTATGACTATAGGGCTAGGCATTGTCCATAGTTAAAGGAACGAAAGGTTAGCCATATCCAGGTTAGGATTTGGTAGAGGATAGACTGGGGATTGAGTGCCCTTGGACGGTAAATGATCCAGAATACTCCAGGTGGGGTCGAGTACCCTTGGACGGTAATTGATCCAGAATACTCCAGGTGGGGTCGAGTACCCTTGGACGGTAAATGATCCAGAATACTCCAGGTGGGGTCGAGTACCCTTGGACGGTAAATGATCCAGAATACTCCAGGTGGGGTCGAGTACTCTTGGACGGTAAATGATCCAGAATACTCCAGGTGGGGTCGAGTACCCTTGGATGGTAAATGATCCAGAATACTCCAGGTGGGGCCGAGTACCCTTGGACGGTAAATGATCTTAAGTACTCCAGGTTGGGTTGAGTGCCTTGGACGGTAAATGATCCTAAAACACTCGGTAGTATGAACCGAAGGTAGACTATAGCTTGTGAGCTAGGTAACCGGGAAAGGAGTGAGAAAAGTCAGGTAAGAACTTTATCTCTAAAAGACTCTTTAAGGTAAATGACCTACGGGTTGAGTATTTTACGAGTATATATACAGTATGTATCATCGGGTGGATGAGAGACATCTATATATATGTATCACCCTATTTTTGGGTCTCGTGTCTGAAACATTAGTTATTCTTCATATAGCCTGCTTGTCACTAGTACTTCTATAGAGTACTGACCCCTCCGGGGGCCCTCACATTTTTCAGGTTGAGGCTAGAGTCCTACTACCTGCACCTTTGCCTAGGGTGATCATTCGAGGAGGAAGACGTGGTTCGTGCTTCCATTCGTATTTTTGAAATTTATAAACTGCTCATGGATTTTTGAACAATGTTTTCATTAAAACAGTTGGGGGTCTGCGTGCCCGTGTTTGCCACGTGTGGCTAAGTATCAAACATATTATTATTTCCGCATTTGTTTGATTATGATATTGATGTTGATTGTATGTGTTTACTAATCGGTTTGGCAATAGAATCAATCGGACGCCTTGTACAATTCAATAGGGATGAACTGTTGTTGTTCTTATCCGGTTGTACGGCGGTTGTCTACGTGGCTCGGATGCGGTCCGGGGCGTGACAGTATTTGCTTTAAAGATTCGGAGACATTATCTCTACGGGGAGACATGTCACATATACACTGACCACAAAAGCTTGAAGTACGTGTTTACTCAAAAAGAGTTAAACATGAGACAGAGATGGTGGATGGAGTTGATAAAAGACTACCGTCTAGTCATTGAGTACCACCCCGGTAAAGCCAACGTGGTAGCGGATGCCTTCAACCGAAAGAGCTCCTCGGGGGCATTGTTTACTAGCTTGAGGGCATTGAGAGCCCAATTGGAGGTAGCTAACGATGGTGCCTTGTTAGCAAGATTCGAGGTAAGACCTACATTACTTGATGAAATCAAGAAGGGTCAAGAAATTGACGAAGAGCTTATGAAGGTCCGTGAACGCATGCTAGCGGGACCGGTTGGGGATTTCAGGGAAAGAGACGATGGTCTCTTATTATTTCGTGATCGAGTGTGTGTACCGTCGGATGATGAGCTCCGAAAGTCCATCTTAGAGGAGGCTCATTCATCGGCGTATGCCATGCATCCGGGAGGCACGAAGATGTACCGTGATTTGAAAGAAAGTTACTGGTGGTCTGGTATGAAGAGGGAAATAGCCGAGTACATCAGTAGGTGTCTTACTTGTCAGCAAGTTAAGGCAGAACATCAGCATCCAGCTGGGTTATTACAGCCACTCTCCATTCCTGAGTGGAATTGGGAGCATGTGACTATGGATTTTGTGGTAGGGCTACCACAGACAGTTAAGAACTATGATACGGTTTGGGTTGTGGTTGATAGGCTCACGAAGAGTGCCCTTTTCTACCTATCAACACCACCTATGCACTGGAGAGGTTAGCCAAGTTGTATGTGGATGAGATCGTGAAGCTACATGGGATTCCAATAACCATTGTATCCGATAGAGATCCACGATTCACATCACGATTTTGGCCGAAGTTCCAAGAATCTATGGGGACAAAGCTGAAGTTTAGCACTGCTTTTCATCCACAGACGGATGGACAATCTGAGCGGGTTATACAGATTCTGGAAGATATGTTGAGAGCTTGTGCATTGGAGTTCCAAGGGAGTTGGGACAACCATTTGGCACTTGTGGAGTTTGCCTATAACAACAGTTATCAGGCGAGTATAGGCATGCCTCCATACGAGGCATTGTATGGGAGCAGATGTCGTACACCTTTATGTTGGGACGAGGTTGGCATGGCCAAACTTGAGAGCACGAAATTGGTGGAGATCACCAAATCAAAGGTAAAGATGATCCGTGAGAGACTTAAGGCGGCACAGGATAGGCAAAAGAGCTATGCCGATAAGCGCCGAAGAGCCTTAGAGTTATTGTTGGAGATGAGGTATTTTTGAAGGTTTCACCTTGGAAAGGAATCATCCGATTTCAGAGCCGAGGGAAACTTAACCCACGCTATATAGGGCCATTTGTAATTCTTGAAAGAATTGGGGCCGTAGCATACCGATTACAGTTGACTCCGGAATTGGATAAAATACATAATGTATTCCATGTGTCTATGCTTAAGAAGTATATTCCGGATCCGTCTCATGTGTTAGAGAAACCACCCGTGGAAATACGGGAAGACTTGAATTATGCCGTGCAACCGGCGAAGATACTTGACAGGCAAGTCAAGAAGTTGAGGAGCAAGAAAGTTCCAATGGTTAAAATCCTTTGGAAAAGTGACCGAGTTAAAGAGGAAACTTGGGAAATGGAAGCCCTACTCAGGGAACAATATGCTTTCCTGTTTGAATAAGCGTTGTAAATTTCGGAGACGAAATTCCCGTTAAGGGGGGGTGAACTTGTAACACCGTCCCCAAGCATATTTACTTTTAGTAAATTATGTAATGAACCTTGATGGATGATTTATGAAATTGCGTAAGTGTAAACTTTTATTAATTCTTTTACGTGAATAGTAAATTGTATGTGGGGCCCACGCCGGGAACGGGGGCCCGCCCGATAATTCCAGAACCACATATTTTATTCATCTTGATAAAGATAATATGTATATGGTGGTGGATATTTTAGTTGGGCCATGGAAAGGGCATGGGGTTGACCGGTTGGTCAAACGAGGCCCAATTACACGTATTGGTAATTTAGCGGATAACAGCCCGAAATGAATTTCGGAGACTCCTAAATTAACGTTGGGGAATGTACATCTATTCTAAAGGCCCATAATTATTAGGAACGCATGATATATTTTATTTGGCCCGATAAAATAAAATATAATTAAAACAGTCCGAGAAATACAACTTTCGGGGCCGATTATACACACCGGGACACAATGGAATGACCTCCCATATGAGTGGGGGCCACCCCACGTTTTTATGTGTTTCAATTGACAAAGTGAGAGCTGGAAGAGACAAGAGAAGGTGTGTGTGTGTGGACTAGTGAAGGAGGGGATGGGCAAGACAAAAACACACACCCCATGTCTCATTCATGCATCAATTTGCTTAATTGATTGAGTGAGGTACCTCCCCCTCTCATTTGCCATCCTATACGAACCACTTAAGAGAGATAAGCTCTAGGAAAAAGCTCCATCAAAGTCCAAGGCTGGAGGGAGCAAGAGAAAAGGGAATCCAACACTAAAAGGCTAAGATTTGAGGTAAGAACTTAGCTAGTATCCATTAACTAGTATTTTATTCATATGATTTTTAAGAAATCATATGGTGGATTAAGCATGACGTTCTACACGTTTAAAAAGTGTAGAATATTGATATATAGTGGTGGTATTTAACTTAGAAGAGTTGGTGAATCGATAGGAGTCGAAATCGCTGGAAACCGCCACATATAGGGAGCTGCCCGAAACTGCAGAAGACGAACGCCGCCCGGCTTCTGGAGAAAGCCACCGGCTTTTGCCCAGCAGTCCAGTTTTTTGTGTTCAATCGGTTTGGAACGAGGATCGATCGAAGGGCTTATCAAAGGCTACGATTTCAGCACTTCATAAGGTGAGAATGGCTGGCTATGTTGCTTATAATCAGTGAGTTAATTTCATGAGATTATCTAGGGTAATTAAATGTATTTTCTACGGATTATTAATGATTAATAATGCCTAAGAATGAGAAGAATATTGTCCATAAGAAAGGAGCATGATATACAAATTTAGGAATAAATTGTGTATGATCATGCGCTATGAGTATGTTAACTTGATAATGGAATTAACTATGAAATGCATGTTGAAATATACTTTTTACTTCATATAAGAATATATGAGTGATTAAAAGTGATATTTTGTATATTGATATAAATGATATTTTCAATGGAAAATCAGTTTGGAACTGTCTATATGACTATGAGTTGAGAACTTGGATTGATGGAATGTATCCGACTAGTATTAAGATACTAATCGGGGAATTGGATAAATAATTATGCTAGAATTGATCCTAAGGTTGGATTGTGAATTGTTAAACCTTAAGTAGTCTTAAGAGATGCTTTAAGGTAGGAAACTATGAACTTCAAGTTATACTAGGGGTAGGCCTTAAGGGATACCCAAGATAAATTGAATAATAAACTGATCCTAGGGATAGGATTGGCCTGCGGGCGTGTTCAGTAGTCCTTGAGGATAGCCGGTTGAATCATGAGAATAAGTAAGGACCATGGCCCTTCCCGACTCTAGAGAGCGGGGTTGGATAGCATGGACTTGCATCGTGATCACGGGTTAGGGTGGAATCCGAATCGGAGACCTAACTAGGCTCCGGTAGCGGTAACACATAAGATAGGACCCCGAAGGGCCTTACCTTCCTACGGGATGATGGGTATGAGTCCAGGAGCGGGATGTTGAAATACGAACCGAGAGCCTCATGAGGTCTCCGACAGCGGTAGCAAATCCCGTAGGAATAATAAGACCCACGGGTTGGGTTGTACAAAGGATAAATGCAAAAGAATATATGATAAGGGCCGTGTGCCGAAAAATAAATGAATTTACTTATTATAGAGAAAATAAGTGCGAAATATAAATTAATATTTATATTATGAAACCACCCTATTTTGAGGGTCTTAGAAATTAAAGCGTTGATTATACTCGGTATAGTTGTCATTGTACTTGTCAAATGCTTCCAAGTACTGACCTCCCCTTCACGGGGGAGGCCACCTCACAGTTTCAGGTAGAACTTGAAGGTTGCTACCATCGTCCGTTGCTTCGGGAAGATTCAAGGAGAGAAGACGTGGTTTGTGCTTCTTTCATTCAGTTTTAAAAACACTTATGTTAATGCTCATGGATATTATTATTCTGAATAATTATTTTGGGGGCTTGTATGCCTGATTATGCCAAGTGTGGCTTGAACAATTGTATTAATTCTTCCGCTGTTTTAAAGTGAATGTTTTACAATTATGTTTGTTTATGGATGTACTATGTGTGAATGGTATTCAAGATGCCTTGTATAGTATGGATGAGTTAGTCTGCGGTTGACTATTCGTACTGTACGGCGGGTTGTTGACGTGTCCGGGTGGGTCCGGGGCGTAACACATGGTAAGTGCTCGAATCATGTCTTTAGTGGACATATTTGAGCTTGAAGTTTGGCCTTGGGAAGGTTGTTGTTGAGGATTCCCGTATCTCAAATTGGGATGATCTCTCCACCCCGGGTTGTAGGTGTTAAAGTGTGAATCGTACCTCTTTTGTTGATGGCCTTGGAAATTCAAGGCGTTGACTTGTTCTTCGTGTAATGAAGGACATGAATCGGTAGGATGCCCTTGTGTTGTACAAATGCCACAGACCTGGACTTCTTGGTTTTGGGGATTTAACAGAAAATCTTTTACCAAAGAAGTCAAGCTGGCTACTTGACTCTCCAATGAGGGAGTGGACTCCGCTGCGGCAACCATTCGGGTTGAGGACCACCCATTGTAATATCTAGAATTCTCGGCCAACTCCGAGATGAGATTCCTTGCTTGAGAAGGGGTTTTGTTGACAATGCCCCCTCCACACTCCGCATTCACCATGCGCCTATCTTGATCCGCAAGACCATCTTAGAAGTAGAGGATGAGGTCCTGCTCCGTGTACCCATGGTAGGGGCAACTAGCACATAACTTTTTGAATCGCTCTCAGTATTCGTATAAGGATTCATCATCTTTTTTATCGATGTTGCTTATTTGTTTTTTCAAAGATGACAAGACGGAGACAGGGTAGTACCTTTCTAGGAAGCATTTCTTCATTGATGCCCACGTATCTATACTCCCCGAAGGGAGATAGAATAACCAATCCTTAGTCGTGCCCTTGAGGGAGAATGTAAAAACCCTCAACTTGATTTGTTCCTCGGTGACTCCATTTGGGCACATGTTTGTGCAAACAATATGGAAATCCGAGAGATGTTTGTTCGGGTCCTCGACCATGGAATGAAGGAAGTAAATGGATGAGCCCCAATTTGATCTCAAATGTAGCACCTTCATCAAGAGTAGGGAAGGTGATACATAGTGGTTGTTGGTTGAGGTCTGGAGCCGTCAGCTCCCTCAATGTTCTTGTCTCGAGAGCCATGTGGATCGACTCTTCGGATTCGCTTGAGCTTGAGCCAACGTTTGAAGATTCCTCTGAGGGTGTGTGCGGAAATAAATTTCTCAACCTCTCAAAGGCTTTTTCTATTTCGGGATTTGTTTGGTAGGTGATTTCGTTCAGTGAACGATATTTAACCATATACTACAAAGCTCAGAAGAAATAGAAATCTTTATATTTGAATAATATTTTTTTTTCTTTAAATAAAAAGAAAAAATGATTGCCTTTCCACGGCAACGGCGCCAAATTTGACATGCACTTTGTAATGGTGCGTCAAAATAAATTCAATACTAGCACTAATACGTAGTATAGGTGAAGTAAAGTTCGTATCCGCAGGGAAAGGAGTACTTTTCTTTTTATGAACTTAGTAAATAAAAGGGGGGTTTTGGTTTAGACTGATTTAATTTACGTAATTTAAAACTAAGATGAACGACTTATATGAGATTTAATTCAAAGATAAAAAGGACTTGGCATTGCTACTTTCCACTTGTTGATATATTTTAGTCGATCATGATATATCTATAACTTATTCCCTCTCGAATACTCAATCGAGGAGTAAATCCGGCCAATTCATCGAGGGTAGTTATTAACAATGACCATTCATTAATAACCCTTACTATTAGTCACGTATAGAACACCGCCATATACCGACTTGATAGTAGCATTTAATCTCTTAACTCCTTGATGAAATCAATTGAGATTGATAACCTCAACACAACGGTTTCGGTTTAACCAACAAAATTAATCCCTCTTAAGTTTATTAACCATGACCGTGCATTAATAAACCGAACTTACTTACTTGTGAAACCTATCAACGATTAACCATCGGTTCGTCGATCGTTTCTAGTAATAATTAATATATGAAACAAAACTAGTTGATCCTTTAAGTAATGTTCAAAATATTAATATGAAATATGAATAGAAATTAATTAATATTCAAGGAAGAATATTAAAGAAGACGAATCCTACTATAGTTAATATCAAGATGTTAACTAATTGTCATCTTAGTAACACTCCCCAATATTAACATAGAGGAAGAAATAACTATTACTATAACTAGTGTCAAGATGTTAACTAATTGTCATCTTAGTAACACTCCCCAACATTGATATAGAAATAATATTTAAAGGAAGAATTAATATTCAAGGAAAGAAGTTCAGAAAATAACTCACAACTTTAATAATCAACAAGCTTCAAGAGCAACACCAAGAATGGAAGTTTAGTTCCTCATTTGGAGACTAAACATAGCTAGAAGAATATAAAGAAATGTTATTCTAAACTGAGTTTAAGAGTATGGAAGAAGGGATGGAAAATAGTGAAGGAAAGGTGTGCTATTTATAGGTGTTTTTCAACACTTTGGGCCGGGTACCCGACCGGGTCAAGTGCTCACCCGACCGGGTGCATGTCAAAATCAGATAATCTTTCATGTTCCTGTGTTTCAGCACGTTAAAATGTCCCGGGTCAAGTCAGACCCGACCGGGTGGCATAGGGGACGCGACCGGGTCTAATGATATTCCAGGCACTTTCGGTTGTTAAATCAGACCCGATCGGGTGAAGTCTTCTACCCGGTCGGGTAATTGCTCCTGGACAGTCAAAATCCCTTTTTCTTCACTTCAAAGTCATCCTTTTCAACATCATAATTCCTAATTCTACTTTACAACTTACAAATGAAGGTTAAAATACAATTACAACTAAAATCACACAAATGTTTACAAACTAAATAAAATGGTAAACAATCCACATAAATCAAATATAAAAACATACAATTATGCACTACTAGTTAGTGTGCATCAAACACCCCCACACTTAAACCTTTACTCGTCTCGAGTAAACCAAATTTTGTCCAAGAAGTCCTTAAAATGACAACAATAGCAACGCAAAACATCCAAGAGTGTTTTTAGCACAACACAAAGTAATCACCAAACATCCCCAAAAGTGAATAAAGTAAAAAGGGGTCTTCAACTTCATCTTTATCTCCATTTCTCTTTTAAGTTTATCACCTTCAAGATCCTGCAAAATAAAAAGAGACATTTCTCTCATTCTCTCGTTTTGCCTAGGTACCCTTTCAGGTTTTCATCTCAGCTTCCCACATTTTTCTTTTAATTCTCACAACCTCATTCTTATTTTATTGCTTTTATTTTTGCTTGAGTTGCCCTTTGTGGGTTTTCAACTCAACAAGCTTATTCAATTTTTCTTTTTCTTTTTTCTTACGCAGGTTTGGTGAATTTAGATTCAGACGGGTTTGTAGCTATTTTAAAAAATAAGAAAAAGAAAGTAAATTATATGTAGTAAGATATAAAGCCGATATCACGATGCTCATTGCTTGACTCTTAATACTCAGTAGAATAGATTGGATCTTCACTTAAAGTACATTAATTCTCATTTGACGGAAAACACGATTTTCAATTAAATTACGAAAAAATGCCACCGACTATACGGTGCTCACTGTACAGTCGTCTATACAGTATACGAACTCTACTGCCATGTGACATCACTTTTCAGTATTTATATTGTTGCCACTTTTTTAAAATTCTTATTCCCTTCGTATTTAAAAGTCTCCTGTACCTTCCTTTTTAGGCTGTATTTAAAGGTTCTCTACACTTCCACTTTGGGTAAATTTAACCTTTATAAATACTGAACTACTCTTACTTTATCTAGTTTTTATACTTTTTCAAACTCTTACACATTCTCTTCTATTTTTTCAACATTATTCACTGCCCCTACTACTCCACTCCTTAAATAATGTCTCCAACCTAATGTAGTGAGCATTAAAATACGGAGGGAGTATCACTTTTTTTTATTTATGATCCCATAATGAGGTACTTCCGAGTTTAAATTTTTGATGAAATTTTGTGAGCATGTTCTCCATGAAATGTAAATTATGTCCACCAAATTTCAATATTAAAATTCAATCAGGAAATTCATTAAATAAATTTTTGAAAAAAACTGCTGTTCTTATATATATAAAACAGCCCAATTTTCAAAAATTCATTTAACCGAGTTCCGGAATAAATTTTAATCTGAAATTTAGTATACATGATCTATACTTCATGAAACACATGCTCACAAAGTTTCATCAAAAAATTTAATCGTAAGCACTTCAAATGTAAGAGACCTATAATTATAACTTTTAGGCCGAACTTACATGAACTTTTTCCTATATATATATATATATATATATATATATATATATATATATATATATATATATTGAAATTTTGAAGCTACTAGCCTATTATTGGAGTACATCTCTTCATCTAGCTTGGAAAAGCAAATTAGTCAAAACAAGCTAGTTGCTAGAAAGGAGAAACTTTTGAATTAAATGGTAATTACCAAATTTGAATTAATATTGTTTAATTAATTATATATTGATTTTATTTAATGTTTTTGCTTTGTTGATTTTAAAAAATGTTAATTTTTCTCATTAAATATTTAAAGTTGATATTTTTAAGTATGTATGTCTTATTAAAATTTCTTATTCCTTATTTTTTACTTAACAAAATACATATTTTTTCTAATTTTAAAAATATGCATTTTCAAATTATGCTCGTTGTAATAATAATAATAATGATAATAGCACTGATAATTTTGGGGTTTAAAAATATTATTTACATATTCCTGATCTGAAAAATATTTCAAAATAAGTATTGTTTTTATTGTATTAATAAATCAATTCATTCAAATTGATTGATTTGTGGGCCTGTTCAAGAGTCAAGAGTTTGGCTAACCATTGAACTATCACACATTGCTTGAAAATGAATTAGCTAAAAAAAATGATGTGAAAAGCAAAACTACAATGTATTTAGCTAGCCTAGATGCTCTAATAATTTGCAAAACATTAGTCGTTTAAAAGATCATTACTGTTTTCATAAATATAACACTTCAGCTCATTCTATATACAATATTTTATAATTGAGCAGTTGGTGATGCAGATGCTCTTATTTCAATTTGTGTTAAATTATTTATTTGTCGTGTGGGTAGGAATTTATTGCATTCATTTCATTAGATATTATTAGAGTAATTATATGGAGTCATATAAGACTTCACTTTACTTAAGTCGTGACTTCATCATAGCCACTTATTTTTATAATGTAATCAGAAATTATTAAATCATTAAATATGTGGCTATCAATAAGTCACCTAAACCTATATGATTCCATCGTGGAAAGTCATACAAGACTCCATAATTTTTTAGAATTATCAAGTGTAAATTGAGTGTGAAATAAGAAAATTACAAATCATGTCATAGAAATTGTAAAAAAGTGCGAGTAATAACCAAAATCATACTTAGAGTCTGTTTGAAAACATTAAAATTGGTTAAATCATTTGATTTTGTTGAAATTATGAAGTTCTAACTGAATTGATCAGATTGGATGATTATATGTTTTATGAAAAAAGTGTATTAGAAATATTTTTATTAATAAAAAATAGCTAAAATGAGTGTGTATAGTAACTTTATTAGATAGCACTTTAAAAAGAGTGTCATAGTTTTCTAGACAATCAAAATGAAAAGTTGAAAAGAAGGGACAATAGAGCTATATAAACTTATTATTTGGTACACTTTGTTACATGTCTGTGTCAAGCAAGAATTGAAAGATGGAAGCTATCTAATTTTTCTACGGAGTATCATTCAGTAAATATTTTCATACTCAAAAATAAGAAAGTGCACCCTAACCAAATGGATTTGCTTTCCCAAAGATGCCTAAAGTTGTAATTCAACTAAAAGCATCAATCCCTATGCAACAATAATTACATCTGATTTTTTATGCCCTGTTCTGGCAACCTCGTTTTGAACCATTTTTAGTAAGTGCACTGTGCAAGGGCTTAACTCCTTTTTCTATAAGAGTGTCCAAAGAGATTCGGGAATTAGGAAAATTACAGAGGATTTGATGTTGATTGAATGTGCACGATTACTCCATCTAATTATAGGGATTTGGGCGGTGGCTATTTTTATGCAAGTGTTTGGCTGGAAAGACAACAAGGGGTCTTCTCGACTCATCAAATCAGAAGCCATGGCCGGGCTTTATGCCTTTATGTCTACAGAATCTGAATCGATCAATAAAAAGATGGGTTGCTTTAATTTGTTGTTATCAATACCCGCATACATCACATCCACGGAGAGTATAGTTTTACACTTAGCTTTCGTTACACTCCATCTATAAGGATCTGTAAGGGTCCCCAACACCGATCCGGATGATACGTTCAAAAAAGGATTTAAATTGGACTATAATCAAAAAAGGATTAAAAAGGATTTAAAAAAGGATCTGTAAGTCTTATGCTTTTTTAGCTTGACGGGATTGAAACGAGACCTAACCCAAAAAATTCAACTTTTTACCATCAAAACGACGTCGTTTTGATGGTTTTACAAAAAAATGAAACGTAGTCGTTTGATGATATTCAGCCGTTCAAACATGCGTTTCACGATGGTTCCAACTTCCAAGATAGGTCTTCACCGAAATCCTTCCACAAACTGAAATTCTTCCACCCTTGCCCGCTCCGGCTTCATCAGTCAGCTTCTCATACCCAAGCTCCAGCCTCTAGGCTCCAGATTGTCTTGCAGGCTGTTGATTGCTTGCTTTCTTCAAGTATTTTTTATTTTTGAGTTTTGACTTTGAAAATCGGAAGAAATATCATATGCAGAAGGTGTAGGGTTGAAAGTATTATATATTTATATGATGATGAACGATGATGTACTGATGTATGGGCGTATGGCTAATTGGCTAAAGATTAAACGCCTTATCCTTTTTATTCATTTGATTGGATATGTAGAGTTTATTGTGATTTTCTTGAGGGACAAATTATATGGCATAATAGAGTTTTTTTGGAAAGATGGCATAATAGAGTTAGAAAGGGTCAGCCACTCAGCCAGAACTAAGTTTGAAATAGAACTTTTTTGAAAAGGGTTTTCTCTCTAGGGCTTTGACTACGTCAGCCGTTGGAGCCATTTTCCGATTTCGACTTTGTCGAAGATCGACTTTGTTATCCCTTGGTCGTTGGTGCTCGATCGGAGCCCAAGTCAGACGCGGAGGACGGAGATCGGTGGAGGAGGGCAGATTTGTTGTCATGGTTGGAGGAGATCGGCGATGTGGTCAAGGTTTGAGGATACGGCGTTGCTGTCGTCGTTGGAAAAGATCGGCGCCGCCTATCTGTTTACTTTGGTCGCACGGAGCAGGGATGAGTTCGGTTATGCAGGGATGGAGGATTGATGCATGGTCTTTGGCAGCCAAAGGTCATGGAGGATCAATTAGCATGGTACCAGTGGTACGACCTCCGTCTGAACCACCACCATGGGATGTACGAGGTGCTAGAGTTCGTGAACGTTTTTCTTGTAGTTTTTATCTGTTTGTTATTTGTTTTCTTGCACCCATTTTTGTTGTTGGGTTTGACAGTTTGTTTGAGTTTTTTGCCTCTCTTTATGTCATTGGGTATGGTTGGATCTATGGGAATACTTTGTGCTGTGTCAAGCCCACTACATGGTTAGTGTTTCATGTTGCTCTCTCAGGGGTGACCGTCACAAAGTCTCACCATAGGGTTACAGTCGTAGTTGTTGGAATTTCAGTTGGCGTCTGTTTTATTTTCCCTTTGCTTGATGTAATGATCCTGAATCTTTTGATATGAATAGAGACATGTTTTGATGATAAAAAAGAGTTAGAAAGGCTTATACTTTTAAATGAAATAAATGATGAGAAAGTATATCATCATATCATGTTAAATTTAATATAAATAAGAGGATGCATCATGCATGTAGAAAAAGTAAAACGGATATGAGGCATAGACATACATCACGGACTATGTACGATAAATTATAAAAAGAGAACATTCTTGGATGCAGGTTGAATCAATCCCAAGATCCCACGTCCAAACACGACAAGACTTTTGGGAAGTTGTAAGTCATGATGATTCTATCGACCTAATGTTGTTAGACCTAGTATCCGTGCGCGGTTCAGCTCAAAATTAAATTATTGAAAAACCTAGACTCATCTCTAAATATGACAAGAACTTTTGGTTGGATACTCTTGTCAAAATTAAATTATTGAAAAATATAGTCTCGTCTCTAATATTAAAATTCTAACAACTTTTATAAAAAAATGACATTTTTCTGAAAATGTCAAGAAAATGGCATTATTATACTCTTCATTATACCAACATTTTCGTTGAATATGCCATCATTATGGCATTACTAAAAATGTTGGCAGATTTTCTCCGATATGAGAGCTGATGGCGCTGGGGGTGGCAAAGGCGACCATGTGTTTTTTACGTTTTTAATTTTTTTTTAAAAGAAATAATGTTTTATTGTATAAAGATTTTAAAATATTTCAAAAGCTACAAGAGTATATTTTTTCAAACATACATAAATAGTCCTATTAGAGGAATTTAAAAATGTAGTCATATTTGTATAATTTTGCCAATTTTTAATTCTATTTATGAAATTGACTCATTCAATTTTGTGTCTCTGATATGCATTACCAAGTGACCAAGTCCATGAACTTTTTTCTCTTACCAATCCCACTCTCATTTTTTAAATGACCCTTTCACACACCGAAAATCTCAAGCGAAAGAAGGTGAGTCCAGCACAAATGGGAAAGAGACAAAGCTTTCATTCAGTGGTGTATCCAGGATGGGGGCAGAGGGCAACTGCTGTAATACTTGAGATTTAATTTAAATGGATTAATAGTACTACTCATATCAACAAAGTGTATCTCCTTTTAAGAGAGCTCATTTGTCAAGAACTCCAAAGTTAAGTGTGCTTGCACAAGAGTAGTCTTGGGATGAGTGACCCCCTGGGAAGTTTCTGAGGACACTCACATGTGAGGATAAAGTGTGCGGAAAAGGGTAATGGCGGTTTGTGAGGACAGTACTAGAGGTCAGAAGTAACTACCTCGGGGCGAGTGGGGCCAGGGTGTTACAAATGGTATCAGAGCAACCCTGCGACAGTGTGTTGATCCGTTGGATATCGAGCGGGCACTTAGCAGGGGAAAAGATTCTAGGATATGATTGAGATTGGTTCATGGGCATCCTAAGTGGGGGTGATTGTAATACTTGAGATTTAATTTAAACAGATTAATAGTACTACTCATACCAACAAGGTGCATCTCCTTTGGACAAAGTGCGCGAAAACGGCTAGTGGCGGTTTGTGAGGACAGTACTAGAGGTCAGAAGTAACTACCTCGGAGCCTGCAAGGCCGGGGTGTTACAGCTGCTCACACTCTACCCCCACCCAACCCCTATTTATATATTTAAAAAATTAATTATGCATATATTTTTGTGAATATAGATAATCTTTAATATAGTTACGAACAAATGTATCTAAAGAGTAGTCTAGCGTGGTGGAAAGGGAGCTGCTTGAAGTCCCTTAGTTAGGTTGAAGGTTGGAGTCCTTCCTCCAATTTTTTTGTTGCGAACTTTAGGACTTGTTTAATAACAGAGATATTTTCCAATTTTTATTACTGTTTTTTGTTCTCCAATTTTGTGTTTTTATTTTTCTGTTTTTCTACCTCCAATTTTTTGTTTTCATTTTATAATTTTTCATTTTAAAATATGAAAACATGTTCATACAATTTTTTCACCCGGTTCTCTGACCGACCAAAAGACCAAAAGTACGATCCTAGTCCGGAACCGGACCTAGTACAACCCAAGTAGGGTGTCGGGTCTCACATATAGGAAAGTCAGGACCGAAATCGACTAGTCATGATCGATCTCAACAGTTAGTTTGATGAATTCTTTTCCCATTTTCCTATTAGTTGACAACTCAATGACTCTTTTAAAACTCTTTACTTTAAAAATTGATTTCGAAAAATCGAGACTGAACCGTCGGATCATTGGCCGAAACTGACAGGGACCGCCAGATCATTTACAGAACTGGCCCAGGACCGCTTGGATATGGATCTGACCAAACACAGACCATCGGGTCATTGGTTAGATAGGATGAGGACTGCCGGGTCATTGACCGGACCGGACGGGGACCGTCGAGTCATTGACTAGACCGAATTCGATCGGAACTGCTCGACAGTCGGTCAGACTGAACAAGTATCGTCTGGTCGTGGATCGATCGAACATGACGGGGACCGTCAGGTCATTGACCGGAACGGCACGGACCGTCGAGTCGTGGACCGGACCGGATAGGATGTCACGCCCCGGACCTACCCGAACACGTCAACAACTCGCCGTACAGTACGAATAGTCAACCGCAGTCCAACACATCCATACTATACAAGGCGTCTGAAATATCATTCACACGTAGTACATCCATAAACAAACATAATGTAAAATATTCATTAAAGCAGCGGAAACAATATTACAAGTGTTCAAACTACACTTGGCAAACTTAGGCATACAAGCCCCCAAATAATTATTCAGAAAAATAATATCCATGAGCATTCTTTAAATTGTTTTCAACACAGGAACAGAAGAAGCACGAACCGAGTCTTCTTCCTTCGATCTCCCCGAAGCAACGGGCGGTGGTAGCAACCTTCAAGTTCTATCTCAAACTGTGAGGTGGCATCCCCCGTGAAGGGGAGGTCAATACTTTGAAGCATTTGAAAAGTACAATGACAACTACACTGAATATAATCAATGTTTCAAAATCTAAGACCCTCAATTTAAGGTGATACTATCTAATAGGCCGTAACTCCCGGTTACCCTATTTAAAACCTACTTACCTTATATATAAGGTCAAGTAGTCAGCCCGTGGGCCCATGCTGACCCTATCACGTCTTTTCACCATGGTAGAGTCACACTCACCGATATCATTGCGTCGTGCTAGAGGCTAACTCTAGTCACTCCATTTCGTGCTAGAGGCTTCCTCTAGTCACTCTACATTATGCTAGAGGCTTCCTCTAGGCATTTCTCATTGTCTTAGAGGCTTCCTCTACTCACTCTTCATTATGCTAGAGGCTGACTCTAGTCATCTTACGTTGTGCTAGAGGCTGACTCTAGTCACCTTCCCATATGTTAGAGGCTTCCTGATAGAGTATATCTAGAGAGAAGTGAGAGCTAGAGAGAGAAGTGCAATAATATGCTTCAATAGAATGATTTGGTAACCCCTATAACTACTCCCAAAGGGAGTATTTATAGAGAAAATTAGGGTTGGGCTCCCAAGTCTTGGGCTTGGGAGGCCCATTTACAACTGGACCGCTACTGGGCCGAATACAAAGCCACTAATGGGCTGTACAAATGAGTAAGTATAAAGTCTGATTCTGGGAGGTCTTCTTGGCCGACGAGGGCGTGGCCGACGAGGGCACGGCCGACGAGGGCATGGCCGACGAGGGCACCCGGGTTCCTTGGACTCAGGACCATAATCCGAGTTGGCCCCTTTTCGGCCGACGGGGGCGTCTTGGCCGACGAGGGCGCCACTCTGTTGTCTTGTGCTTTCTGTTCTTCCGAGTATGTGGGTCCGGGGGCTCAGACCCATATACTCCATCAGGAGTCCCCCACTCTCTAAGCTGAGACGTAGACGAAGTGAAGGAGAGTAGATTCCTGTGCTTTGTTGCCCTTGGCCGTTACCTGTTCCTCGTTGTGGACAGGGAGGCCGTTGTTTACTTGATGTCTTCGTTTTGGGACGATGAGTGTCCTTCTTTCAATGGTGGCCGTTGAAGGCATGTTTTGCTTGGGCGCTGATGGTTGAAGTTTGTGTTTGGGCCGATGAGGCCACTGAAGTTGGTCCTTGCTTCGAGGACGATGGCGTCTTTCCCTTTGGATGGCCGATGAGGGTGTTTGCGCACTCCTTTTGGCCGTCGTTGATTAGCTTTCATGTTTCTGGCCGAAGAGCCCCTCGTGATTAAGTGATGGCGGAGGACGATGAGTGTCCTTGCCTTTGGTGGCCCGTTGGCCGTTGCAGATGACGTTGTGTGCCTTCGGTCGACGAGGTGCAGTGTGATGCGTGACCGATGTGGCCATGCTCTGTGGTTACCTTGTTTGCATTTTCTTTCGTTTTGTTGAGGCCGGTGTAGTCCCCCAGTCCCCCACTGCTTCAGGCCGAGGAGTGTGAGGGGTGAAGGAGTTGCTTGAGTCCCTGGCTGAAGCGGCCTCCCCGTAGTCCCCCTGAATCCAACTCTCATGGCGATTTTCTGGCCAAGGTAACCCTGTGGGAGAACCCTTGTGCGCAGATCGCTTGTAGAGAGTTATCATCAAAGATCATGACGAGGAGCCGATGGCTTGTGGGCTCTTGGGTCCTGTGATCTTGTGACCGTTACGTTCCTGGCCGTTGCCGTCTCCTTATTGTTTGGCAGTTGTGATCTTGGCGAGCAAGTGGGACGTTGTGGGCGCTTGCTGACATTTTGTAAAGCCAGTGAGCGTGTGTAGGCCGTAGAGTCCGTCCTGCCAGTGGGCTGTTGATATTGAGTTTGGCCCGTGGTGACGTGGTGGCCTTGTCGGCTTGGCCGGTGGTTCTTGGCTACCATAACACTTAGGATTTTTTTCAAAAATTTGCTAAGTGTTTTGGATCCCTTTAGGTGCTTCCCTTTTCAGCCTTGACCGTGGTGTCCGCTCCGTCCGGGCCTTGGATTCATCATTTTTGACAAATGCTCTGGGAGATGTCCCAAGTGTTTGAGCCAGTGTCGTTGTCGGCCTGTATCCTTTGTGTTGTGGCCGATAAGGGCACCTTAACCTTGATCTTTTTGATCTTAGAATTTTTCTAAGTACACATGTAGAGGTATGGGTAGATAACGGCCTTGGAGTATACTGGTACCCGCTTCGGCTAGAGTTCCTTCAACGAGAGCACCAAATGATAGAGTATATCTAGAGAGAAGTGAGAGCTAGAGAGAGAAGTGCAATAATATGCTTCAATAGAATGATTTGGTAACCCCTATAACTACTCCCAAAGGGAGTATTTATAGAGAAAATTAGGGCTGGGCTCCCAAGTCTTGGGCTTGGGAGGCCCATTTACAACTGGACCGCTACTGGGCCGAATACAAAGCCACTAATGGGCTGTACAAATGAGTAAGTATAAAATCTGATTCTGGGAGGTCTTCTTGGCCGACGAGGGCGTGGCCGACGAGGGCACGGCCGACGAGGGCATGGCCGACGAGGGCACCCGGGTTCCTTGGACTCAGGACCATAATCCGAGTTGGCCCCTTTTCGGCCGACGGGGGCGTCTTGGCCGACGAGGGCGCCACTCTGTTGTCTTGTGCTTTCTGTTCTTCCGAGTATGTGGGTCCGGGGGCTCAGACCCATATACTCCATCACTTCCTCTAAATCATATCATTAAGATTCCTCAGCAACTTCTATGTCTGGGATCAATTTATATTGAGTAGCCTTGGAGGCCTACTCCTAGCTTAACTTAGCATGCACACATTCCTACCTTAACGTACCTCATAAGTTACTTAAGGTATATCATTCACAATCCAAGCCATTACTAGTCAAATAATCCTAGAACAACCTAGTTCTTAATGCATAGTCATATTGCTCATCTCAATTGATTTTCCATTCCAAATATGATTTAACCCCCAATATAAAAAATATCACTTTTATCCATTCATGATTTCTTTACATGAAGTAAAAGTATATTTTATCACCATATTTCACAATTTATTTCATTATCATGTTATCATATTCATAATACACAATCATACACAATTTCTTCTAAATTGGTATATCATGCTTCATTTACTCATATGCAATGGTATTTTCATTTAGGCATTATTAATTAATAATCCATGAAAATCACATTTAACAATTTAGGTAATCTTATGAAATTAACTCACTAATTATAAGCAATATAGTCGGTCATCCTCACCTCGAATGAGCTTTAAGAAATCTACCTTCTCGGTTGAACTCCGGCGAAACTCCGGCGAACTCCGGCGAAACTCCGGCGATACTCCGGTGACAGTTAGGAACACCATAGTCGAGCTCCTAACAATGTTTTATCATCAAAAAATCCATATCAACACAAAAAACCTCTAAAAGGTTATTTTCCGGCGAACCGGTCACTATGGCTTCTAAGTCCGTTCTTGCACCTAGAACTACCTTCCAACCTCTCATTCTACACTTGTAAACATGTAAAACAATCCTAGGGGCCCTCAATATGATACATAAGTCATATGAAGAATAAAAAGTAAAGGAAAAGTCCTTATAAGGTCATTACCTTAATCTTTCACACTTTTCCCTAGCTTTTTCCTTCTTAAATCTTCCTCCTTGGACCTCTATTGCTTAAGCTCGAATTTTCAGCTATGAAGGATGATATTTTGAGCATCTCTCTCACTTCTTGGATGGCTGGGTCGAGCTAGGTGATTGGAGGGGAGAGGAGATCTCACTTTTGTCTCAAATGACAAATAAGTGAGGGTGGGGGTCCTCCATGGTACTTTTGATGCCAAATGCATCTCCTCCACATTTCCTTAGTCAACACCAACCCCCTCACATTATTTTGAGCACACAAAAATGTGGGATGGCCCCCACTCATGTGGGAGGTCATCCCTTTGTGTCCCAATCTGTACAATCGGTCCCGAAAGTTGTATTTTTCGAACTGTTTTAATTATATTTTATTTTATCGGGCCAAATAAAATATATCAAACGTTCCTAATCATTATAGGCCTTCAGAATATATGTACATTCCCCAACTTTAATTTAAAAGTCCCCGAAATTCATTTCGGGCTGTTATCCGATAAATTACTAATACCGGTAATTGGGTCTCGTTCGACCAACGGGTTAACTCTATACCTTTTCTATGGCCCAACTAACATGTCCACCACCATATACATATTACCTAGACCAAGATGAACATCATATGTGGTTCTGGAATTATCGGGTGGTCCCCGTTCCCGGTGTGGGCCCCACGTGCAATTCACTATCCACGCAAAGAAATAACAACAATTTACAACTTCCCAAATTCATAATTCATTCTTCAAGGTTTATTACATGATTTACTAACAAGTAAAATATGTTTGGGGACGGTGTTACATAGGGACCATCGGGTCCTGGATTGGACCGGATAGGGACCATCGGTTCGTTGACCAGGCCAGGACCGTCAGGTCGTCGACCGGATCGGGATTGTCAGGTCATCGATCGGACTGGACCGGGTTTGTTCGACCGTCGACCGGACAGAAGCGACATTGCAGCATCCGCGTTGGCCTGACCAGACCGCCAGGTTGTTGGCCTGACCAGATAGGGACTGTCGGGTTGTTGACCGGATCGGAACAAACACCGAAGCGGGACCGGATCCAACATTAGGCGTAAGTATGCAGATTCATTGAAGCGGCACTGCAGCATCCGCGTTTTCCAAATTTGCAAAACTAGTAAAAGTCACTTCTCCAATTCTTTAAGGAAAACAAAGACATATCTCATTTTTTTGTTTTGGAAAACGATTTGGTAAACGCAATTTTCTGTTTTCCTTTCTCTAGTTTTCCGGATTTTTTTGGTAAACACGTTTTCTGTTTTCTGTTTTCATGTTTTCCAGTTTTCTGAAAAACTGGAAAATATCTCTGTTAGTAAACAGGCCCTTAGTTTTTTCATCCATTATCTTCCTTATTTTCTTTTTTAAGTATTAATCAAATTTAAAGTCACTCAAATTTAAAGTCACTCAATATATACTTCATTACATTTTTAGAGTTAAAATATACGTAGTACTTCATTATATTTTACACTTAACATAAATTCATATTTAGATATAATTCTGCATTCACAATTTACATTTTCTAAATACATACACTAAATGTCCCTTATTCTAATTATTGAATTTTAACGTAACATTACAAAATTAATTTTTAGTGTCAACTTTATAAAGCATGATTTCATATTTGTTTAGTTGATCGGTTAGTTTTTATTTATAATGAATTTTGTACTGTTTTTCTTAAAGTGTTAAGTTGCTTGTGGCATGCATGAAATAATATATACTCCCTCCGCCTTATAAATTTCTTCTTGGTTCGACGTGGATTGAAGTTTAAGAAAGTAATCACAAAATGTAAATGTATAATTGCGGTTGAATAAATAAACGAATGTTACTCACACAATATTTTTAAAAAAGGGAAATGAAAAAAGAGTTTTTTTGAACATCCCAAAGATAACTGAAAAGAGTTTAATGGGACGGAGAGTAATATTAACTCGCCCCCACTCACGACAAATCTTGGATACACTACTGCTTTCATTATTTTACACTACTACTTTTTTATTCAAGATTGCGTAATTCATATACTCTAGTTGTTTTATTTACATAGGAATGTAGGCAATAGTGAATATAGTATAGAAAGAGTGAAGAATATATAGTACAGAGGAGAAGTGTAGGGAAAATCGGAAAGATGGAAATGTATGTGTTATGTATTTGCAGGGGCGGACCCAGGAAAGTCATTTTGGGGGGGCGAAAATATTTTTGGGGGATTTCAAAATACTTTTTGGAAGAGCAAAAATTATTTTTCGTATATATATACACTAAAAAAAATTTGTTGGGGGGACGGTAGCCCTCCTGGGTCTCTACTACGGTCCGCCCCTGTGTATTTGGAAGAAACCATAACAAAACAACAAGATAGTGAATCATTTTAATACATGTGATTTTTCCAGGAAAACCATGCAGCAAGTAGTAGTATTAAACTTTCACGAAAATGCAATATTTTAGTGTGAACCATATAAATATTATTTATAGAACATGGAAATAAAATCACAAATTAAGTTCTCTGTTATTGTGTTTAGCTCACAAATATTCACTGCAGTTTTTATATTTAAAATATTGTATTTTTTCATTTTATTAATCGTTTGCAATACTATGTTCCATTAGATAATGTTGATGGTAGTGCTAAAAGAAAATATATACACTAATAATTGATTCATTTAGCATTACATTTTTTTTTCTAGCTATGACATGATAGATATGTTAGCTATCAATCAAGAACTTGAAAAATGAAGTCATATAAAGCCTAAATGATAAAAAAATTAAATATAAGACTTAAAATATCACGTTTAAATATTATTTAAACTTATTACACTAATAAAACTTTATGAAGAAAAAAGATCGAAATTAGCAGGGCTATCTAATGAATTTGGAGGCCCTCTGAAACAAGAAGAAATACAAACTCTAACAATAAAATACAAATAAACAGAATAATTCAGTGAAATACGGAGTAAGTTTTATAATGTTTAAAGTGCATAAATTAGACAATCTAGAAGTTATACACCTTTTGAAATCCGAATAATGCAAAACATCTAGAAGAATCAACTCATAACTACTACTGCATACTACGTAATAAATTGTATGAGAATGGGTCCTGGTGTCAAACACCTATTGTGCCTCCTAAAAGACGGTCCTGGAAATTAGTAATAAAGAAATCCAAATTTAAGATAGTTTATGTCTTTCGTTGATAATTTTGATTATTTTTAATCCTAAACTGATACTCCGTACATTTTATATTTCAAGTGATCATTGCTTTGATAGTCAACGTATCTTCTCAGTTTTGAATTAATAAAAACTCCTTAATATTCCTTGTGAGTATAGTTATTATGCATATTTAGTACAGTTAGACTTTGGTTTCTGATGCAATGTATTCAGGCTGTGATTTCACAGTTTAAAACCATAAGGATTAAGGAGTAATCCCTAAATAAAAAATTGCATGTTATGCTGTAGGTCTGTAGGAAATGGTAATCTGCACCAAGCCACATGTGTGGCTGAGGCCTGAGGGTCTTTAAAAATATGTCATTTTCTGGATATCATCAAAATGCTGTTTGTTGTGTTGCAAGAGTGTTTTTTCTTCAAAAAGAAATACTAACAAGCATGGTGTGCAAGTTTCCTCAATTTTATGAGAGCAAAATTATTGCACTTCTCTCTTTTGGATGTTTTTATTTGGATAGAAATTTTTGATTCAGTTTGATACTTTGATTCGTTTCTAAATTGGTCTAGTTTTTGTTTCTAAATCAGTCTAGTTAATAGATGCTTGTTTTATGTACTTTGTATATTTTACTATTATCAAATTTCGGTCGGATCTACCCAACTAAAAACATTCTTACTCGGATAAACTAGTTCCAGATCAGCAGATTATGTTTTTTAATCTATTTTTCAAACAAAGACAGCTGGTTTTGGTTAGGCTTGGACTCGGGTCGGGTCACCCGGTCCGTGGACCGGCCCAGCCCACTACTGTGCGGGACCGGGACCGGCCCGGTTCTCGGGTCCGGGTCCGGGTCGGGCCTAGGCCCGGGGGGTAGAGCGGGTCCGGGCTCGGGTCTCAATTTTGGTGAACCGGCCCAGCCGGGTCGGGCCCGGGCCAAATTGAATTTTTTTTATTTTTTTTTTTCATTTTTGGGGTTCCACCCGGGTTGGGCTTGATGGGTAGGATGGGTTTGGGGGGGTTGGGAGGGTGGGGGTGAGGGGGGGGGGGGGGGGGGGTAGGAAAGCAAAAAAAAAAAAAAATCCAAACCGGAGGCCCGGCCCGGACCCGACCCGGTGGCTACCCGGGCCGGTCCCGGGTCCACCATTCTTGAACCGCTGGCCCGCCCGGGCCTAGGCCCGACCCGGACCCGGCCCGGACCCGAGTCCACCCCTAGTTTTGGTTTAGATTTGGAATCTACTTGGACCTGATCCAGAACTGAGAATAACAGATGCCAGTTTAGTTCTTTTACGTAAATGGTCCTGCCCCCAATCCAGAACTGGTCCACCCAACTTTGGTTACATTGATTTTCATTAACCCAAATTTGTGATTTTATTAGGAGCGAAGGCTAAATAAGGAAACATAAGAAAATGATCCCTACGTTCTTTTAAACCACACACTCTAACACATCTACTGTTTGTTTTATCAGTAAACAATGGCATCTCAAAACAAGCAAACATTCTTTATTAAATATTCTTAATCACTGAAACAATGGCATCTCAAAACAAGCAAAGATTGTTTATTAAATATTCTCAATCACTGAAACCACTTATCCACAGTGCTTATTCTACAAGTAGAATATTGATAAGAACAATGTTACATAAAAAGAAAGTTTAAACCAAGAATGGAACTAGGAAATATATATATGCACACATTACTCCATTATAATACTCAGAAAATGTAATTTACACCACAGTGCCTCAGGCTACCCCAGTTTCCATCTCAAGTCATCCACTCAAAAGATGTCAGAAATGAACCACACAAAAAAAATGAACTTTAATGTAAATAAATTATTACGCGAAATTTCATTCACAGCATCAGACTAAAATTCCTGCCTCAGCCCTTCAAAGAAGCTTAGATTGCGGTTGCATTCCACTTCTCATCATTGCACAAAACTCATCATAATTGATCCTTCCATCCTGCTCGAGAGAAAATCATCATCAAGTTCAAGAACCTCAAAAGTTCAAGGAAGTCTGTGAGAGTGTGTATTTATATATAGTTTTGCATGGAGGGTGGATAATTGGATCCTTACATTATCGGTGTCCACTTCAGCAATGATTTCTTTGATAGTTGCCTCGTCGCCCATACCATACTCCTTCATAGCACTTTTGAGTTCATCTCTTGTAATGAATCTTTAAGGGCAAAAGCAGCACATGTGTACATTCAAGGAAATCAGCAAATGCACGAACATGAATGTAAATGATCAGGGGAGTAGGTAGGGGTCAACCTGAGCCCATCCTAAGTTCGGTAAAAAACTTTCACTTGTGTTAATATTTTGGGTAAATATTTATTTGAATGATTTTTCCCCAACTCACCCTGTCTACACCTCTGAAAAGGTTTCTCATGATTCATAGAGCCTTCAATTATGTGCTTATTTATTGTTAATAAAAAAGAAAATCTGATAAAAGATTGGTCAAAAGAGATTCAAACTTCCATGGAGTATTAATGATTTCACATTTAAAAAGTTTACGCAAAATTTTGTGATGAATAAAGAACTTATGTAGTCTTTGACTCTTCCTCATATTAGTTATATGTTTTTAGTTCTTTTTTCAAGTTTAGCTGCATACTTGTATTAAATTAAAGGGAAAAGGTGTAAATAAGCCCTCGAACTAACCGAAAAAGTGCAAATCACCCCTTTTATAGGAGGCTCTGTCTGGCCGTCGCCATTTGGGGCGGTTACCGGTGGAATTTTTTGATGATTTTTTTAGCATCTTCTTCAGTAAGTCTAGTTTGCCCGTACAAAATTTCAGGTAAAAATTCAACCGGGAAGGCAGTCAAATGATTTTCTGAAATATACTGCGTTGTTTAACTGAGCAGTTATCTTCAAGCATTTATTTGACTGCCTTCACGATTGAATTTTTAGCTAAAATTTGGTATGAATAAACTAGACATAATGAAGAAGATGTTCAAAAAAAATCATCAAACAATTCCACCGGAAACCGCCTCCAATGGCGACGTCCGGACAAAGTCTCCTATAAAAGGGGTGATTTGCACTTTTTCGATTAGTACGAGGGCTTATTTGCCCCTTTTCCCTAAATTAAATGAGGGTAAAACAAGAGAAAACGAATTAATTCACCATATACTTGCTGAATCAAAAAATAAAATGGAGCCCCCGATGAAGTAGTAGCATATGCAATAACTAGAAGTGATGATGATGACCAAGTGCACTAATATTATACTTTTGTCATTGTGGACTTACCCGCTATGATCCTTGTCAAAATGTTGAAATGCTTTGTAGAGATGTTCATCTCTTTCGAGTCGATGTCTATGCATTGTTGCAGTAATGAACTCAATATAGTCAATTGTTCCATTTCCATCCACATCAGCCTGAAGTTATCATTTTCATTTTTTAATAGAAAATGGATGCGCACTACGCCACAAACCATTACATTGCAAAAAGGAAAAGGATAAAAAGTTGTAGCTGTCTCATACTCACAGCTTCCATAAGTTGCTTGACTTCAACTTCAGACAGTTTGGAACCAAGCCTAGTCAGTCCACTTTTCAATTCTTCATATGTAATAGTACCACTGTTGTCAGTATCAATATTTGCAAACATAGCTTTAAGTCCTTTTATTTCTTCTTCAGACAAGTTCTCAGCAATAACCTACAATTCTCAAACAAGTAGAATATCGGATTGTTGTCTAGGACCTCCTATCATAAGACGATAGAACTAAAAACACTAAATATCCTAATTACACAATACAAAAACAATTATATTGTGAATAGCATTCTAGGATTTGTAATTAGGATGTTTTTACTTGACTGTAATTTGTTGGTCTGGCCTGTTTAAGTCTGGTATGTTCAAGTCTGGTCTGGTCTGTTCTGGTATGTTTTGTTAGGTTACAGACCTAATCACCTTGATTCAAGATACTAGCGATGAAGAGAAGATATGTGCGTAACAATAGAAAGCTTTGTATAACAGAAAATAGAAAGAGAAAATACAAGATAGTTCCAAGTCCCAAGTCCCAAGCCCAAAGGATAATTCCAGCCCCCTCTCTATTCTACCCTCCACCTCTATTTATACTAATTCTAATACTCTTCTTATTTCTTATTATTCTATGTAGGTCCCTAACACTACTCCCCCTTTGACAACCACCTTGTCCTCAAGGTGGGTCATAGGAGACAATCATGATGAACAGCTTCTTCCTCATCTTAGCGCCTCGTCCTTCCCAGTATCTTCCAAATTGCAGGACCCTGAACTTCATAAACTGAACCTTTTCCATCACTTTTACCATAGCAAGCAGCTGAAACAAGGGCATGGTTAGATGATGCTTCACTAAAACCTGGTCAGCACCAAGTGCTACAACCCTTACTGAGCCAATCTCAAGGGCCAGGCCATCTATAATTGCAGGAAGATCCGGTGATGCTTTTCGATGAGAACAATTTTGTATATTATCCGAAACAACCTCCAATATAATATAGATTCTTCCTGAATGAGTAGCAACCCCAATTATACCCCTCCCACCATTTCTGAACTCTGATATAGGGGCCATGTGGATCTGCTCTATACCTTTAATATCTCTAGCCTCAGTATCTTTAGCCTCAAAATAATTTTCAAGGAGAAAACCGTTCCTCTTGTGTGTTTCAAACAATTCTGATAAGCGCGTGAACAGTGTTCCAAACTGCCCATGAAAGAAACATTCCTGAATTCTCTTTGCTTCTCTAACTGGATCTGCATCCAACTTTCTTAGCTCCAGTGAGGAGAAAGAAGTCATAACTATTTTTCCCAGCGAGTATAGTTCCACTTCTATCTTTCCAACATCTTCAGCTAGATTAGTTTCCAGTAAAAAACACTACTGGAACAATTCACTTCTGGATTATTGGAACCTAAGACCAATTTGTAAGGTTGGAAATTTGCTTGAGCTTCTAGTCCATTAACAGCAGTCTGAATAGCAGTGTCCAAGTCCACACTGATTCTACACATCAGGTATCCAAGATCAAATTCATTATCCCCTCTTAATCTCGAATCAAAGAAGTTCCAATATGCAGAAAGTACCCATTTGCACCCTTCAACCCCAAGAATCAACAACTGGTTCTGCCTTTCAACAATATCTCTTTTCCTGATTATCTTGAGCCTTGGACTAGTACTTGCCATGTGAGACCTGTAACCAAAACCTACACTTCTATCTGGTATTTCCCTAAAACTTTCACCCATGAATAATGCATCAGGTACTAGACCAGGAATAAGATCACTGTGAATCCTTACAAACATTTCAGCATTATCATCAGTACCATAATCAACCTTTTCCTTCCAATTCTCAATAATTCCTATTCCCAACTCCTTCTGAATACACTTCCTAGAAATAACATCATCAATTTTGTAACGATCAATCTTATTCCGCCCTTCAGAACTATTGTCTGGTAAACAATGATCTAGTTTAAGTATTTCTGAACCTTTCATAGGTTGATTAACATTCTCTTCATGGTCTGATTCTGTAACTGATGGGGCCATCGGGTTTGGTTCTGTGTACATTGTTGTTGGTGGAATCCCCTGGGATCCCTTTTCTGATGCGCCTAGGTCAACGGTTCTTGAAGCTGATGAACCTGGCGTAAGGTGAGGAACCTGCGACGAAACTTGAGATGACGATTGATGATGCTCTGTTAGTAACGGCAATCTGGTAGCAACAGTTAGCGCCTGAAACGAAACTTGCAAACTTAGCGAAACAAGTCGCGACGAACTCTGCAAAGTCGATGAACTCTGCGGATGTTGAAGAGCGGTTTGCGAACTGTTCTTGCTTTTGGAATTCCGGCATCTTTTTATGGTCCTCGATCTTCCTCGCAAGTGTCGATTGTTTCTTTGCAAGATTAGTTCGCGCATCTCATCTAGCCAGATCCTCCTCTCCTTCTCCCAGTTACTTTCCACCTTTTCCGCAAGCTTCTCTACTTTTTCGCGCTCAACCTTTTCCCCGAGCTTCTCTTTTTTTCTGCGCTCAACCTTTTCCGTGAACTTCTCCAATTTTCTGCGCGGTTCCTTTTCGCCTTGTGTAGAGAGGCGCTTCTCCCTGTTCTCGCGCAAACTAAAGGCATTCTCCTTCTTTTCTCCATATCTGTGTCTCCTCTCTGGTTCGCATTCCCAGCTTTCCCAACTACTTTCCATCATCTCATAATCAATTTCCTCCAAATTCAATATCCAATCTTTACTCTTTACTCTTTTGACGGCCATGATCAGGTGCCAGAACAATGCTCTGATACCAATGTTAGGTTACAGACCTAATCACCTTGATTCAAGATACTAGCGATGAAGAGAAGATATGTGCGTAACAATAGAAAGCTTTGTATAACTGAAAATAGAAAGAGAAAATACAAGATAGTTCCAAGTCCCAAGTCCCAAGCCCAAAGGATAATTCCAGCCCCCTCTCTATTCTACCCTCCACCTCTATTTATACTGATTCTAATACTCTTCTTATTTCTTATTATTCTATGTAGGTCCCTAACATGTTTAAGTCTGGTCTGAGACTGAAAACAGTCCAAGTAAAAACATCCTTAGTATGGATCTACATACAGTCATGCATATGTCCTCAACTAACCATGTCAGAAGTATAATTTATCGCCCAATATTAGCCAACTGGCAACTGCATATGAAATAGTTCCTAGCACATAGAAGTTCGCATATTCACTTAAAGAAGTTGTGTAAGGAAAGTTTGACAGTCATTTTAAAGTAGTGATAATAAATAAACGAATAAATAAATCAATACAATGTTGCAGTATTAGCAGTACATGAAAGAAAAAAGGAGATTATTGTTGCTCTATGGAAAAGAGTATTTTCAAAAGACAGAAGAATTCTAAGATTACACCATGCTTAGTTATTCTGCTGCTAAGTCAAATGCTACTTGTTCTGCTTGTAAGCAGCATAAGGCTACCAAACAGAACCTACATCTTAAATGTCTGAAAAGGGCAAACTAAATTAAGGATGGGCATCACCTTCACAGTGCATAGATGTATTATGCTGAAGATAAATCCCGTTTTGATGCATAAAGAAACAATGATGAATGATCTAGCGATTGTTTATATTCTTCATTCCATCGGGAGGATATATAAATATACATACACACACTCCGTGTATACTATAGATACATTAACATCATAGTGTGGAAGATTTTCACCTTCAGTGCGAGTTGCTTAAGCTTGTTCATTGCCCTAAACTGCTTCATCCTGGAAAGTACAGCACTATCAATAGGCTTGTCTGAAGCCTCTCCCCCTTCTCTAAGCCATGGGTGTTCTATTTAACAGCCATAGCGAAGTTTAGCAAGTGAATGACAAAATATGCTTATGCTGCAATGCGGACAGATGATGTCTGAAATTTTCAAGAGTTGAGAAAATCATTTGAAATACCAAGAACTTGTGCAGAAGTAATCCTCTTTCTTGGATCCAGCGTCAGCATTTTTCCAACCAAGTCCTTGGCACCGCTTGATATTGTCGGCCAAGGATCACTCTCAAAATCAATATCTCCTTTCAGTATACAATCAAATATCCCCTTTTCCGTTTCTGCAAAAAAGGGTATGTTTAAACCCTGATATACTGGGGAGTGGTGTACATGGAAAATGAAAGGAAATTTGATGAGAAAATTAAACATATACTCAAAGTCTCAAACTCAGGAAATTTATTTCAGAAATTTGTTCAAACATGTTACATTTATTTATAATTTAGACGGAGTATTATATAAAGATTACTACATCTAAATTTCCTCCTACTCTTTGTAATTTTTCAAACGTAGGCTTTGGTCTAATCCTCCTACTCTTTGTAAAAAAAAATCATTCTAATAAAGAGGTAATTTTCCAAAAAAAACATCTAAATAATGTATTAAAAAAACCGTGCTTCATTTTCTTTAAATTACTAATTGTGGTAGTACAGAAAAAGATTTAAAACCAATTGATCATTGCAACTTACCAGCCCAAAATGGAGGCACACCACTCAGAAGAATATATAAAATCACACCAGCACTCCAAACATCTGCTTCTTTCCCATAACTACGCCTCAACACCTCTGGAGCAACATAGTATGCACTCCCAACTATGTCCCGATAAACTTTTCCTGCAATTATAATTAAGAAAAATGTAAAATTTCATGTGTGCCGATAATATAAGTAAGATGAGTGAGTGCCATTGATACCCATAAAAAAACATGAACAACAAGTGATATTGATAAATAACTAGCAAAAGTTATTAGCAAGAAGCAAAGAACAAGGATGCGTTCATTAAAATTTAAAGAAAACAATTGGACATAGAAAGATAACCTATTCTCATAAATACCTGCTTTTGCAAGACTTTAATCTGATTGTCACGCTTTATCATCAATACACATAAAAACCACTTCATTGGCTCAATTGATGTGTGTTATTTACCAGAATTCCTGCACGTGTAGCCGACTTGTGCATTCTCGCTTAGGATTATTTAAGGTATTTTAATTTGGTTATAGACAAATGCTAGAATCTACCAAGACCTGAAACTGAACTACTACAACACAGGTAATGAGACCAAATGGCGTTCTGGGAATATTTACAGCTTAAAGCTGCTTATGTTATAGCTATTCTTTGGCTGGATTTATTATCTCACTTCTTTCTTTTTACAGAAAAAAAATCCTCATTTTCAGCTTCTTGATTACTTAGAGTCTTAGAGACCTAATAATCCATACCTACCAGGAAAATACTGACTCAAACTTGATTTTCTTATTCTTCTTGTCACCAAAACAGGCAGAATAGGCAGCCTTTGACTTACTTATTTGGCTGAAACTGATTCTATAAAAAGTTCTTTCTTCCAGGCAATTCAGTAAGTTCAGCCATTTCAGCAAGTAAACACTTACCAAGTAAACCCTTGTATAAATTAGCACTGATCTTTTTCTTCTCAAACATTAATATCATATTTTAGATTTTTAGTATGAAAGAAACCACACCTCTCCTCACTCCACTTTGAAAACATAGTTCACGAATAACCAATGCTCCTAGAAATGCCCTAGAGTTTGAACTGACACAATCACATCCATGTATTAAAGAGTATGAGAGAATCAAATATCAGCCACAAGCAAGTATCTGGAGTTCCATGGCCAAAATTCTCATTGTCAAATGCTATAACTTAGAGATATAATAATCCATACCTACCAGGAAAATACTAACTCAAACTTGATTTTTTTATTTTTCATGTCACCATAATAGGCAGAATAAGCAGCCTTTGACTTACTTATTCGGCGAAACTGATTCTATAAAAAAATCGTTCTTCCAGGAAATTCAGCAAGTTCAACCATTTCAGCAAGAAAACCCTTGTATAAATTAGCAGTGATCTTTTTCCTCTCAAACATTAATATCATATTTCAGTATGAAAGAAATCAGACCTCTCCTTCTCAGTCCACTTTGAAAACTTAGTTCATGAATAACCAATGCTCCTAGAAATGCCCTAGAGTTTGAACTGACACAATCACATCCATTTATTAAAGAGCATCCCATATCAGCCACAACCACGTATCAGGAGTCCATGGCAAAAATTCTCATTTCCAAATGCTATAATAGGACAAGACTAAGATTATCTAAGATTAAAAAACAAAAAACAAAAAACTAAGCAACAGTTAAAAACAAAAATAAATTGCTAAATCTCACCACATATTCACATATAAGCCTTTCTATCAGTTACCATAAAGTATTCAAGTATCTAATCTTGATGTATCATTGCCTAATCAAATTTCAAGAACAACAAATGAAAAACTCACCTTCTTCCAGGAAAACGGAGAGACCAAAGTCAGTAGCCTTGAGCATGGCCTTCTCATCCTTGCTGTTTAGCAAGAAATTCTCAGGCTTGAGATCCCTGTGCATAACCCCCATAAAATGGCAAATATAAACCACATTCACAACCTGTCTAATCAAATCCGCAGCGGCCCTCTCGGAATAATGCCCGCGGGCAATAATCCTATCAAACAGCTCACCGCCGGCACAAAGCTCCATCACCAAGTGCACCGACTGCCTATCTTCAAATGCGCCCCTGAACTCCACAATATTTGGTTGCCCACTCAAGTGCTGCATTATCAGAATCTCTCTCTTCATATCCTCCTTATCATTCTTACTCACAAGCTTCCTTTTTAGAATAGACTTGCAAGCATATGCTCGCCCGGTCGAATTCTCAGTGCAGTGATAAGTCACCCCAAACTGACCCCTGCCCAGTTCCTTCCCAAGACTGTAGTGTGCCTTGATGTCCTCAAAGGGCTTCCCCAATATACTGTTCGGTTCAGTTCTCTGAACAGGAGCCCTAACAACAGGAGGCTGTGAGGGTTTTGCAGGGACATTATCTGGGGCTGTATTTGACTGGAGCGGCAGGTTAAAGGGTCTTTCGGGTTGTGCTTGGGGTTGGGTATGAGTTTGGGGTGCCTTGTGATTATGGTTTTCACTCACTGGTTGGTACCCACCAGTAATTCCTGCCCTCCCATTCCTACCCCCAATAACATGGCCACCGCCACTATTAACTTGTCTAGTCTTGTTCTTCTTGCTTAAACAAGTTCCCATTTTGCGGCCTGTGTATATCAAGACTGAATATTTAGAATCTAAACTGTTCTTGATAAAAAGTCATAAAGGTAAGATCTTTGAAGATATGTTGCATCTCGTAACCCAAATAAGAATAAGAATATTGAAATTATGAAGGGAAAAAATTGTGACTTTACATCAATCAAAAGATCCTCAATTTGAGGAGGGATATAAAGCAGAAAACAGATCAGGTTTTGAGTGGCTGTGAAGCTCTGCTCGACGCCGATAGGTGTGGGTGCTGCTAGATATTCTTCTCAGATCCCAGAAGAAGCCATGTCGGTTGACTTCTCAATCCTCAAGCTCGTGCGCTGTTGGCTGCGGAGACCATGTGATGCTTTTTGTTGCTACTTTTTCTTCTATCCCTCCTTCCTTGAGAGTTTTTACTCTCTTGATTTTCGCTCGTTCTCATATTTTATACGGAGTATTATATTTATCCCCAATTTTTTACCGTCTTATCATACCAGTAATGTTTTTGAATATCCCCGTCATGATGAACTTCTAATTGATCTGAGCTGGTGACACATTTGTAGTTCCAAAGGTTCAAAGAATCCCTCAACTGCGTGCTTGGGCCCGCCATACGACTTCTTGAGCCCACAATATACAATACTGTGTATATGTGGTCATTCGATAGAGTTTCTATTATTTTGGATTCATCATTTAAAAATTTTGTATTAATAAAAATATCCCATAAACACGCTTACTTTTCAAAAATTGATCAATTTCATCATTTTTCAGTTTGACCTTTCATAAGAAATTTATATTAAACAAAGTCTAAAAAATGTTGAAAATTGAGGAAATATAGATAAAGATTGTGAACAATTTTAGAACGTCAATATCAATTTTTTTGAAAATTTGAAATTATTTATATATCCTACATCTATTTAAAGATTTTTTTCTTTTTATTTTTTATATTTTATACATTTTCACTTTATTTTTTAAGTTTCTGATTTTTTTTTATTTTTACTTTAACGTTTTAAAATTATTTACCTCTTTAAATTTATGCTATTTTTTATATTATTATTACATTATTTTTGACATTTAGGGGAAAACAATTTAAATACATCAAATTTAATAGAGTTTGGGATAAGTACCTCAAACTTGCATATGTAATACTCCCTCCATTTCAGTTTCTTTGACACACTTTTCTTTTTTGGATGTTTAAAAAGATTGACACACTTCCTTATTTCCTTATTTGATAAACAAATCTTTACCAAAATAGTGCAAAACAATGTCAAACAGTGTTAAACGGTATTCAAACAGTGCAAAACAGTAAAAATTTACCCCTTCGTAACATTTTTTCCTTAATTCTTGACAAGTCAAACTGTGTCAAACAAATGAAAACGGATGGAGTATGTATATATATATCCCGAACCTCACTATGATTGTATGTTTTTTTGCAAATATAGATATATTGAAATAATTACCTACTTTAAAATACTCTAAGCTTTGAACTTCGTGAGAAAGCAATTAACTCTTGAATCCAGCGTCAGCATTTTCCCAACCAAGTCCTTGGCACCGCTGGATAATGTCGGCCAAGGATCACTCTCAAAATCAATATCTCCTTTCAGTATACAATCAAATATCCCCTTTTCCGTTTCTGCAAAAAAAAGGAAATTTTGATGAGAAAATTAAACATATACTCAAAGTCTAAAACTCAGGAAATTTATTTCAGAAATTTGTTCAAACATGTTACATTTATTTATAATTTATACAAAGTATTATAAACCGTGTTTCATTTTCCTTAAATTACTAATTGTGGTAGTACAGAAAAAGATTGGGAAAATTCCCGAAATAGGAGTAAAAAAGTTTGAAAATTCCAAAATAGGACTGTCATGTTTTTATTTCCAAAATAGGAGTAATTTCTGCCAAGTTTAGAAATTACTGTCATGTTTTTAGTCCTATTTTGGAATATACAAACGTTTTTAGTCCTGTTTTTGGCTAATTTCCTCAAAATGATTTAAAACTAATTGATCATCGAGAGATTTCTCAAAATAGGAGTAAATGGAGTTTGAAATTCCAAAATAGAACTACTATGTTTTTAATCCTGAAATGGGACTAAAATGGCAGTATCTATCGTCATCTTGTAGGCGTGACTGTCAAATAGAACTACTATGTTTTTAGCTCAAGAAATTCATGAGGAATGTATTGTGCGTTGTGAAACCGTGTGTTTGTTGCAAAGCACCTGCCAGCCTTTTATAAGAGGATTTGTTGTGTGTTAAATGTGGTGTTAATGGACCTGAACGTTGGACATCAATGACCAGTCCGTTGGGCATTGAATCATCCATAAACTGTCCATTTAACGCTGCATTAAAAGACAAGAATGTTGGGCATTTAATGGTTGTAACGGCTTGGAGCAGTTCTGGTGCGCGATCAGAATACCCCATCAGAGCTGGAGCAACTCTGATGCTACCAGAATACCTCCACCTCTGATGCGAAGCCACCAGAGTTCTAGCAACTCTGGTCCGGGGAAAAATAAAACGTTACGACATTCGTGTCCGCAGGTCGCCCGCGCACACGAGTCGCGGTTTTTCTTCTCCGTTTCGGGATTTGATCGGCACCCCCCCCCCTGCGCGTAAGAGAGAGCCTTTACCCTTAGGAATCTTAACTCCTTAAAAGAGGTTTCCCTTTATAAGGGGGTGAAAATCCCTTGAGTTTTTCGGTGTGGGATAAAACACACTAGAAACCCATCATTTTCCCAGTTTTTCCATTTCAACGAGTGAACTTCGAGAATCAATTTCTCATTCACCCGTTATCCGTTTTGAGTGTACCATATATCGAATTGTAGCCCTTAACACGACCCAAATCGGAAACCACTTTAACCCGACCCAAATCGGAAGTGGACCCCACTCAAATAATTGCCCCAAAATCACCATTTAATGCAATTTTTAACACATTTTTTCAACAAAATATTTGTTATTATTAAATTAAATAAAAAATTATATGAAAAATAGCTAAAATGATCCTCTACAGCAATTTCAGTCAATATAGTCAGAAAAGTAACTCCAACTTTACTTTTCTACTTATTACAAAATTCAGCGTGCGAAATCAAAAGTTACGTGTTTGGTGAAAAAGGTGGCTGATAAGCCAGATAAGCCGAAAAAAGGGTATCAAGCGGGCTCATAAACCACATTCACAACCTGTCTAATCAAATCCGGGGCGGGCCGGCGGCCCTCTTGAATAATGTCGTGGCCCTCTTGAGTAATGCCCGCGGGCAATAATCTTATCAAATAGCTCACCTCCCGCACAAAGCTCCATCACCAAGTGCACTGACTGCCCATCTTCAAATGCGCCCCTGCTCCACAATATTTTAAAGGTGACAACTCCCGTACCGTATCTATCACTACGTCATTTTTAATTTAGATTTAAATAATTCAACTACATCATTCTGATTGGTCCATGTGGATAAAGGTATGGTACCTTAAGGGTACGGTAGAATCTACCTATTTTAAATAGTAAAAAGAAAAGTGTAAAATATTATGAAAAAGTAGATTTTTTTTTAAATTTGATTCAAAAGTTATGTTTTTAGAATTCTTAAAGATGTAATTAGAATTTAAAAATGAAGAACTCAAAGAAAAATTTAAAAAAAATCAAAAAATTAGAAACTTGTTAATCAAATCTAAAAACTAAACGAAAAAGAATTTATTTTTTATAACATATCAGGAAAATAAATCACAGATGGAAAAATATAAATAAAAATGAGAAAATAAATGTATAAAATCATTAAAATATTCAATAATGTGGGGAAATAGTAAAAAGGTGAAAAGTTTTTGTTGAGTTTAAGTCCAACATAAACAAATAGATATAGATATAATATGTATGAAATGCTCTATTTTTTACGTGGAAATCCGGAAAGGGAGAAACCACAGAACATTTTAGGCTAACGTCCATGTTTTTATTGAGTCAATCAAGAACAATTACAACACACCTCACTTCCAGACAGTAAGTGGGCCGAGTTCTAATTGAGCCAACCAAGAACGATTACGGCACACCCTACTCCAAGACAGTAAGTGGGCCTGGTTCTGATTGAGCCAATCCAGAACGCTTACAACACACCCTACTTCCAGAAAGTAAGTGGACCAAGTTTTGGTTGAGCCAATCAAGAACGATTACAGCACACCCTACTCCTAGACAGTAAGTGGGCTGAGTTCTCATTGAGCCAATAAAAAACGATTACAACACACCCTACTGTGGATGAAAACGATCTTCGTATGATAATCACCCGGCAACAGGGGGTGGTGACAAGTGATGCTTGATGGATAGTGTACCCGGGGGTAGCTTATCCGAAGGGTTATTACGACGAATAACTTAGAGAGAGGTCAGAGCAAGTAAGAGAGAATGAGTATGTATTCCATATATAAATTTTGTGTCGATTACAATGAAAAACGCCCGCTATTTATAGTAGCCATAAATGTTAGGCAGGGACACGTGTCAAGCGACCAACGGTGGAGGGTCAACTCAGCCAGGGGGGCGTCGACATAGCATGTGGCCGCATTCAATGCGGTGGTTTGGGTGTGACATTGTACTTGATGCGGTGATTCAGCGCATGTGGGAGAGGAGATCTTGTTGAGGAGAAAGCCTTTGGTTGTTGCCGAAGGCATCATATAGCCGAAGGCGTTATATTACCGAAGGCTAACATTTTAGCCAGAATTTCCCAGAATCTTTGAAGGTCCATATCAAGATGTCACCTAGAATTTGGAGCCTTCGGCCATAAGGCCGAAGGCATCCACATGCGCGTCGTGGGCTTCTTCATGCTTGGGCCGCCACGTTTGGGCTTTGTGTGCTCCTCGGGCTTGATGGGCCTGTGTAGCAGAAGTAGGAGTTTGTGGGCCAGGGGTCCCTGGGCCATATACTCCATCAGGAGTCCCTCACTCCTTTTGCCGAAAGGTAATTGAGGGAAAAGGAGTAATTGTGGTTGTTCTGCCGAAGGCGTCCTCGTTGCGAGAGTTTCATCCCATTGGTTATTTGCTCTCCGGTGCTATCAAGGGGAGTCCCTCAGTCCCCCCCCCCCCCCATGTCGAGGTCTGAGGGCTTCCCGAGGGAAGTGTTCACAAGTGTGCATCTTCTGCCGTTGCGAAGGCTGCCTTGTCACAATTTGTATATTGGCTGATGGTTTGCAGGCCAATCTTTATTTTCTGCGTGTTTCCCGAGGGGCACGTTGATTATGTAACCTGAGGGGTTGTATTCATTGTTTGACCGGAGGCTACATGTGCCATTTGCATCTTTTTTGCATTGTGTGAATTTTTGTTTATAACGGTTCCCAAGGGGTGCATCCCTGTAGTCCCTCACCCCTTTTACCGAAAGGTACTTGAGGGAAAAGGAGTAATTGTGCGCTGCATAGATCCGAAGGCATGTGTTGGCGAAGGGTGTAGTAGTATCTGATGATCCGTAGGCTTCATGTTTAGCTGATACGTGACTGCCAGAGGGCCACTTGAGGAAAATGTGAAGCGAGTCGAAGGCATAGCATCCTGTTGTTCGAAGGGTTCCAGCTGAGAACATTGTTGCAATGTTGCCGTTGAAATATAACCGTTGGTAGTGGGGTCCACATGGCAAACGTCTGTGGGCTGAAAACGGACGGGTGCCAACCATTGGTCAAAACCGCGGCCCACAATGATGGGCTTTTAACCGGAGGCCCAAGCCTCGAGGCTAACCATGGTTGGGGGGTCTATAAATACCCCAAGGCCGGATCCCATTTCCTCTTACGCATCTTGTTGTTAGCGAAGCTCTGGCCAAAAATTCCTAGAGAGAGAAAGCACATGTTCGATCAAAACCAAACTTCCAAGGTCAGTTCTTCACCTGTTCTTGAGTTCCCCTGCATATTTTGCTTTCTCCCTTTAGATTCAGTGTTTAGAGGCCTTGGGAAATCCTCTTTCTTCACATCTCCCCCACCGTAGATCCGAAGGATGTCCTCAACAAGCGATTCTCAAAACATCTCCGGGGAGGTTCCGTTTCAGTCAGAGAGCTACTCCGATGTAGAGTCCTCGAGCGAGCAGCTTTCGGCGCGTAACGATTTGCAGCAGGTCCCGGAGTTTAGGCTTTTCTCCGAAGTTCCTTCGTCCCATAAAGGATGGAAGGACAAGTTTTTTTACATCCGCATGGCAGAGAACCCCTTCCCTTCCCTTTTCGTGATAACTTCCGGAGGCACCCGAAGGTAGAGAGCGCTGCTCTCGAGAAGAATGGACGAAAGCTTGCTAAGAAGCCGAAGGGGTCCTAATAGCAGGTGTCGATTAAAGATGCCACCCTTCCGGATGAACTATATCAACTGAACTTCCACCTATACCGACTGATGGGGGAGAAAGATGAAAGATACCCCCCATAGATTGTGTTTATGAGAGTGTCGGAGGTGATTACCGAAGGCCCCTCTTTTTGTACTTAGCACTTTTCTTGTGTTTTGTTATTGTAGTATAGCGCTTATATGTTTTCCCTTGTTTCGCATGGGAGCCCATGGATGTGAGATCTTTCGCCAGTCTGAAGAGGAAATTGGCCGAGTAGCCAAAGAAGAAGGAGATGTGGACCCAAAAATCCATCATGAATTCTTCAAGAGGGATAGTGAGCCCTCATCGGCAGTTCCTGCCGCCCTTGACGATGTTGAGGCCGGAGGCACCCAAGTTGCGGCTGCGAAGAGGAAGGCGGCGGGCAAAGCCGTGGTACCCACCGGGAAGAAGCAGAGTAAAGGGGATGTCGGGGAGAAGGCTACCCCCGTTGTGATTGTTGAGGAGCACTCCTCTTTTGAGCACCCGATTGTGACGGTGACGGCCTCTTCCAATCCCCCTTCGTAACAGATGGTTGGGGGGCCTTGACCCGGGAGAATGTACACTTCTCCATTACAAAGGGGACTGCCATCATGCATGGTACCCTGGACCCGAGGGAATTCCTGAGGGGTCCTACGGTCCTACCCCTCAGTTGGATAAGGCAGCCCTCAGCCGGTATGAGGATGACGCCTTCGATTCCAAAATCCTCCGTGCTTCTCTTACTATAAGATTCCCCACATATTTTTGTCTCCTTAATCAATTGACCTTAGCATAGTTTGCATAGTAGTCTAATTCTTATCATTTGCTTGTCTGCTTACAGGCTTACATCGGCCTCGTCGAGCATCTCTGGAGGGTGGAAAATTTGCGCCTCCAGAAGGCACAATCTGACAAGACTTTAAAGAAGCTTGTCATGGAGAATGCTGCCGCCGTGAGGAAGATGGCTAGATTGGAGGAAACCCTCTGGCAGGCCACCGAGGGAATGGAGCAGAAATTGGAGGCTGCCAAAAAAGAGGCCAGGGCCGAGGGCAAGGCCGAAGCTGAAAAGGCCGCTGCCAAAGTTGCCAAGACTACTGCCGATGAAGCCGAGGCAGCCAAGAAAGATGCCATCTCCCAGGCTAGGAGGGATGCTATTGCCGCCTTTGTCACTGATGGTTGGAAAGCCGAGGAGCAAAAGCAATGGTTGGCCTCAGTAGTGGAAGCGATCGTTGATGATTGGACTAGTGGCCCTGGCGCTGAATGGTTAGACCGGAAGGGTAAAGCTTACTATGACGGGGTGAGTTCTTCACTCAAGCCTTCATCTATCGGACGCTTGCCCGACACCTTGGGGTGGATCCAAAGGAATTCGACCTGACAGCATACGGCCTTCCCCTCTACAGCCAGACATCCGAATCCCCCTCCCTCTAGGTGTCGAGAGGCCAGACCTCGAGGACTCCGAACTGATGTAAGAGGGACATGACGACGAGGAGGACGAGGGTGCTGAAGATGATGCCGCCTCCCAGCTGAAGGAAGAGGGCGTCGTTGAAGTGGTAAATGTTTGATTGTACTTAGAACAATTTTGCACAAGTTTGTGCACAAACAATTGCTTTCAGCTTTGGCCTGTATGTAACCAACACTTTATATTTTTTTCTTTTGATGAATGGATGACTTGATGCCTTCGGTTTCTTTGTTTCCCTGCATGTGTATGATTTCTTCCATTGTGCTTTATGAATGAATTGTGAATCCTTCACCACCTGTGACCGAAGGTTATTGATATTGGAGCCTTCGGTGATGGCTGATGTACCGGGGGCCCTTAAGTCATGGACTTAGAAAATCTTCACCGAGCTTTCAAACCAGTAGCCCTGTGCGATGCTTGACATTCCCCCGGGAGTTGTCGAGATGCCGAAGGCTGCACGGTTGTGGACTTAGTAAAACCCTAAGTCACATGTAGAGTAAAAGCCTTCGGTATTGACTGATCTGCCGGAGCCTTCGGCATTCCCAAAATGTGGACTTAGCCAAATTTAGGCCCTTTGTAGAATAGATGCTTTCGGTGTTTGTTGGGAAACCGGGGGTTGTAGTAATGTGACGGGGGTCTCCAAAATGTGGACTTAGATAATTTTTTAGCCCAATATATAAGAGTAGGTGCCCTCGGTATTTGTTGAGATGCTGGTGGATGTAGAATAGTAGCCTTCGGTGTTAGCTTCCAAAATGTGGACTTAAATTTTTTTTAGCCCAATATACAAGGGTAGGTGCCCCCGGTCCTTGTTGAGATACCGAAGGCTGCACAACAGGAGCCTTCGGTGAAGCCTTCCAATATGTAGGCTTAGATGATTCCAGCCCAATACATAAGGGCAGATGCCTTCGGTTCATGCTAAGGTTCCATATATGAGAGTAGATGCCCTTGGTATTTGCTGACTGGTATGCCAGTGGGTCCTGAGACATAGACTTTGCATAATTTCCTCATTTGATTCCTCGTTGAGTCTACTCCCCTTCACTCCCTCTTTTTTTAAGAGAGAGTGGAGGGAAGGCTTCAAGAAACTTGGTTTCTTGGTAGGCTTGGCCTAGGTGGGAGGCATTGGAATAAACCATTGGCTCCCCCTCGGGGATTGACCATCCGGGTCCCGAGGGGTTTGAGGGTCGTTTCCTCAGCCCGAGACATCGTCTATTGCCTGTCTCCCCTTAGAGGATGGCACGGAAAGCGCATCGGTTTTGAAAGTCGTTCCCTCAGCCCGAGACATGGTCTGTTGCCTACTTCCCCTAAGGGTATAGCGTGGGAAACGTTTCATTTTTGAAAGTCAAATCTCGGGCTCGGGGCATGGTCTGTTGCCTGCCATTCCCTTAGGAAATGGCGCAGAAAGCGTTTCAGGGAAGAGTTTTGTTCGTGTGTGAAACACAAATGTCCAGAGGTACTTGGTACCTTCCGGTACCGAGGGGTAAGTCCCTTCGTTTTTTATGTGTATGTACAAACATGCATGAACTAATGTATGCATGGGGGCATCCTCGAGGGGAATGGCTTACTGAAAATCACATGGTGTTTTTAAGAATGGTGGGCATATTTCACGCACCCTGTACTTGGTACCTGGTGTGATGGTGTCACACTTTATTCCTCCCTATGAAAGGGACGGGCCCTAAGCTGTTGATCACGTATATTGGTGAGTGATGGGGGCTTGACCACTCATATGCACTTGGTACTTGGCACTTTGTGTCTCAACATGTATTTATTTTGTGAGAAAAAAGGGGCCTTGGGCCGTTGGACAAGTACATTCGTGAGTTATAAGGGCTTGGCCACTCATATGTTACTCATAGAATTTGACTAGGTGGTGGACATTCCAATGCCTAGGGACCTCGGTCCCATTGGGGCGTTTTAGCTTATATGTTCTAGGTTTGATGATGGTTGTAACTATGTATGACCCTTCAAACTTTGGTGCCATTTTTCCGCCCTCGGTTGGTTGATTAGCATCCCTCCTTTGGAGGACATAGTCCCCCACTTGAAATTCTCGGGAACAGGCCTTGGCGTCGATGTAGCCTTTTACTTGCTTTCGGTAGTTCTCCGCCCTTAGGAAGGCTTGTTCTCAGCGCTGCGAGTTTAGGTGAAGGTCGAGGTCCATATTGGCGTCGTTGACCTCAGGTTCGTATTGATCCACCCTTCGAGTGGGGAGAGTTACCTCAGTGGGAGCTTTAGCTTTGAACCCGTAGCACAGGGAGAAGGGTGTTTCGCTAGTTTCCCTCCTAGGGGTGGTGCGGTAGGCCCATAAGATGTTGTGAAGCTCTACTACCCAGCCCCCCTTCAACTTCCAGCTTCTTCTTTAATCCTTCCAGCAGAGTTCGGTTGGCGTTCTCCGCTTGACCATTGCCTTGAGGGTAGGCCACTGAAGAGAAGGTGTGCTTGATGCCCCATGCCTCCAGGAGGGTGCAGAAGGGGGCTGCCTCAAACTGAGTTCCATTGTTGGAGATGATTTTTTGGGGGACGCTGAACCTTGTGAGGATGTTTTTGAGAACAAAATGGCGGCACCTGGCCTCGGTAATGCTGGTGAGGGGCTCCGCCTCCACCCATTTGGTGAAGTAGTCTATGGCCACGATGATGTGCATGTTGTTGGAGGTACCCCTCGGCAGTGGGCCTACTAGGTCGATGCCCCACCTGGAGAATGGTATCACCGTGCTGATGGGGGCGTAGTTAACTGCCGGCCATCCAGGGGCCTTCTGAAAGTGTTGACAGGCGGTGCACCTTCGGGGCGAGATTTGCACAATCTTGGGCCATCGTAGGCCAGAAGTATCCTTGGACTATAAGCCTTCGGGACATAGAGAAGGGTCCCTGGTGAGCTGAGCAAGTGCCACTGTGCACTTCCTCCATTGCAACTTCGACTTCATCCTGATGAAGGCACCGGAGTAACGTGCCGTTGTAGGATCGTTTGTAAAGCCTCCCGTTTTCGAGGGTATAGCTAGGAGGCCTCAGCTTTGCTAGTTTCGCGCGGGCTTCGTCCTCGGGCAGTTGCCCCGTGGTGATGAAGTTGATGATATCCGAGATCCAGTCCTCCGACCTTAGGTGTATCTCCATGATGGGGCTTACATGTATGCTTGATAGGCTGAGTTCCTCGATTCTTGCGATCTTTGAGAGGTGCTCCGGAGATTCAGCCGAGAGCTTCGATAGACTGTCAGCCTCGGAGTTCTGAACCCTCGGTATTTGAGTGAGGGAATGTGCGTCGAATACCTTTAGCAACTCCTTGGCCGCTTCCTTGTACTGCTTCATTCTCCCTTCCTTGGCCTCATATTCCCTCGAGATTTGGCCAACAACCAGCTTGGAGTCGCACTTCACATGTATTTTCTTGGCCTTCAGGTTTGCTTCCAGCCGAAGGCCACAGAGGATGGCCTCATACTCAGCTTCATTGTTGGAGACCTTGAAGGAGAAGCAGATGGCATAGTAGGCTCGAAAGCCTTCGGGTGTGATGAGAACAATGCCTCCCCCGCATGCTTTGGCGGACGAGGAGCCGTCTGTGTAGAGAGTCCACCATTCGTTCAGGGGCGCCGGGGGCTCCTCGTCCACTGCAGATCTTGCCGTGCATTCCGTCACGAAGTCCGTCAGGGCTTGGCCCTTGATGGCGGACCTTGGTCGGATGTCTATGTTGTATTGGTTAAGGAAGATAGCCCATTTCATCATTCGGAAGGAGCTGGTGGGGCTCCTCATCAATGCGCCGAGGGGTTGGTGCGTGAGGACTTGGACTGGATGGGCTTGGAAGTAATGGCTTAGCTTCTTGACGGTCCAAATGATAGCTAGTACTGTCTTCTCCACGGGAGAATACCTGAGTTCCGCCTCCCTGAGGGTCTTGCTGACATAGAAGATGGCATGTTGGATGCCGTCTTCCTCCCGGATGAGGACTGAGCTGATGGCCGCAGGGCTAACGCCAATATAAAGCTATAATGTTTCCCCCACCTTGGGCTTGGAGAGCACAAGGGGTGAAGAAAGGTATTGTTTCAATTCTTCAAAGGCTTCTTGACACTCCTTTATCCATTGGAAGCCGGTTGTCTTTCTCATTACTTGGAAGAAGGGAAAAGTCGTCTCTGCTGATTTAGAAAGAAAGCGATTGAGGGCCGCCAGGCGGCCTGTCAACCTCTGGACCTCTTTCACATTGCGTGGGGCTCCATGTTGATGATGGCCTGGATTTCCTCGGGGTTGGCCTCGATACCCCTGCGGTTAACCATGTAGCCCAAAACTTCCTCCCTTGCACACTGAAGGTGCATTTCTTCGGGTTCAACCGGAGATTGAATTTTTGCATGATGGCGAAAATTTCCCGGAGGTCCTCGGCGTTGCTGGTTGATCGTTTGCTTTTGACGATCATGTCGTCGACGTAAGCCTCCATAGTGCGCCCTAGGACGGCTTGAAAGACTCTCGCCACCATCCGGGTGTAAGTGGCGCCTGAATTATTTAGGTCGAAGGCCATAACTAGATAGCAGAAGATGCCTTCGGGAGTCATGAAGGCTATTTTCTCCGCGTCTTCCTCGTGCATGTAGATTTGGTGATACCCTCGGAAGTCATTGAGGAATGACATTATTTCACAGCCCGCCGTTTCGTCCATGAGCTGGTCAATGTTTGGCAGAGAGAAAGGATCCATAGGGCATGCCTCATTCAAGTCTGTGTAATCCACGCACATGCAGAAGGAGGGTGGTTTTTGTTCAAGGACCACATTAGCTAACCAAAAGGGTATTTTACCTCCCTGATGTGTTTGATGGAGAGGAGCATAGTGACCTCTTTTTTTACGAAGTCCCTCCTTTCGGCTGAGAGAGGTCTTCTTCTCTGCCGCACGGGTTTTGAGGAAGGGTCCACCACCCGACATGTCCCCCATGCAAAAACAACGAAGTAGGCGCGGAGGGCCTCTGTGATGCCAGTCTTCAAGTCTTCGGGGAGCTTGGCTCCAATCTTTAAGACTCTCTCCGGTTTGGTCGGATCGAGTACGAAGTCTTCAGTCTCTTCGAAAGGTTCAGCCCTCGGCCTACATTCCTCTTCCTCTATAGCGGCGGTAATAGTATCAATGCGGAGTTCAGTTTTGCTAACCTTCTTGGTGAGTTGAAGGTAGAAAGCCCGGGAGAGCTTCTGATTCCCCCGAGAGTATCCCATGCCGCCGACCGTGGGAAATTTGAGGCAGAGGTGCCTCATGGAGATGACAGCCTCCAAGTCTTCAAGGGCTGGCTGGCCGAGGATGATGTTATGTAACGCCCGTACTTTTTAGCTACTTCTTATGTGCTAATTAATTTTATATATGATCATGTTTTAACTTATGATTTGAATGCTATATATGTGAAGTATATGAATATCATGTTATTATGAACTTGGTGATAATTGTATTTGGTTTACATACTTGAAATATGTTTTATCGTGACAGGCGACGGTACCCGATGAGCAACCAAATGACACCATAATAATCATTTTTATTTCGGGTGAAATGGTATATGAGTTAGTTGTCATGTTAGATAGTATTTGGGTGTTTAAAATGTAGTTAAAATGTCACCGAGGATCAAGGATGGGATCGGCCAACAATCGGGGTCGGTTTAAGGCGAAAAAGGACATTTTTGGCAATCGGGGAAGCCCAAACCGGCGCCGGTTGGACCCAGACCGGCGCCGGTCCAAAACAGAACTTAAGGGCGGTGGAAATGCAGGGCAACCGACGCCGGTTGGGCCATGACCGGCGCCGGTCGGGGCATATTGATACGGGAAAAATCCCTTTTTCCCCAAAATGAATCTCAGCTCGACCCCCTCTACAAACTCATTTCCAAACCCTACCTAGACTGATTCAAGCTCAAACTAAGTCTATTATTCATCAAGAATCATCACTTGGTAAGATTTTACCCCTTACATGAAGTAAATTTTTCCATATTTTGGTCTATGGTTTAGGTTTTTGGTTTAAGCTAGGGTTGAGTGAATTTTGGGTTGATTCTAAGTATTAATGGATGTTATGGATGATAGGAGTGTTGTAGAGTGGTTTTTTATCCTTGGTTTAACAAGTTTTTAAATCCATTCTTGAATAACTAGCTATATCAAAACTATGTCAATTTGATGAAAGAATTTGGGGAATCTTCTTAATATGTATAGGCTGATTTTAAGTAGATGTGTAGAAATCTTGATAGTATGTTTATTGGTTAGTTGTTGTTGACTCTTGAGTATGAAGTTCAATCAGGTGTTGGTTGTCTAATTATCCGAGAATTTGACCAGTTGAGGTATAGGAGTCTTAGAAGTCTACCATATTCGGGGGCTGGTTTTGTTGAGTTCCTATTATTCCTAGGTCTTAAGGTTTTGGTTAAATACATGAAATTATGTTGATCAATTGTAAATGATATATATAGTTGCTCATCGAAGAACCATTGCCTGTGAAAGTTCTATAAGCACACACCGGGTAAATACTCCACGTGAATCAAGTAAGTCATCACCACCTATACATGATAGTTTGAAATGAAACATGGAAGTCTAGCTGTCTATGAATTTGATAGATTTGCTTGAACACTTGAATTTGTTTGGCATAAGATTATGTGAATGTCGTGTTATGTGTATGTGTTTATAGGTGATGTGGATTGAGAACTTGTGGAGTTATCCGTGTAAGGTATTAAAGTTCTATGTTTATGGTTAGGTTGGATTTATATGGAATCCAACAATGAATGAAAGTTGTGATGATAATGATATATAATGAATGATAAGAAATGTTCTAAGGTAGCCGTTCCCCCAAGTAATCACCTGAGCTGAACGAAGCGGGATCTCCTTCCGCGGGGAGTCCCGGGATTACTTCTGATGGCTGCGGGCTAGCTACCCAAGGTCATCAGCGAGAGGTCAGGACACGAGCTACGGGCCCATCAAGTCAAGTAGCAAGATAGGAAGAAAGAATGATGAATGAGGAAATCTTTTAGATTTCGTTACGTGAAGTTGTGCTTTACATGATATGAATATGTGTGTGAATATGCTATGTGTGGAGTATTCTAGCTTATGTATCTAATTATGGCTAGCTAAGATTCCCTAAACGTTTTTAGTGGATAAAATGGTGACTTACTAAGCATTATTGCTTACGAGACTTCTATTTTCTCGTATTCTCATGTATAGGTAATGAACGAGGTACGGAAGACTGAGAGAACGTATGGAACCGGTGACAAGGTTTTGGATGGGTTAACGGAGAAGATTGGGCTATCAGTTATGTTGTGGTTTTAGTACGTTGGTACTTCAAAGGGTTGTTAAACTTTTTTAAAATCCTGATCAGGTGTAATGGTTTTACAAATGTTTTAATTTGGTTGTGTTTCGTTATGGTTGTAAGGTTTGATTTGTTCTAAAAGAAATAAAATCTCATATCGAGGCTTTGTATCTTTATTTCCGCTTGATTTATCGAGTCTCTTTTATGTTTGAGTATGGTAATGGCCGTTTTGGGGACGGTCGTTACATGTTATGTGCACCGTCGAGGTTGACGACAACAAATTCCACTTCGAGCTTAGTTCTGTGAAATCCGTCGCCGAATTCGGTCAATAAGGAGATAATGCCCTCGGCGTGAATGTTATCTCCAGTGAACCCTGAGAGGGGTGTTTTGATTCGCCGGAGGGATCCCATATCGAGCTCATGTTCCCGAAAAGTGCTGAGGTACATTATGTTGACGGAGCTACCTGTGTCGACGTAAGTGCGGTGGATGACGGTGTTGTTGATCTCCGTCCGTATGATGAGGGCATCCCTGTGAGGAAGTGAAACCGGGAGCAGATCAGCATCAGTGAATACTATGGGATCTGCCCTCAGCCTCTTAGCCGGGGGAATATGGTTGACCTCCCCGACGTAGAGGGACTGTGCCCACTTCTTTCTCTGGCTCGTGGAATCTCCCCCGGTGTTACCTTTCTGGATTGTGTTATTCCTTTCTGTTGACGTGCGTGACTTCTCCGGAGTGGTCAGGCACAACTTGTTAGTTTGGGCGTTCAGCAAGTTCCCGTTCGGGAGTCGGCGTTTACCTTTGTATAGTGATGAATCTGTCAAATCACCCATTATCGTGTTGTCTGGCTTTCCATGTGAAAGCATAGATTGGCCCCTTTGCGTTAATCAGTGAGCCACGGGCCCCACTTACCATCTTCTTCCATAACCAAGCAGCTCACGGTTGGTTCGCAGGCCCCTGAGCCTTCTGCTTCGGTTTTGGTTTCTTTCTTTGGACATGGAGACAGTAATTTGAACTAGTGACCCGCTGCAAGAATGGATGTAGAGTTTGTCGATAATGATTTATGATGTCCAATCTAGTTAAATATCTTTGTATTTGTGTAGTTATTAATTAAATGTGGACCACAAATGTATATCAGCCCATTAGCTTCTTTGTAACCCATAAGTTAGCCATCCTCTCATATAAAAGGAGGCTAACTTACGGGAAACCTAACGATTGAGGCCATTATCATGGTATACCAGATTTGTTGAATATCTCATATCTATCTATCTGCTTCTTCTTCTTTATCTGCTATTATTGTGTGATTGTTAATATACTAGCCACTAGATCCATCAGAGTTCCTCCCATGTTCTTGTTTTGCCCAGAATGTTTTTTTTTTCTTTTTTCCTTTGAAAACCAGTTTGTTCTCGTCGTTGACACGTGAGCTAGCTTGGAGCTTTAAAAACAAAGATGTAACAATTAGAACATGTGAATCTCTTTTCCCGTAATAGAGAAACCAAAAGACTGCTTATCCATGGTGGTCGGAACGTTGCTGCAGCCATGGCTCTTAACATATCAGATCTGAAATTCTAATTCCCAACCTTTCTTGCTGGAAACCAGTCCATCTTCGAATGAATTTTGTGTAGAACACATGAATCTTTTTGAACAAGATTCCCACAGACAGTGCCAATGTTGAGTTTAAGTACAACATAAATTAATAGATATAAATATAATATGTATGAAATGCTCTATTTTTTAAGTGGAAATCCGAAAAGGGGGAAAATCACGGAACAATTTAGGCTAATGTCCAAGTCCGCTCTTTCTCATTAATACACTCCTCACCATTTACATAGTACAAATATCCAACCTCCATTGATAGAGTTTTCGCTAGTCTAAGAAGAAGCAGGGAAGAACCAGTAATAATGGGGAGAAGAGGAAGCCATCCTATGTAAAAAAGAGACCTCCTCCTATTTATAGGAAGGAGGGGAAAGCCCTTCCATGCTAATGGGCCTAAAAGGCATTGTTGGGCCTAATTCCTATCCTAGCGGGCCGGTTGAGCCTAAACGGGCCGGGCAGGCCTAAATGGGCCTCGTCGGCTGGGCTTCATACCGGGGTGATACCCTGGACCCCTGAACAGTAATAGGCCGAGATAATATTCTCCAAAAGTTTTTAATTTTTAAAATATTTCATATAAATTGCATAAATAAAAAGTTTAAAAAATCACATGTTTAATAGAAAAGTATAAAATAGTTAAAACCATTGATAGCCTTAAAGTTATAAAAATGTAACATAAGTTAAAAACGTTTTGAAACTATTAATGCTATTCAAAGTAATTAGAAACCTTTATGCATAAGTAATTATATGAAAATGGAAAATATACATATTAAAAAACATAACAAATAAAATAATTATATAAAACTTATGAACACCGAAAATTAAATTAAATTTATATAATTGTATAAATATTAGGATTATATAAGAAAAAATTATAAAAACACAAAAAGTTAAAGTTATCTAAATGAGGGTAAAACTAAAATGATCCCACAGAATAACAACATGAAAAATATAAGGGAGAACTATTAAATAAGTCATCGAACTTACATAAAAAGTGCAAATAAGACCTTTTATTGGAGGCTCTGTCCGGCCATCGCCATTTGGGGCAATTTCCGGTGGCATTTTTGATGAAATTTTTTGAGCATCTTCTTCATTAAGTCTAGTTTACCCATACCAAATTTCAGCTAAAACTTCAACCGAAAAGGTAGTCAAATGATTTTCTGATATATATTGCGCTGTTTAACTGCGCAGTTATCTTCAAAAATTCATTTGAGTGCCTTCCCGATTGAATATTTAGCTGAATTTTGGTAACTGACACAACAGTCAAGGGAACAAAAATGAAAAAACTCGATGCAACAATAAGCAACAAAAAAACAACATATAAAAATCCAAATACAGCAACAATATATTACCCCAGTGCCGCAGAGACTCCCACCTATGGTGAGATAAGAGGGTTGGATTTATGTAGTCTTACCCTTGTATAAAAGTTTGGATAGATTCTTTTTTGAAATAAAAACCTAAATAAACACTAAAATCAAAATCAACAATAAGCAACACGATGCAACAAGATGCAACAAAAAGCAACATATAAGGTGCAACAGAAAACAAAAATAACAACATATAAAAGTATCACAACAAATAAATAACTCAATCTATTATTTCATTGTTTACATCTATCTATTTATCCGTATATTATTCGGCTTTGCTTCATGTCATTTCTTTTTCTCTTATATGCATCATAATACACGGTTCATTGGGTTTAGCACTTCCGTCTTTATCTTTCATGTCCATCCTTCGAACTTTCTTATCCTCGTAGTGTATTTTTCTGCCCCGTCAATGATAATACAATAACTATGAAGACAATGTAGAATATGGACTCTTGATAACAAGAATAGGAGAAGTGTCTAAGAATGCAACTATTCAAGTTTGGCTAACATCCAACAACTCTGTTGATTATAAGTCCCGAATGACCCGAAGGCCCAACACCAACCTTGGATCTAGGGTGTTATTCGCTACAGTAAAGTGTATAAAATATAAAATCTGATTCCACAACTCAAATAGCTCAGCCTGTATTAACGTAGTAATAACGATTACACGGAGAGGCCGAACGGGAAGTTGCGGTCCAAAGGCTAATATAAGAGGTAGAATAATATTAGAGCTTGAGAGTATACAAATGCTCACCCCTACATTGTAATTAATACCCCTATTTATACTAGAAAGAGGATAGATGGGGGGTGACATGGCTGAACCCGATTGGCTGCTGTTTCCTGCCTAGGGTTGCCCATGCTCCCACTTGCTGAAGTCATTTCACAGCAATAAATGCTCCTTGCCACTTGCGAGCTGCCCGTTCGGGCAACAGAATGAGGGCCCATGCTGATATCGTTATTAATCTTGTGTGATATATTTATGCACAGATACAACAGTCGAATAATCTAAGAATAATATAAAGAATTTAAACAGTAGAAGAGAAATTTCACCAATAACGTATACCGTTATATAGAATGATGAATCTATGAAGAACAATTACACGGTACTCGAACGTATAAGCTAGAGAGAAATTCTAATCTACTGACTCTACAGAGAATAATATGCTGAATGTAATGTGTAGAGACTTAGAGAGCTAATTCGGCCATCTCATCCTATATTTATAGGTGAGAGACTCGACCAGCCCTATTACAATTAGGAAATATATGTGGGCCGTGCGTGTGGGCTATGTAGAGCATTTAAATCAGGCATAATTCTCTCTCAGTTAAACAAATTAACTACAAATAAATTGAACACAATAAATAATTATTCTAACAAATCTAAACCATGTATCTTGCTTGATCCGATCCCCGTTCGGGGTATACTCCTTCAAGCTTCCTTGGATCCTGTTCAGTGCAAAGATCTCACTGGGCCTACTCTCCGTCTGGATCCCTTGCTGACTATTGGGCCGAATATCTGGGCCTTGGGCCCAATATCCCATCAAACTCAGTTCCAAATGATACACCCCACACATCAATAGATACAACTCGAAAAATATTTTTGTCCAGCTTGTACCCAAGAAAAGAGTTTTAACATTTTACGAGTAATATTCCATGCAAACCTTCACTTGGAGATCTTCAACCCATAATTGTTATTCAGTAATTGTTAACGAGCTTTGTTGAGGTTAAGTCCCGCAGATCCGAAATCCCAACACACGCTTTGGATATTAAGGATATGGAAAATAATTCGAGGGTCTAAGAAAATATAAAAGCTGAATAATAATATGCTCAAAAGCCCACTTGTACTAAGCAATTCGCTGGTTACACAGGAAATTTCCCGAATGGTATGTCGGAATAGTGATAATACAATAATAAGAATGAGAAAGTTATTCTAGTCCTTGAGTCTCAAAATGCTCACCCTTTACAATGAGATTTAAGCCCCTATTTATACTAATAAAAGGGGATGGGGTGATGACGTGGCTGAATCTGACTTGCTGCCGTTCTCGAGCCACTTGGATGCTCATACTCCTACTTGCTGATGTCATACCTTAGTATTAAATGTCCCTTGCCACTTGCAAGCTGCCTGTTCGGGCTTCAGAACGATGCCCATGCTGATATCATTTATCAATCTAATCCAAGTTACATGCATGACCCGATCCCCGTTCGGGGCATAATCCTTCATGGTTCATTGGATCCCGTTCGGTATGATTAGTTACTGGGCCTATTCTTCATTTGTATCTTTGCTGACTAATGAGCCTAATATATTAGGCTTTTGGTCCAATATCCCAACACGAGACCCCCACTTCTGATGTCTCGAACGATAGTGAGGTCATAAGGAAGTAGAATAGTTTGGTTGTATGTCGTTCAACACTCGTGTATAGGACCTTGCAGGTTCCTGATGTCCTGATTTTACGGCCCATTTTCTGCTGTCGTTTCAATTTTCCATAATCGTCATGATTGTTGGTCAATTTCCTTCTGGTTGACACGCATCCCCTTCCCCGCTCCTGGAGATGTGTCTTTACTCTGATTGTTTTGTTAATCGGCGCATGTCAGGCTATAAATGGGCCTTGAGTTCCTTGGTATGGGTTTCCAATTCTTATTTCCTTCGTGCTTTAGCTCTGCCTTCTCTCTAAGACTTCCAAGCTTTTCGCGTGTTCAGATACTTCCCGCCCCTTCCTCGTTTTTCCTACTCGGTTTTGGTAATTATGTCTTCTCGACCGTGCTCCCCTGTTTCGGAATTGGCCTCCCAAGAGGACCTTCATGATGGTGCCGCCGTGAATGCCATAGCCGTCCCTTTTGCTGATGCAGCCAGTGAAGCGACGGCAGGTGCCAGTGCGGCGGCGGAGGATTCTTCCGATGGCTCCTATTCTTCCGGCAATGAATCAGATGACACAAAATCTGATGACGAGATCGCTTCTATGGCGGATGGACCTCCGGACGATGTCCCTCGCTACAAGCTCGACCTAAATTTGATCAAAGAGAGGCGGCATAAACTAACCTCTCATAATAGGGTCCAAATCCCAGCCCTAATGCAGGACCCAGTGGATTTCCGTCTTCGGACTAGGCTTCACCCAATGCGCCACCTTCCTGGGATGGTGATAGTCCATTTAGACTCGGTGAAAGCTGGGCTTAGGTTTCCATTACACCCATTCTTTGTATCCCTTTTTAACTTCTATGAGGTAGTACCGGCCCAAGTCATGCCAAATTCCTACCGAATGATGGCCAGCTTCATCTGCCGCTGCGTGGACGTCAAAGTCACGCCCCACCTGGAGTTATTCCATCAATTTTTTAAAGTGGCCCCTTAACAAACACATGGGTTTTTGGCTACCAGTGCTCGTACGGGACACATACTATTTACCGATAACCTGACTTCCATTAAGGGGTGGAAGGATCGGTTTTTCTTTGTTTCCATCCCGGACAGTCTAATCCCGAAGAAATGGAATACTTTTCCCCACAAAACTCCAGAACCGTTGCTTACCGAGGAAATTAACAAAGATGTCTTTGCGGTGGAGCGGGACAAGACGAGCAACATCATGAAGTACCCGACTCCCGATCGGCTTGTCAAGGCCGGGATAGGTACTGCCCGTATTCATGGGTCTACTTGACTGAAAACCAAGTGTCATGGGTCGGGCGCTCCTTCCCGTGCGAGAAACGTCCCATTCCTATTTGTTTCCCACGTGATAAGACCGCTCGGTACTAACTTTTTCCTTTGTTATTTTTCAGCACCCAATCCAGATACTCCCATAGATGACAGTCGGGTACTCGCCGCTGGTGGAGTGGGTAAGAGGAAGAAAGCCAAGAAGAATCCTCAACCCAAGCCTTCAACCAGGGTTCCACAAGGCACCAAGCCTTCTCCGCCCGTTCAGGAGCATTCTATGCCCTTTCAGGAGCCTTCTTCAACCAATCAGGAGCCTCAACCCATAGACAACCCGTTCAGGCCTGAACAATTGAACTATTTCTCTAAGCATTTTCAGGCTGCTCCGGAAGTGACCCTGGATGCTGGTCAGGTCAATGCTACTAACCTTGCAGGACAAATCGAACAGATCACTTTGGAGGATCCCGTACATGAGATTTTGGAAAATATTGGTTCTTCTGCGAGCCAAGTCTGGTTCACTTCTGCTTACTTCAACAATTTTCGGCTTCCCAACCTTCCTGTCGATCGGGCGGAGGAGTGTGTTGCCTTAATAGCCCTGAAGGTACCTCATGTTCTATCTTTACATTACACACACAACATTGCGTCAAATCTTATCTTCTAACCCCTAACGGGAATCTTGCAGATGGGGCTATATAGCCTGCAGCTACGGGAATCTCGTCTGGCCAAGGAACGAGAACTGATCGAGGCCCAGACCAAGGCTGAACAAGAAGGCGCCACTATCCTCCAGGCTTCTGAGGCCGAGCAGAAGGCCTTTGCCAAAGAAAAACAAGAGCTCGAGATCAAGCTCTGAGAGATCCTGTTATCTAACAATCTAACAATCATAAGCAATAAAGAAGAAGCAGATAGAAAGATATCGAGATGAAACCAAATTTGGTATACCGTGAACATGGCCGCTACTCTCCCTCGAGAAGGTGAGCAGCGGAAAACCTATCTCTCTATCTCGCCTCTACGCACTCTCAAGCCTTGGAATCCTTTAGGTTTCCATAAGTTAGCCTCTTTTTATAGGAGAAGTTGGCTAACTTATGGATTACAAAGAAGCTAATGGGCTGATATACATTTGTGGCCCATATTTCACGTTTAACTAATAACTACACAAATACAAAGATATTTAATTAGATTGGACACCATAAAATATTCCTAACAATCTCCCCATTGGTGTTCAATCCTGTTGAATCAGCATTGCAGCGCTTTTATTGTTATTCAGCTTCCTTTGTCTTTGAACTTGACTTCTTGAGAAGGCTTTCTGAAGAAATCCTTGCAATCTCCCCTTTGTTGTCTTCTTGGCAATCAGAGCTTTGATGTCGGGGGTTGAGGAATCTTCCTTTGGTTTGCTTGTAAACCTTGCCTTCAGAAGTAGCTCTTGATCAACTTGAATGAAGTCCGGTGGCGCCTCTAGAATGAATATTCTTGAAGAATTGCAGACGCACATGGAAATCATCTTCAGAATTCGAGTATGTGACCTTTGTCTCCTTCACAATGTAGTCTTTTTGAGTATTCGAAGTGAATGCATTTGGAGAGACCTTGTCAGTGGCACAACGGAAAAAGATGGTTGACTTGTGAGCGTAGCTGACCATTTGAGGTGTAGAGATAGAAGAGTGTCGTTGAAATTTTTGATAGGAGAGAAGTGTTCGAGAATGATTTGGTGACATTTAACAGCATGTGGACCACTCTCCCCCTCATGACGATCTGATGAATCAGGGCGTCATGCCTTTATTCTTTTTGAACAATGAAAAAAAATAGAAAAAACAAAATAGAAAGTTAAAATGACAAAACCGGATACACTAAGGTGTTCCGTTATCACAACATCAATGTAAACACGGATGTGTGGCCTGTATAAAATGATAGAAACAATAAAGTTCTAACAGGACTTCCAACCAGTTATTGTGAAGCATCCGAAAAGACGTCACTTTGGTTGTTATTTGCATGATCATAAAGATAAGCATATATATTGTAGCCGCCCGGGGTCGTGAAGACACCCGTTATCATCACTGTAGAGATAAACTCTAAAGCAATGGCTTGAAAATGTTGGTGATTCTTATGTTGCAATAGCAAGACTTCCTTCTAATCATTAGTCTACATCTGTTATAGATGAGCCCTATGGAAGTTCTAGCGGGTCATGTAGACCTGCAACTGACTCAAAAAGTGCGTCTATGTCCTAGAAATTTCAAAACATTTGGGAGTGAGGTAACTAGACATGACATGAGCAATGAAAGTTCAGTGACATGGGGCTGAGGCCACTGTAGTCAGTATCACTTGCCTCGGAAGGAGACAGTAATGAGAGATATGGTTCCCCGTGAAATATGATTAAACACATGTCTGTTGGGATACAAGTGAGTGGTCTTGGGTAGGGTTCAACATGCACCGTTGGACAAGATGCAGTGACTTCTACCCGGGATCTGAATAAATTCAGTCTTGAACCTATTGGGATTGTCAAGAGTATTTGAGTGGCTAGGAGTAATGTTCAATGGATAGCAGGCAGTTGAGGTAACAGACTTATCATTGATTATTATTTTCTTGTCCACTTGAGCCTTCTGCTTCCTAACGCTCATAATGATCACTCACTCACCCACTCACTCACCCACTCACTCACTCACTGACTCTCGGTTTTGTCCCTTGGGTAGGCTTAGTTGGGTTTACTAAGCCATAGGAACATGTTCTCTCATTGATTTTCTCTCTGTACTCCCCCTCAACTGGAGCACTCGGTGTGTTTTGTCATTGTTAGGCATCGGGGAGGATAACATTGAACACTCCCCCTAAAATGTTGCATCCTTTTGAGAAATTCCTTGCTTTGTCGGTGTAAGGCGCCAGGAGGAGAAAACTGAAACTCCCCCTCAGAATGTGCAAGGTTTGATTGCTCACTGCTAGTCATACCCGCCATGTGTGTGGATCAATCTGAATAGGTACTACACATGACGGTTTCCCTAAGCTCATCATTCATAATTTCAGCATATTGATGATCACACAATGTTGATGAGTTAGGGGAGGCTTCAGTAGTTGATTGTTGGTTGTTGTAAGATGACCGTTGACGCGAGGTAGATTGAATTATCTACGATTTTCGGACCTCAATAGTGAAGTTTTGAAATGACCTTTAGCTTGAATTTGAAAGAATTTGATCAGGTTTGCCTAAATTTTGACCTTGACATCAATGATTTACAAAGTTTATCGGAAAACGAACGTTTTGGCCCTCAAGGACTATGCGTGAGGGCGCGTGACAAAGGGTTATGCGGTAAACCCCGAGAATAAATGAAGATCTTTTCGTTAGCTTTCCAACAAAAAAAAATCGCTTAAATCGGATCACCGAGTCAAAAGTTATGGCCAAAACAGTGCGATGTCGCTGAAAATCTCGAAATTTTGAGTTTTTGAGGAATTTCTTTGAACTTGAGGTTCTCGATGTTGAATATCGAGAACAGGTGGGATTAAGGAAAATTCCAAGGCAATACCTTGAAATCCTAATCTCGACTTTAAATTTCGAGATTACAATCTCAAGGTTTAAATCTCGAGATTACAATCTCGAGTTTAAATCTCGAGTTTAAACTTCGAGATTACAATCTCGAGGTTTAAATCTCGATATTACAATCTCGAGGTTTAAATCTCGAGATTACAATCTCGAGGTTTAAACTTCGAGATTACAATCTCGAGGTTTAAACTTCGAGATAACAATCTCGAGGCTTAAACTTCGAGATTACAATCTCGAGATTACAATCTCGGGGTTTAAACATCGAACAGGGCCAGTCCTAAGGGGGTGTAACAGGGGCGGTTGCCCTAGGCCCAACAAAAATAGGCCCAAAAATATTTCTTTATATGTACTGTGAGTAGACTTTTTTTTTTAAATTTTTAAACTTAATTATTTAGGTCCAAGGTTTAATTTTTAAAATAAATGTAAAGAGACACGTCTGTCTTAATTGTTTTCACATCTCTATGCTTTATAATCCTTTTAATTACAATATTACTAAGTTATGTTAAGTCTCCCAATTCCAAAACTCCCAATTCGCAAAACCCATCCAAATTGATTTGTTGTTTCCAAATTCCAAAATCAACAAGACTAAAGAACGCTGCAAAGCGGTGAGTGCCTCAACGGTTTATTAAGAAGCCAATCAGTCGAGGAGGCCAAACGGTGACCAGTGATAAAAAAATCTTCTTCTTTCAAGGCTTCAAACAATCCAATAATGATCAATAAACCATTCTTGATAAAATGGGTGAATCAAGTTGGGATAAAGAGAGAAAGAGGAGAAGATTAGAAAAGGTAGGCTTAAGTTAGAAGGGGTCAATGGAAAGATTTGTTCTTATTAAGAAATTGAATCTTGGAAATTCTGCGAGAAACGTGTTTAAGTAATGTTTTTCAAAGTTGAAGATTCTGATGAATTATCTACCATCGACTATGTCTCAAGAAAGACTTAATGGGTTAGCAAATTTAAGTATTGAGCATGAGATATTGGAAAAAGCTGATTATGAAGCAATTATGGTTGATTTTGCTTCACAATGTAGTGCGAGAAAGATTTTTAAGTAATGTTTTTCTTGTATGTGATACTTGTGTTGTTACTTTTCACCAAATATGCATTTTAAATGATAACAATAAAATGAGATTCTTTTTTATTTTATGACCTTTATTAGATAATTCTATTATAATTACTATTTTAAATTAGTATAGTTTATTGTTTGTCTTGAATATAAGCCCAAAATTTTATCTCACCCATAGGCCCGAAAATAGACGGGACCGGCCTTGACTTCGAGATTATAATATCGAGGTTTAAACTTCAAGATCTTAATCTCGAGTTTGCCTCGAAGAATAATGACGAAATCCACTTGCAAAACAAAACCTCCAGACTTCGAAATCTTCAGAATTTCAGAATGTTTGGAACATCGAAAACTTTGGAGTTTCGAAAACTCGCTGTTTGAAAAACATCAGAACATCAAAAACTTCTTTAAAACTTTGAAAAGCACATATTCATCCAAAGATCCTATAATGTAAAACTTCGAAATGTTCTGAACTAAGAAAGATATCAAGCTTTGAAAAATTATGTGATTAAAGAAACTCCAAACTTTGAAAAATTCAAAACATCAAGAAATTCTTAAAAACTCGAAATCTTCAGAATGTCGAGATCTTCAAATATCGAAATCCCAAATTTCGAAGTTTCGTAAACCCAAAATGTCGAGATCCTGCAAAATTAAAATTTCGAATTTTGAAAAACTGAAACTTGTTCTGAATAGCCTTGAAGGTCAAGATTCTTACTGTATCAATTTGGAATCAAAAACCTTTATGTAATCTCGAGAAACAAGGATTTCGAGATCTCAATGTAGAGATCTTCAAAACTGAAAAATTGCAGAACTCGAAAACGAAGATATGTTGTTGGATCGTTATGAAATGGCGATTCCAACAATATAACTTTTACAAATTTCCGTTCACAAACAAGATTACAAAGGCTAATTTCGAAATAAAAGAAAAACAGAAGAAAAGCAGAGCAATTCTTTGATAGGAACGAAAAACGCAGCTAGATTCAACCTTTTTCACGCCTCGGCTCTGATATCAAATGAGAGATCCTGTTATCTAACAATCTAACAATCATAAGCAATAAAGAAGAAGCAGATAGAAAGATATCGAGTTGAAACCAAATCTTGTATACCGTGAACATGGCCACTGCTCTCTGTCGAGAAGGAGAGCAGCGGAAAACCTATCTCTCTATCACGCCTCTACGCACTCTCAAGCCTTGGAATCCTTTAGGTTTCCATAAGTTAGCCTCCTTTTATAGGAGAAGTTGGGTAACTTATGGATTACAAAGAAGCCAATGGGATGATATACATTTGTGGCCCATATACAAAGATATTTAATTAGATTGGACACCATAAAATATTCCTAACAAGCTCAACACCCAACGGAAGGCCCTTGTTGAAGAAAAGCAAAGGCTCGAGACCGAGCTCGGCACCCTCCGTGTCCAGCTTGCTACTTCCCAAGCTAAGGTAGCGGCTGCTGAAGCTGCCCGGTGACATTTATAGAGATGCCCCCACCCCCCACCTCCCACCCCCCGCATCTCGGACGGCCCTTCGGAAGTAAATGTGGATCCGTCCGCCGTTCAGGATACATTTATATCCTCCGATGAATTTACCAGCATGAAAGAGGAGTACGCCCTGCAACGACTCCCAATCATACTTGGGGCTTAAATTGAGAAGTTCCCTTAGGGTGATGAGCGGCGTAAGGCAGGAGTGGCCCGTCTAGATAAGGATCCCAGGGGTAAACGTTGGAATGATTCCCTGGAAGAAACCGCTCGTCAGTACGTCGGAATAGTGATAATACAATAATAAGAATGAGAAAGCTATTATAGGCCTTGAGTCTCAAAATGCTCACCCTTTACAATGAGATTTAAGCCCCTATTTATACTAATAAAATGGGACGGAGGTGATGACATGGCTGAATCTGACTTGCTGCCGTTCTCGAGCCACTTAGATGCCCATACTCCTACTAGATGACGCCATACCTTAGCATTAAATGTCCCTTGCCACTTGCAGGTTGCCCGTTCGGGCTTCAGAACGATGCCCATGCTGATATCATTTATCAATCTAATCCAAGTTACCTGCATGACCCGATCCTCGTTCGGGGCATAATCCTTCATGGTTCACTGGATCGCGTTCGGTATGATTAGTTACCGGGCCTATTCTTCATCTGTATCCTTGCTGACTAATGGGCCTAATATATTGGGATTTTGGCCCAATATCCCAACAAAATGTATTACTTTTACCATTTGATTATTAAATTATCATTCAAGAGTGTCAATTGTTTTTCAAAATACAAATGAGAACATTCATATGCGGTGCTAAAAAAATAAAGAAGTAGATAATGTATATTCAACTTAGGCCACTCATTGATCAACCGGAACTGAGCCAATTGTTCCCCATTACAAAAAAGCTTTGACCAGAATCACACATTAGTTGTTATGGTTGTATAATGTTGTTTGTTGATGCTATTTTAAAACAGCAGGTAAAATATTAAAGCTAAAAAATATTACCTTGTAAACAAGAAACTTGATTAAAAGTTAGTTCACGTCTGACCTGATACAAAATTTAGAAAAGGAAAAAGTGCCATTTTAAAAAAATGAAAACGTTCATACACCTAAATGGTCTATAAGGGAGTGTCCACCAAATTTATGCTGAAAATTCAATCAGGAAGTCAGTTAAATAAATTATTGAAAAGAATTGTACTTTATATATATAAATAACGCATTATTTTTCAATAATTTATTTAATTGACTTGAAGATTAAATTTTAATCTTAAATTTTGTTGTAATATTTTATACTTTATGAAGACCATTCTCACAATTTTTCATTAAAAGTTTCTATCAGGAACATCCTAAACAACAAATTCAGTACGAAAAGTCCGGTGAAGAGAACATGACACGAACATGACTATATATATATATATATATATATATATATATATACATATATATATACATATATATATAATGAAAATTTTTGGTAAGATAAAAAGGATTTTAAAAAATGTATAAAGGATGCGCGGAACATGAGAGATAAAGAATATTATAAAATAAATGAAAGAAATAGAGAAAATTGTGTTAGTTGCTACGCATATAAATATCCTTAAGGTCATCTTAAATATTATTAATTAATAATTAATAATGGTTAACATTTTAAAGTTACTTTTGAAGAAAAGTAATGTATGACATACCTTACAATAATCCCACAGATAAGAGCAATTTATTGTCGCGTGAACAATATCATGTCTAGAATCCTTTAGAGTAACAGGTAGTACTTGTCGAAAATCTCCTCCCAAGACCACAGTCTTACCTCTGAAGGGCTGATTCATGCTCAGCGGATTGGTCGTCCGCATAATGTCACGCATGGTTTTGTCCAATGCTTCAAAGCAAAACTTATGAGCCAAAGGAGTCTCATCTCATATGATAAGTTTTGCGATTTGTATTAATTCCGCTAATGGACTTCCTTGCCTAATATTGCACATTGAATCTTCAAATACATTCAATGGGATAGCGAATCTAGAGTGTGCAGTTCGCCCTCCTGGAAGTAGAAGAGATGCAATTCCACTTGATGCCACATTCAACACTATATATCCTCTTGATCTTATTGCAGCAAATAATGTTCTCCAGATGAAGGTCTTCCCAGTCCCCCCATGACCATATAAAGAGAACATTCCACTAGCTTATGAATCAACTGCATGCATAATGGTGTCAAAGACATACTTCTACTCATCAGTCAACTTACTCATTAAGTTTGAAAGTTCCTCATCCATGGATCTTTTGTCATAACGTAACTCATCATTGATGAGAGAATATTCTGAGCTAAGAAAAGATACATCTTTGGGATAGGGCATAGCAGGAAAATCTCGGAGGCTCTTTCCTCTACTATGCAAGAGTCTTTCAATCTCAAGTAATGTAAAATTTCTGATCTCATCATCCGTTAATTGCAAATCTAGAACATTTGAAACAAAATATAGAAGAAAATGAGGAAAAATAATCATAAATTGATTAGTTCTATCAACTAAAAGGAATTAATTAACAGAATTGATAACAAAACTTTTTACCTTGGTGATTAAGCTGTCTTCTTCTATTAAATAACACATCTTCTGAGAGGTATTCAAAGCTCTTATCCCATACTTTTTCAAGGCTAGCGAATGAATCAGATATCAACAGGATAACAAATAATATACGCAGTAAATGCGCAGAACCCCAGTGGCTAGCCTCTTTGAATGCACTTATATACTCCTTGTCGTCACCTAATAAACCATGTGCATAACATGCATCACGGAAAGTCTCATATCGTATACCGTTCACAGTAAGGAGATCATCATAACTCGTGGGCCCACGAATAATGCTCAGTAGTGTTCTCAGAAAAAATCTTTCACCTGATCGAGGACGTACAAAATACAATCTTCCAACGGAACTTCCACGTTTTCTTTGCACCCATTCTCTACTGTTGTTCTTCCACACAAACTTGCTAGGAAACTCTGGATAAGTTAATAGTCTAGCTTCTGGATATTTTTTATTAGCCTCCATCCATTTTGTGAATTTACTCTCTAGAGGTTCCTAGCAAGTTTGTGTGGAAGAACAACAGTAGAGAATCAGTTACCAGAGTAATACACATTGTGTTCACCTGTTTTAATTTTTAACAAAAAAAGGAGAGTTTTATTTTAAAAAGGAAAGTACATCTAAAGGAAGAAAAAGTAAATCAAGGAACGGAAACTAACAACAAATAAAAAGAAGGGAATATTAAAACTAACAAACCTAAGATAAAAAAGAAAATATTCACCAGGTAAATGGAAGCTAAGTCTCTCAACAGGTACATCTCTATAATGTATATTGAAGCCAAAAATTCTCCAAGCAGCCTCACACGATGAAACACATCGACAATCATAATACATATTTATTTCATCAATGTCCTTTTTTTCAGTATTATCTGCAGCTTTTGAAAAGGCAACAGTAATACGATCATGATCCTTGTTGATGTACTTAAATAAGTACTTGATTGACTTAGCCTGATTGCACCATTCCACATTGATGTGTGCCCCATATTTCATCAGCAGGTACTTGTTATGTGGTACCACATAATTAATTGTTTGAAATTACAAAGAATAAAAATTTAAAGATCCTAACAAATTAAGTACCTGCTTTAACTTGACCAAACACTTCATTTTGCTTCAAATCTTTTATAAGTTGGTCGAGTTTAGTCTTGAAAACTCTACATATGATATCAAGACGGTCTTCTGCTCTTAGGCCCCTCTCTTTGACATAACGTAGAATTTCTGGCCATCTTGGATTGCATGTGATAGTAATAAACAAATCGGGATACCCTGCCCATCTACAGATTGCCATAGCGTCTTGGTAGTTTTGCATAGTATTGCGTGCACCTCCGACGAAAGACTCGGGAAGAACTACTCGTTTCCCTAATTTTGGATCAACCCTTTTGTAGGAGGCTCTTTGAAGCCATCGCCATTTGGGGAGGTTTCTGGTGGATTTTTTTGAGGAAACTTTTTGAGCATCTTTTGCATTAAGTCTAGTTTACCTATACCAAATTGCAGCTAAACATTCAACCGGGAAGGCAGTCAAATGAATTTTTGAAGATAATTGTGCATATAGACAGCGCATTATATTTCAGAAAATCATTTGACTGCCTTCTGGGTTGAAGTTTTTGCTGAAATTTGGTATGAGTAAACTAGACTTAATGAATAAGATGCTCAAAAAATTTCATCAAAACATTCCACCGGGAACCACCCAAAATGGCGATGGCCAAACAAAGCCTCCTATGTAAGTTTGAGGGCTTATTTGGTAATTCTCCCTATTTTTATCTATGACTTTTTTATTATTAATATTTAAGGAAAACCCCTAAAAACGTACTTTAATACGTTTTTTATATTTCATTATAATTTAGTTAATATTTTGTAAAATGGAACAAGTAAACGATAAGATTATCTGAAAGCGTGTGTGTATATATCCTCTGATTTCAGTAAAAACGGTTCTTTAATTTGCATGAGAAATGAAAATAATTTGAAGCGATGCATATTTATGGTTCACGATGGTGCATGTTTATCATAAAGACAATGAACAATTCAAAATGACATAAAATGTAATTTAATCACAAAATGTCAATACATTTATGATTTATAATATTGCACATTTTTATTTCGCATGATGCTCAAAGTTTAAATTTAATGCACTATTTATTTAAAACTTGATAACGTGTTCTCATTCGATACAAATTATATGGGTGTAATATTTTAAAGTTTCTTAGTATTAGGGACTACCATTGAAGATAGCACAATACTTTATAGGCAATTCCTATGGTAACTTGAAGGTATGGTACCTTGATGGTATGGACCAATCAAAAATTTTTAATTGAATAATTTAAATGCAAATAAAATGTTAAACTTTGAGTTGGACCAATGAAATGCATCCTAGGTATGATACCCTCCTATTTTTGTTGGGTACCATAGCAAGCACCTACTTTATATTGTAGGAAATATATATATCTCCTACTTATATAAAGAGTTACTTGAACGGCATCTTATACGTGCTTCTGATCTGTCTCCTCTGTTCATCACGTCTGTTTGGTATCTTTTTATTTTCCCATTTTTAAAATCAAAATCCACTCCCATTCGACGCCCATCAAGGATTAGTATTCTCTCCACGGGACCAAAAGTGGAATTTCTGACTAAGTACCATTCTAGAAGACCAAAATGGGATGAATGTGTTGAAATATATGTCGCACAGAAACGTGGGGAAAGGTGAAACGAGAAACGCCATCTTGTAATAGATAAATTATTGTATGGAGAGTTTCTATAAAGTTTCTTTAGAGTTTTCGAAACAGAAATATACTCTTTCCTCAGAGTTTGCTTGCTTCATAGGTTGAAATTTCTGAAGTTACTCTGAATTGGATGAATGTCTTGAATTATGAAACTGTATATTTCGTAGATTTCATTACTATTTTATGAAAAATAACTAAATCTGTCCAGTTCACCAATAAAAATAAACTCCTGTTGTAGTCTTTTTCTTGATTAACCAATTTAGCAAGCTAGTTTGCTATGGAATTAAACAAGCTAGTGCCTAGTGTTAGATAACAACAACAACATCCAATACTTAATCCCAAAAGATTTTGGGGTCGGCAAGTTAGTGTTAGGTAAATGGTAAAAAAATGGTGATAAGTCAAAGAAACATGCTTAAACTGGCATTTGTTAACAAGATTCTTTGGCTTTTGATTTAAATATGTACATGCAGTATCTTCTCAGGATGAACTTGTAAAGGCGCTCCTTGTGACAGAGGCTGGAACAAAGCGTGATAAGTTAAATGTGGATGCTTGTACTACCAGAATCAACAACTTACTTTTCCAGGTATTAATTAATTAAAGTCTGCATTAGTGCATACTTTTGGCGTACTTCATGCTAGTTGACCCCAAACTCTTTTGGGATTAAGGCTCAGACGTTTTTGCTCTGTCAGTGCATAGAGACGGTTGGTTATTGATGGTTTAGTCTCCCTGGCTCTTGTGATCAGGTGAGGTCCCTGCGAATGACAGGTTCTCTTGCACTGAATCTATGCGGCATTGCCTGTGGGAGGATTGATCTTTGCTATGAGGCTGGGTTCGGAGGTCCATGGGATGTGGCTGGTGGTGCTGTTATTGTTGAAGAAGCCGGTGGCGTTCTGTTTGATCCGTAAGTATACCAAATACTTCATTCCTTCATCTCAACCCTTTTGAGTAACCACATATCAGCTTATATTTGCTACTTTAGGACCCAAACTGAAATTATTGGTTTGATCTTGTATTCTCGTCTGTTTAGTTTTTGTCTGTTCTGTTCTTGTTTCTACCCTGGACTTGTTTAATTTAGTCTGGTCAGGTCTAATTTGATATTATGCGTATTTATTATTGTTTAGTGTTAGTTTGTTTTGACCGGTTTGATTCTGGCCTTAAGTCCAAGTGAACACGCGCGATTTTGTTCTGGTCTGTTTAAGAATGAGACTGAAATTTGTCAAACGGAACCGCCAAACCGGTCTTTGGAGTTTTAAAAAAAGACAAACTTAATAACTTAAATCAGCTTCAATTTTCTCAGGTTTTGATTAGTTTAGTTTGGTCACTTTTTGAAACTTACACATGAACAAAAAATCAAATTGCATATGGTGAGATTGGCTTTTGGCGGTTCGGTTTAGGGCAATTTTGACTGGTTTTTGTCTAAGCCTATATAACCTTGAGAGAAAACTGAAACTGCATAGGATTTAATAAACTTTGGTCAGTTTGGTTTCGGTGGGTTTCTATTCGATGTTTCTAAATCTGCATTTAAATACTCTCTGTATATGCTAAGAACAAGCTGAATGATGTGAAAATGTAATCAATATGTCCTAATTGAATTTAGTTTGCAGATGATAATTGGACTAAACCGTTTCTTATTTCTTTTCGTATATCAGATCAGGAAAAGATTTTGATATCACGTCTAGCTCAACGAGTAGCTGCGTCAAACCCTTTACTAAAGGATGCTTTTATTGAAGCCTTAACCCGCCAAAGTGTATGAGATTATTCTGGATACTACAAATGCACAAACTCAAATGTGACCAATAATTGTTGTATTATCATTCTCTTGTTGGGTATATATGACTTGTTGCGTTAATGTAATAACGTTAGTGGAGAAGAAAGGCTTGATTTGGATAATAGATGCGAATTTTATTAAATATCGCATTTGCAATATGCTGAAAGTGTGTAGTTAACTCGTTGCCCCTAAAACATGATTATATAAAATAAACCAACAAGAAATTCCACATGACATGCATATTTGTCATCGATTAGGAAGAAATTAGATGATAAATTAATTAAAACAAATACCTATTTAACTACTTAATAAAATCTAAACTCATAGTAGTGCCAACATATGGTTGTCTCGGAGATCCAAACCACATTCTTCCATTGTGTTCTTCAACATGGCTGACAAACTCTAGAGTATTTCCAATATCACCGTTCACTATTTGAATCACTCTACCATTTTCATCAAACTTCAAACCCACTGGTTCAGTGTATCCTTCTCTTGCTGTGTTTAGTGCAACCCAATAATCTCCTTCACTGTTCCTTCTGATGTTATCAGCAAACCTGTCAACCCTTGCAAAAACACTTGGAGTTCTTGTTCTGTTATTAGAGAGCGGAAATTTTAAGATTTGATTTTTCTGTGATTCAACAACAAGAAGATACGAGTTGTCCATAGACAAAACAACCCCGTTTGGAAATGCCAAGCCATCGTGTAACACGCTCACTTGTTTGGTATTGGGGTCAAATCTTAATAGCCTTCCTGTACTATCTCCACTGGAAATTATCATTGAGTAGTCCCTACAAATGCATGATGTTTTCTTAGGAATGTTGTAATTAATTGTTAAACATAATCAATTGTGCATTGAACAATATCTTACCTTCGTTGATAGCGAATGCTACTATCGGTAAAATAGACAACTCCATTAATAGGATTGATGTCTAGATCATTAAGGAACATGAAGTGATGTCCTTGAGCTGAATTTGCAAGTTGGGTAGCAGTCCCGCCATTGGGTCCCACTTTCATCAACCCAAAATAAGCATCTGTTATGTATAACTCACAAGTCTTTGGATGAAACTTTAATCCAAGCGGTCGACCACAAAGCGGTTCCCTTCGAGCGTCGGTTATTCCATCACACAATTGTCTATTCCTAATAACCAAATTGCACACAAATTCTTTTAATAACAAATATAATACACCGTCAAGGTAAATATAATTATGCATCATACGGTAAGATTGTGTTCATATATAATGTGTACGTAATCAGAACAGTTCAAACTAGATCAAATTATACTAGATTAGAAAATTAGAATTCAGATAGAAACATATGAAAGACGAATGATTCTATCTCTCTATTAATCGATTGCTTATGTATATAAATTAGCGAATCCAAATTATATATCGTCATTATTTTCTAAGCTGATGTACGTTTTGAGGAAGATACGGAGCTAGAATATTATTAACCAATCCAAATTATGTTTTTCCCCTAATTTTACTACTCCGTATTTCATAGTTAAAATCATTCTTGAAAAACTGTTCAATTACAAATTATATATATAGAAATACACTTCTTATAGATAGACTTTGTAGCCTTTTCTCAATCATAATATTATTACTACGACCACATTTTTAATATAAGAATGAAAACAAAAAATCCCAAACCATATATACGATCGTATAATGGATTGGAAACATAAATAAACGTACGTTATAGCCCAGCCAATACACATTTACGAAAGTTGAAAAAATAAAAATAAATAAATAAATAAATATTTGAATATGCGTACCTATTATGTGTCATGACCGCAAATTCAGTCCAGTCTCCGACAGATTCTTCCCATCTCAAGATTCTCCCATCGGAAACACCGACATACGGTCCTTTTCCGGTACAATCAAAAGCAATACTCTCTGGGCCAACGATTCCGTTCGGCAAATTTATTTGATGATAATGATTCGCCGGAACCGGGAAAGACAGGCCGTTGGTCATGAATAGGATAAATATAACGAAAAAGAATGATGAAGAAAAGAAAGTGTTTACGGCCATGGATAAGGCTAATTAAAGAAAGATTGGGATATATATATATAATATCAGTTGTGCTTAAGCTGAAGATACGATTATGCATGCAACGTACATCATCGTATTGTATTTATAGAGAGAAAACTAGCTAATTTCATTAATCAAGTATTCTAGTCCTAATTAATGAGTTAATAATTGTGGCCGGGTAGGATTAGGACTTGGTATGTGCACGTACGTAACCGTCATTATAATCCTTCTAGAGTAATAATCTATCAATTAATAGATAGACGTAGTAGTATTTTAATTCCTTCTCGGATTAATCAATAGTTTAATATATATTCTGATTCTGATTATTGTCAATTAGTTAAATTAAAGAGTGCTCCGTACTCCGTAGTCCGGAATTACAAATCGCAAAAGAGGGTTTACTTAGATAGCAAAATCGTTAATTATTTTGTTTATAAGAGTGATTCTTTTATTTTTATTTTTCAAAAGTAATGCGAAATAAAAAGATATTTACTAAATCATGGTCGGGTAAAAATTATTTCTCAAAATACTGAAAGTGTGTGGTTACCGCTGCCAAACTGCCAAATCAAGAACGTAGGACTATGACACCCAAAATATATAAAAAACTCTATTCTAAAATGTTTATTACTTTTTTATTTTTATCCAATTTTTACGAAAAATATATCAAAATTTATAAATTTTTATTATCTTTCATTTGACACCAACGATGCATATATGAAATTAAAAATAAATCTAAAGATACAATTCATGGGCATTTTATGTTCAATTTCCTTATGTGAATCCAATTTGTAAAATTAAGGTCTCAGGGTTGTACAATGTTATTTCATACTCCCTCTGTCCTGAATTGAATTGCAAACTTTTGACTGACACAAGAATTCAGGCAGAACAATAAATGATGCTTGCTTTTTACACTTTTGTCCATCTTCCTAAAAATATATGTCTTTAAGTTAATGGAAAAAAGTAAAAGTAAGGTTAAATTTGTCACTTTATTCTTATCTACATACCTAAAATAGAAAGTGGAAAACCATTTTGGGGCAACCAAAATAGAAAATTTTGAAAATCAAATTGGGACGGAGGGAGTAGTGCAATAAGAAACATTTTATTTATTGGCTAAAAGTGTCAATATAGAATGTTTGTGGCATTTATTTGTTTCATTGACTCGATTTGAGTTGTTATTTTTGAATAAAATGTTTTGGAACTTAGAGCTTGTTTTGTAACACTGAAATTGACTGAATCGATTGATTTGGTGAAAAATATGAATTTCTGACTGAAGTGTCTAATTCAGCTAATTTATTAAAAAAATTAAAATAAACTATTAATAAAATAAAAATTATATGAAGAATGACTAAAATGACCTTCTACAGATGCTTCAGACAATGGAGTCAGAAAATTAACTTTAACCTTGCTTATTTTCCTATTCATGGTTCCCCATTTCCAACTTTAAGTGAGTCGTCAATCGAAGTGACATCTTTATTAATTAACGAGAGATTATTTCACCACTATTTTGGGATATACATTAAACTCGATCCTTATTTCGTAAATACTTTTTTGTTTAGCATTATTTTGGGGGAAAACTTTTCTTTTCCCGAAAATATTACCGAAATAAAACTTATTTATGAAAATATTATTAAAGTTATCATGAGTATAATGTCATACTACTATGTTCCTCAGGATGAAGAACAACTTGTTATTATTGATGAACTGTCAAAGTACACAAGAGGGCTGAGGGTTTGTTTGGCATCAACTTGGCAGTTTTGACAAGAAAGACCAAGGCACCAAGTAACATGCAGTTTTTTTAATTAATACTTTGAATAAATTCTGATTTTTTGTCATATATACAATCTGCCAGATTAATGTAGCAATTATATTAATGAATAAATTCTGTTTTTTGTCATATATACGGCTGAATGGTGGCGCTTGTATGGGAGCACAACTCCCAACTTACAAAAATTGGCCACGAGAGTTCTTAGCCTCACGTGTAGTGCTTCAGGTTGTGAGCGTTGTTAGATAATATTATAAATATTCTAGATAATATTTGATGACTTGTATTATTGTTATATTGTACCTAGTCTTACGGTAGCCTCACATTTCTACGGGAGCACTCCACTATATTTGGATCTCTCAACAACCTAACCTAGTATAGCATGTATAAATATGTGTACGTTTGATATATTGAAGCAAGCCTTAATTCTGAATTTTCTCTACTATTATACTCTTGTTCAAGCGTAACTGGAGCGTGTTTGAACAGGTACATTTTAATCAGCACTCCTACGAATTAATTATTAAACACTTAAAAGTTAAAACATTTAAAGCACTAAAACAAGTAATTTTTTTTGTATTTTTAGATTCACACAAAGAGAAGCAACAGGCTAAGAATGCAAAAACTAAATGATTTAGTTTTTGTGAAGTATAATGCAACTTTGAAAGCTCGTTTCGACTCCAAAGATAACACCGATCCAATTGCTTTAGACAACATAGATGATTGCAATGAGTGGTTGACTGGAAACACTGATCATCAAAGTGCTGCACATGATTTAGTTTTCAGTGATGAGGAAGATGATGGCTTGACATGGGGTGCTGTGAGTAGAGCAACTGGAGCGGAAGAACCCTTAAAATATATTAGAAGACAGTCCACAATTCATAGTGCAAATACTAGTCGTAGGCTTGTGGATGAGGAAAGTGATAGAGAAATTGAAGATGATGTAGGAGGATATAAATCAGGAAATGGGGAACAAACAGACTCAGATTTTAATGACGAATAGTCCTGCAGGAAATAGGCAGTTGGGCTGCAAACTAAAATCAAATTATGTTTTATTTTCTAGTTTTAGTGTTTAAGACTTTAAGTGAATCACTTAATAGTGACTTTATTTTGGTCAATCGTGACTTTATTTTGGTGATGCATGACTTTATTTGTAAGAAACATGATTTCTTAATGTATTTCCTTCAATATGGTGAAGTGGTACATAATGTTTGATTGTTGGAGAATAGTATGTGTTATTTTTTCTAAGCAGTGCGCCAGACATGAGTCAGGCGAGCGCTTTTTTGCGCTTTGCGCCTCAGGCGCTAGGCTAACCCTGTCGCCTTGAGTGCGCCTAACGCCTTTGACTACCTTGAGTAAAAGCATGCCCAGGAAGTACTAATTAAAGTTTATGGCATGACATACATAGTCGAATCTCAAGTAATATAAAACTTTCTGCTACTTCCTTATAATATGTTCTTAGTTTACATGTGAGGCAATTTTTATTTACCAAACAACTCATGGAAAATCAAAGATTAATAGAAAACAAAGTTGACTCACTTGATCATACTTATGATATGATATTTTAGTAGTCCAATTGGGACGTGGCGGGATGTGGCTTACACTAACTAATCAAGAAGCACCTACACAAGAATGAGTGAAACAAATTTGGGAATATATAATAATAGCTTTGCAAATGTTTTACAAGGTTTGATGTTCTGGAAGCACATGTTTTACAAGGTTTAATGTTCTGGAAGCATATGATTTTTTGGTGTTCTGGGTTAGGTTTAAATTTAGATGTTGTTGTTGTATGATTTAGGTTTCGATGTGACCAAGTCTCTGTTGGAGGAAATTGGCCGGATAAACCTGCAAAAAATGCGTTAGAAAATAATATAGCTCGAGTCGCGTAAACGCTGTCCTCAAGAAAGTATTTCCGACTAGCGAAAACCTTTCCCCAAGATAAAACGAGCTCTTCGGCGTAAGCCGGTAACAGAACAACGAGAGTAGAATAAATATATTAATCCAGCAGAGTAAAAGGGCAGAAAATATTATTTGGTAGCTACTAAATATGAAGAGTAATCTTTTCTTTATCTTTAAAAACAAGAACAAATGAATTTTGAAGCTAAAGCTCATTCCACCCTCCTCCTAGCTCCATGCAAGCATGTATATATATATATATATATATATATACATAAAACTCCAATGAAAAGAATGAAACGTTAGGGAGTAAATATAACTTTAATAATAATTAAAGTTAGCAACTTGCAACGGTTTTAAAATGAAGGAGATTACAAAAGGTTCATTAATGCATATTAATCAAAAATTAATATCTTGTAACGGTTTTTATTAGAGCTCAATGGAAAATGTGCATTAAAGCATGTTTATTTCAATTAATAATCACAATAGGATCAAGCCTAGCTTGAAACGTTCAAAACTTTCTCCATTTTCATTATAGTTATAATTTACTATGCATAATATGTATAAATGATTATTAATATATTAGTGTGTGATAAATAATTAAAGAACATAACATTTTATTCATTTGAAATACTACTATTTTTCAACAATCCCCCACATATTTCAAATGAATAATTTTACATTTTGGAAAATAGTTTAGAAAATTTCTGCTGGATTAAAGGAATGAGACTTTAAGTTTGGTGTCCGTAGACTATGAACCAAACCGAGACGATTAAGTCTTAATAAACCGAGCTTTTGGTGAAACGTATAGTTTCTTGAACCAACAAGCTACTATTGGTAAATCAGGGTCTTAACGGTCGTGTCTCATCCCGCACAATTTCTCATTATTACGCCGTTGTGCGCCGTAAGGCCATGCGCGTGCTTGGTGTTTATGAGTGCTCTAGAAGTTTTGTCATGCTTCATGGAGGCGGCCCCACCTCACACTCATATAGGTGACATCATCAAGTGTGTACCGCTTTTGCACACCACCCTAAAATTAAGGGCTATGATAATCATTAAGAGCTTTTAGCTCACCCTCTCAAAGAATGCGGTTTTTAGCTTTAGGTCCCACCAGAGTTCGAACAACTCTGATCCTGGGAAAAAATAAAACGTTACGGGAAAATGGGATAAAGCTATGAGACTGAACTTTTTAGCTTTTAGCTCAAATAATGGGAAGTTTTTGAGAGGCTCCAAAAATAAAAATAATGGGAAGACCAAGCTCGGTCCCAAGGGAGGCGTTTCCAAGACAAAGTTCAACGGAAAATGCTTCAATTGCAATAAAAATGGACACAAGTCCTCGGATTGCAAGGCACCACGGAAGAAGAAAGACTCTCAAGTCAACTTGGTGCAAGGTGGGCAAAAGGATGAAGACATCATCCTAGCGGCTGTGGTTACGGAAGTCAACCTCGTTGGATCCAATTCCAAGGAGTGGTTCGTGGACACCGGTGCAACCCGGCATATTTGCTCAAACCGGGAGTTATTCACAACTTTTGAGCCATCAAATGGTGAGAAGGTGTGGATGGGAAACTCAGCTCATTCTGCGGTTGAAGGCGTGGGCAAAGTGGTTCTGAAGATGACTTCGGGCAAGGAGCTGACTCTAAACCAAGTGCTGTTCGTTCCGGAGATACGCAAAAACCTGATTTCCGGTTCGTTGTTGAACAAGCATGGCTTCCGCATGGTTTTTGAGTCGGACAAACTGGTTTTGTCTAAGTCGGGAATGTATGTGGGCAAGGGGTATACATGTGATGGGCTTTTTAAGCTCAATGTAATGACTATTATTATTAATAATAATAAAATCCCTTCTGCTTACTTGCTTGAGTCTTCCAATGTGTGGCATGGTAGACTAGGACATGTTAATTTTAATTCTATACGTAGATTAATTAACATGGAGCACATTCCTAAATTCACAATTGATGTGAAGCACAAATGTGAAGTTTGTGTAGAGGCAAAACTAACGAAAACGTCTTTCAAATCGGTTGAAAGAAAAACGGAACCACTTGAATTAATTCATAGTGACGTTTGTGATTTTAAATCAATACAAACACGCGGCGGTAATAAATATTTTATTACCTTTATCGATGATAGCACTCGCTATAGCTACGTTTATTTATTAAAAAATAAACACGAAGCAATCGATAAATTCATTCTTTATAAGAATGAAGTGGAAAACCAACTTAATCGAAGGATTAAGACGGTTAGGAGTGATCGAGGTGGTGAGTATGAAGCACCAATTGGTGACTTTTGCGCTAGTGTGGGTATAGTACACGAACGTACCGCACCCTATTCACCTCAATCAAACGGTGTTGCCGAACGAAAGAATCGCACATTGAAAGATATGATGAATGCGATGCTAGTAAGTTCGGGCTTGCCACAAAATATGTGGGGCGAAGCAATCTTGACAAGCAATTACCTTTTAAATAAGGTTCCCCGGAAAAAATATGATAAAACTCCGTACGAGTTGTGGAAAGACAGACGGCCTTCCTATCAATATTTAAAAGTGTGGGGGTGTCTTGCTAAGGTGCTTGTACCAACACCTAATAAAATAAAAATAGGTCCAAAAACGGTGGATTGTATTTTTATTGGATATGCACAAAATAGTAGTGCGTATCGGTTTTTAGTGTACGATTCGAATAATCCGGATGTACATAAAAACACAATAATTGAATCAAGGAATGCTTCATTCTTTGAAGACGTATTTCCATGCAAGTCCAACAAAGGACCAAGCACGTCAAAACGAACATTTGACGTAGCTATGGAAAATACTAGCGAGGGATCCGGAGAAGAACCCGAACCCAGACGTAGCAAACGTGCTAGAGTCGAAAAATCCTTCGGACCGAATTTTCTCACCTACCTGGTAGAATTTGAATCGGATATTCTAACATGTATGGTAGAAAATGAACCGGATTTTCTAACATGTTTGGTAAAAAATGAGCCACGGACTTATACGGAAGCCGTGACGTCTACTGAAGGTCCTATGTGGAAAGAAGCCATCAAAAGTGAGGTGGACTCTATCCTAAAAAATCACACGTGGGAATTGGTTGATCTCCCTCTGGGATGTAAACCTTTGGGATCCAAGTGGATTTTTAAACGTAAAATGAAACCAGACGGTTCCATTGATAAGTATAAGGCCACATCTTGAAGTTTAACCCGTTGAATTTCTCGGGTTTCTCCACAGAGTTGCTTGGCACGGTCACCATAGGGATAGCCCTTTGGTTGGCCAAAGTAGATGCACCGCGTTGTGAACCATTGTTCACCAGTGCTCCACTTTCAGAGTGATTTTCGTTCAGAACATTCTGCCCAACACCAATCTCGTTTTCTTGAGAAGTCATTTTCGTTCTTTAACGTTTTTCCGAAAACACAAATAAAATAAGTTCGTTCACCAAAGTGACAAACTACGTTTAAGATTGTTTACCGGAGTAGAACAATCAACAAATACGTTTTAAGATTGTATCCGTATGATACAAGCTCAACAAATACGTTTTAAGATTGTTGGGTGTGTTTCGGAAAATAAAGAAAATTAATTAATTAAAATAAAATAATTAAATAAAATGACTAAAGAAAAACAGGAAAGGAGATGAAGCAGAATTAGTCAAAGCTCGTGCTACGCACGATTTCCTTAAAACGTATTTGATGCCTCCCACGGTGCTAGGAGCGTTGCAACAATCGTTTCCCAGGATACGATGACTACGAACTAATGTTTGAGCACACAAACAAGAGTTCCAGCGAACGAGAACCAAGTATGAACACAGAAGGAAGTTTGCTGAGTAGCTTTAGGTGTTTTTAGCTCAAGAAATTCGTGAGGAATGTATTGTGCGTTGTGTGAGATAAAGCATGAAGAGGGTGAGATATATGCTAGAAACCGCATTGTTTGAGAGGGTGAGCTAAAAGCTAAAAAGTTCGGTCCCAAGGGACCGAGCTAAAACCGAGGACTTGTGTCCATTTTTATTGCAATTGAAGCATTTTCCGTTGAACTTTGTCTTAGAAACGCCTCCCTTGGGACCGAGCTTGGTCTTCCCATTATTCTTTGAGATAAAGCTATGTAGGAAGTTTTTTCCCCATTTCCATGATGTGAGATATATGCTAGAAACCGCATTCTTTGAGAGGGTGAGCTAAAAGCTCTTAATGATTATCATAGCCCTTAATTTTAGGGTGGTGTGCAAAAGCGGTACACACTTGATGATGTCACCTATATGAGTGTGAGGTGGGGCCGCCTCCATGAAGCATGACAAAACTTCTAGAGCACTCATAAACACCAAGCACGCGCATGGCCTTACGGCGCACAACGGCGTAATAACGAGATATTGTGCGGGATGAGACACGACCGTTAAGACCCTGATTTACCAATAGTAGCTTGTTGGTTCAAGAAACTATACGTTTCACCAAAAGCTCGGTTTATTAAGACTTAATCGTCTCGGTTTGGTTCATAGTCTACGGACACCAAACTTAAAGTCTCATTCCTTTAATCCAGCAGAAATTTTCTAAACTATTTTCCAAAATGTAAAATTATTCATTTGAAATATGTGGGGGATTGTTGGAAAATAGTAGTATTTCAAATGAATAAAATGTTATGTTCTTTAATTATTTATCACACACTAATATATTAATAATCATTTATACATATTATGCATAGTAAATTATAACTATAATGAAAATGGAGGAAGTTTTGAACGTTTCAAGCTAGGCTTGATCCTATTGTGATTATTAATTGAAATAAACATGCTTTAATGCACATTTTCCATTGAGCTCTAATAAAAACCGTTACAAGCTATTAATTTTTGATTAATATGCATTAATGAACCTTTTGTAATCTCCTTCATTTTAAAACCGTTGCAAGTTGCTAACTTTAATTATTATTAAAGTTATATTTACTCCCTAACGTTTCATTCTTTTCATTGGAGTTTTATGTATATATATATATATATATACATGCTTGCATGGAGCTAGGAGGAGGGTGGAATGAGCTTTAGCTTCAAAATTCATTTGTTCTTGTTTTTAAAGATAAAGAAAAGATTGCTCTTCATATTTAGTAGCTAGCAAATAATATTTTCTGCCCTTTTACTCTGCTGGATTAATATATTTATTCTACTCTCGTTGTTCTGTTACCGGCTTACGCCGAAGAGCTCGTTTTATCTTGGGGAAAGGTTTTCGCTAGTCGGAAATACTTTCTTGAGGACAGCGTTTACGCGACTCGAGCTATATTATTTTCTAACGCATTTTTTGCAGGTTTATCCGGCCAATTTCCTCCAACAGAGACTTGGTCACATCGAAACCTAAATCATACAACAACATCTAAATTTAAACCTAACCCAGAACACCAAAAAATCATATGCTTCCAGAACATTAAACCTTGTAAAACATGTGCTTCCAGAACATCAAACCTTGTAAAACATTTGCAAAGCTATTATTATATATTCCCAAATTTGTTTCACTCATTCTTGTGTAGGTGCTTCTTGATTAGTTAGTGTAAGCCACATCCCGCCACGTCCCAATTGGACTACTAAAATATCATATCATAAGTATGATCAAGTGAGTCAACTTTGTTTTCTATTAATCTTTGATTTTCCATGAGTTGTTTAGTAAATAAAAATTGCCTCACATGTAAACTAAGAACATATTATAAGGAAGTAGCAGAAAGTTTTATATTACTTGAGATTCGACTATGTATGTCATGCCATAAACTTTAATTAGTACTTCCTGGGCATGCTTTTACTCAAGGTAGTCAAAGGCGTTAGGCGCACTCAAGGCGACAGGGTTAGCCTAGCGCCTGAGGCGCAAAGCGCAAAAAAGCGCTCGCCTGACTCATGTCTGGCGCACTGCTTAGAAAAAATAACACATACTATTCTCCAACAATCAAACATTATGTACCACTTCACCATATTGAAGGAAATACATTAAGAAATCATGTTTCTTACAAATAAAGTCATGCATCACCAAAATAAAGTCACGATTGACCAAAATAAAGTCACTATTAAGTGATTCACTTAAAGTCTTAAACACTAAAACTAGAAAATAAAACATAATTTGATTTTAGTTTGCAGTCCAACTGCCTATTTCCTGCAGGACTATTCGTCATTAAAATCTGAGTCTGTTTGTTCCCCATTTCCTGATTTATATCCTCCTACATCCTCTTCAATTTCTCTATCACTTTCCTCATCCACAAGCCTACGACTAGTATTTGCACTATGAATTGTGGACTGTCTTCTAGTATATTTTAAGGGTTCTTCCGCTCCAGTTGCTCTACTCACAGCACCCCATGTCAAGCCATCATCTTCCTCATCACTGAAAACTAAATCATGTGCCCGTTTACAACTGCACCATGTAGTTAAGCGTGTTGCTTACTTGCTTAGTCTGGATTACAGAAATACTAGTGAACACACGTCACTGTTAATTATGCTTTTCTTGATGCCTTTTTTTTGCATTCATCACTTGCAATGATCTAGGCCTCTAATCAAATGGTTTCCTTTTAGTGCCTTAGAAGATCATTCCCCTCATGAAGCTGTTCAACTTAGAAAAAATTGTTGCCCCACCCAACTCATCCAACAGTTCTTCAATGACAGGTATAGGAAATTTGTCAGGTATAGTAATGTTGTTTAAAGCCCTATAGTCACCACAAAACCTCCACCCCCATCTTTCTTCTTTGCCAATAATATAGGACTGCTGTATGGGCTATTACTATGTTGAATTATACCTTCATTAAGAATCTCCTTTATAATTCTTTCAATCTTAGTCTTCTGATATTGAGGGTACCTTTAAGGTCTTATATTTGGGATAAAAGCTCCTTTGTGAATATGAATTGCATGATCACAGGTTCTTCTTGGGGGTAATTGCTTCAGGGGTTGAGAAACTTCTGGAAATTATGCCAATACTTGATTCCAGGTGTCTTCTTCTACACCTCCTTCTATTGACACCACATTTTACCCTCACAGATAACCAAATATCCATCCCCCTGCATCCTGTAATATTTGAGTCATGGTTTTCTATGAAACCTCTAGAGAGTTTAGATGTGGGTCCCCTTGTACCATTTGATTCTGCCCTTGTTCATGTCACCTTATAATCTGTTTTTGGAAATTGACCTCTACCTCTCCTAGATTTCTCAACCATTCCATCTCAAGCACTACATCAGTTCCCCCAGCTCCAAGATGTAGAAATTCTGTTGAACAACTGCCTTTTGTAAATATAAAGTCAATCCTTCACATCTTCCATTGTTATCTAATTTTTCCCCATTTCCAATTTGCACTTTATATTCTGTAATAGTGCTATAGGGTATTTTCAGTTGATTTACCAACCCTTGAGATAAAAAGTTATGTGTGGCTCCACTTTCAATAAGGACATCCACTTCCTTTTCTCCCAGCTTCCATTTTAAGCAACCTTTCACTTTGAAAGCTCTCATGGAAGGTATTCCTTCCTTAATCATGAGTGACAGTTGCATGGAATTGGATTCCATGACAACTTTCTCCTCTTCTGACATTCCTCCATTTTCTTCTTCACATTATGCCTCCTCTTCAGAATCCTCTACCAAGATCAGTTTGTAATTCTTCAATTTGCAGGTGTGTTCCTTACTCCATTTTTCACCACACTTGAAACAAAGCCCTTTTCTGCTTCTCTCCTGATATTCTTCTTGTGAAAAATGTGGTCCCACTCTCTTGATCCCAGAAGGGTGTATTTCTGTCACCTTCCTTCCCATAGTATTCCCCAATTGAGGATTACTCTGATTCTGGTTGCTACTCCCTGCATTGTCAGACTTTGCTTTATATCCCTCTCCCCAATTCGGAGGTTTACTTAGTATAGGTCCTTTATCCCTTCCAACCAGTCTGTCATCTTCTTTTCTTCTCAGACAGATGGCTTCATATAGTTTCAATTCAACTTTAATTTCTTCTTTCAGTCAAGTGATGAATACTCCTCTTAAAATCTCCTTATCCACGGTTCGTTGAGGTGCTATAATCATTTAAAATTCATCTCTGTACTCCCTGACTGTACTAGTTTGTCTCGGACTCAACATAGGTCCATAGGGGTTCTGCATAAGGTTCGATTGAAATACATATAATAGATTCTTTGAGATTCTCCCAATTCTTCTCCTTCGTTTGATGTTCCCACCATTGTAACCAGTTTAGAGCTCGGTCCTCCATAGCAACTACTGACACCCCCACTTTATCTTCCTCATTAATTTGATTCAATCGAAAATACCTCTCCATCTTGACCAACCAATTGTACGCTCCATCACCATTAAATAGAGGCAAATCTACCTTACGACTTGTGTGGACTGGAACTCTAGTGTTGTAGGGTATTTTCAGTTGTGTTTGTTAGGAGTCGAATGTGATTATTAGGAGTCGAATGTGCGGAATTACCTCTTGAGGCTGTTGGATTGTTCGATGTTCGCTCATGATGACGATGATTAGTACATGATCTTCTACTCGCTCGAAATTCATCGCTCATCACATCCAACCTTCTGTTCATGTTTTCCATCATCGTTCTCATGTGCATTAAAGTCTCTTCAGTTGCGATCCGGCTACGCTCCATCTCTTCTCTTAGATTCTCCATTTTTGCTCTCGTTCGAACCATTCACAATTCCGAATGAAAAAATTTCTGGTGATACTACAGCGAAACCGCTCACCAGAAGCATTGCTCTGATACCAATGATAGAACACTGGTAATCCAATCAGAACAATATTGAAAACTATAGAATCTAGAAGAACAAACTGAGAAGATTTTGTTGAAGAAGGAGTAATTCAAAGTAGGAATGCAAGCTTAGGGACAATTCGAGATGCCCAATCTCCAACTATCAGCCAACAGAATTCTCAACCACCTTTCTTAGCTTTCCTACTTTCTATTTATAGCCCTCTATCCACTTAAGGCTCACCCGAACTAACTAACCAATTAGTTTAGTCTTAACTGGCTACTTATTCCTCCTCCTGTATACCTTGTTAAAATATTGAATAGGCTGTTGTTGTGACACATGCCTATCAATCCTCATCCTCTAACATTTATAGTTGATCCTTCGCTGGTATATTTGGTTGCACGTTCAGGTTTAATTGTCTGTTCCTATAATCAGCAGTAATGGAAACAAGCATGTGCTTGAGAATCTCTTGGAGCTAGGGCCCTTCATTGGTTACCTTGTTACAAGAAGAGACACTTCCCTTGATCTAGGAAAGGTGTCCTTTAAGACGGTGAACCCATCACTCCCTCAAGACTTTTTCTTATGTCTGCCCATCTACAAAGCGTAGTGACGTAGACCTACTAGTTAGCTTTTAAAAATCTCACACAATGCTTTTTTGAGCTTACACCTTCAGATAGTAATTCTAAAATAATACATCTTTCCTTGCTACATTCCAGAGTCTCCAATCGATGATTAATGGAAATGAGAAACGTAATTGACAAAATATTGATAAAAGGAATAAGTGGTGTAAATAGTCTGCATTACTTTCGTATTTTACATGGTCATGCAATATATCCCTTATATAGTGGGATGACAAGGAAAATAAGGAAAGATAATGAAAGGAAACTAATAAACATGGCAATATCCCATCATGGGATTGTCGTAATATGTGATGAATCATACATAATATTCCAAATTAATGATATGATATTATACGTAATACTCCCCTCAAGCTGGACTGTGAAGATCTCGAACACCTAGCTTGGAACGAAGATATTGTAATTGATCACGACCAAGAGCTTTAGTGAAGACATCAACAACTTGCTCTTGGGACGAGATTGGTTGAGGTTGAATGTCGCCGCTACTGACTCGTTCACGAACGAAGTAACAATCCATTTCCACATGTTTGGTGCACTCGTGATAAACGAGATTGGTAGCAATGTGATGAGCGGCCTGATTGTCGCAGAACAACTGAACAAGGATGTCGGGGTGGAAATATGAAAGTCAAAATCACGTAGTAGCCAACGTAACCAAATGATTTCGCTGACTGCAACGACCATGGATCGGTATTCTGCTTCTGCTGAGGAACGAGAGACCACACTTTGCTTCTTGGTCCGCCAAGAAATAAGGGAGCCGCCTAATTTAATAAAATATCTGAACAGGACCGGAGAGTGAATGAGCAGCCAGCCTAATCGGCATCGCAAAAACCCTGCAATGTAAAATCAGCTTGGCACGATAAAAAAATACCCATCCCCGGTGTGCCTTTTAAGTAACGAAACACACCAAAAGCAGCGTCCAAATGAGTCTCTTGCGGCTGGGAAAAGAATTGACTCGATTGATTAACCGCAAAAACAATATCGGGTCGAGTAACAGTGAGATATAACAAGCGGCCAATGAGGCGGCGGTACATGGCGGAATCAACCGGATCACTAGCATTATCGGGGCGTAGTTTAAGGTTTGGCTCCATTTGAAAATGACTTGGCCGACTCCCTAGCATCTCACTTTCGTGTAGTATGTCAAGGATATATTTTCGTTGGCTGAGAAAGATACCGGTGGGTGAGTGGGCGACTTCAATTTCCAGAAAATATTTGAGAGGTCCTAAATCCTTGATGGTGAATTTAGCATGTAAATATTCTTTAGTGGAAGTAATGTGCTCGAGGGTATTTCCGGCAAGTAATACGTCGTATCCATAAATGAGAGCAACAATGTATATACTTCCACGCCGGTAAATAAATAGTGAGTGGTCGGCATAAGATTGTTGAAATCCCATGGCAGTGAGTGCATGTGTGAACTTGTTATACCAATTGCGTGATGTTTGACGAAGACCGTAAAGGGATTTTTGAAGCTTGCAAACACGCGTTTCACCCTTACGTGCAAACCCTTGTGGAATTTGCATGTACACTTCCTCATGCAAGTCCCCATGCAAAAAGGCGTTATTAACATCCAATTGATGAACGATCCATTGCCGTTTGGAAGCTAAGGCTAACAAACACCGTATGGTAACGAGCTTAGCCACGGGGGAAAAGGTCTCATGAAAATCTATGCCCTCAATTTGTGTGAAGCCCTTAGCAACAAGACGTGCCTTCCGCCTTTCAATCTCACCAGTGGGTTTGTATTTAATTTTGTATACCAATTTGGATTGAACAGCTTTCTTTCCGGGGGCAGTGGCACTGACGAGCACTTTGTCACAGTGCGTCAAAATAAATTCAATACTAAACACTTATACGTAGTATAACGTAGTAGAGTTCGTATCCACATGGAAAGGAATGATTCTCTTTTTATGAAACTAGTAATTAAAAAGGGGGGTTTTGGTTTTGAATGATTTAATTTAATTAAGAAACTAAGATGAACAACCTGTATGTGTTTAATTCAAGAATAAAAGGGACTTGGCTTTGCTACTTTCCACTTGTTGATATATTTTAGTCGATCCTTGTCATATCTATAGCTTATCCCCTCTCGAACACTCAATCGAGGAGTATCTCCAATTCATCGAGGGTAGTTATTAACAACGACCGTTCATTAATAACCCTTACTATTAATCAAATATAGAACAATGTCGTATACCGATATAATAGTAACATTCAATCTTTTTAACTCCTTGATGAAATCAATTGAGATTGATAACCTTAACACAACGGTTTTGGTTTAACCAACAAAATTGATCCCTCTTAAGTCTATTAACCACGACCGTGCATTAATAAACCGAAGTTACTTACTTGTGAGACCACCAACGATTAACCATCGGTCCGTTGATCGTTTCTAGTAGTAATTAATGTCGGAACGTTAACTAATCGTCACTTAGCAACCCTCCAACATTAATATAGAATGAGATTAAGGGAAGAATTAATAATCAAGAGAAGAAGTTAAGAAAACAACTCACAACTTTAATAATCAACAAGCTTCAAGAGCAAAACTAAGAATTGAAGTTTTGCCCCTCATTTGGAGACTAAACATAGCTAGAAAAATATAAAGAAATGATATTCTAAACTGAGCTTAAGAGTATGGAAGAAGGGATTGAATAAAAGTGAAGGAAAATGGGGCTATTTATAGGTGTTTTACAACACCTTTGGCCGGGTACCCGACCGGGTAAAGTGCCCACCCGACCGGGTGCATGTCAAAATCAAATATTCTCCACGTTCTGGTGATCTTCGGCATGTTAAAGTGTCCCGGGTCAAGTCAGCCCGACCGGGTGGGGTAGGGGACCCGACCGGGTGAGTGCACTTTCCAGGTATTTTCGGTTGTTGAATCAGACCCGACCGGGTGAAGTCTTCTACCCGGTCGGGTATTTGCCCCTGGACAGTAAAACCTCCTTTTTCTTCACTTCTAAGTCATCCTTTTCAACACCATAATTCCTAATTCTACTTTACAACTTACAAATGAAGATTAAAATACAGTTACAACTAAAATCACACAAATGTTTACAAACTAAATAAAACGATAAACAATACACATCAATCAAACATAAAAATATACATTTATGCACTACTAATTAGTGCATATCAAATACCCCCACACTTAAACCTTTACTCGTCTCGAGTAAATCAAATCCAATCCAAGAAGTCCTTTTAAAAAAATGACAAGAATATCAACGCAAAACATCCAAGAGTGTTTCTACCACAATATAAAGCATCCCCAACAGTAATTAAAGTAGAACGGGGTCTTCAACTTCATCTTTATCTCCATTTTTCTTTTAAGCTTATCACCTTCAGGATCCTGCAAAAATAGATATTTCTCTCATTCTCTCGTTTTGCCTAGGTGCCCTTTCAGTTTTTCATCCCAGCTTCCCACATTTTTCTTTTTATTCTCACAACCTCACTCTTTATTTTATTGCTTTAATTTTTGCTTGAGTTGCCCTTTGTGGGTTTTCAACTCAACAATTTTTTTTTTGAGAAAGAAATAAGGATGAAGAGTATGAATGTGAGCATACCAGAAAAATTCTCCACCCGTGCTAGTTCATGGCACTGTCCCTAGTGCCCGCCCGCATCGCCGCCATCATAGAATCCTCCATAGCCATGATAGCCCCCGTAAGGTGTATCCTCATCCATGTGCTCGCTTCCATCACCGGGACTTGGACGGCCAAAATAACCCCATTCAGTGGGATTATACCAAGAGGGTGCAGGAGGAGGAGTGGTCATAGATGCAAAATCACCCTGATGTGCTATGTAGGAGTAGATAGGGCCATAAGTCCTCCTCATGTCTTCTTGGTCTCTTTGTCGGTTCTCCTCATACCGCTGCAAGTCTCTTAGTCTCTGCTCCTCTATCCTCCCGAACCTCTGTTGTTGTTGTTCAATTCTATATAGTCCAACATCTTCGCGAAGGTTGGTACGAAAGCACAGAGAGACTGTTTCCGGATGAGCCATAGTGAAAATCGCGTCCAAAATTGCATGGACTGACTGTTGCTCCATAACAAAGAAGCGCAAACAGTTTAGTGAGCCATTTTGCTTTATTCCATCATAATCTCAAGCCAAAAAATAATGAATCTTTGGCTCCATTCCAAATGATGGAAACGAAATTACTAAAATAGATTAAATAACTAAAACATTTAGCGCTAAGTAGTATGAAATCAAAATAACTGGATGAGGAATCAAGATTGAAAAACAAAGAAGAGATAATAAAACCTTCATAAAGAAGAAAAGTAAGATGAATAAGATGTGATTATATCAAGATCAAGTTTTTTGAGAAAAAAATTGGTAGAGCTGTGGTGAACAAATTGCTCAAACTTTATTAGGGACTGGAGTTGTGGAGAAAAAATTACTCTCACAAAAGCCGACTCTACTTTTGATACTCTACTTTAGTATGATTCATTGTTGCAGACATTATGATGATTATAAGATTAAAATACAAAAAATCATCACTACGTATTATTTTAGTTCAAAACAAATTTCATACAAAATAAGATGTTTAACAGAAGACTTTAAAGTGGCACAAATAGCCCTTGTCTGGTCTAGATTCTAAAAAACTTAAGGTGGCAAGCATCAAGTACTTTCACATGCAATGATAATGATACTAATAGTTAGTTATTAGGAGTTCAAATAGAGAAATAGATGATTGAATACTCCATAAGCTCAAAAATTTGCATACGAAGGGTTTTAAGAATGAATCAATAAGTAAAACATTTCTATTTCAGAGAAATTGAAATTCTTGTTAATATTAAAAATATGATGGAAATCGAGAATTAATACTCCATAAGCAAAATTGCTCCAAAATTCATCCATAATCCGTCCTTCACAACCTTGCCAACTATACAAATAGATCGTTAATAAAAGTCTTCTCAATTGGAGTTCCATTCCAAAGAAAAAAATCCTTTCGGTTAAATCATTTCAATCTTATTTTGGAATGTAAGAAACCCATTTTGAATGAAAAAAAATTGAATCATCCATGAAATATAGAAAACAAACATTCAAGAGGAGATCAGACCAGAGAAGATGAAAAGTGAAACATGGTATACCTGGTTGTGCATTCTGAAAGCAAGAACTACTGACTTGCTCTCACATATGTAGAAAAAAACATTGAATCATCCGTGAAATATAGAAAACAAACATTGAAGAGGAGATCAGACCAGAGAAGATGAAAAGTGAAACCTGGTATACCTAGCTCTTCATTCCTAAAGAAAGAACTATTGACTTGCTCTCACGTATGTAGAAATATCAGCTCATAGTTAGTATCAAGTATCAACCAAATGAAGAGACTGTTGGAAAATAGTAGTATTTCAAATGAATAAAATGTTATGTTCATTAATTATTTATCACACACTAATATATTAATAAATATTTATACATATTATACATAGTAAATTATAACTATAATGAAAATGGAGGAAGTTTTGAACGTTTCAAGCTAGGCTTGATCCTATTGTGATTATTAATTGAAATAAACATGCTTTAATGCACATTTTCCATTGAGTTCTAATAAAAACCGTTACAAGCTATTGATTTTTTATTAATATGCATTAATGAACCTTTTGTATTCTCCTTCATTTTAAAACCGTTGCAAGTTGCTAACTTTAATTATTATTAAAGTTATATTTACTCCCTAACGTTTCATTCTTTTCATTGGAGTTTTATGTATATATATATATATACATGCTTGCATGGAGCTAGGAGGAGGGTGGAATGAGCTTTAGCTTCAAAATTCATTTGTTCTTGTTTTTAAAGATAAAGAAAAGATTACTCTTCATATTTAGTAGCTAGCAAATAATATTTTCTGCCCTTTTACTCTGCTGGATTAATATATTTATTCTACTCTCGTTGTTCTGTTACCGGCTTACGCCGAAGAGCTCGTTTTATCTTGGGGAAAGATTTTCGCTAGTCGGAAATACTTTCTTGAGGACAACGTTTACGCGACTCGAGCTATATTATTTTCTAACGCATTTTTTGCAGGTTTATCCGGCCAATTTCCTCCAACAATCTCAAGAAAGTATTTGGCGTCAGATATGCCTGCACACATGATCTTACAAGTTGTCGCCGTCGCACTCATCGCGGCTATGTTATCTTTGCACGTGTGTTGTTATTTAGACTGGTATTTGGATATATTTCTACGTATAATGCGTACTCTTTTTTTCCTACTTACAATAAACCATACTTTAACACCACTTTTTAATAAAAATGTTATTCATTTATTTAGTGATAAAAAGACAACTATGGAAAACAACAACCCACTAAAATCAAGTTTAAACTTGGTTTGTAGTGATGATAATTTTATTGCGGTTGTTTCTCAAAGTTGTAAAAATAATGATGTGAATGAGTGGGCGGTAGACTTCGGGGCTACCGTTTAACACCCCATTAACACAGAAGGACGTTTGCTGAGTAGCTTTAGGTGTTTTTAGCTCAAGAAATTCGTGAGGAATGTATTGTGCGTTGTGTTGTTGCAAACCACCTGCCAGCTATTTATAGGAGGATTTGTTGTGTGTTAAATGGGGTGTTAATGGACCTGAACGTCGTCCATTATCATGGGGTGTTAAACGGTAGCCCCGGAGTCTACCGCCCACTCATTCACATCATTATTTTTACAACTTTGAGAAACAACCGCAATAAAATTATCATCACTACAAACCAAGTTTAAACTTGATTTTAGTGGGTTGTTGTTTTCCATAGTTGTCTTTTTATCACTAAATAAATGAATAACATTTTTATTAAAAAGTGGTGTTAAAGTATGGTTTATTGTAAGTAGGAAAAAAAGAGTACGCATTATACGTAGAAATATATCCAAATACCAGTCTAAATCACAACACACGTGCAAAGATAACATAGCCGCGATGAGTGCGACGGCGACAACTTGTAAGATCATGTGTGCAGGCATATCTGACGTCAAATACTTTCTTGAGATTGTTGGAGGAAATTGGCCGGATAAACCTGCAAAAAATGCGTTAGAAAATAATATAGCTCGAGTCGCGTAAACGCTGTCCTCAAGAAAGTATTTCCGACTAGCGAAAACCTTTCCCCAAGATAAAACGAGCTCTTCGGCGTAAGCCGGTAACAGAACAACGAGAGTAGAATAAATATATTAATCCAGCAGAGTAAAAGGGCAGAAAATATTATTTGCTAGCTACTAAATATGAAGAGTAATCTTTTCTTTATCTTTAAAAACAAGAACAAATGAATTTTGAAGCTAAAGCTCATTCCACCCTCCTCCTAGCTCCATGCAAGCATGTATATATATATATACATAAAACTCCAATGAAAAGAATGAAACGTTAGGGAGTAAATATAACTTTAATAATAATTAAAGTTAGCAACTTGCAACGGTTTTAAAATGAAGGAGAATACAAAAGGTTCATTAATGCATATTAATAAAAAATCAATAGCTTGTAACGGTTTTTATTAGAACTCAATGGAAAATGTGCATTAAAGCATGTTTATTTCAATTAATAATCACAATAGGATCAAGCCTAGCTTGAAACGTTCAAAACTTCCTCCATTTTCATTATAGTTATAATTTACTATGTATAATATGTATAAATATTTATTAATATATTAGTGTGTGATAATAATTAAAGAACATAACATTTTATTCATTTGAAATACTACTATTTTCCAACAGTCTCTTCATTTGGTTGATACTTGATACTAACTATGAGCTGATATTTCTACATACGTGAGAGCAAGTCAATAGTTCTTTCTTTAGGAATGAAGAGCTAGGTATACCAGGTTTCACTTTTCATCTTCTCTGGTCTGATCTCCTCTTCAATGTTTGTTTTCTATATTTCACGGATGATTCAATGTTTTTTTCTACATATGTGAGAGCAAGTCAGTAGTTCTTGCTTTCAGAATGCACAGCCAGGTATACCATGTTTCACTTTTCATCTTCTCTGGTCTGATCTCCTCTTGAATGTTTGTTTTCTATATTTCATGGATGATTCAATTTTTTTTCATTCAAAATGGGTTTCTTACATTCCAAAATAAGATTGAAATGATTTAACCGAAAGGATTTTTTTCTTTGGAATGGAACTCCAATTGAGAAGACTTTTATTAACGATCTATTTGTATAGTTGGCAAGGTTGTGAAGGACGGATTATGGATGAATTTTGGAGCAATTTTGCTTATGGAGTATTAATTCTCGATTTCCATCATATTTTTAATATTAACAAGAATTTCAATTTCTCTGAAATAGAAATGTTTTACTTATTGATTCATTCTTAAAACCCTTCGTATGCAAATTTTTGAGCTTATGGAGTATTCAATCATCTATTTCTCTATTTGAACTCCTAATAACTAACTATTAGTATCATTATCATTGCATGTGAAAGTACTTGATGCTTGCCACCTTAAGTTTTTTAGAATCTAGACCAGACAAGGGCTATTTGTGCCACTTTAAAGTCTTCTGTTAAACATCTTATTTTGTATGAAATTTGTTTTGAACTAAAATAATACGTAGTGATGATTTTTTGTATTTTAATCTTATAATCATCATAATGTCTGCAACAATGAATCATACTAAAGTAGAGTATCAAAAGTAGAGTCGGCTTTTGTGAGAGTAATTTTTTCTCCACAACTCCAGTCCCTAATAAAGTTTGAGCAATTTGTTCACCACAGCTCTACCAATTTTTTTCTCAAAAAACTTGATCTTGATATAATCACATCTTATTCATCTTACTTTTCTTCTTTATGAAGGTTTTATTATCTCTTCTTTGTTTTTCAATCTTGATTCCTCATCCAGTTATTTTGATTTCATACTACTTAGCGCTAAATGTTTTAGTTATTTAATCTATTTTAGTAATTTCGTTTCCATCATTTGGAATGGAGCCAAAGATTCATTATTTTTTGGCTTGAGATTATGATGGAATAAAGCAAAATGGCTCACTAAACTGTTTGCGCTTCTTTGTTATGGAGCAACAGTCAGTCCATGCAATTTTGGACGCGATTTTCACTATGGCTCATCCGGAAACAGTCTCTCTGTGCTTTCGTACCAACCTTCGCGAAGATGTTGGACTATATAGAATTGAACAACAACAACAGAGGTTCGGGAGGATAGAGGAGCAGAGACTAAGAGACTTGCAGCGGTATGAGGAGAACCGACAAAGAGACCAAGAAGACATGAGGAGGACTTATGGCCCTATCTACTCCTACATAGCACATCAGGGTGATTTTGCATCTATGACCACTCCTCCTCCTGCACCCTCTTGGTATAATCCCACTGAATGGGGTTATTTTGGCCGTCCAAGTCCCGGTGATGGAAGCGAGCACATGGATGAGGATACACCTTACGGGGGCTATCATGGCTATGGAGGATTCTATGATGGCGGCGATGCGGGCGGGCACTAGGGACAGTGCCATGAACTAGCACGGGTGGAGAATTTTTCTGGTATGCTCACATTCATACTCTTCATCCTTATTTCTTTCTCAAAAAAAAACTTGTTGAGTTGAAAACCCACAAAGGGCAACTCAAGCAAAAATTAAAGCAATAAAATAAAGAGTGAGGTTGTGAGAATAAAAAGAAAAATGTGGGAAGCTGGGATGAAAAACTGAAAGGGCACCTAGGCAAAACGAGAGAATGAGAGAAATATCTATTTTTGCAGGATCCTGAAGGTGATAAGCTTAAAAGAAAAATGGAGATAAAGATGAAGTTGAAGACCCCGTTCTACTTTAATTACTGTTGGGGATGCTTTATATTGTGGTAGAAACACTCTTGGATGTTTTGCGTTGATATTCTTGTCATTTTTTTAAAAGGACTTCTTGGATTGGATTTGATTTACTCGAGACGAGTAAAGGTTTAAGTGTGGGGGTATTTGATATGCACTAATTAGTAGTGCATAAATGTATATTTTTATGTTTGATTGATGTGTATTGTTTATCGTTTTATTTAGTTTGTAAACATTTGTGTGATTTTAGTTGTAACTGTATTTTAATCTTCATTTGTAAGTTGTAAAGTAGAATTAGGAATTATGGTGTTGAAAAGGATGACTTAGAAGTGAAGAAAAAGGAGGTTTTACTGTCCAGGGGCAAATACCCGACCGGGTAGAAGACTTCACCCGGTCGGGTCTGATTCAACAACCGAAAATACCTGGAAAGTGCACTCACCCGGTCGGGTCCCCTACCCCACCCGGTCGGGCTGACTTGACCCGGGACACTTTAACATGCCGAAGATCACCAGAACGTGGAGAATATTTGATTTTGACATGCACCCGGTCGGGTGGGCACTTTACCCGGTCGGGTACCCGGCCAAAGGTGTTGTAAAACACCTATAAATAGCCCCATTTTCCTTCACTTTTATTCAATCCCTTCTTCCATACTCTTAAGCTCAGTTTAGAATATCATTTCTTTATATTTTTCTAGCTATGTTTAGTCTCCAAATGAGGGGCAAAACTTCAATTCTTAGTTTTGCTCTTGAAGCTTGTTGATTATTAAAGTTGTGAGTTGTTTTCTTAACTTCTTCTCTTGATTATTAATTCTTCCCTTAATCTCATTCTATATTAATGTTGGAGGGTTGCTAAGTGACGATTAGTTAACGTTCCGACATTAATTACTACTAGAAACGATCAACGGACCGATGGTTAATCGTTGGTGGTCTCACAAGTAAGTAACTTCGGTTTATTAATGCACGGTCGTGGTTAATAGACTTAAGAGGGATCAATTTTGTTGGTTAAACCAAAACCGTTGTGTTAAGGTTATCAATCTCAATTGATTTCATCAAGGAGTTAAAAAGATTGAATGTTACTATTATATCGGTATACGACATTGTTCTATATTTGATTAATAGTAAGGGTTATTAATGAACGGTCGTTGTTAATAACTACCCTCGATGAATTGGAGATACTCCTCGATTGAGTGTTCGAGAGGGGATAAGCTATAGATATGACAAGGATCGACTAAAATATATCAACAAGTGGAAAGTAGCAAAGCCAAGTCCCTTTTATTCTTGAATTAAACACATACAGGTTGTTCATCTTAGTTTCTTAATTAAATTAAATCATTCAAAACCAAAACCCCCCTTTTTAATTACTAGTTTCATAAAAAGAGAATCATTCCTTTCCATGTGGATACGAACTCTACTACGTTATACTACGTATAAGTGTTTAGTATTGAATTTATTTTGACGCACTGTGACAAAGTGCTCGTCAGTGCCACTGCCCCCGGAAAGAAAGCTGTTCAATCCAAATTGGTATACAAAATTAAATACAAACCCACTGGTGAGATTGAAAGGCGGAAGGCACGTCTTGTTGCTAAGGGCTTCACACAAATTGAGGGCATAGATTTTCATGAGACCTTTTCCCCCGTGGCTAAGCTCGTTACCATACGGTGTTTGTTAGCCTTAGCTTCCAAACGGCAATGGATCGTTCATCAATTGGATGTTAATAACGCCTTTTTGCATGGGGACTTGCATGAGGAAGTGTACATGCAAATTCCACAAGGGTTTGCACGTAAGGGTGAAACGCGTGTTTGCAAGCTTCAAAAATCCCTTTACGGTCTTCGTCAAACATCACGCAATTGGTATAACAAGTTCACACATGCACTCACTGCCATGGGATTTCAACAATCTTATGCCGACCACTCACTATTTATTTACCGGCGTGGAAGTATATACATTGTTGCTCTCATTTATGGATACGACGTATTACTTGCCGGAAATACCCTCGAGCACATTACTTCCACTAAAGAATATTTACATGCTAAATTCACCATCAAGGATTTAGGACCTCTCAAATATTTTCTGGAAATTGAAGTCGCCCACTCACCCACCGGTATCTTTCTCAGCCAACGAAAATATATCCTTGACATACTACACGAAAGTGAGATGCTAGGGAGTCGGCCAAGTCATTTTCAAATGGAGCCAAACCTTAAACTACGCCCCGATAATGCTAGTGATCCGGTTGATTCCGCCATGTACCGCCGCCTCATTGGCCGCTTGTTATATCTCACTGTTACTCGACCCGATATTGTTTTTGCGGTTAATCAATCGAGTCAATTCTTTTCCCAGCCGCAAGAGACTCATTTGGACGCTGCTTTTGGTGTGTTTCGTTACTTAAAAGGCACACCGGGGATGGGTATTTTTTTATCGTGCCAAGCTGATTTTACATTGCAGGGTTTTTGCGATGCCGATTAGGCCGGCTGCTCATTCACTCTCCGGTCCTGTTCAGATATTTTATTAAATTAGGCGGCTCCCTTATTTCTTGGCGGACCAAGAAGCAAAGTGTGGTCTCTCGTTCCTCAGCAGAAGCAGAATACCGATCCATGGTCGTTGCAGTCAGCGAAATCATTTGGTTACGTTGGCTACTACGTGATTTTGACTTTCATATTTCCACCCCGACATCCTTGTTCAGTTGTTCTGCGACAATCAGGCCGCTCATCACATTGCTACCAATCTCGTTTATCACGAGTGCACCAAACATGTGGAAATGGATTGTTACTTCGTTCGTGAACGAGTCAGTAGCGGCGACATTCAACCTCAACCAATCTCGTCCCAAGAGCAAGTTGTTGATGTCTTCACTAAAGCTCTTGGTCGTGATCAATTACAATATCTTCGTTCCAAGCTAGGTGTTCGAGATCTTCACAGTCCAGCTTGAGGGGAGTATTACGTATAATATCATATCATTAATTTGGAATATTATGTATGATTCATCACATATTACGACAATCCCATGATGGGATATTGCCATGTTTATTAGTTTCCTTTCATTATCTTTCCTTATTTTCCTTGTCATCCCACTATATAAGGGATATATTGCATGACCATGTAAAATACGAAAGTAATGCAGACTATTTACACCACTTATTCCTTTTATCAATATTTTGTCAATTACGTTTCTCATTTCCATTAATCATCGATTGGAGACTCTGGAATGTAGCAAGGAAAGATGTATTATTTTAGAATTACTATCTGAAGGTGTAAGCTCAAAAAAGCATTGTGTGAGATTTTTAAAAGCTAACTAGTAGGTCTACGTCACTACGCTTTGTAGATGGGCAGACATAAGAAAAAGTCTTGAGGGAGTGATGGGTTCACCGTCTTAAAGGACACCTTTCCTAGATCAAGGGAAGTGTCTCTTCTTGTAATAAGGTAACCAATGAAGGGCCCTAGCTCCAAGAGATTCTCAAGCACATGCTTGTTTCCATTACTGCTGATTATAGGAACAGACAATTAAACCTGAACGTGCAACCAAATATACCAGCGAAGGATCAACTATAAATGTTAGAGGATGAGGATTGATAGGCATGTGTCACAACAACAGCCTATTCAATATTTTAACAAGGTATACAAGAGGAGGAATAAGTAGCCAGTTAAGACTAAACTAATTGGTTAGTTAGTTCGGGTGAGCCTTAAGTGGATAGAGGGATATAAATAGAAAGTAGGAAAGCTAAGAAAGGTGGTTGGGAATTCTGTTGGCTGATAGTTGGAGATTGGGCATCTCGAATTGTCCCTAAGCTTGTATTCCTACTTTGAATTACTCCTTGTTCAACAAAATCTTCTCAGTTTGTTCTTCTAGATTCTATAGTTTTCAATATTGTTCTGATTGGATTACCAGTGTTCTATCATTGGTATCAGAGCAATGCTTCTGGTGATCGGTTTCGCTGTAGTATCACCAGAAATTTTTTCATTCGGAATTGTGAATGGTTCGAACGAGAGCAAAAATGGAGAATCTAAGAGAAGAGATGGAGCGTAGCCGGATCGCAACTGAAGAGACTTTAATGCACATGAGAACGATGATGGAAAACATGAACAGAAGGTTGGATGTGATGAGCGATGAATTTCGAGCGAGTAGAAGATCATGTACTAATCATCGTCATCATGAGCGAACATCGAACAATCCAACAGCCTCAAGAGGTAATTCCGCACATTCGACTCCTAATAATCACATTCGACTCCTAACAAACACAACTGAAAATACCCTAGAACACTAGAGTTCCAGTCCACACAAGTCGTAAGGTAGACTTGCCTCTATTTAATGGTGATGGAGCGTACAATTGGTTGGTCAAGATGGAGAGGTATTTTCGATTGAATCAAATTAATGAGGAAGATAAAGTGGAGGTGTCAGTAGTTGCTATGGAGGACCGAGCTCTAAACTGGTTACAATGGTGGGAACATCAAACGAAGGAGAAGAATTGGGAGAATCTCAAAGAATCTATTATATGTATTTCAATCGAACCTTATGCAGAACCCCTATGGACCTATGTTGAGTCCGAGACAAACTAGTACAGTCAGGGAGTACATAGATGAATTTTAAATGATTATAGCACCTCAACGAACTGTGGATAAGGAGATTTTAAGAGGAGTATTCATCACTTGACTGAAAGAAGAAATTAAAGTTGAATTGAAACTATATGAACCATCTGTCTGAGAAGAAAAGAAGATGACAGACTGGTTGGAAGGGATAAAGGACCTATACTAAGTAAACCTCTGAATTGGGGAGAGGGATATAAAGCAAAGTCTGACAATGCAGGGAGTAGCAACCAGAATCAGAGTAATCCTCAATTGGGGAATACTATGGGAAGGAAGGTGACAGAAATACACCCTTCTGGGATCAAGAGAGTGGGACCACATTTTTCACAATAAGAATATCAGGAGAGAAGCAGAAAAGGGCTTTGTTTCGAGTGTGGTGAAAAATGGAGTAAGGAACACACCTGCAAATTGAAGAATTACAAACTGATCCTGGTAGAGGATTCTGAAGAGGAGGCATAATGTGAAGAAGAAAATGGAGGAATGTCAGAAGAGGAGAAAGTTGTCATGGAATCCAATTCCATGCAACTGTCACTCATGATTAAGGAAGGAATACCTTCCATGAGAGCTTTCAAAGTGAAAGGTTGCTTAAAATGGAAGCTGGGAGAAAAGGAAGTGGATGTCCTTATTGAAAGTGGAGCCACACATAACTTTTTATCTCAAGGGTTGGTAAATCAACTGAAAATACCCTATAGCACTATTACAGAATATAAAGTGCAAATTGGAAATGGGGAAAAATTAGATAACAATGGAAGATGTGAAGGATTGACTTTATATTTACAAAAGGCAGTTGTTCAACAGAATTTCTACATCTTGGAGCTGGGGGAACTGATGTAGTGCTTGAGATGGAATGGTTGAGAAATCTAGGAGAGGTAGAGGTCAATTTCCAAAAACAGATTATAAGGTGACATGAACAAGGGCAGAATCAAATGGTACAAGGGGACCCACATCTAAACTCTCTAGAGGTTTCATAGAAAACCATGACTCAAATATTACAGGATGCAGGGGGATGGATATTTGGTTATCTGTGAGGGTAAAATGTGGTGTCAATAGAAGGAGATGTAGAAGAAGACACCTGGAATCAAGTATTGCAGAATTTCCAGAAGTTTCTCAACCCCTGAAGCAATTACCCCCAAGAAGAACCTGTGATCATGCAATTCATATTCACAAAGGAGCTTTTATCCCAAATATAAGACCTTAAAGGTACCCTCAATATCAGAAGACTAAGATTGAAAGAATTATAAAGGAGATTCTTAATGAAGGTATAATTCAACATAGTAATAGCCCATACAGCAGTCCTATATTATTGGCAAAGAAGAAAGATGGGGGTGGAGGTTTTGTGGTGACTATAGGGCTTTAAACAACATTACTATACCTGACAAATTTCCTATACCTGTCATTGAAGAACTGTTGGATGAGTTGGGTGGGGCAACAATTTTTTATAAGTTGAACAGCTTCATGAGGGGAATGATCTTCTAAGGCACTAAAAGGAAACCATTTGATTAGAGGCCTAGATCATTGCAAGTGATGAATGCAAAAAAAAGGCATCAAGAAAAGCATAATTAACAGTGACGTGTGTTCACTAGTATTTCTGTAATCCAGACTAAGCAAGTAAGCAACACGCTTAACTACATGGTGCAGTTGTAAACGGGTAGCTTTGTCGACCCCAGGACTACCTCAGTAATTCCCGTTTTCCCTCTCAAGTAGAAACATGGATATTAAAATCTCCAAGCTAACAAACTTGTTAAAATCTATAAGAGATCTAGTGAATATATTTTTCACTCACTCATATGAGGCAACAGGTGAGATAATGATTTATCCCAGAGTGACCTTTTAGAAAATCTGAGAGAACTTTGATGTGTTTTGTTCTTCCATGGAGCATTGCATCTGATATTATACAGGGTAAATAACCATGTGTGGTTGCAAATAATGAATTCGATCCACAAAAGCTCACAAAACTTAGCTAGATCAGCCCCCACATGACCACATCACAAGTGACATTGATCAATGTTCAACCTCCATGCTTGAGTGTGCAAGCATGCAACCATATTCTGAATATCCACCACAATAGTGAATAACCAATAGAATGCAACCAGCAAGTTATCAGCATGTATATAGAATGCAAGAATGGATTAAAAATAATTAAAACATAGTGTGTGTGTGTGTAAGTGTCCAACATAAGTATACAGTGCACCCGTAGCAAGAGCACCAGATGCAGGTTGTGCCCTTCCACACTCACTATACAATTTAGATGCTTGTCTATAAAGGTCACCAACTTCAAGCCAAGTGCACAATTCCTTTGCCATGGAGGTAGTGGATTATATATGCTTGGCAGCATACCAAGGCCTTTACCTGTCAAGGAATCCTAGGAAAAGAAGCAGAGGTGATATTTTTGATAGGAAACTAAATTAATAATAATAACAGTAGGATACGAAGATAGCATCTCTTGTCCTTTTGAGGCTTTCAAAAATGCTTCTTTTGCTTGCTCATACTTTTTCGCCTGCTTAAGTCCACGAGCTGAAAGGAATGAGAGCATTTCACATGAATCGGGAATACAAAAACATCCAACTTATGCATCAGTTTTTATCTACAAGGTAAGCATTGAATGTAGAAACATATCACAATACCTGCCTCCTCATACAAACTGGTAGCACGATTCCAATCAGTAGACCACCTCGTCAAACTTAGTTTTCTTCTGCAGAGAAGAAGAAAACACCAATTGATTTGCAAGTACGTATAGAAAGCATGTTAAGAGGCACCTAACCAACACATTATGACAATATAATATCAGAAGACAATCACAAGTCATGTGGGTACGGTCATTCATAACCTCTATAAATTTTAACTTTTTTTGTATGTTTTTATTAATTAGGCTTGACAGAAGAATCCTCAAGAAGTTATTTTACCTTACACTTTTATACTAATTCTGATATGCATCATATGCGAGATAAATAACATCCCCTTTAGTCCAAATTGGACTTTAGGCAACTTGAAGATTGGATACAACAAACAACATTCAAGCCTTATCCCCAAAAAATTTTGGGGTCAGCTAACATGAATCGATCCATGATATCAAAGCCAAAAAGGGAAGAAAGATAAGAAGAATAAAAAAATAAAGGAATTTTATCAGTTCAGGACCCGAAAGAGATTAATTATCAATCCGGGACCTAAAAGATGAAATGTGTCGATATAGGACTCGAATGATAAAAAACTATCAATCTTGGACCTAACATTTCATAGGTTTTGATTTATTTAATTTTTTTTTTATTCCATTACTAATTTTTGATAAACTTTTCTTCACAAAAGTTTATTAGTTTAGGAAAACTAAATAATATTTAAAATTTTTAAAATAAAATAATAATAAAATTTATGACAACTTAGGTCCTAGATTGATAGTTTTCAATCATTCAGGTCCTAAATTGATAGTTTTTCATCATTCGGGTCTTATATCGATTCATTTCATCTTTCAGGTCCCGGATTGATAATTTGTTTATCTTTCGGGTCCTGGATTGATAAAATTCCAAAAATAAAGTAAGATAAAATGGATAAGATAAAGATAAATATAAGGTAAAAATAACATAAGAACATAAGAAAGCTAAAAGATAAAAATATAAAAGAGCATAAGGAATATAAAAATAACATAAGAACATATAAAGATTGGATAAATGAACCAAATTAACTACAAATGTGCTAACCAAAATCATGTGTTGCAACTAGCAATACAAATGAACCACATTCAGACCAAACTCGGATGCCATATTATAATTATGCTATTAGACGTAACTCACCCCAAAAAGATCCTCAAGGTAAATTTATCTCATATATGTCACAAATTTGTAAAGAATAGCGAACATAATCCACTTGATCTCTGGCGGTAGTGGATGGTGATTCAATTTTTTCAGTGGGATTAAACTAGTCACTAAGGTATTCTTTAATTCTTTGTGTTTCAGCTTTTGAATCATCTGAATCATTTTAATTTGTACTAAATTCATTTTGGATGCTTATTGTGCACTTGTGCGCAGTGTTATTCTAACCACTGGCAGTGTATAAGTATGACAGGATTTGTAAAATTGAAATTGAACCACAACATCTACTCTGTTGATGGAAATTAAAAGCTGTAACTTGAATGTTGGTGGGAGATTAGATTTCTTGATGATCCTAAGAATGATGTTAGTGTACGCTGATGATGTCTAGAAATTGGAAAGAATACAAAGGCTGAAATACATGAGCATAAAATGCACAGCAGGGATCAAGGAGGTGTCCCTACTGTTTTATTCCATTAAGGTGGTGATACATAAAGAGGCAATTAAGATAACAAAACAGCAAACTATCCATAGGGAGCTTTTCTACTGTTTCATTGCCTTATGGTGTTTGCGTGTTTCTACATAAGCAAACAATTGCTTTGGCAATTCTAGTTTTTGTATAGTAATCAAATCTATCATTTGTGGTATTCAGAACCCTAGAAGTGAAGAGTTTAGTTTTGTTCGAAAGTTGAAAAGTATGAATTGACTTTTGCATGATGTTTTTCATTATTAGTTTGTTACATTTCCATATTAATAGCTCTAGAAAAAATTAAAAAAAAAAGAAACAAAATCAAAAAGAGTTTTCGTGTAGAGGTTTGAAGGTTGGTCTTGCCCACTTTGACACGCCTCATGCCTTTTAGAACATTGCTTTACAGATAGAATAACGAATCCTTGTTAAAACTTTCGTACAAAGTCCTGTCCAACGCCAAGAGCTAGCGATGTTAGGTACTTCGGATCTATGTTCAAACACAAGAGAGATCGAGAGAAAAAATAAAACAAAGGTTAAGTTTTAAATAATTCATGACCTAGTCAAGATATACCAAAATTAGTTCTTCTAAATTTAGTTCATATTGCAAATTAGGAGCCTGATAGAACACCGGTAATTCCGACTCAGAACACAATGAAATCACAAGCAATTATCAAGAAACAAGATCAACAGGAAGTTTATTGATGTAAAAGAAGAGAACAGAAAGTATACAAGCCTTGGACAATTCGAGATGCCCAATCTCCCAGTTCTAAGTCCAATCGAAATAACAGCCTACTATTCTTAGCACATATACTTCTATTTATAGTAGCTTGTCCACGTAGGGAACAATATATCTAACAGACTAGTTAGTTATTATTAACTACGTTTCTCCTTATTCTATGATAAACTTTGTTATAAAATTGAGCTTGTGTGGCTTGTCTATCAATACTCACCCTGGAAATTCACCTTGTCCTCAAGGTGAAGTTCTGGGAATTGCTCTTTAATCAGCAGGAGTAATTCCCATGAGTCTTCAAAGGTAGGCAGATTTTTCCAGTGTATGAGCGAGCACCTCCAGATTCCCTTCCTTGTCCACCCTTGTATCCACCACATCTTCTGGGACCACCTCAAATATGTTTCCAAACACCTGTTGACCACCTCAGTCTGACCATTAGTCCGTGGGTGGTATGATGTAATGTATTTCAACCGAGTCCCAGCATGTTTGAATAGCTATAGCTCTGACCAAAAAGCACTTAGAAGTACACTGTCTCTGTCACTCACAATGGTTTTTGGAAAACCATGTATTTTAACCACCTCTTTAGTGAATTGTTCTGCTACTTCCTTGGCATGAAAATGATGAGAAAGAGCCAGGAAGTGTGCTTATTTGGTCAATCTGTCAACAATAACCAAAATAGTGTCTTTGCCTTGGGATTTAGGTAGACCTCCTATGAAATCCATACTGATATATGTCCAAATGTTACTAGGAATTGGCAAAGGCTGTAGTAAGCCTGCAGGTTTAAGAGCTTGATTTTTGTTGGTTTGACACACAACATATTCCTCCACAAACAGTTTAATATCTCTTCGCATACCTTCCAAAAGAACAAATTGGATATCCTCTTCATGGTTCTAAAATAACCAGAATGCCCTCCAACAGCCGAATCATGATATTCCTTCAATATCTTGATTACTCTAGGAGCTGAATCATGAATGCCCTCCAAAAGTATAGATTCTCCATCTTGGAGAAGGCTTTGTCTGGTGAATGAGGAAATGGAGACTATGGTGGTCAGGGGCTCTCAATCCGTAGTTTGGAAGCATACTTGTGCAAGAACGGTGACGGGTGAAATTACATTTTAGGCCATAAACCGAAATTACATTTTAGGCGGAATTTTCTCCAGCAAGCGCAAATAGCGCTTTTAGGTATATGATGATAACTTAGATGGAGAATTTTCTCTCTCCAGCGTAGTGCTTTTAGGTACATGATGATAGTAAATCGTGCATGACCATGTACCATATGAAGGTATCACGCTAGGAAAATAAGTTGATGTAGTCATATATTGGGAATATTATGCTCTTTTAGTCATAAGATAGGGAATTTTCTCTTGTTAGTAGTCCTGGTCCGTAACTTTTCAACCATATTTGTTGTTAGTCCTATAACTATACTCACTTGCATATTTGAATGTGCAATCGGTAAATTTGTCCACATTAAAGACTTTTTTATCGGAAAATATACTTTTCATTAAAAAAATCAATAAAGTGATCACTAGCATCTACTTTCAGGATTAAATTTCTAAATTTCGCAATAAAAACAATAAATTTACTAAAGTCAAATATATTAAGGTTCCAAGTCCAAGTCCAAAAAAATTAAATTAAAAAAATCATGCAAATAAAATCTTAAAGTTTTTTCAACAAATCGAAGAGTTAATATATTTGTTTATTTAAATGTGCATTGTTCCTCTTGATTTTCAATTTCATTTTGAAATTCTTGGTCTTCAATTTCTTCTTTTGAATAAAACATAGCGGTTTTTATATTAAAATCGAACAAATATACAAGACATTATTGAAATAGTTATGACATATTCGATCGTCAGCCCTAGGAGTACACATAGAATCAATCACCTCATGCAAAACAATGTGATTCGCTAGACATAAGATGAGCAATTTTAAGCCTAAAACAATCAGAACTGAATCATTGTCTATCAAACATACCTCAAAAATCCAAATATCCAAACCAAACTTACTCAAGCTATAATAAAAACAAGTATCACTAGAGAAAAAATAAAATTGTAAGAAATTCTTTACACAAAAATCTTTCTCGCATCGAGATGATTCTGAAAGAGGACAAACTCTACCAATGTCTACGCACCCCATAAGAAGGCAGACAGAAACCTCCGATCGGGAGAAGTTAACAGGGACAACACAATAACTCCCTACACGGAGAGACAAAACACTCGAGAACAGTGCCAGAGAAAGAAACATCGGAAAACAAAACAAATACAAGCAGATAAGAAGCACAGTCCAGTTAGATCATACCCCTCTCAACAATTTTCGAGAGTTGATGTTACCATCAGGCGTCAGGAGGCAGTTGATTAAACAACCCTTGCATCATGTCACTGATCAAAGAGGATGAACTGTCGCCTGGGGTTTGTCATGGCCTCCATCTTTCAAAGTTTCAGTGGTACCGCCTGGAATGCAGATCGAAAAGATGGTTTATTTGGTCACCAATCAGCTCTTTTGTTGAATAGAATCAGCGTATCTGGAGGGAGGAATTCGACCAATCATTCTTCTTGTCTCATAGGTGAAGGCGGAAGAAATCCAGTGGGGAGAGAACAGTTGTCGTTGGCGGAGAGCGTCGAAGGAAAATGGCCGCAGTTAGAGCTTCATTCTTTCATCCATATTTCTCCTTCTCTTTATCCCTTTACTTTATTTTCTCTTTTTGCATTTCTGAAAAATTTCTTCCTGTTCTCTTCATTTTTTAATTTTTTCTGTTTTTGTGTTTTTGTTTATTTATTTATATTACTTCTTTTCCGATTACTTTAGATTTGGAAATGTTTCATCTTAAAAAGTCAACCTGATATGAGAAGTAGCCAAGATCTTAATATAGCATTTTAAGTCACACTTCGTCTGAATCGTGGCGTCATTCATTTTATTATCAGTTCATCATTGTTATTTTTTAATCATCGTCATTTCTTAATAGGGCGTCCCCCGCCCCACACCACGGTTATGGATCGGTTTGGCTCTGATACTATGTTAAGATCTGAAATTTCATCCTAAAAAGTCAACATGATAGGAAAAATAGCTTACATCCTAATATAATACGAAGTACTTTGTTACTTCACAATTTTAGGGTGTGGGACTTCAAGAGCTACCTCTTGCAACCTTTGTCGGTTAAGATGACACTATTCGATCTTAAATGATGACAATTTTTTAGTTGATGATGATAATATAATTTGATGATGGTAACATACTCGATAATGGCACTATGTGTTATAATGCCATCATGCATTCAATAAAAAAATTAATGTATAGAATTCAAATTTTGTTTGTTTCTAGGAACGCTGGCACTGTCCATAGTACTAAAAATGTTTGTTTTAAACATTTACAAAAATGTTGATTACCCTATCGGCTACCGGTTGGGTAAAAACACTCTTTTTCATCTTTTAAATATTAAGTCATTAGACTGCATGTAAATACTTCACCATTTTAAATAATTTGTTATCTTGATAATTACTACTAATTTCCGTCCACTATTCTCCACTTAACGTAAAGCATTCTTAATATAAAACTGTTAATATAGTTTCTGAGTATGTAAATTATATTTACGATCGTTTTTAATTACGAACAGAGATCAATTAATTTTATGATCACTCAAACATCGTATAAATCGCGTGGGAACCTTTTTACAGGATGGAGAGAGTATGTCATATCGAGTACGAAGTAGATTTTAACAAGGTGAATCACTACTGCATGAGGGCATATAGCAAGATTGACGAGATTCAATTAGTGGTTTTTATCAGGCATCTGGTTCACCCTCTACTGTTATTTCTTTACAAAATTTGACACCTTTAAAATTGAATAGAAGTTATTATATATGTCTGAAATTATAAATATAATTACTATACTTAAGATGTCACATTTTTGTAAATAATATTTTTAGTTATACTTATGATGCCAATAAATTTGTAGGATTAAGACGCAGCAATAAGTACTACAGTAATTTTTATCATATTCATGTAATTGAGTTTTATTTTAGCATTATTTTGAAAACCCCTCACTACTAAGTCCTGTTTTTATACTTTTAATTGTTTTACTCATACTAAAAAATTTCTTTACTTCTGAGTCTGGTTCAAGAGGTGATGGTTGCATGTGGCTCTTTTGTTGTTTTATTCCTCTGAATACTGTGATACCAATCTAAGTCCCCTTCTTCCAAAAACAAAGAGAATTTTCTTTACTTTCTTTTATAATCCTTTTAAATAACTCCGTTCATTGAAGTTATTGAAGCATACAGAGTTTTACTCCGTAGTATACACTCAACAAAGCCCAAATAATGTCCAATACTCTATTCGGACTTGCCTTTGAGGGTCTGTCCCATGAAATAAAGCCCACCTGCATTTTTTAAAATTTGAATGGAACATGAAACACGTACGGAGTATAATTATTCAAATCAGAATGAAAATAGTAGAGTAATCGATAGACCTCTACACAAAAGGGCCGACCCGTCCAGCCCGTCCACACAAATGGGTGGACTTTGGCATATATATTTATCCATGACCCACAATAGCATATGAGCGGCTTAGAGTGCAGGCCCGTTTGAGCCGATAAATTCAGCCCACTACATTTAGTATATACTCGTATATGTTAGAGATCAAATAACAATCATACTTAATTTACGAACCTACAAACTCAAAAATGTGTAACTTTGAACTTCAATATGCAATACAAATAATGTAAAGATGCACACTTTGAACTTCAATATGCAATACAAATAATGTAAATACAAAACTGCTATTTTTATGACTTGAATGATATGCAACACTTTGAACTTCAATATGCAATACGAATAATGTAAAGATGCATAGTTTGTAGGTTAACATGGGAGTAGTAGTTTGTATATGATCCTATCCCTACTTGTGTGTGTGTATTAATTTGTACATTTACATGCATGTAAGCGTGTATATTTATATTTACTAATTTATCTTTATATATTTATAGTTTATTATATTTAAATTTAATTTTTTAATTCTTAACAACTAGCCCAACCAATATAATATCTATTTTCATGTTTAAAAATAATATTTTGTACTTGAATTTTAAGTTTTAGATGTAGCTTCTCATGAATTTTTTATGAGTTTTTTCTGCGCGTCGTGAGAGTTCTATAAACATCATAAGAATTAACAATTTTTAAATGTTATTATATTATTTTAAAAGTATTAAAAGATTATTTATAATTTTGAAAATTTTAAGGTGTTCCTGGCCCGTGAGGCCCGGTGGACTATCCTGTTGGGCCACGGAAGTGCAAATAGATCGGCCCATCCCTAAGAGGCGAAGTCCAACTAAACAAATGACCAACGAATCGGATAAGGATGGACTTAGTGGGAGTATTCAACCGAATGACGGGGCCTAAGGATTCGGCGACATTTCCGGCGGACAGTTGAACTATATGGATGGAGTCATATTGCTGTATAAATAGAGAAAAACCTAGAGTAGAGGGGGACGATCAACCTGGCCTGATTATCTAAGCATTTGTAGCACCATTCCTTCAGATATACATTTAGATTAATACATTTCATTCATTAATCTTTCGGTTTTTACATTTTGTTTCTTGTATGATCCCTACATACATATAAATTTAGAGTAGTTTAATTCTTGCTTAAACAATTTGGCGCCCACCGTGGGGCATCGTGCAAGGAAGGATCATCAACCATGACCGGAAACAGCCCTTTGTTGGAGGAAATCCACGCTCAAATGGAGGCAGTTCGAACAGAGTTTCGCCGGGAATTGGCGGAAAGGGTGGCACATCTCCAACGAGAGAACGATCTATTACGATCCCAAGTTCAGTCAGCAGTCTCAATCGCATCCAACTCTAGGGGCAATCGAAGGAACGATCTCATGCCCGTGATCACGAGGCTAGATTTGGAATCCATTCCGACGGCAACGGACACGCCCACCATCGTTTCCGAGCCCATATCCCTCACATTGGGCCTCTCACCGGCCGGGGAGTCACAAACCACCGTCATCTCTCAAGTGATACCATACACGCCTCTCATCCCCGAAACGACCCCTATCCCAAGCATTCCGACCTGCTTCTTCCCGGAGTCGTTGCGTTCGGGATCAAGAAGGATGGGATTGCAGGCGGCCACTCAAAGCCTACCCATGACGTCAGGCGCGCTAGCCCCGACGGAGCCGTATGTCACTCATTACCAAAGCAGAACTCGTGACGAACCCGGACCGTCTGGTCTCATTCAGGAGAGGACCCGGAGTATATTCGATGAGTTGCCACCCGTGTTTCAGGCACAACGGCAGCGTAGACCAGCCGCTTCAGCAGGGCAGAGTTGCGGAGGGTGACACCCTGAGGTCATAATCATTCCGTCACCAACCCGTCCCGAAGCAACCCCGATGGCAGGATTGACAGTCTCGGCGCCTGAATCCATTCAGCCAGTCCAGGTGAATCCGATAGCAATGATTATGGAGCAACTCCGACAGATGCAGGATAAGATCAACGGACTGCCCGGAGTACCCCTTCCATTGGATCGAGCCTCAAGGACGTGTTATGCGGACTCGCCCTTCAGCAGACAGATCACAGATGTCGAAGTGCCGCGCAAATTCAACGTTCCGTCCATGAAAATGTTCGACGGCACATCTGACCCGGTGGAACATGTCGCCCAATACAAACAGTGAATGCTTGCCGTATCGCTCCGACCGGATCAAAGGGAAGCATGCATGTGTCGCGGCTTCGGGGCAACGTTAGCTGGCCCAGCGCTCAAGTGGTTTGTCAATCTGCCTAATGAGGGTATCGGGTCATTTGCAGAACTGGTCGATTCATTCAATCATCAGTTCGCGAGTAGTCGAATACTTGAAAAGCAGACTAGCGACCTTTACAGAATCATATAGCGACGCGGCGAATCGTTACGGGATTACCTACACCGCTTTAACAAAGAAAAAGTTTCCATGAAGCGTTTCGGAGAGGCTTGTCCGACGACTCAGAATTATACCGGGAATTGACAAAATACCCGTGCAGAACCTTTGAAGACGTCCAGGCTAAAACCTTGGCCTTCATCAGGCTAGAAGAAGATCAGCAGACACGACATCGGCAGGATGCATATGACGGAGGGCAACGTAAATCGAGCACATCCAAAAAACACGATTACAGAACCGGAAAACCCTATGTCAGAACCGAGGATAGATCGGTATCGTCGATAGTAAATTGGCTCGACGATCCAGACTTACCACCTGTCATCAATGACTATTGTTTCAATGTTGCCACTCCGGGCCTCATTCACTCTCTGGAAAAATTAGGGGAAAAGGTCAGATGGCCTCGGAGGACGGACAAACCAGCGGGCCGACGGGACCCGAATAAACGTTGTGATTTCCACGGCGATATCAGACACAACACGGAAGACTGCGTCGCGTTAAGAAAGGAGGTGGCCTATTTGCTGAAAAACGGTTATCTGACAGAGATCATGTCCGAACGCACCAAATCACTGTTAGGACGGAACGATAAAGCGTCACCAAATGAGTCCAGGCCGCCTTCACCCTCTGCGCCATGTAAGGTAATCAACTTTATTAACGGTGGATCTGATTTATGTGGACTAACATATTCTGCAGCAAAAAGACACGCCCGGGAGTACTCCCGAGACAAGTTGTTGCAGGTTTACAGGATCGGAAAACGTCAAGAGGAATGGAGGAATGCGTCAATCACATTTGACGAAACGGACATTTCTGATCCGATACAATCTCATCACGATACGTTGGTGGTCTCCCTTAGAGTGGCAAATTGCGAAGTCAAACGAGTCCTCGTGGACAACGGGAGCACCGCGAATATTACCACCATGAAAACATTGAAAGAACTGGGAGCCAAGGAGGAAGATATAACAGGGTCCGGGTCAAGCTTGGTCGGATTCAATGGAGAGCCGAGCAAAACCGTAGGTAACATTTCGTTACCCGTATATACCCATGGTCTAAACATGCAGGTCAAATTCGACGTAGTCGAAAGCATACCAGCATACAACATGATCTTGGGAACTCCCTGGTTGCATCAAATGGGGGCAATTCCATCGACTTATCACCAAATAATCAAGTTTCCAACACCGTGGGGAGTACAAAGCATCAGGGGGGATTGACAGTCAGCCAAATCCTGCTACCAAACGGCGATGAAGCCAACTGCGGACCAAACTGCCTCCAGGATCGCATAGCAATTAAAGGGTGGCCCCGCTCTGGTGGAAGATGACGCCAAAACAGAAGAAGTCACCATCGACCCAGAACATCCAGAAAGGGTCATCCGCATCGGGAAAGACATACCAAAGCACCTCAAAGACGAACTGATAAACTTCCTCAAAGAACATAAGGACGTGTTTGCATGGAGTCACGATGACATGACAAGTATTGATCCTAATATCATAACTCACAGGTTAAACATCATCCCATCACACAAACCCGTCAGACAAAAAAGAAGACGCTTTGCAAAAGAAAGGAATGCCATCATAAACCAGGAAGTTGATACGCTGCTTCGAACCGGTAAGGTAAAGGAGGTAAAGTATCTCGATTGGTTAGCTAATGTTGTTGTTGTTCAGAAAAAGAAAGGGCAGGAAGAAGGCAAACCAGTCAAATGGAGAGTCTGTGTGGACTTCCCTGACCTGAACAAAGCGTGTCCCAAAGATTCATTTCCGATGCCACACATTGACGCTTTGGCTGACGCTACGGCGGGGCATGAAATGTTATCCTTCATGGACGCATTCAGTGGATATCATCAAATACGGCTTCACCCCGATGACCAAGAGAGCACAACCTTCATCACTGAAACGGGTACGTATTGTTATATTGTTATGCCTTTTGGACTAAAAAATGCAGGTGCGACGTTTCAGAGGCTAGTCACCTTGATGTTCAAAGATCTGATGGGGGACACCATGGAAGTGTATATTGACGACATGATCGTCAAATCAAAGAAAAAAGAGGATCATATCTATCATCTGACAAAACCTTTCAGAAGACTGAAAAAGTACGACCTAAAGATCAATCCAGTGAAATGTACTTTTGGAGTGACGTCAGGAGAATTTTTAGGATATATCGTCAGCGAGCGAGGAATAGAGGCGAGCCCGGAACAAATACGAGCAATTATTGATATTGAATCTCCGAAATCCGTCAAAGATATCCAGAGGTTAACAGGACGAATTGCGGCTTTGAATCGTTTCATTTCAAAATCATCAGACAGGTGCCATTTGTTTTATGACGTCTTGAGAAAAAACAAAAAATTCGAATGGACAGACCGACACGAACAGGCGCTTCAACAATTAAAAGAATATATGATGTCGCCACCATTGCTCGCAAAACCTAAAAATGACGAAGAGCTGCAACTTTATCTGGCCGTTTCGGAGCACGCCGTCAGCGCAGTACTAACAAAAGAGGAACAGGGGCAGCAGACTCCAGTCTATTACGTAAGTAAATCCCTAAATGGACCGGAATCCAGGTATGCCTTACTTGAAAAGTTAGTTTTAGCTTTGATCGTTGCTTCAATTAAATTACGTCCTTATTTCGAATCACATACCATTTGTGTTAGAACTAACTATCCCATGAAGTCAATCATGAGGAAACCAGAATAGACAGGTCGCATGGCTAAATGGTCGATTCAACTGGGAGCTTATGACATAAGGTTCGAGCCGAGAACAGCTTTGAAATCACAGTCACTTGCAGATTTCGTGGCAGACTTCAGTCCAAAACTCCAAGAGGAAGCAGAAAAAGAGATTTGCACTCTGATCGACGGATTGCCAAAGCAAAAATGGACATTGCACACTGACGGAGCATCAAACCAAAACGGCGCAGGTCTGGGCGTGGTACTGAAGTCACCACAAGGGGACACCATGCTCCAAGCAGTACACTGCGATTTCACCGCTACGAACAACGAGGCAGAATACGAGGCGCTAATCGTCGGACTCACATTGGCAAGGGACTTGGGAGTCAAAATCCTGGAGGTAAAATGTGATTCTTTACTAATAATTAATCAAACTAACGGTGTGTATGCAGCAAAGGACCCCAAGATGACATCTTATTTGCAAATCGTCCGAGAATCGATAACGGCATTTGACGAGATAACCCTTGAACAAATCCCACGTGAAGAAAACACACAAGCTGACGCTCTGGCCGCCGTCGGATCATGTCTGGGGGCAGAAATCAATCGCAACATCCCTTATGTGCACTTGATGAGCCCAGCAATTTACAGAACAGAGGTTGCCTCTACCATTAAAATCCCAGCACAAGACGACTGGACACAACAATACATAGCATACTTAAAGCACAATACTCTCCCAGAGGACAAGAAAGAGGCCAAGGCTTTCCTATCTAAGGCATGTAAGTTTCTACTGATTGATGATGTGCTATTTAAAAGATCTGTCGCAGGCCCATTCCAAAGATGTCTGACACCGCAAGAAGCCGTCAAAGTATTGAAAAACCTTCATGAGGGGGAATGTGGCAATCACGCAGCAGGGCGAAGTCTGTCTAACAAAGCTCTTAGATTCGGATATTACTGGCCGACCATGAGAGAAGATGCAACCACTTTCACCCAAAGATGCAAGCCTTGTCAGATGCACGGACCAATTCGTCATCAGTCCTCCGAATTGCTTCATCCAGTTCTATCACCATGGCCCTTTATGAAGTGGGGCATGGACATTGTAGGAAAATTGCCGGAAGCACCGGGGCAGAAAGTATATATGCTAGCAATGACGGATTACTTTTCAAAATGGGTGGAGGCTGAGCCTTTTCGGCAGATACGAGATGACCAGGTAATTTCGTTTATTAAGAGAAACATCCTTTGCAGATTCGGCGTTCCTTCAGAAATCGTTTGTGACAACGGATCTCAGTTCATAAGCGCTAAGACCAGACGTTTCTGTGAGAAGTACAATATCAAATTGGAAACGTCGACACCTAGATACCCGCAATCTAATGGGCAGGCCGAGTCTAGCAACAAAATTATCATTGCCAACTTAAAGAAAAGGCTTAAAAAGGCGCAAGGCCGGTGGGCTGACGAATTGCCCTTAATACTCTGGGCAGACAGGACAACTCCGAAAAATGCAACCGGACAAACCCCATTCTCTCTGGTGCATGGCTGCGAAGCGGTCATTCCTGCTGAAATCGAGATACCTTCTTCGAGGTATGGACTCATGACTGGGGAATTGAACAATGTGGAGTTGGTGCACGACTTGGATACCATTGACGAGATCCGTGAACGAGCCAAGATCCGTTTGCAGACATATCAACAAATGGTGGCAAGAAGCTATAATAAAAATGTTCGGGCAAAGGTGTTTCAAAAGGGAGATTGGGTCTTAAGGAGAGCATTTGGCACTGAAGCAGCCGGAAAATTTAGTCCTAATTGGGAAGGACCTTACAAAATCATTGACGTCATTGGTCAGGGGGCATATTGCCTGGAATCAATCGATGGTAAACAAGTCCCTCAAAGTTGGAATGCGGTACATTTAAAACGTTTCCATTTTTAACAAAAGTTTCTTTTCTTTTCTGCATTTCTATACCTAGTACTAAATGAAATAACTAACTTGGCCGTCGGAGGGCCGTTGGCTTAAGGCCAACGACCAACCCTGACAATAATTGTAAATACAGGAAGGCACACAAGAATGGCCAAGTCGCAGGTAATTAGTTACAGTTCATGCAATCTTGAATATAGTAAATATAATTCATCATTCACTAACTTGACCGTCGGAGGGCCGTTGGCCCCAAACCAACGGCCGATCCCAACGGTACGGTATCATCGCAGGACTATGACAGGTTAAGATCAAAATACCAGGTGACCGAATACCAGAACAACAGATAGAACATCAGATATGCTCATGACAAAACATCAACATACAGGGGACATGGGACTCATTATGAAAAAACCATAAATGAAGTTCCATGAAACCGAATACGTTTTGGCCAAAACACATACGCATTTGTGACACAGCATGACATGTTGCACACATAAACAGCAGGCATGCGTACACAACAGAATGCACATAAACAAAATTATGATCCAAGCAATAGCAAAAACAGTGACAGATCCACATAATGGTGTGGACAGGGCTAGGCTAAACCGCCAAGCGCGAAGCCCATGAGTAGCGCGATAAGGCATTAAGTCCCGGATAAACCATCGGGAACCCTTAACGCAAATCGAAAAGTGTCAGAGTAATTCAAAAGAAGGGAATGTTTGTAATCCAGCGAGAAAAAGGGAAGCATGATCATTTGACCGGTAAACACTAAAGATCAATCTCATCGTCAGAATGACCCACCTCGAAGCCGTCTTCTCCTACAGGAGGATCCATCTCTTCCCTCAGTTTATGCCATGTAGCTACATCCCGTTCCGCTGATTGGTGTGTCATTTCTCCTTTAATAAAAGATGTCATCAACTCACCCCTGGTCTTCCAGACATAATAGCAAGCGGCGTCAATTACTTCTTGTTTCTTTTTTCGACCATAAGCCTCCAAGGATTTGACTCTGGCATTGAGCTGCAGAATCTGGGCAGATTGAGTAGAACTTTTGTCTTCCAATTCTCGAACTAACTTTGCACTCTTATCAAGAGAAGATACTAGGGAAGTCTCCTTCTGTTTCAATTCATCAATGGTTCTCTCTAGTAAAGATACACGAGCAGCAGCAACAAGGCTCGCTTGAATACTCTGAAAAAAGACAAGACAATTTAATCAAGAGTAAAAAGGAAGGAAGTTCATTAAGCATGGTGGTTCATCAGCACCTGAAACGCATAAGCGGAGGAGGCAGCAATGACATCGGTAGGAGGCAAGCAGTCAAAAAAGGAAGCAGAAGAGGCCAATTGAAATTGGGCCATTTCGTCTTTCATGATCAGAGCGTCCTTCAATTCGCAGAATTCCGGGGAAAGTGATAAGTGCATAGCTCGTGGTGGCTTCGCTCGGGTATCAACCCCATGCTCCGCATTAGGGGCATCAGGAGTGGTAGCGGTATCAGGCATTGGGTATTTGGGGACCTTTGGCGGATTTGCTGACAATTTAGAGGGCATCCTTTTCCTCCTCGATGCCATAGCCAACAAATCGTGGTCAGAAGGAACGGAACGAGAAGTACTTGATGAAGTAGCTACACAAATAAAGAAGAACATAAGTTAAGAGTAATAGATCCAACGCTAATAAAGAAGAGCATAAATCTCAGAGAATACCTGTAATAGGAGTAGAATTCTTGAATGGGGGCATGGGAGTACTCTTAACAGTGGGAAAAACGACTTGAAGAGGGACGAAAGCACTCATACCCACACGACATGTGAATTCTGATTCAAATCGTGTGCGGTAGGAGTGTGCCTACGAGACCGCCTTAACCCCACACAATCAGACTCAACAGGAAGAGGTGACGTACCTTGAAAGTCTGATACCAGATTCACATAAGTTCGATCCTCGACAGGGAACGAAAGAATCCTGGCGTTTCTCTTCTCAGAATGCAGACCGGGAACCAGTGGAATAGTCTTCCTCTCTGCGCGACACAGAGGAACAATGCCAAATACATCAAGTTTCATACATATATCCGAGAACGCAAAAAATATTCTGAAATTACCCGTTTCCATTACCTACACTCGAGGTTACAAATCAGATAACAAAAGTTGAAGACGGAAATCAGCCGAGCAAGTCAAGAAACGCGATTCGAAAGAGAAACTAACCTTTGTGTAAATTCTCCTCCAAGAATGATCCGTCAGAACCTAAAGACTCTTTGTTTACAAAGAAGTACAAATTCATACATCCCCGGTCGTTAGCTTTGTCCACCTTATGAATTAGGGCTTCTTTCCCTTCTTTCACTGCTAAAGTAAAGCGACCGGCTCCTGAGGATCTGAGGTCATAGGTAAAACCCAAGTCTTCAAAATCCAGGGCCAAACTATGTTTCTCACTCAAGACCTCTAAAGCTCTAAGTACCCTCCATACTTGGGGCATGATTTGGAAAGGCAATACTCTGACGAAAGCAAGAAAGTCTCGAACTAAACGTGAAAATGGGAATTTCATACCTATCTTGAATGGGTACATCAGAAAGTTTACCCAACCATCGCAGAACCAATCTATCCTTTCGTTCGCTGCTGGAAAGCGAATAACCGCATCATGAGGAAAGCCGATGGAAGATTTGATAAAGTCGACATGATGTTCGGAAAGTTTCGCTTGCTTGGAGTTCTTCGGATCTAAAATATGTTGCGGAATGAAGGGTTGTGAAGCCATGAAGAACCAAGGTGCTGGCCGGGATTTGCAGAGAATCGAAAGGAAGAGAGAGGAAGTTTTTCTTGCTGAACTAATTCACTAAGGGAGGAAGAGGTTAGTGATTGATTGATACTGAACGACTGACGGCCTTATACATTCCAAGGCAATGTCATGATGAAAATTCAAATAAACGGTTGGCTTTTTAATTTTTGGAGTTGGCGTCCTCCTCTTCTTTGAATTGGGGGCAATTGTTGGGCCACGGAAGTGCAAATAGATCGGCCCATCCCTAAGAGGCGAAGTCCAACTAAACAAATGACCAACGAATCGGATAAGGATGGACTTAGTGGGAGTATTCAACCGAATGACGGGGCCTAAGGATTCGGCGACATTTCCGGCGGACAGTTGAACTATATGGATGGAGTCATATTGCTGTATAAATAGAGAAAAACCTAGAGTAGAGGGGGACGATCAACCTGGCCTGATTATCTAAGCATTTGTAGCACCATTCCTTCAGATATACATTTAGATTAATACATTTCATTCATTAATCTTTCGGTTTTTACATTTTGTTTCTTGTATGATCCCTACATACATATAAATTTAGAGTAGTTTAATTCTTGCTTAAACATATCCGACTTGCTCTTACGAGCAGCTTTGAATATGTGATTTGGCCTGTTTTTTAGGGTCGGGTCCTCCACACCGATGGATAGAAAATTTATAAAATGTCTAATCCGAGCAGTTTTTACATGTGTACGAGTCTTGCAATAATTTTCAATAATTAAAAAAGGGCCTAATAGCTATCACAACCTGCATGCAATAATTTTCATTCAATCGATTAGTTGGGCATCTAGAATTTCTACTCTAAAAGTAAAAAAGGCTATACCCCGCGACAAATAACCTTACGTTAGAGTCCGTATTCAATACATATAGTCACTGGGTTGAATGATGGAATTCTGATTGAAACGACTAAATGTGCTGAGTTATAGAAAAAAATATTTGTAAAATATACTTTATCCATAAAATGAAGAAAAAGTTTTATGAAAATACATAAAATAATTTTTTACAGTAATTTCAGTCAATTAAAAGTATTTTAAAACATTGCTAAAAAATACTCCGGAGCCGATTAAAAAGTGAGAAATTAATATATATTATTGAGAAGTACCAATATTTCTAATATCTTCTTGTGAGGTGAACCAAGATATATTGATTTAAAAAATTGCTTTATCTTGAGCGAAATCATTAGTGTGAATTCGTGATAAAGTCCATAATATAATACAGCCCATCATAACTTACTCACACTTCTTATACAGTACATGTTTTTATTCTCGTTAATAAAAGTCACGTTCCCATCTAACTACTCGTTTTTTAAAGCTGAAGTACACCTGAGTATAAAAAAAACTCTAGTTTTAAGTTCTCATAAAATAAATTAAATACATAGCCATGTCACGAATGATCTTAGTTAATTAAATAGTTTCGAAAGCAATTTTTGTAAAGATTAGTTGAAACATCAATTCAAACATTTCATTTTAAGAGATGACTTGATTTGGGACATGTTATCGAATACTATGTGTGAAATATTCAATTGTGATGATATAAGTACGTGACATTTCATAACTTTTATTACTGAATTAAGTAATTGAATACTAGTGTACCTCAATTAAGTAGACTAATTAATAATAAAGAGGTCATTGTTTCGAGATTGTGAAAGTAATTGACATGATTTTAGGATAAATAACATAAAATAATTTCACGCATACATTCGATAAGTATTTACTCCGTATAAAATATGTAATTTGTGCATGATCACTTACGTTCTATTTTATGTACATAAAGTAGACAAACCTCATAGTTTTTCACGAAGAATTAAGAGCATCTTCAATGCTATACAATGTGAACGATTTACAATGTTAAAAAGACTGTCTAGATGTCACACAAATATTAAGAGATACATAATCTCTCTCCTCATTTGAACGATTTTATACAATTTTGGTAAAAAATTTCACAATGTCAAGAAAACCGTCTAGATGTTGACATTGTGTTTGACATTACAAAGAAAAACATATAAAAATTATACAAAATCATTTAAATAAGGAGAGAGATGTTTTTTTGGAATATTTATGTGGCTATCTCTGATGTCATATGTGGATCGTGCACATTGTAGCATTGGAGATGCTTTAAGAGAACTTTCATTAAAATTTAAATAAGGCAACACAAATGCAACTTAATTAATGACACCTTATTTAGATTAATCAAGCTTATCTTACCATCAACGAGAAAATTGCTCTCTCTAAGACTAAATCATAGCACATTGATAAAAGTAGGACTTGGGTATGTTTCTTCCATATGTGAGATTAATTTACTTCCATTCTAGGAAACTTTATTATTACTTTCCAGTTTTGCCCCTAACTTATAGGGAGTAATCTGCCTCCTGTTCCGTAGTTCCGCGTCGACAAACCCAGTTACCTAGCCAAGCTTCTCTTTTGACTGTGGGAGCGGCTCCTTGGCAGAACAACCGAGAGCGGAATGCGGATCTGGGAAGCTGAATCGGATTAGGTGGGGAGGTGGCGCGGCGGCACTGCGGCAGGTCTGAGCTGACAGCAAAAGAGACGCGCGATGGACGGCAAGGGCGAGGTACAGTGCAGCTCCGGCGAAGATTATTCAGATCCCTTCTTCTGTTTCCCTGCTCCTCATCCTTCTCTCGTCTTCTTCTTTTCTCCTGTTGATGCAGTTTTTCTCTCGCTTCTTCTTCTCATCTGTAAATGCTCTGTTTTTTGTTGTTATAAGAATTTATTGTTTATTTAATGTCTATTTATTGTCTATTTATTGTCTATTTAATGTTTGTTATTTTCTAAAAGTAAGGGTATTGTGGTCAATGCAGGTGTAGTTGAGTCTTACGCTAATCTTCGGTCTTAATTTTGGAAAATCCGTACGTTTTGCTCCTACTTGTTGAAATCTCCCACCATCAACGTGGCCCGCACATCAAATAATATGATGCGTTTTTATGGCTGAAAGTAGAGAACGTATTCTGCGATATTTAATATTTTAATCACTATTATGCTATGTAGCACCGATACCGGTACGCGGAATCGCGGAAACGCGGACACGGGTACGGGGATACGACAAAACAAAAAAAAGTAGGATACGGATACGGGGCCATATTTATAAATATTAAAAGTTATGGGGGCGTATTTAAAATATTAAAAGTTACAGGTGTGTATTTATAAATATTAAAAATAGTTTTTTTGGAAACATATACATCATAATATTTCTCATATACACTAGTGCATCTCGAAATATAAATGTAGACATGTAGTCGATAAGTCATTAATTTAAAATGAGAAATAAGTCAAACAACTACAATCTTGAAATTAAAAGTGCAAGTATCAAAGTTCTAGAATAATTAAGATAGAAAACAATATTTTAAAAGCTCTAACTTCTAATATATATTTTCACCGGAAGTATTAATTTCCAGGAATAATATCATCTTCCAAAAAAACGGCCTCCAATACTGGGTTAGAGATAGGCTTCTGGACTTGCTCAGTAAATTAGATACGGGGTATGAGTTGATGACTTGATTGAGTTGATTCAGATATACCATATAAGCCCATTATTTGATTACCAAGTAAAATGTAGTTTTAGATTTTCATTTTTTTTAGAATTTCATTAAGTAAATTTTGGGTTTTTTTATTCAACAAAGTTGATACGGGTATCCGTCAGGATACGAGTATCGGAAACTTTCAAAAAATTACAAAAAAAATGGAAACTTTTAAAAATTACAGATACGGCCCGGGAACGTACGGTACGGGTATCCTAGAGTATCGGATACGGGAACGTATCCGATACGCCGATACGCTACCCTAGGGAAGTATCCGTGCTTCATAGCTATTATGTATGCCAAGTGCCAACCGCCAAGTATGTTTGTAGGTAGGCTTGTCAATGGGTCGGGTCTAGACCCGGACCCGACCCGGACCCAGTTGTTTTTAATGGGTACGGGTCTATATTTTATTCCGTTTACCCGAACCCGAATCCGGACCCGTTAGTATTTTAAATAAACGGGTAAGGTATGGTACATATGATTCCGACCCGTTAAGGACCCAGACCCGGACCCGTTTAAAATTTCTTGTTTGTATACACATACACTGATACACTCAAACATAAAGTGATTAGTTATAACACTTTAAATAAAATAGAAACTAATATACATATATACATAATAATACATAAAGTTATTGTTGTGAATTTGTGATTATTCAATAAAAATATACACATTAATACATAAATACTACGGAGTATGTAAGTGATATTGATCAAAATAGTAAGATACCCTAAAACTAATATTTATTACTATTATTATTAATGTTATTATATCATTATCATATAGTTTGACCGACTATAGTTAAAACTCTTAGTAGTCCAAGAGACCTTTTTATGACTTATATTCTAGTTTATTCTACGAGTTTTTTGTGTGAGAGAAAGCGGAGCAAAGTGTGGAGCTATATGCCTGTACAAGTACTGATACTTTATTCGATAAAAGTACTAATTTTCTATGAGTGACCTTGATTTTTTTTTGAAAAGTGAAGATATATTTTGCTTTTAAATTTGTATATTTTGTTGTATATTTCACATACATGTCTTGCTATTTTCACAAAGTTTATAATGGTGTGTGTATCATACTTGGCGGGCGGGTCTACCCGACCTGATTCCGAGACCCGTTGGGTCTTGGTCCGGGTCCAAATTTTCAGACCCGTCAGATAAACGGGTCGGGTCCGAGTCCATTAGTAACTTAGCAGGTCCAGGTCTGGACCGGACACGACCCATTGACAGGCCTATCTGGTGGTAATGTGAACATGTTTTTGGTGTGCGTACCAATGTGCTTCTTACTTATACATCCGATGATCGTATTTTATACGTAGTGTAATGGTTAATTGATATTCCATAACGTGAGAGATTATAAAAGTGTAATTAAAATGTTCCATAAAAAACAACGATGTTTCAAAGTAAGGTTTTTTACAAGAATATTACTAAAATAAAATATATTTACATAAATATGACAATTCATTATTATGTGGTAACTTAAGCTCAAAATTTGAACATGAATTATTATGATTTTATTACTACTCTAGTCATTTATCATATTTTTGTAAATCATCTTTATTTTGGTCGTAATTATTTCTTCAAAATATTGTTAAGTGACACATGCCAATCTTTTCAAAAAAATACTCCTTATAACAAAATTTACAGCTTACCTTCAGTACCAAAATTAACTTCCCATTTCGGATTACGATGTTTGACTGACGATAAAGCAACTCGATCTCTATTCATACTCAGATTACTTTTAGCAAATAAAATTTACATATTCAGAAATTACATTAAAACTGCTACAAAGCCTGATAAAAAAAATGTAAATTTGATAAAAATTTGATATATAAAACATAACATTAAGAGTAATTTAAATTGATCATATGAATAGTGACTGTGAAGTTAATTTTGGGATGGAGGGAGTATATTTTAATTGAACTATTTTCAGTCTTAAATCAGATCATAATAGTTTACTTCACATTAGACTAGACTTCAAAAATTGTAAAATATCTGCAATCTAAATCATTAAATTAAATTTCAATTAAAAACATCCTTAATATATAAATCAAGACGGAATCATCCTAAATTCCGATACTTAATAGAAATATTCCGTAAGATCGAAGCTGACAACACAAATTCGAAGATAATTAGTTTTACTAACCCTACTTTGAGATCAAATTAAACAAACATTCTTCCCCACTAATGGCAGGCAATTTCGATGGCTATCCATAAAAGAACTGATGAGGAACAAGAATATAAGCCAGATTGTTTATTTTATGTGACGAAATCTGGTCAACAAATTATGAAAGTGCTTCTATCTAGCTAGTTTTCGAATATGGGAGGCTTATGATTCTCAGACATTTTTGATGTCCATTTGTAACTTTGCAACTTGGTAAGTGGACAGTCTCATATGATTTATTAATTATTTTCAATAAGAATCTCTTTGTTTATACTTTGTATCGTTGTTCAGGCACAGTTGATTTATATACTTGTGACTCTATTGTTGTTCCATAATTAGGAGCTTGTGGGGTAATATTTGAAATAATTGAGCTTATTGAAACAAAACTTCAGTTGTAATCCTATATGTATTATTATTATTACTGAGTATTATTATTATTATCATCATTATTATTATACATAAAGGGAGAATTCTCTCCCGATAATATTTTCCTTCAATTCTCATTTTTACCCCTCATAAGTACATTCTCAAATTCACACTCTCTACTTCATTATTTATTCTTAGGTATCACACACAAGTATCAATCATGAGTCTCTTGATCATCATTCTTTTATATTAATTTTCTCTTTCACTATTCTATTTTTTGTAATTTTCTTCTTTAATTAGTCTCTCCTTTCAAACAAATCCGAGGTGTACTTCAAGTTATACTCCATTCATCCCTTAATCAAAGTCATGGTTTGACATCACACATATATATTAAGAAAATAAATTAGGGTGTTTTCAAAAATGTTACTAAAATAAAACAAATATACAAAAATATGACTAATAGTTACTACAATGTGGTGTCATGGTAACTTAAGTTTAAAAAATTGAGCATAAGTTAATATGATTTCATTACTACTCTAGTCACTAGTCACATTTTTGTAAACAATTTTAATATTTATAAATATGCAATTATTTCCAATAAATTTATTGGGGAATAAATTTTACTTTAGAGTACATTGTTTTAACATTGTTTTGTACTGTTTTGTACCATTTTGATATAAATTTGTTTGTCAAATAAGGAAGTGTGACTTTATTTAGGGCTATCCAAGTAAGGCAAGTGTGATTTTAATTTAAGGATGGAGGGAGTAGAATATTATCTCAAGATTATATTGTCTAATTATATATACGGAGTATATAATTAAACTGCAAATGATATCTGATAGATTAATTATCTAGAGAGAAGGGAGAGCTAGAAAGATAAAGTGATCTGTATAAATGAATTTCCAACCCTTTACATGGCTTCCATAGGGAGTATTTATAGGATAAAAGTGGGCTGGACTTCCAGGCTTGGGCCTAGCAGGCCCAGTTACAATAAAAGACCAATAAATGACTAATAAATGATATTTAATCTATTCTAATGGGTATACATGAATTAATAGAGTGTACAACGAGATAAATGTTATCTACTGAGCGTACGTGGGCCGCTGTCTGGGCTCAATACTGATGAGACCAGGGGTTCAAGTCCATATACTCTATCAATATCAATACTACATGTAAATTGAAACGTTCACATATATTTCGATTTTAAATTATTACTTTCTAAGTTTCTAAAATATAATGAAGTTTTTAAATTTTTCATTTTTTTGAAAAATTAAAACTCAATAGCGGATTTTCAGAATTGTGATTCAAACATGATATATGAATATATAACTCGTCTATCCAAATAATTATTCATGAGAATAAATATTAAAACAATATGTACTCAACATGTCATGATGTGTAATTATTATTATAACCTTTTTAAAGTTATTTAATATGATCAAGGAAATTAATGTGAGAATTGAATAGCTTACCAATGTGGTAGCTCTGGATGTCTTATATATAATAAAATAAGTGTCTTGAATACAATAGGAAACCTACAAAATATGAAAACCCTATTTATAATAATTAATACATTATTACACCCCGTCATTCGTGCAGGGGAAACAACGCGCAGATTATCTCTAACAAAAATAAAACGCTGAGGAGACAAGTACTTGGTGAAAATATCTGCAAGCTGAAACTGCACTGTATAACCAATAGCCTGATACTCTAACAAAATGATAATCTATGCTGATATGTTTGTTGCATGCATGTTGAATAGAATTAGTAGACAAATAAGAGCTTGAGATATTGTTGCGGAGCAGTTGAACAGGTGTGCATATAGGTACCCTTAGTTCGAATAGAATGGATCGAATATGAAGTGTGTCCTGAACTGTATAATCAATAGCCCGATACTCAGCTTTAGTGGAGGATCTAGATACGGTGAGGTGTTTCTTGGACTTCAAAGAAACCAAGTTAGGACCCAAAAATATAGCAAAACCGGACTTATGTTGGCAATGTGCGTACCACTTCCCGTCCGTCGTATCCTTGACCTCAAAATGGTCTACAAAAAGAGGAGATTTTAGTTTAGACTTATGTTTTTGGACCACTTCGGATAAACCCACACCGCCTCCATGCTCATCCTCATCATGCTACTCCTCATCGGGGGTATCCGCGTCGCCTTGTTGATACTCATCCCCGCCGCCTAATTAAAATTCAAAAAACAAATTATGACCGTTGGGACCGGAACCGGGACTAGGGGTGGGATTTTGGAACCGGGAACCGTAGAACCGTTTGGAACCGAACCGTTATAACCCGATTTGGTTCGGTTCCTACAAATGTGGTATTAGTTGTTAACGGTTCGGTTCCTAGTTGTTATTAACGGTTCGGTTCCTGGTTCCTATAAAAAATATATGCACGGAACCGTTAACAACCATTATTAATAATAAAAATAAAAATAAAAATAGTAGTATAGTAATAACAATAATATCAACAATAAAAATAATAGTACAATCAATATTTACTCAACAATTCTAATTTAACCGACGAAAACAAAAGTAATCAATATTGCACAAGAGATTGAATACGTTAAGCTCATGTTTACAAAATCAAGTTTTGTTAAATCACATATATTTTATAAATATAAAATAACTCAAATAACTTGTAGTTGATTGCATATATTTTACTTCACTATCTTCATGATATTTGTAACTATTAGATTTATTGTAAATTATACTACTAGCAAATAGACTGCAATGATAATTCTATAACTATACATGCAAACTCAATATATTTTTTAAGTTTTGAAATACTTGGAGTGGACGTCATATCTTGCTACCGTGATGATGAACAAACTTCCTATCTTAACTAAGATTTTTATGTTCTACTTATTAAATGAAAATTGAAACTTTCTTTTATTTTATTAAGTGTTCACTTAATTAAGTTTGAGCTTTGATGTTTGAAGTTATTAGAACTTTAAATAAAATTTTAATACTTGTGTTTGATTTTCTTTTTAACATTTTAATGTGGTAGAAAGCAAATAATGTGCCCATTTATTAGATGAGGAAAACATTATTCGAGGCACCGATAAATGTAAGAACCGAACCGTTTAGTATTGGTTCGGTTCCATAACGGTTCTTAATTTTTTACACAAGAACCGAACCGATTTCATTAGTTAGAATTTTTGTAACGGTTCAATCAAATTTGAGTAATAACTGAACCGGTCCCATGCCTAACCGGGACCATCCCGGTCCGGTCCCCAAACTACCTACCTGAGACCGAGCCCGCCCAATACTCGGTCCAAGTTTGGGAATGAAAAAATGGACTCAATTCGATCCCGCACAATGGTTACTATCCCGGTCCGGTCCCCAAACTACCTACCTGAGACCCAGTGTTACGGTCCGGGACCGCTGACCGGGTCCATCCTTGGTACTTTGGGAGTTGGTATTAGTTTCACCTTTCATGCTTTTAGCCTATTTTTAAAAAATCTCATCTTTTTTTAATACGGCCATTCCGGAGTCCTGGACAGGTTCCAGACTTCCCGTCCGGAATCGGAAAAAGCCCAACACTAATTTCCTTTTGGAGGCTCTGTCCGGTCGTCGCCATTTGGGGCAGTTCCCGGTGGAATTTTTTGATGACTTTTTTTGAGAATCTTATTCATTAAGTCTAGTTTAATTATACTAAATTTCAGCAAACAATTCAATTGGGAAGGTATTCAAATAAATTCTTGAAGTTTTAGCTGAAATTTGGTATGAGTAAACTAGACTTAATGAGTAATATGCTCAAAAAATTGAATCAAAAATTTCCACCGGGAACCACCCCAAATAATGACGGCCGGACATAGCCTCCTATATAAGGGCTTATTTGATCTTTTTTGTTAGTACATGAGTTTATTTGCCCAAATAAACTATGGAGTATATTTTAAAAGGTGGTTTTCCGATGTTAAAATGAGCCCTACATGTTCTGGTTGTGGATATTCATGTTAGATTGTAAGTTGTAAGTTTGTGACTAAGGATTGTTGTGCCAGGTTTTCAATTGATCAAAATCCCACTTCACAAACTAAGATGATGATGAAAGAAGGTGAAGAACAGAAATCCCACACAAAGAATCTAACTTCTGAAATTATATTATCAATCTCAGTCCTCATATGACATTTGTAAAAAACAACTTAATGCTATCTCAATATACTTTACACATACAATGCAATGTTGAAGTGATAATAATTACATGGAATTCTACCATCCATCATTTTTCTTTGCATATCATTTCAAAACAGAACTTTCACTGCTTTGTTGTCAACAACAGAAGGATCCGCTCATAAGCTTTATGGCAGAAGCAGAACAACCAACGTTAATAATACCACCAGCAGACGAGACCTCGTGTCTAACACGTAAAGACCTGACAAGTGACAAACACAAATTTCCATAAAAGAGCATGCAAACACACTATTTTAACACATCATGTTGTGCATATTATAAACATACACTTGGAGATTTTATATGAGTACATTAGAATGAATATCATAATGAGTGATCATATAAAACTTTTGGAAAAACCATTATACTCCGTATGGTTTTAGAAAAAATCTATTTATCAAGATGAGACTGAAGTCTTCAAAGCCTTCCCCTCCAAGACTCACCATCTAAACTGACACCAGGCCAGGAGAGCTGATTTGCTTTCACATGTTAATGGTAAAACAAAAAGTTTCTGGTTGCAAAAATCTCAGAGTGGTTCTAATTTCATACTCAACATTACTGATGGATAGTCTACCCGGGGTATATATCCGAAGGGTTATTACGGGGAATAACTTAGAGAGAAGTCAGAGCAAGTAAGTAAAAGTAGAGAGAGAGTGTATTCTGTATGAATGCCGTTTTCAGCGTGGTTACAAATGAGGAAATGGGGTGCTATTTATAGTAGCAATAAATGCCGGGCAGGGACACGTGTCAAGCGCTCATTGGCCGAGGGGTCACCTCAACTGGTTGGCGCTGGCAGCCGCATGTGGCCGCATTTAATGCGGCTGTTGGATGGGACGTCTATGCGGGGTACGGTGATCTGTACGCATGTGAGGCGGATATCTTTTCGAGTGAGATGCCTTCGGCTATAGAGCAGTAGCCGAGGGCTCTTCCAACCGATGGCACCCTGGTGCCGAGGGCTCACAGTGCCGAGGGCTGCTTTTTTTCGCCGTTTTCTCCCAGTTTCTTAATTTGCTTGAGAAACCCGTTATGTGAGAATTTGGAGCCTTCGGCCAGGGGGCCGAAGGCACCCCTGGTGCGTAGTGCGGACTGCCTGGTACTCTGGGCGCTGTGATTTGGGCCTTTTGGGCCTTTTGGGCCTTCGCTGGAGTAGTAGGAGTCTGTGGGCCGGGGGTTCCCGGGCCATATACTCCATCAGGAGTCCCTCACTCCTTTTGCCGAAAGGTACTTGAGGGAAAAGGAGTAATTTGTGCTTGCCCTTTGATGTTGTCCCGTCGTGATCTCTGAAGTTGGTGAGGAGTTGTTGCTTTTATGTCCCTGCCGAAGGCAATCCCTCAGTTACCCACATGTCGGGACTTGAGGGCTTGCTTTGTTGTTTGTTGGAATTTCACCAAATTTTGTAATTTAATGATTTTCCCGAGGGGGTCTTCCAGTCCCCCACTCCTTGAGGCACTTTTAAAGTGGTGAAAAGGAGTAGAGTAGTTGTGTTGCTGTTGTGGGCCGAAGGCTGACGCTTTTCGTTTCATTTTGGGGGGATGCCTCGTTAAAAACCTCATTAGGAAAATCCCTTTGGGAAAAAATCCTAATGAGGGAAAAAGAGTGCACCGAATTCCCCCAATGATGAATCGAAAATGTCAAACCTTGGTATAAAGTGGAGAATGACGGGAATGCCGAAAGCTCTCTCTTCTGAGGGCTCCTGTGTTGATTAGTCGAAGGCTTGCTGTTGATGTCCTGGTGGCGCCGAAGGGGAGCCCCTCAATTCGGGGATCGAGGGCCTGCTGGATGAGGGCGACAATGGAGTTGTTACCGGGGGGTCCACTGTTCGTTGATTAGTTGGCGATGAAGATACTCGAGGGCTCCCATTACCTGCGTGCGACGGGTTATCCGTCAATGAAGGCAACTCCCCGGGGGCTACCCGGTTTTGCAGTGCTGAGGGGGAATTACCGAGGGGTGCCCTGATATGAAGCCTTGGGTTTCTGAAGGAGTGATCCCGAAGGCGTCTGTTATGTGCTTTGTGGGGCGCAACCCGGGGGCACTTCTGGGTAAGTGTACCCGGAGGCTATCCTTGATGAAGTGGAGTGAAGTAGAAAACCTGGGGGCTCCCAGAATATAGCCGTTGGGAATATAGCCGTTGGAATATGTAGCGTCAGATTTATAGCCGTTGGAATATGTTACGTCAGGTTCATAGCCGTTGGGGGGGGTACACGTGGCGTGTGATGGCTGGCATTCCGTGGGCGGCGTCACCGGTTGGGCGAAGACGCGGTGTGTAATGATGGCGTCCATCCGGAGGCCCGGTTTTCGGGCCCAAGCCCGGATTCCAGCGCCTATAAATACCCCAGGGCCAGGGCCATTCCCTCTTGTGCGATCATTTGTTTTAGCGAAGCTCTGCCGAAAATTCTAGAGAGAGAAACTCCAGCCTTCGGTCAAAACTCTGCTTTCAAGGTTAGTGCCCGTTTTCCTCTCCAAACTTTTAGTAAGTCCCGCCCTCTGGCCTTAGATTAGGGTTAGTCCTGTAGAAAGCCTTCGAAACATTAGACACACTTCGTGATAAAAATGTCGTCCGAGAGCGATTCCCAGGACATCTCGAGGACACCCTCGATGGAGGACGAAGGCATCTCCGACGTGGAGTCCAGCAGTGGTCAGCCCTCGGATGGTGGTGATGCAGCCCTCGCCACTGAGATGCAGAAGGATCTGATGGCGGAGGCCGAGGATGAAGAGTTGGCCCTCGCCGTCCAAGTTGCTGAAGAGGAGGAGGAAAAGGAGAGGGCGAAGGTCACCGTGGCAGTCCTTCCCCCTCGGGGTGCTGGTGAGGCCAGCACATCCCAGCCGCTGAATGCAGTTCCCATCCGGGTGGCCCCCGGGAAGGCCAAGGCAGCTGCCCCCAAGAAGAAGGTCATTGCTGCTGATCAGGGGAAACCCGTAGATATGCCGGAGGGGTATTCCTGGCTCAACACGGCTGCCTTAGAGATAAAGTCGAAGGCGGACAGGGCGGACCTCTACGTGACGCAGCTACATGTAGGGCCCTCGGCCGTGGTGGTCGAGCCGGGAGTTGACGACGTGCTCTCTCGGGCGCCTGAGGGGTGCATTGCAGTACACGTACTGTCGGTCTCCATGGGCCTTTGGTTCCCTCTGCACCCCTTCCTCCGGGAGTACCTGAGGTTTGTTGGCTTGGTACCCTGCCAGCTGACACCTAATAGCCACTCCTACGTGGCAGGTTTTCTAAATCTCTGTAGGGACCGAGGGGTGACCCCCAGCCTGGACTTGTTCTTCCAGAGCTTCAACCTCTGTCGAGGGGGTCACACGAATGCCGAGGGCTTCGCCAACCTGCAGCAGGTGGCCAGGTGGAAGCTGTTCACGGAGGCGCCTTCGTCCAATAAGGGATGGAAGGAGCGTTGGTGCTATGTCAGGGTTGCTGAGAACCCATTTCCGGCGGAACTTCGGGATCGCTTCCGTCGGCACCCGAAGGTTGGAAGCGCCGCCCTCGAAAAAGATGGCCTGGTGATAGCCAAAATCCCGGAGGGTCGCACAAAGCAGGTCTCCATCAAAGACTATACTGCCGACAAGGGATTCTACGCCCTCGGCTTTCGGAGGTACCGATTTATTGGGGAAGCGGCGAGGAAGAAGTCTCCTCTAAAGCTGCCGTGGAAGATGCCCCCGGAGATAACGATGCTGAAGCCGCAGAGAAAATTTGTACTTAGCTAATATCTAAAACTTCTGTTGTAACGGACACCTTTGATCCTTCGGCTTCGGCCTGTCTGTAATGATTACATTGACTATTTTTTGTTGTAATTGAATGATTGCCTTCGGGCTTTGTGTATATGATATGCTTCCTTTTGATTTGTTCATTGTCGAATGTATGCCTTCGTCTTGCTTTGGATGTATGCCTTCTCCTTTTTGAATGTATGTTTTAGGACTTAGAATATTTTTCGATTGTAGCTTGCCCTTGGAAGCCTCCGGTAGTTGGGCACCCTCTGCTGGGTATGCAACTGAGGGTCAGCAGCAATTAGGACTTAGAAAATTTTTCTAAGTGTAGCACACCATAGGGCCTTCGGGTGTTTGTAGTAACCCAAATCCTAGGACTTAGAAAAATTTCTAAGTGTAGATTTCCCCTTGAGAGCCTTCGGGATATAGCATCCCTTCCTGATGCGTGAATGTTGGACCGAGGGCTCAATGCACATGACTTAGAGATTTTTTGCAAGTGTAGTATGTCATGTAGCCTTCGGCTACTGTGGAGCCCCAACTGAAATATTGAATAGGCCGGGGGCCAATTCTTTAGGACTTAGAAAATTTTCTTGAGTGTTGATTCCTTGTGTACTGTAGCCCTCGATTGATAGGTAGCCTTCGGCAATTAGGTCCCTTGAGATGAAGGTGAAATATGTAGGACTCAGAAAATCTTCTAAGTGTAGAGTTTCCCTTGGGAGCCTTCGGGAGGTGGCATCCCTCCATGATGTATGAGTAGCTGACCGGGGGGAAAATATGCAGGACTTAGAAAATATTCCAAGTGTAAAATCTCCCTTGGGAGCCTTCGGGGATGGCATCCCTCCTTGATGTATGAGTAGTTGACCGGGGAAAAGCATGTAGGACTTAGAAAATATTCTAAGTGTAAAATCTCCCTTGGGAGCCTTCGGGAGATGGCATCCCTCCTTGATGTATGAGTAGTTGACCGGGGAAAAGCATGTAGGACTTAGAAAATATTCTAAGTGTAAAATCTCCCTTGGGAGCCTTCGGGAGATGGCATCCCTCCTTGATGTATGAGTAGTTGACCGGGGAAAAGCATGTAGGACTTAGAAAATATTCTAAGTGTGGATTTTCCCTTGGGAGCCTTCGGGAGATGGCATCCCTCCTTGATGTGTGGCCTTCGACTGTCATATTCCTCTAGCTGCAATACTGACTGAGCCGGGGGCCCATCTTTAGGACATAGAATTTTTTTGTTTGCAAGTGTTGTTGTATCGCATAGCCTTCGGTTATTGTATTCCCCTGGCTGTAATGTTGATCGAGCCGGGGGCCCAATTTTAGGACTTGGAATTTTTTTTAAGTGTCGTTTCTTTGTGTAGCCTTTGGGTGATAGGTGCCATCTGACTCTGCATTACTTTGCGAGATGCCTGGGGGCTACTAATTTAGGACTTAGAATATTTTCTAAGCGTAAATTGGTGTTGAGCTTCCGAATGTAGGTCCCTTGTGTTGTATAAGTCTCTGGCCGAGGGCCAAATATGTGTGGAATCCTGTTGTTGTGTAGATTTCGACCCTTGCTGGAGCCTTCGGTGCCTGTGTGACCGGAGGTGACCAGGCAGTGGACTTAGCCGTTTCCTGATGATATTTGTTTGAGTGGTATCCTTCGGGAAATAGGAGCCTTCAATTACCGGAGGTGTTCCCGTGGGGAGCCCTCGGCTTGTTGTGATCTGTTGGAGTGTACTCTTTGATTTCTCGCTGAGTCTACTCCCCTTCACCCCCTCTTTTTTTTTTTTGGTTGGTGGTGAAGGGAAGGCATCAAGAAACTTGGTTTCTTGGTAAGGCTGGGCCTATTAGGAGACCATCAGAATACACCAATGGCTCTCCTCCCTCGGGTTAACCTTCCGAGTTCCGAGGGGATCGAGGGACGTTTCCTGGGCACAAGATATGGTGGTCCGTAACCTGCCTCCCCTTGGGGGATGGCGCGGAAAGCGCCTCATTTTTGAAAGTCGTCCCCTCGGTGCTAGACATAGTCCGTGGCCTGCCACACCCTTGGGGTGGTGGCGCGGGGAGCGTTTCGGTTTGGAAGTCGAATCCTGGGCATTTCTCATGCCTGTCATACCCTGGGGGTAGTGACGCGGATAGCGTTCCGTTTTTGAAAGTCGAATCCTGGGCATTTCTCATGCCTGTCATACCCTGGGGGTAGTGACGCGGAAAGCGTTTCAAGGAAGGGTTTTCATTTGCACACTAGTTGCAAATGGCCGGGGGCACTACGTGCCGCCGGCACCGATGGTGGCGCCTTCGGTATATGCGTCCTCGTGGGGTACGGCTTTTAGAAACAACACTTGGTGTTAGTTTCGATGTGTAGCCCCCGGTACTTGGTACCGAGGGGTCTTCTGTAGGAACACTTGGTGTTCTCTTTTGTCGTAGTTGATGTAGGCGTCTACCCTCGATACTTGGTACCGAAGGGTCTTCAAATGAAACACTCGGTGTTCCCCAACAGATGTTTGGAAGTTGATAGGAGAGCATATCCCTGGCACTGGGTGCCGAGGGGTCTTCTTTGAAACATTTTGGTGTTTTTTTTTTTTGTTTCGATGTTTGATGATGGAGGCGTACCCTCGGCACTGTGTGCCGAAGGGTCTTCTGTAGGAACACTTGGTGTTCTCATCTTTTCTTTTTTGATGTTGAAGATGGGGATGTACCCTCGGCACTGGGTACCGAGGGGTCTTGACTGAAAACACGTGGTGTTTTCACTGATGTTGTAGGTGTTGATGGCGTCCGCCCTCGGCACTTGGTGCCGGAGGGGGTTTTTCTCGTGGTGAGGCGGTGGGCCTGTAGTCAGTATGAAGGCTTGATGTCTTGAATGTATCTTCATTCTTCGGAATTGGAGGCCTTGGGCCATAGGATAGTACATTCACTAGTTATGAGGGCTTGGCCGCTCTTACATTATTGGTAAAATTTAATTAAGTGGTGTACATTCCAGTGCCTAGGGACTTCTTTCCCGTTGGGGCGTTTGAGCTTGTAGGTCCCGGGTTTTATGATGGCTGCTATGATGTAGGGGCCTTCGAATTTTGGTGCCATTTTTCCTCCCTCGGTTGGTTGGCTGGCTTCCCTTCTCCGGAGGACATAGTCCCCCACTTGAAATTCTCGGGTGCGAACTTTGGCGTCGATGTAGCTCTTAACTTGCCTTCGGTAGTTTTCTGCCCGGATGAAGGCCTGCTCCCGGCGTTCTGAAATGAGGTGGAGGTCGAGGGCCATGTTGCTGTCGTTGACCTCGGGGTCATATTGGATCACCCTTCGGGTGGGAAGGGTGACTTCCGTAGGAGCTTTGGCTTCAAAACCGTAGCAGAGGGAGAAGGGTGTTTCACCTGTTGCTCGCCGAGGGGTGGTTTGATAGGCCCAAAGGATGTTGTGGAGTTCTTCCACCCAGCCACCGCCCTCGGCCTCCAGCTTCTTTTTGAGGCCCTCGAGCAAGGTCCGGTTGGCGTTCTCTACTTGCCCGTTGCCTTGAGGGTAGGCAACGGAGGAGAAGGTGTGTTTGATGCCCCATGCCTCCAGAAGGGCACAGAAGGGGGCTGCCTCAAATTGTGTCCCATTGTCGGAGATGATCTGCTGGGGGACGCCAAACCTTGTGAAGATGTTCTTGAGGACGAAGTGACGGCACTTCGTCTCTGTGATGCTGGCGAGGGTTCAGCCTCCACCCACTTGGTAAAATAGTCGACGGCCACAATGATGTATCTGTTGTTGGAGGTACCCCTCGGCAGAGGGCCCACAAGGTCTATCCCCCATCGAGAAAATGGGACAGAGGAGCTGATGGGGGCATAGTTGACCGCTGGCCTGCCGGGAGCTTTCTGGAAATGTTGACATGCGGTGCACCTCCGGGCAAGGTCAGCACAGTCCCTGGCCATGGTTGGCCAGAAGTAGCCCTGGAGAATGAGCCTTCGGGACATGGAGAAGGGTCCCTGGTGAGCTGAGCAAGTGCCACTGTGCACTTCCTCCATTGCGACCTCGGCTTCATCTGGATGAAGGCACCGAAGTAGCGTGCCATTGTAAGATCGTTTGTAGAATCTTCCATCTTCGATGGTGTAGCTAGGAGCCCTCAGCTTTGTCAGTTTAGCACGGGCCTCATTCTCGGGTAGCTGCCCTGTGGAGATGAAGGCGGTGAGATCTGAGATCCAATCCTCCTGACGTTGTTGTATGTTCATAACGGGGCTTGCATGGATGCTTGAGAGGCTGAGTTCCTCGATCTTGGCAATTTTGGAGATGTGCTCGGGGGAGTCGGCCGAGAGCTTAGATAATATGTCGGCCTCGGAGTTCTGAGCCCTCGGTATTTGAGTGAGAGAGCGTGCCTCAAATACCTTAAGCAACTCCTTGGCCGCTTCCTTGTACTGTTTCATTCTCCCCTCCTTGGCCTCATATTCTTCGGAGATTTGGCCAACGACCAACTTGGAGTCGCATTTGATGTGGATCTGCCGAGCCCTCATGTTGGCAGCCAGCCGAAGGCCACATAGGAGGGCCTCATATTCGGCCTCATTGTTGGAGACCTTGAAGGAGAAGCGGATTGCATAGTAGGCCCTGAAGCCCTCGGGAGTAATGAGGACCACCCCTCCCCCGCATGCTTTGGTCGCGGAGGAGCCGTCAGTGTAGAGGGTCCACCAGTCGTCCGAGGTAGCCGAGGGCTCCCCGTCCGTGGCTGCCCTTGCGGTACACTCCGTCACAAAGTCCGCCAGGGCTTGGCCCTTGATGGCGGGCCTTGGGCGGATGTCAATGTTGTACTGGCTCAAGGTAGAGGTAGAGGGTCTCCCCTACCTTGGGTTTGGAGAGCACAGGAGGTGAAGATAGATATCGTTTGAGCTCGTCGAAAGCCCCCTGGCATTCTGGAGTCCATAGAAAGCCAGCCGTCTTCCTCATGATCTGGAAGAAGGGTAGAGACTTCTCCGCCGATTTAGATAGAAAGCGGTTGAGGGCTGCCAGGCGGCCCGTCAACCGTTGGACTTCCTTCACATTGCGTGGGGGCTCCATGTTGATGATGGCCTGGATCTTCTCGGGATTGGCCTCAATACCCCTTCGGCTCACCATGTAGCCCAAGAATTTGCCCCCTTGGACGCCGAAGGTGCACTTCTTCGGGTTTAGCCGAAGGTTGAATTTTTGCATGATGGCGAAGATTTCCCGGAGGTCGTCAGCATGGCTGGAAGATTGTTTGCTCTTGACGATCATGTCGTCAACATAGGCCTCCATGGTGCGCCCCAGGACGGCTTGAAAGACCCGGGCCACCATCCGGGTGTAAGTGGCCCCCGAGTTCTTTAGGCCGAAGGCCATCACTAGGTAGCAGAAGATGCCCTCGGGAGTCATGAAGGCAGTTTTTTCGGCGTCCTCCTCGTGCATGAAAATTTGATGGTACCCTCGGAAGGCATCGAGGAAGGACATGATCTCACACCCTACGGTCTCATCCACCAATTGATCAATGTTTGGTAGAGGGAATGGATCCATAGAGCATGCTTTGTTGAGATCGGTGTAGTCCACGCACATGCGGAAGGTAGGGGGCTTCTGTGCGAGGACTACATTCGCCAGCCATGAGGGATATTTCACCTCCTTGATGTGCTTAATGGAGAGGAGCATGGCGACCTCCTTCTTCACAAATTCCCTTCTCTCGGCGGAGAGGGGTCTTCTTCGTTGTTGCACTGCCTTTGCCGAAGGGTCCACCGAGAGGCGGTGGGTGATGACCCTTCGGCTGATTCCCGGCATGTCCTCCGGCCCCCATGCAAAGACAGTGGAGTAGGCGCGGAGGGCGTCGGTGATACCGGTCTTCAAATCTTCAGGGAGATGGGCTCCAATCTTCACGACTCTCTCCAGCTGGGCCGGATCGAGCGCAAAGTCTTCTACGTCCTCGGCCGGTTCAGCCCTCGGCCTTCTTTCCTCTTGGTCGACGGTTCCGGTGATGGTGTCAACACGGAATTCCGTCTTGCTTACCTTCTTAGTGACCTGAAGATAGCAGGCGCGGGCAATTTTCTGGTTCCCCCGGGAGTAGCCAATTCCCCCCTCGGCAGGAAACTTGAGGCAGAGATGCCTCATGGAGATGATGGCTTCGAGGTCCTCGAGGGCTGGCCGGCCGAGGATGATGTTGTGGGCGCAGTCAATGTTGACGACGACGAACTCCACCTCGAGCTGGGCTCTATGGAGCCCGTCGCCGAAGATCACCGGGAGGGTTATTACCCCCTCGGAATCAATAGTGTCGTCGGTGAAGCCGGCAAGAGGGGTCTTAATGGGCCGAAGGGACCCCCTTTCCAGATGCAGCTCTCTGAAGGTGCTGAGGTACATTACATTGACGGAGCTGCCCGTGTCAACGTAAGTTCGGTGAATGATGGTGTCGTTTATCTCCGTCCGAATCACCAAGGCATCCCTGTGAGGAGAAGAAGTAGGAGGGAGATCTGCGTTGGTAAAGGTGATGGGTTCCTCCCTCAGTCGCTTTACCGGGGGCATATGAGTGACTTCCCCCACGTAAAGCGATTGAGCCCACTTCTTCCGTTGGCTGGTGGAATCGCCCCCAATATTGCCACCCGTGATCATGAGGATGTGGCGTTTTTTCTCCTGGTAGTGGGGGTACTCCTCCTCCTCTTCTTCCAAGTTCCCAATCTCCCTTTTCTTGCCGAGGGGGATGGTATTCGGGTTTACCCAAGCGTTCACCTTCGTGTGGTGCCCTCGGGGAGGCCCCTGATGAGAGGGTCCCTCCTGCCGAGGGCTCTGAACAAATTGGGACAGGTGCCCTGCTTGTATTAACCTCTCGATGGCCGTCTTTAGCTGATGGCAGTCATCGGTCCTGTGCCCCTGGTGCCGATGGAAGCGACAGTAGGGGAACTGAGGGTTGATAGCGTGTACCTCCGGGGGTGCGCGAGAGTCGCGCTCAACGAGGCCCCTCTCCTCGGCAAAATCGAGGATGATGCTGACGGGGTGCGTCAATGGTGTCCGAGGGCGGTCCAGGAGAATGGGCTGGGCCCAAGTCTTAGGGTTGCTCTTATAACCTCCCCCGGGCTTGGCTTGGCCTTGCCGAGGGCGGTCATCAGAGGGTCCCGAGGCCTTGGGGTGATTTGGAGGAGCCCCCGACCCTCGGTTATGCTTGTTGTCAGCCCTCGAGGGCTGCTGGTCCGGATGTTGGTGATACTTCTCCACCTCCTCGGCCTCAGCATATCGGTCCCCCCGCTGCAAAGCCCTTATGTAGTCGCGGGGGGGTTCAATGATGAGGCTCCTTGAAAAGTTACCGGTGCGGAGGACGGTTTGTAGGAGGGCCAGGAGGGTCCCGTCATCAGCACCGTCGACCTTGTCGACCTCCGTCCTCCAGCGCTCCAGGAAATCCCGAAGGGTCTCATCCTGCTTCTGGCGTATTGTTAGGAGGTGGGAGAAATGCTTCCTTGTGCGACGCCTCCCGGCGAATTGTGTCAAGAATCGTTGGGCGAGTTCTTGCCACAAATCAATGCAGCCCTCGGGCAGCCTGTTGAACCATTCGTATGTCGGTCCCTCTAAGGTGGAGAGGAACCATCGACACAAATATTCGTCTGACGCCCCCACCATCATCATGCTGTTCTGGTATTTGCTGTAGTGTTCCTGGGGGTCCGTTTTCCCATTGTAGGGCTGTATGTGTTGCCCTCGGTATTTTTCCGGGATCCGGGCCGCCAATACCCTTGGGGTAAATGGCGTCCGAGTCCGGAGCTGGATGACGGGTTCCCCGGAGCCCTCGGCCACCCTCTTCTGTAACTCCTCCATTTTGGCCATCATGGCCTCGTATTTGAGATCTGAATGAGGGGTGGAGGTGGTGGCGTGAGCTTTGTTGGACTCCATCTCGTCAAGCCGGCGTTGGAGGGCCGCAATAATCTCGTCCCGGGGATCCTTCGGGAGGGTCTCCGCCCCCTGCGAATGAACCCGGGCCGAGTGGGCCTGGTTGATTTGGTGCCGAGCATCATCGGTATGAAGGGGTGCCTTGCCTTTGTCCCGAGGGGGACGCTCCTCGTCTGCCCTCGAAACAGATCCCCCGCTTTCCTGGGGCCTTTGGAGTGCTTTCCCCCCGAGGCGGTCTAGGACCCCTCGGCGGTCTGGCCCTCCTCCGAGCCGGTTGAGGGCGGAAGTACGGGGCATTTCCCTGTTGTCATTATGGCGGTTCCGGGACTGAACTTCCTTGGAGGACGTATCTTGGGCCACCACCCCTTCGTCGTTTCTCACCCGAGGGGTGGGATTCCCGAAGGGGTGTGGCAGAGGGGGAAGTATGATATATTCCCCGATCTGAGGGTGAGCTGGAGCCAGGGTGCCGAAGGCACCCGGGTTCTGCGTGAGCGTCTGGATGAAGGCGGAGAGCGCCGATTGCACGTCGATGGTGAGAACCGGAGGGCTGACTTGGTCATCGCTCCGGTTTTTCTTCTTGGCCTCGATGTCGAGGCGGGCATCGGGGGCATTTTGTTGGATTTGAAGGCGTAGGTCGACAGCCGCCTGTTCCAGCCCAGCGATGACACCGCCCTCGGGAGCCCTGTGAGAGGCTTCGGGGGCGTTGAGGGCCAGATTCTTGTCTTCTACGTTTTTTGAGTTGGCACGTGTTGTCCTCACCATTTTGATAGAGGGCTAGTGTTTTGTGTTTGGTCGAGGGGGAGGGTTTCTTACTTGATTGTTCGACCTCTCAACGAGAGCACCAAATGATGGATAGTCTACCCGGGGGTATATATCTGAAGGGTTATTACGGGGAATAACTTAGAGAGAAGTCAGAGCAAGTAAGTAAAAGTAGAGAGAGAGTGTATTCTGTATGAATGCCGTTTTCAGCGTGGTTACAAATGAGGAAATGGGGTGCTATTTATAGTAGCAATAAATGCCGGGCAGGGACACGTGTCAAGCGCTCATTGGCCGAGGGGTCACCTCAACTGGTTGGCGCTGGCAGCCGCATGTGGCCGCATTTAATGCGGCTGTTGGATGGGACGTCTATGCGGGGTACGGTGATCTGTACGCATGTGAGGCGGATATCTTGTCGAGTGAGATGCCTTCGGCTATAGAGCAGTAGCCGAGGGCTCTTTCAACCGATGGCACCCTGGTGCCGAGGGCTCACAGTGTCGAGGGCTACTGTTTTCGCCGTTTTCTCCCAGTTTCTTAATTTGCTTGAGAAACCCGTTATGTGAGAATTTGGAGCCTTCGGCCAGCGGGCCGAAGGCACCCCTGGTGCGTAGTGCGGACTGCCTGGTACTCTAGGCGCTGTGATTTGGGCCTGTTGGGCCTTTTGGGCCTTCGCTGGAGTAGTAGGAGTCTGTGGGCCGGGGGTTCCCGGACCATATACTCCATCAATTACATTTAATAAAAATCTCTTTATGTGCGCGATATAAATAGACATAAGCTGATGCAAGAAAACTAAGAAATAAAAAAAGTATGTCCTTAAAGTTTGTCCAGATTCTGCAGCAGCAGGTAGTGCAGGAACTTTGACAGCTGCAACAAAAAAATAGTTATGTTCCTTTAGTTAATTTACTTTGATTTATTTTTTTGACAAAAAATATGTAAATGTTGTAAATCTTAGTCTTACGCCTGGGAATTATACTCCATCACCCCCTCCCCCTCAAAGTCCTATTTGAGTAAGGTAATTATAGTAAAAATTGTGACAATGTCTCAATTTGTGAGCATGGGCACCCCGGTCCTGTCATCAAGGCCTTGAACCTTGATTGACTCGGCTCTCCACCTCGCTAAGAAGGTGGACAATGATTCTTTTTTCCACCTCGCTATGGAAAAAATAAATCAAACCTTCATGTTGTTTGAGCTGTTATGATTCCAGTATGGAGCATATTCCAAAGTGAGGGAAAGTGATGGACGTAGTAAACGATGAATATGGAATTAATAATTATATAATAATTATATAATAATTATAAAGTTCATTCAGTAAATTGTAACATAGTGTACTTGTTCATGTCCTCACGTATATGAAGTACACGAACAAGTAGTGATTCGTAATGATCATCATAATTCTGATCATTATGAAGATCCAAAACCATAACCATAACAAAAATGACTAGACTACTCAATAAATTATGAACTTTAGAATAGAAATTGTAGGTTTTAGGAATAAAACTTCCTTGATTGATTGTGCCAATCGGCCAGAGTATTTATACAGATGTACAAGTAACAAACTACAAGTGTAGATCCTAAATTTTAGGATCTTACTAACTACGAGCTTATCAATAAGCAACAACCTCAATTTTAATCTATTCGGCTAAGTATGTACACATATCAATTAAGAATAAAAATGAAACATATTCTACACTCCCCTCAAGTTGGTGAATATATATCATACATTCCCAACTTGCTTATAAGCAGTTCAAACACTGGTTTAAATAATCCTTTGGTGAAGATATCACTTGTTTGATCTTTAGTGGATACATAAGGTGTGCACACAATTCCAGCTTCAATCTTCTCCTTAATGAAATGTTTGTCCACTTCAATGTGCTTAGTTCTATCATGTAGCACATGATTATGAGCAATGTTAATAGCTGGCTTATTATCACAATATAACTTCATAGGTAATTCTATCTCCATCTTCAGTTCTGTGATCACTCTCTTGATCCAGAGTAATTCACATATTCCATTGGCCATAGATCTAAATTCTGATACTGCAATAGTTCTAGCAACCACATTTTGTTTCTTGCTTCTCCAAGTTACTAGATTTCCCTATACATAGGTTCAATATCCAAAAGTAGACCTTCTATCAGATATTGAACCAACATAATCTGCATTAGTGAATGCCTCAATTGTCTTACTGTTTCCCTTTTTAAAAAACGATCCTTTCCCTGGGCAGCTCTTCAGGTACCTTAGAATCCTGTAAGTAGCATCAAGATGTTCCTATAGAGGATGATGCCATAATTGGCTCACCATACTAACTGCAAATGCAATATCTGGCCTTGTATGTGCCAAATATATTAACCTTCCCATCAGTCTGTGGTATTGATGAATATCAACTGGAATTCCCTCCTTGACATCTCCCAACTTATGACTGGGGTCAATTGGAGTATCAGCTGGTTTGCATCCACTCATTCCAGATTCCTGCAAAAGATCTAAAATATATTTTCTTTGTGAGACCACAATTCCTTTCTTTGATCTGGCAATCTCCATTCCCAGAAAATATTTTTATTCTCGAAGATCCTTGACCTCAAATTCATGGGCAAGCTTTTCCTTTAAGTTCTTAGTTTCTGTATGATAATTTCCTGTGAGGATAATATCATCTACATAAACAATTAATATTGCAATCTCCCCTTGCCTGAAAACTTCATGAATAGTGTATGATCAGCTGGAGCCTGCTTGAACCCTTACCTTTTAATCAACTTTGTGAACCTATTAAACTAGGCTCTTGGAGACTGTTTATGTCCATACAAGTGCATTTTTTACATCCAGTTGTTAAAAGTATTCTTACAGTATTTAGCTTTGCAAATGTTTCTGTGTAGGCAATACCATAGGTCTATGTGTACCCCTTAGCTACTAACCTTGCCTTATACTCCCTCCGCCCCTTAAAACTTTGCCAACTTTCCTTTTTTGGATGTCCCACTAACTTTGCCACTTTCTTTTTTAAGTAAAGAATATGTGGTTCTAGTTAATTCTCTCTCCTCTGCACAAATCTCAACCACCCAATTTTTACTTTATTAATCCCCGTGCTGGTCAAACTTGGCAAAGTTTTGAGGGACGGAGGGAGTATCTTTCAAGACTTCCATCTGCCTTAAACTTAGGAGTGAAAATCCACCTGCAATCAACTGTTGGTTTGTTTCTAGGAAGTTCTACAAGCTTCCATGTCTGATTCTTTTCAAGAGCCTTCATCTCCTCCAAAACAGCCTTCTTCCACTCAGGTTTAGATAGAGCATCATGTATGGTTGAGGGAATAGCAATAGAGGAAATAGTAGAGGTAAAAGTAGCAAAAGATGAGGACACTCTAGAATAAGATACATGGTTTGAGATAGGGTATTTGACACATGTTCTTCTTTCTTTTCCTAGAGCAATTGGAAGATCAAGGTTACTAGAAGTATTACCTTTTTCACTTCCTCTCATTGAGTCAGATTCATGGACAGTTGTAGGTTCTTGGACTTTCTTTATTCTTTGATTTGGAACTCTTCTCTCATAAACTTTGCCAAAGAACTTACTTGTCTGTTGGTCTTTTCCGATTGGGTTAGTTGTATTTATTTCATTATTTATTAATTCTTGATCATTTTCAGATGTACCTATATTTCTAAACGAATGATCATCTAGATTAATATCAAGAAAATTAAGGTTTTCATGAATATGTGGCACTGTTTGAACATCATCTTCACTTAAACTCTCCCCCTGAAGATGAGTTTCAAAATAAGGTTGGTCTTCCACAAAAAAAGTATCCATTGTAACAAACATTTTTTTGGTTGTAGGATCAAAACATTTGTACCCTTTTTGAGTGGAAGAAACCCCTAGAAAAACACATTTTGTTCCTCTAAGGTCAAACTTACTTGCAGATTTATCTGGATTTTTGATAAACACTGTGCAACCAAAAAAATTAAAAGGAAGAATGCTAAACAGTCTGTTTGTAGGAAAGTAATGCCGGAGTACATTGATAGGACTTTTAAATCCTAAAAATTTTGATGGCATGCGGTTAATTAAATAAGTAGCATGTAACACAGCTTCTCCCCACAAATATTTTGGTATTTTTGTTGAAAACATGATTGCACAATTCACTTCAAGTAAATGTCTATTTTTTCTTTCTGTAATTCCATTCTGAGCTGGTGTATTAATACAAGAGCTTTGATAGATTATTCCTTTTTCAGCAAAACAATTGTTTAGGTTTTGAGAAAAATATTCACGGCCATTATCACTTCTTACCATTTTAATGTAAGTATTAAATTGAGTTTGGACCATAGCATAAAAATCCCTAAACATTTTTTCTAACTTCATATTTTTCTTTGATTAAAAATACCCAAGTAACTCGTGTATGATCATCAATGATAGTTACAAACCATCTCTTTCCATTTATAGTTGGTATTCGAGATGCACCCCAAATATCACTATGTACCAAAGTAAAAGGACTAGTAGGTTTATAACTGTGGGAAAGATAAGAGTTTTTATAATGTTTTGCAAGTGCACACATATCACAATGAAACAAAGACACGTCTTTATTCAGAAATAACTAAGGAAGCATCTTTTTTAAATAATAAAGACTAGGATGTCCTAGTTTATAGTGAAGTAAATACAACTTTTTATTATTGGAAAAAGAAACAGTTTGCAAACAAGCATTCTTTTGACCTTTTTTATTTGATTGAGCCCATTCATCAAAGATATAGAGTCCATCTTCCTCCCTAGCACTGTCAATCATCTTCCCCGATGCCAGGTCCTGAAAAATGCAATGAGAAGGGTAAAAAATAACACAACATTGAAGGTCTTTAGTTAACTGACTAACAGAGGCAAGATCGGAGGATATATTAGGGACATGTAGGAGTTTGGAGAGATTAACAGATGAGGAAATTTTAACATTTCCCATCCCTGCAATGGCTGATAAGGAGCCATCTGCAACTTTGACCTTTTTGTCCCCTGCACAGGGTTTATATGACAAGAAAAGATTTGAAATAGAGGTCATATGGTATGTGGCTCCTGAGTCAATGACCCAGGTCCTTTTAAGTTTTCCAGAACAAAAGAATGATTAAGATGTACCATTCTAGGCATAAGAACAAGAGGAGGATTCAGGATTGGAATTTTTCTGCGTATTTAGAAGGTTAAGGAGTTGCTCTATTTGTTCCTTTATGCAGGAAGGTTGTTTGAAGTTGACTTGTGGTTTTTGTTGAGTCTCAGCCACAATTGTATGTAGAGCTTTTTCAAACTTCTTCTTCCCTGCTCCTGGTCGCTTTCCCAGTTTGCCCTTGCCATCAATTGCTAAGTTGACATACTGTGACCATTCTAGGTAATTTCTTCCATTCAATCTATGTCCAGTGATGAGCATAGATGAATTAACCGAGGCCGGATAGTTTGTCATTGAGCTAATATGGGAATTAGGGTTACTGGTTTGTGATTGGGAAGATGAGTCAGATTTTTCGAATTCCACATTAGAGCAGTGAAGTTACACACCACAATGTTGGAATTCGAAAACTCTGACTCATCTTCCCAATCACAAACCAGTAACCCTAATTCCCATATTAGCTCAATGGCAAACTATCAGGCCTCGGTTAATTCATATATGTTCATCACCGGAAATAGATCGAATGGAAGAAATTACCTAGAATGGTCACAGTCTGTCAAATTAGCAATTGATGACAATGGCAAACTGGGAATCCACCAGGAGCAGGGAAGAAGAAGTTTGAAAAAGCTCTACCTACAACTGTGGCTGAGACTCAACAAGAACCACAAGTCAACTTCAAACAACCTACCTTCACAAAGGAACAAATAGAGCAACTCCTTAACCTTCTAAAAACTCAAAAAAAATCCAATCCTGAATCCTCCTCTTGTGTAACGCCCCTCTCAGGGTTAAAAAAACGTTACATAAACTTACTACTTTAAAAAAAAACTGCAATATAACGACCGTTTGTTTAGGAAATAACCCTGATAAAATATCAAATATAACATAAATATAGCTCCAAATAAAAACTCAATAAAATCTAGTTATCACCATCAACTGTGATAACCACCTGGATCCAGGAATTTACTAAAACTCCAAAACCTTAATTAAAATAAAGTAATAATAATCACTTTATTATAACATCTGAAATACTCAAATAAAATAATAACTAGTAGAAGCCACCAAGGTCGTTTCCGTTAACTCATTTCGGCACGCGTTCCACTCCCTCATCATCTTCCTAGGCCTTGGCCTTACCTTTAGTATCTGTACATGCGAAGAAAGAAAACTGATAAGCTTTACGCTTAGTAAGTCACTATGGATCCACAAAAATATTTGAGAAGTCTATGCTAATTTATCAATAGATAAATTTAGGCTATAAGCATGCACTAACAAACAACTAACAAGTAGCTTCTCAAATAAATTCTGAGAGAGATCCCAAAAGAAATATTTTCTAAAATAATTTCTCCAAACTGCTAGAGAGATCTCAAAATTTCTTTCTCAAAACATCTCTGTAAAACTTTCTGAAAGAGATCTCAAAATAACTTTCTGTAAAACTCTTTGTGGCTAATTTTAACTGTGGGCCCGTGATATGTACTCAAGGGCGCCAATCCGACAGCTCAGGGGAGCGACCCACTAAACATATCGGACTCTCTGAAACTGATAAACTGATAATCTGAGGGAACTTGTTCCCGAGTACATATCACCTGATCTTTCACTTTAAATATTAGTTCTTTTTATAGTGACGTTTGGGTTAAAAACATCATTAAAATCTTGAAATAAAGTACTGACACAATCTTGACTATGCCAGATAATAAACATAACTTAATACAACAATTACAATAACTCATCAAATAATTCACCAAGCTCACATAATAGCAAATAGTCTAAAATCATCTACTAAAAATCAACCAGACTTCTTTCTTTCATTTGGTTGAACAAACATGTACAGGTGGTAGTGAACTTACCTGTTAACAGCTGAACCCAAAATACTCAGATAAGTTTGGCACCTTGATAACGTATTCCAGTAAGCTCTTCTCCTAAATCTTTATTTGAATGTATGAAATGAAAATTAGAAAATTTTCCCCTTAACCAAAACCAAAGGTCGTAGGTATAATAATATGAAGTCCACTAGCTGGAACCATACGCAGGGCAACATTGAGAATTCTTCCGTGGGGTTCTGCTCTAAAGTTGTGAAGCCAAAACTTTAGGTAAAAGAATTTTATTACTCATGAGATTAAAATTTTCAAACAGAAATGCTCCACTGGAATATAACCATTTGAGAGGTTATTTACTTGCTCTCTCTCTCAATGCGGAAAACTGGCTAAAACTAAGGTGAATTGGGTAATCAATAATATTATAAGCAAAACCCATTATTATGGTTTAAACCAAAGCTCAATAATTAAACATCGAGTTTCTGCTGAAATGTAGCGATCAGAACAACAACTAGATTTCAAATCAACACACTTCCTTTAAAAGAAAATTAAAATCTGAAATATGGTTGGTAGATTAAAAAATAACTATGATAGGAATTCAATACGAGTGTTCTATCCAACTACCAAGGTCAAATTTTGAATTCTACCGATTTGAAACTAAAGACGCAGCAGTTTACTCCAAAGGAACTAATACACTTCGTCTAGTTCAGATCCTAAAACTGAATGTCATTTGAAATTGCAATACTTTGTATTAAAACGGATCAGGCTATCTAAAACCTAAAGCTGAAACCGTCACTAAAATCAAGCCATAGCAGATTCTCCCAATTTGACTGAACAAAACCTACACACTAAATAGAGTTAACCAAGCTGGGACCAAAGGGTGAAACGATTATGGCCCATAAGAGAAACACGGAAGTAAGATATAAATGACATACCAGGTTCAAGTTGTCGCTAAAACAAGCTCCTAGCAGAGAAATCAGAGATCAGTGTTCGAATGCTATGAGGGAGAGGAGATGTGCGGCTAGAGGACACCATAGAGGAGCCGAAATCAAGATTACGGGAGATTGGTTCCCGGTGGAAGAAAAGAGTCGGCTATCTAGAGATTAAGGGTTTCGATATAAATCTCCTTGGGTTTAGTTTAAAAGAGACTTATTTGGGCTAAGATTGATTTGGGCTCCTAATGTTCTAAAAAAAATCCAACAGTGAAAGTATTCCGTATTTTAAAATAAACTGATTAAGCTTTAAAACATTACTTATTTCTTCACTTAAAATTATTAGAGCTTACCGGTCAACGTTACCTACCAGAACAACACGTGATCAAACAACAAATCACATTAGTCATAGAAGAAACTTATTTCACTACCTAAATAAATATTAATATTGATCAATATAACTAGCTCATAAAATCGGGGTGTTACAACCCCTCCTACCTTATAAAAGTTTCGTCCTCGAAACTTAGAACAAGTCAGGATAACGACGTCTCATGTCATCCTCAACTTCCCAAGTAGCTTCTTCAACTTTGTGATTTCGCCACAACACTTTTACTAGAGCTATCTCTTTATTCCGAAGACGTCTAACCTCACGATCAAGAATTTGTACTGGCTTCTCCTCGTAAGACAAATCTTTTTGCACTTCTACTGTTGGGGGTATCAAAACATTGTCCGGATCAGCAAAGTATTTTCTTAGCATCGAAACATGGAAGACATTATGAATACCAGAAAACTCTTCAGGTAGCGCGAGCTCATAAGCCACCTTCCCAACTCGTCTAGTGATCTCATACGGTCCGGTGAATCTGGGGCTAAGCTTTCCTTTCTTCCCAAATCGCATCACGCCCTTCATCGGGGCTATCTTAATGAAAACAAAGTCCCCCACTTCAAATTCTAGAGGTCTCCTCCGAACATCTGCATAACTTTTCTGTCTACACTGAGCAGATTCTATCCTTTGTCTGATAGTCTTAATAGCTTCTGAGGTCTCATCAATCAGCTCAGTCCTTCCTTGTAACTCCTCTTCTAGAACCTTCTTTTCTCCGGTTTCATACCATGATATGGGAGATCTACACCTTCTCCCATACAACGCCTCATAAGGAGCCATGTCGATGGTTGCTTGATAACTATTATTATAAGCAAATTCCGCCTAGCTAAGGTATTTAGCCCATCCTCCTTGAAAATCAAGAGCGCATGCCCGTAACATATCCTCTAAAATCTGATTTGTCCTCTCCGTCTGGCCATCCGTCTGAGGATGAAAAGCAGTACTAAACTTCAACTTCGTGCCCAATGATTGTTGTACACACTTCCAAAAGTGAGACGTAAATCTGGAATCTCTGTCTGAAATAATACTCTTCGGAACACCATGCAATCTAACAATCTCCTGTATATATATTTTTGCCAACTTCTCCAAAGAAATACTTGCTGAAATTGGGATAAAATGAGCAGATTTAGTCAATCTGTCCACTATAACCCATATAGCGTCATAACCTCCAGTTGTCTTCGGCAAACCCATAATAAAATCCATTGATATCTCATCCCATTTCCACTCGGGAATCTGGATAGGCTGAAGTTCTCCACCTGGTCTTTGATGTTCAGCCTTAACTTGTTGACACGTCAAACATGCCTGAACGAACTTTGCAACATCTTTCTTCATCCCTGACCACCAAAGTTTTCCTTCAAGTCGTGGTACATCTTGGTCGAACCAGGATGCATAGTGAATGGTGTCTCATGAGCCTCCTTCATAATCTGCTTCCTCAACCCCTCGATGTCCGGGATGCACAACCTGTTTTGGAGTAATAATCTCCCATTCTCATCCAAACGAAACTCAGTACATTTTCCCTCCTTGACGTACTCCTTCAACTTAACTAACTCGGGATCAAGTTCTTGCTTCATAGCCATGTCCTCAAATATTGATGGAGTCACTGTCATAGTTGCTAGTCGCCCACCTACAATCTCTAACTCAAAATCTTCAATTTCCTTCCTCAGCCTTGGACCCATTACCATCATGGACATTACTGTTGCAGAAGACTTCCTACTAAGTGCATCTGCTACCTTGTTGGCTTTCCCCGGATGATAAAGGATCTCACAATCATAGTCTTTCACTAGCTCAAGCCACCTTCTTTGCCTCATGTTGAGGTCCTTCTGTGTGAATATGTATTTCAGACTTTTGTGATCAGTGAAGATCTTGCATTGGACTCCATACAAGTAATGTCTCCAAATCTTCAACGCATGTATCACTGCTGCCAACTCCAAGTCATGAGTAGGATAATTCGCTTCATAGTCTTTGAGTTGCCGAGACGCATAAGCAATAACTCTTTCATTCTGCATAAGAACTGCTCCAAGTCCCATCTTCGATGCGTCTGTGTAGATAACAAACCCTTCCTTGCCTTCTGGGAGTGCTAAAACGGGTGCAGATGTCAACTTATCTTTCAGCTCTTGGAAACTCTTCTCACAACGATCAGTCCACTCAAATTTCTTATCCTTACGAGTCAAGGTAGTCAATGGAAGAGCTATAGCAGAGAAGCCTTCCACAAACTTCCTATAATACCCCGCAAGGCCTAAGAAACTTCGAACTTCTTTCGCATTCTTCGGCCTGCTCCAATCTCGGACAGCTGCTACCTTTGAGGGATCTACCGAAACTCCCTGCTTTGAAACTACGTGGCCAAGGAATGCTACATGATCAAGCCAGAACTCACACTTTGAAAACTTAGCATATAGCTTATGTTTTATCAGTGTCTCCAGTACTTCTCTCAAGTGTTTTTCATGCTCCTCCTTGGACTCTGAGTAGATCAAAATATCATCAATGAAAACAATGACAAACTTGTCAAGAAACTCCCTGAACACTCTATTCATCAAATCCATGAATGCCGCTGGAGCATTAGTCAGGCCGAAAGGCATAACCACAAATTCATAGTGTCCATACCGCGACCTGAAAGCTGTTTTTGGGATGTCACCTTCCTTGATTCTTAGCTGATGATACCGTGAACGAAGGTCGATCTTGGAGAAAATCACCGCTCCCTTCAACTGGTCAAACAGGTCATCAATTCTAGGCAGGGGATACCTATTCTTGATAGTCACTTTATTGAGCTCCCTATAATCTATGCACAACCTCATTGTGCCATCCTTCTTTTTCACGAACAATACTGGAGCTCCCCACGGTGAGTAACTGGGCCGAATGAAACCCTTCTCTAGCAACTCCTGCAACTGTTTGTGGAGTTCTTGTAACTCCGCTGGGGCCATTCGATATGGTGCTCTAGATATTGGTGCAGTACCGGGCAGCAGCTCAATCTCGAACTCAATCTCTCTACTCGGTGGTAGTCCAGGAAGATCTTCGGGAAAAACATCACTGTAATCCTCCACAATTGGAACTTCAGATAACTGAATGGGTTCTCCAGTGCTCTTGTCTACAATGTGAGCTAAGAAAGCTTCACATCCACTCCGAATAAGTCTCCTTGCTTGCAATGCAGAAATCATCACTTTCCCTGATCCTTTTGGCTCCCCAAGAAACAAGAAAGGATTAGACCCTGCAGGCGCAAAACTAACAATTCTTTTTCGACATATAATTGAAGCACTATACTTCTGCAGAAAATCCATGCCGAGAATCACGTCATAATCTCTCATATCAAGCACGATCAGATCCACAAATAACTCTCTCCCTACAATACTCATTGGCACTGCTCGTAACCAATGAGTCGACAACATGATCTCTCCTGACGGAAGTGCTGTGGTGAACTTACAATCTAACTTATCTTGATGTGCTGCTAACGATCTAGCAAACTCAAGAGATACAAAGGAATGTGTGGCTCCAGTGTCAAATAGCACATTAGCGTATCTATTAAGAACAAGTATCTGACCTGTGACAACACCGGGATTTATCGATGCCTCCTCTTTCGAGATTGTGAACACTCTAGCAACCGGAGCCTCTGGTGGTGCCTCAAGACGCCCTTGCTGGATGGATGGTCCTTCTAGATAAGCCTGCATATTATGGACAGCCGCTGAAGGTGTTGGATTTCTTGGTGTGTGAGTGATCTGGTAGTTTTGTTGATTCTTTCTTGGACAATCTCTCGACATATGGCCCTCAAGGCCGCAAGTGTAGCAAGCTCTAGAACCCAATCTGCATTGGCCTGGATGATTACGGCCACAATTTGCACACTGTGGGAATTTCATCTGTTTATTTTGGTGTCCCTGATGGTGACCAGCTCCTTTTCCATCATTGCCCATGAAGTTTCTCTTCTTGTTACTCTTCGAATTGTTCATGTGTCGTTGTGACTGATTCTGTGACTGCGAAGGCACAGGCTGCGGCTGAGCGGGTACCGGACCGCTAGAGATGTAGTACTCCTTTTGAGTTGCTATAAAAACACAGTCAGCTAGTGTAGCTGGAGTCTGATTGCCATTCTCCAAGTGAACTGCTATATCCTTCCTAAGAGCTGTCAGGAACATCCTCACCTTATCTCTTTCCGTCGGGGCAGCTGTAGGACAAATACGTAGCAGTCTCTGAAATTTTGCCGCCAAGGTTGTAACATCCATGGTTCCCTGGCGTAGACTCTGAAGCTCATCCCGGTACCTACGTGTGACGCTAGCGTTGAAATACTGGTTGGTGAACTCCTCTTTGAACTGCTCCCATGTCATCTGCGTGATGTTGTACCTTGTTTCCACAGTCTCCCACCATATTCGAGCATCCATGGTGAGGCTGTAAGATGCACATCGAACCTTCTCATTATCTGCTAGTTCCAACCCATTAGCAATGCCTTCCACGGTCTTCAGCCATCCCTGAGCAGCTAGAGGGTCTGGACCCCCCTCGAAATCCGCGGGCTTGATCTTCCTCCATGTGATCATCAAAGGTTCTTGTCTCGGTGCTCCGTGCCCCCTAGCATGATTATTTCCAGCATTTCCCCCTTCACCACCGCCCCTTTGATTGTTCGCGGTCAAACGGTCGATGGTTTGTTGCTGCTCCTGCAACTGTCTCTGAAGTTGCGCTACTAATCCTGCCAAATCCTGCTCGTGATTGTTTCCTTGCTCATTGTTGCTACCAACTGGACGACCACGGGTTCTCCTCATTTTCTTAAGGTACCTAAATATAAACTTTTATTTATGTGCCAAACACAATACAAAAGGCAAAACATTCTCACTCCTGTTCTCTATCTAATAAAACTCTTCTTGCTCAAGCACAGAAATTTAAAACTAACTTTAAATACTTACTTGGAAGATGATGAGCACGTGTACGATGACAAATGAAGTTACGGGACAACCTGGGCTCTGATACCAAATTTGTAACGCCCCTCTCAGGGTTAAAAGAAACGTTACATAAACTTACTACTTTAAAAAAAACTGCAATATAACGGCCGTTTGTTTAGGAAATAACCCTGATAAAATATCAAATATAACATAAATATAGCTCCAAATAAAAACTCAATAAAATCTAGTTATCACCATCAACTGTGATAACCACCTGGATCCAGGAATTTACTAAAACTCCAAAACCTTAATTAAAATAAAGTAATAATAATCACTTTATTATAACATCTGAAATACTCAAATAAAATAATAACTAGTAGAAGCCACCAAGGTCGTTCCCGTTAACTCATTTCGGCACGCGTTCCACTCCCTCATCATCTTCCTAGGCCTTGGCCTTACCTTTAGTATCTGTACATGCGAAGAAAGAAAACTGATAAGCTTTACGCTTAGTAAGTCACTATGGATCCACAAAAATATTTGAGAAGTCTATGCTAATTTATCAATAGATAAATTTAGGCTATAAGCATGCACTAACAAATAACTAACAAGTAGCTTCTCAAATAAATTCTGAGAGAGATCCCAAAAGAAATATTTTCTAAAATAATTTCTCCAAACTGCTAGAGAGATCTCAAAATTTCTTTCTCAAAACATCTCTGTAAAACTTTCTGAAAGAGATCTCAAAATAACTTTCTGTAAAACTCTTTGTGGCTAATTTTAACTGTGGGCCCGTGATATGTACTCAAAGGTGCCAATCCGACAGCTCAGGGGAGCAACCCACTAAACATATCGGACTCTCTGAAACTGATAAACTGATAATCTGAGGGAACTTGTTCCCGAGTACATATCACCTGATCTTTCACTTTAAATATTAGTTCTTTTTATAGTGACGTTTGGGTTAAAAACATCATTAAAATCTTGAAATAAAGTACTGACACAATCTTGACTATGCCAGATAATAAACATAACTTAATACAACAATTACAATAACTCATCAAATAATTCACCAAGCTCACATAATAGCAAATAGTCTAAAATCATCTACTAAAAATCAACCAGACTTCTTTCTTTCATTTGGTTGAACAAACATGTACAGGTGGTAGTGAACTTACCTGTTAACAGCTGAACCCAAAATACTCAGATAAGTTTGACACCTTGATAACGTATTCCAGTAAGCTCTTCTCCTAAATCTTTATTTGAATGTATGAAATGAAAATTAGAAAATTTTCCCCTTAACCAAAACCAAAGGTCGTAGGTATAATAATATGAAGTCCACTAGCTGGAACCATACGCAGGGCAACATTGAGAATTCTTCCGTGGGGTTCTGCTCTAAAGTTGTGAAGCCAAAACTTTAGGTAAAAGAATTTTATTACTCATGAGATTAAAATTTTCAAACAGAAATGCTCCACTGGAATATAACCATTTGAGAGGTTATTTACTTGCTCTCTCTCTCAATGCGGAAAACTGGCTAAAACTAAGGTGAATTGGGTAATCAATAATATTATAAGCAAAACCCATTATTATGGTTTAAACCAAAGCTCAATAATTAAACATCGAGTTTCTGCTGAAATGTAGCGATCAGAACAACAACTAGATTTCAAATCAACACACTTCCTTTAAAAGAAAATTAAAATCTGAAATATGGTTGGTAGATTAAAAAATAACTATGATAGGAATTCAATACGAGTGTTCTATCCAATTACCAAGGTCAAATTTTGAATTCTACCAATTTGAAACTAAAGACGCAGCAGTTTACTCCAAAGGAACTAATACACTTCGTCTAGTTCAGATCCTAAAACTGAATGTCATTTGAAATTGCAATACTTTGTATTAAAACGGATCAGGCTATCTAAAACCTAAAGCTGAAACCGTCACTAAAATCAAGCCATAGCAGATTCTCCCAATTTGACTGAACAAAACCTACACACTAAATAGAGTTAACCAAGCTGGGACCAAAGGGTGAAACGATTATGACCCATAAGAGAAACACGGAAGTAAGATATAAACGACATACCAGGTTCAAGTTGTCGCTAAAACAAGCTCCTAGCAGAGAAATCAGAGATCAGTGTTCGAATGCTATGAGGGAGAGGAGATGTGCGGCTAGAGGACACCATAGAGGAGCCGAAATCAAGATTACGGGAGATTGGTTCCCGGTGGAAGAAAAGAGTCGGCTATCTAGAGATTAAGGGTTTCGATATAAATCTCCTTGGGTTTAGTTTAAAAGAGACTTATTTGGGCTAAGATTGATTTGGGCTCCTAATGTTCTAAAAAAAATCCAACAGTGAAAGTACTCCGTATTTTAAAATAAACTGATTAAGCTTTAAAACATTACTTATTTCTTCACTTAAAATTATTAGAGCTTACCGGTCAACGTTACCTGCCAGAACAACACGTGATCAAACAACAAATCACATTAGTCATAGAAGAAACTTATTTCACTACCTAAATAAATATTAATATTGATCAATATAACTAGCTCATAAAATCGGGGTGTTACATCTTGTTCTTATGCCCAGAATGATACTTCTTCATCATTCTTTTGTTCTCGAAAACCTAAAAGGACCTGGGTGATTGACTCAGGAGCCAAAGACCATATGACCTCTATTTTAAAAAAAAAATCTTGTCATATAAACCCTGTGCAGGGGGGAAAAGGTCAAAGTTGCAGAAGGCTCCTTATCAGCCATTGCAGGGATGGGAAATGTTAAAATTTCTTCATCTACTAATCTCTCCAAAGTCCTACATGTCCCTAATCTATCATGCAATCTTGCCTCTATTAGTCAGTTAACTAATGACCTTCAATGTTGTGTTATTTTTTACCCTTCTCATTGCATTTTTCAGGACCTGGCATCGGGGAAGATGATTGGCAGTGCTAGGGAGGAAGATGGACTCTATATCTTTGATGAGAGGACTCAATCAAATATAAGAGGTCAAAAGAATGCTTGTTTGAAAACTAGTGTACAAGGATGGGGTATGAGGACGCCATCCGATGTTGCGGTTTCTCTGCCACCTTGGATGGCCCGGCTCGTGAATGGTATGACTCTCTGCCTGACGGGAGTATCACGAACTTTCGTGAGTTGGCTTAATGCTTTCTCTTGAGGTTCGCGAGCTCCCGCGGCGTCAAGAAAAACTGCAGCCACATGTTCAACCTAAAACAGGGGAAGAAGGAATCATTGTCCACCTTCTTAGCGAGGTGGAGGGCCGAGTCAATCAAGGTTCAGGGCCTTGATGACAGGACTAGGGTGGCCATGCTCACAAACTGTATCCGGCCTGGCGAGCTTTACAAAGATTTCGTCAGAAGTCCCCCTACCTCGTAGGAGGAGGCGCTCGGTCGTGATGACCGCCAAGCCGAGGCGAAGGACGCCTTGCAGAGGAAGAGGGGTGAGGAAGAAGGCATAAAGGAAGAGAAGAAGAAGGAAGCTGGTTTGAGCAACGAGAAAGCTGACGGCAAGGCCTTCACCAAAAACAACAAGTACAAAGGTAACAAGAGTAAAGGCAAGGGCAAGGCGGACGTCCCGAGCCGATCGCTCCTTCCCGTCAAGCAATTGACTCCACTTGCTCAGCCGCTCGAGGCCGTCCTCGGCTACGCGGATGAGCAAGATCTAGTTGACTTTCCGGAGGAGTGTGATGTGGTGACCGCGAAGCGCAACCACGACCAATATTGGTGGTTCCACCGGAGAGCAAGGCATGATACAGATGATTGCATCATTCTCCGACGGCACATTGAAGAGCTCATCCAGAAAGGCCAATTTCTTGGCAAACAAGGAAGCATCCCACATAAGAGGAGCATGACGTGACAACGATCCGACTAAGCTACCACGTCAAAGGAGAAACAGCCCGCCAAGAAGCAGGAGTTCGGCGCCCTCTCCAAGGAAGACGATGCCGACCTGGGGGTGGCTCCCGGAAGCACCACCAATGTTCATAACGCGAGAGATTATAAAAGTGTAACTAAAATGTTCCATAAAAAACAATGACGCTTCAAAATATTGTTAAGTGACACATCTTAATGTTAATCTTTTCAAAAAAATACTCCGTCTAACAAAATTTACATCATACCCTCAATTAGGATATACATATATAAAAAATATTTTAATTGAACTATTTTCACTCCATAATAATTCACTCCACATTAGATTAGATTTCAAAAATTGTAAAATACGATTGGAACAAATGTTTGTCAAATCAAATCAAACTTAATAAATCAAATCATATTAGATCAGACTTGAGATCTATATAAATCAAGATGGAATTGTAGGATTTCGTGAACTTTGAAATTCTTATACGTGGTATCGGTCCTAAATTCCGATATTTCATAGATATACTCCGTAAGATCGAAGCTGACAACACAAATTCGAAGTTTATTAGTTTTACTAACCCTACTTTGAGATCAAACAAAGATTCTTCCTCATTAATTAAGAAGTAACATTATGGAAACGAATGGCAGGCAATTTCGATGGTTATCCATAAAAGAACAAGAATATAAGCCAGATTGTTTATTTTCTATGTGACGAAATCTGGTCAACAAATTATGAAAGTGCTTCTAGCTAGCTAGTTTTCGAATATGGGAGGCTTATGATTCTCAGACATTTTGTTATGATTTATTAAGTGGACATTTTGTTTATACTTTGTATCGTTGTTCAGGCACAGTTGATTTATATACTTGTGACTCTATTGTTGTTCCATAATTAGGAGCTAGTGGGGTAATATTTGAAAGATATATTACTGTCATATTTTTATTCTCAAAAATAGAACTAATTACTGTCATGTTTTGGCAGGACCAGACTTCAAACATGGTAATTGTGGACATATAAAAATTACTGGGCCAACTATGATAGCTATTGAGCTCTTAAAAGCTACCGGGCTATATTATTGGACCGCTCGTGATGGTTGTTGGGCCTTATAAAATATTAATATGGACCCGTTCGGATAAAATGCAATGATTAAATTAATTTGGGTCATTTAAATATCCAATTAATTTTATTATAAATTAAATCTTTAAAAGAATAAACGGTCCTATTAATTTCTTTATTTTGAGCCCATTATTAAATAGTAGCCCAATGAATAAGAGTCATGATCCAATTGATAAAGAGAGCAATGAATATGGTTAAGAAATTCATCCGTATGCATGAAAAATGGCTACGAACCTTGTTAAAAAAGCTGTCCAGATACAATGAACAAGTGCTGATATTTCTAACTATTAAAATGCGAGCAAATAGAGCCCAAAGCCCATTTTAATCAGGGCCCAAGGAGTATGGACGAATTTCAAAAATAGGACTGACATATTTTTATTCTCAAAATAGAACTAATTACTGTCATGTTTTGGCAGGACCAGACTTCAAACATGGTAGTTGTGGACATATAAAAATTACTGGGTCAACTATGATAGCTATTGAGCTCTTAAAAGCTACCGGGCTATATTATTGGACCGCTCGTGATGGTTGTTGGGCCTTATAAAATATTAATATGGACCCGTTCGGATAAAATGCAATGATTAAATTAATTTGGGTCATTTAAATATCCAATTAATTTTATTATAAATTAAATCTTTAAAAGAATAAACGGTCCTATTAATTTCTTTATTTTGAGCCCATTATTAAATAGTAGCCCAATGAATAAGAGTCATGATCCAATTGATAAAGAGAGCAATGAATATGGTTAAGAAATTCATCCGTATGCATGAAAAATGGCTACGAACCTTGTTAAAAAAGCTGTCCAGATACAATGAACAAGTGCTGATATTTCTAACTATTAAAATGCGAGCAAATAGAGCCCAAAGCCCATTTTAATCAGGGCCCAAGGAGTATGGACGAATTTCAAAAATAGGACTGACATATTTTTATTCTCAAAATAGAACTAATTACTGTCATGTTTTGGCAGGACCAGACTTCAAACATGGTAGTTGTGGACATATAAAAATTACTGGGCCAACTATGATAGCTATTGAGCTCTTAAAAGCTACCGGGCTATATTATTGGACCGCTCGTGATGGTTGTTGGGCCTTATAAAATATTAATATGGACCCGTTCGGATAAAATGCAATGATTAAATTAATTTGGGTCATTTAAATATCCAATTAATTTTATTATAAATTAAATCTTTAAAAGAATAAATGGTCCTATTAATTTCTTTATTTTGAGCCCATTATTAAATAGTAGCCCAATGAATAAGAGTCATGATCCAATTGATAAAGAGAGCAATGAATATGGTTAAGAAATTCATCCGTATGCATGAAAAATGGCTACGAACCTTGTTAAAAAAGCTGTCCAGATACAATGAACAAGTGCTGATATTTCTAGCTATTAAAATGCGAGCAAATAGAGCCCAAAGCCCATTTTAATCAGGGCCCAAGGAGTATGGACGAATTTCCAAACCCTAAAAGCATATTTTCACCCCCTCCACACCTATAAATAGGGGTCTGAGTTGAGAGGAAAGAAAAAGAGAATTTTCAGACGAAGAAACGCTGCAGAAAAGCTCTCAAGAACTCCCGAAAGGCTCTGAACGATTCCGAAGAAGAGAAATAGATCAAACCACGAATTTTATTAAGAATATACAAATAATCCTTCGTGATTTCGTCGATTCTTAATAAAATAAATCCAAAAGTTGAAGAACATTCGAAGATCTCAAGAACGAAGATTTGAAGATCTGAAAAACGTTCGAACGTTTGAAGGATTAAAGATTTAATTTTGAATTAATTTCTTTAATTATATTCATGTCAAATTGCAAGTGAAGAATCAGAAGATTCATATTTAGAGATTGTACCCAATATTCTCACATATTATTATTTGCGATCAATTTTAAGTAAATACTTAAAATTTGTTTCACAAATTTTTGGCACGCCCGGTGGGACATCTCTACCTCTCATCTCTTCACTTTTGAAAACGAACTCATGGCATCAAACAAGCCCGTGTTCACTCTAAATTCTAGAGCATCATCAAGCTCGAATCAAAACATGCAAGGCCCTATCAGTCTATCACTAGGAACCGTTCAAAAATCATGACTACGCAGTCATCTTCGGGAACGAAGCTGTTTTCAAAGTATTTTTTTTTCTCTTCCTTTTCTCTCTTTGATATAGTAACTTTAATTTATGTATGTAGTATCAATACTCCCATAGTCCCATATTTAAATTTTTTAAATATAGTGCCCGAATTTCGCTATAGTCATATAAATAAGTCACAAAATTAAAGTTTTTTTTGAATATTTCATAACATGACATATTATATTGGATATGTACTCAAGTTGATCAAATTTTCAATGGATACGGATTTGAAGTAAAATTTGAAGCTATAATAATATCTCAATGAGTTGAAATAATTAGATGTCTAGATGTCGAGTTTTAACTTTCCAAAACAATTAGATGTTTTAAAATGAATTTATATCTCAAGAAATAAAAAATTAAAATCATATCATATACACATATAGGGAGAATCATCCGATAATACTATTTTCTCTCTCATTACCATTCTTAGGTGTTATTTTTTATTTTCTTTCTCTCTTCCTAATCTACACTGATGATATTATTTGTGAGTCACTTTTCACACAATTCCGATCTTGCTCACTTGATTTTATAACTTGACATGTAATTAGTTTTTAATTTATGACTCAGGTATTTTCTAAAAACAACATACATGAGTGATGAAATAGAAAGTCATGTTTAGTACTTGAATTTCATAACTAAAGAAGGGTAATAAAACAGAGAGTAAGAGTATTGAATTGTATTAAAGATGTTTTTACTTGGACTGTAATTTGCTGGTCTGGTCTGGTCTGAACTGGTCTGGTCTAGTCTGGTCTGGTTTCTTTGTATTTTTATAACTATCAAAGTCTGATCTGATCTGGTCTGAACTGGTCTGATCTAGTCTGGTCTGGTTTGTGATGAATTACAATCCAAGTAAAAACATCCTAATAAATTTGAGGGAAATTAATTATTGGGAGAGGCTTCTCCCTTTATCTGTACTATATAGGATTAACTATGACCGTTGTTCAAGAGCGTAGGCTGAGTAGCTAGGGGGTCAACCCTGTCCTCTGTCCACCTCAAATTTAAAAAATGTCTATATTTCTAGTCTAAAAAATTTAGTGTAATTTTTTTTCAAAAATATTCTTCGTACCAGCTCAGTGTAGCCGCGGTACCATGACTCATCCCTGACAACCGATACTAAATTAAACAAAAAATTACCAATAATGCACTAGACAACGTGAACCCGACACAGATTCATCAGTGGTTTTTATATTTTCAAAAGAAAGAGAACAATAAAATTTGTTATACCCGACACACATGTTTACATGTAATTTCATCACATGTTTACAACAACCTTTAACAAACTACTTTGACGCCACTCGAAAATCGAATTTTACAACAACTAACAACGAATGTGACGATGCTTTATTGTTCCGGTTAATCTCAACCAGTGGGAAGAATACGTAACGAAGTAGGGTATGGAGACATAGGCCACACATTTTCGATCACCCAGAACTATGATTCTCTCGTACAATGGAGATCAAAAGATTATATGGGAAATCATATACTCATTTTGACGTGAAAAAACTTTTGACATAAAATAAGAGTATGCTTAGGAATTCAAAACAAAATTTTATGTTACATAAATATGTGTAGATCAAAGCTATAACTTCTTTTCTGGACGGAAGGAGTGAAGTATATATTTAAAATTCCTAAAGTAGGAGGAAGAATTTGTTTGTGGAAAACAATACACTTTTAGAGTTTTGAGGACATAAAACAATGTTGGCGCCGTTGCTGGTCTGTTAGCCGACCCTCGCCGCACATCGTCTAGTTCTCTTTGCCACCTCATACAACCAGCACGAAACCCTATGTGTGGGATTTGGTAAGCCCTACTATACTATGAACCGCGTCCCTTAAAGTGAGTACTTTTTTCTCCTGTTTAAGGAATTTAAAACATTAAGTCCTATTGAGTGCCTGATTTGCTATTATTTAAAGCAAAAAGAGGAATGCGTGTTTTTTGCATCTCTTAAGAAACTAGAGTCAAGAATAAGATAAATTTAGTTTTGAAGTATAATAAATATAAGGGAAAACTATCAAATAAGCTCTCGTACTATACCGAAAAAGTCAATTAGGCCCTCGTACTTTACAAACACTCAATTAGATATAACTCACACATAATTGCATGTAACTCGCGCATAAAAGTATGTTACTCGTGTATAACAAGATGTAACTCACACATAATTGCATGTAACTTGCGCATAAAAGTATGTAACTCGTGTATAACAAGATGAAACACATACATAACAAAATGTAATTCACACATAATAACTTGTAACTGGAGTATAAGATGGTGTAACTTCGTATATTATCAAATGTAACTCCAAGCTAGAAGCAAAATAAACAAACTCAATATCTTAAAAACCTATAAAAACATGTAAAGTGATAAAAAATATATTATAGAAAAAGTGTATGCATATAAAAATATACGGAGTATTACAAAAAAATGTATGAATGTAAAAAATTAAAATTACATAGGCAATATTGGTCTCATTTGAAAGATCATGAAAAATAAAAAAATTTGATATAAATTTTATAAAAATCGGATCAAAAATAAAAAAATTATTAACAATTTTAAGAAAAGAAGAAATAAAAAACAACAAAAGGTGCATGGTTTAAGCACCGGTAACTAAGAGTATCTCCAATGCAAAAACGTGAACGATGCATACGTGGCAGGAGAGATAGCCAATTAAAAAATACCAAATATAATATCTCTCTCCTTATTTGAACGGTCTTATATGTTTTTGGTAAGTTTTTCTCTACAATGTCAAACACAATGTCTAGATGTGGACATTGTGGTTGACATTGTTGAGAAAAACTTACCAAAACATACAAAACCGTAGAAAGAAGGAGAGAGGATTGTCATAAATTTAATTTTTTGTGTCTATCTCTCTCATGCCACATGTGCACCGTATACATTGTAGCATTGGAGTAATATTTTTGTCCATCACATTTTAAAGAGTAATATTTAAGGAATTTCTATATTTGGAACCTTGTAATAATTACGTAGTATAAAACTTATAAACAGAGAAAAAATATTCAGCAAAATTCTTGTCTGTCCGTCCCATTTTAAATCTCATTTTTTGAGTTTCCCCAAAATAAACTTCTTGTTTCTATTTTTGAAAGAAACGAGTGATTGTATCATTTTACTTTGTTCTACTCAAACATGAATCATAACTCTTACTTTTCAATCAATATAATAATAATTATGTCAAATCTAAATAAGACACAAAAAATAGAAAGAAAGTAGTTTTAAATAGATACATTTTATTAGTCTATTTGATAACACTGAAATTCACTCGATTTGTATAAATTAATGAAATCATGACTGGATCGGAGTGCCTGAATTGACTGTATTATGGAAATCTTATACTCCCTCTGTCTCAGAAAGGTTGGCCAAATTTCCTTTTTGTATGTCCCAAAAAGATTTATCATTTTCATTTAAAGTAAGGAATATGTGGCTAAACTTAATTCTCTCTCCACTGCACAAATTTCAACCACACAGTTTTTACTACTCCCTCCGTCCCGAAATTATCTTCATTCTTTCCTTTTCGGTCCGTCCCAAATTTATCTCATCTTTCCTTTTTTGATAAAGAATATGTGGTTAACAATCATTCTTACACATTTTTCTCTCCTCTGCACAACTCTCCACCACACAAATCCCACTATCATAATCCCCGTGCCCAGTCAAAACCGAAGTTAATTATGGGACGGGGGAGTATATTAATCCATGTGAAAATCAACTTTGGTCAACCTTTTCGGGACGGAGGGAGTACTTCAAATATATTTTATTAATAAAATAAATAAAAATTTACATGAAAATAGCTTAATGATATTCTACGATAACTTCAGTCAATTAAGTTTCATAAGTAACTTTAACCTTACATATTTTGATTATTACACAATTTATCGTGTGAAATCTAAACTTAGATATTCAATCAAAAAAATTACCGATACACCAAAGATGCCATAACACACTGTTTTGAGTTAGATCTATATTTTCGATTTTTCGGGTTAAATCAAACCCGGTTTCTATAAACCAGACAATCATTTTGATAAACTGTATCTCCAAAACAGATAATGATTGAGTGGAAATTGATCTCCAAATTTTGGTGGGGGCTCTCAGAGCTTTTATGTCCTCCAGGAGTAGTTAGCAAGGAGCCAAGCAGGCATCTGACGCTCTTCACTAAAAGTGCAATTTAATCGATCTAAATCTTAAGATTTGAAAAATTACGCACATGGTCCAAAATCTAGGACATGCCTTGATAGATAATATGAGGCCATAATACAAACCTTTTGAATTAAGGATGTTTTTACTTGGATTGTATTTTGCTGGTCTGGTCTGATCTGATCTGATCTGTTTTAGTCTAGTCTGGTATGGTCTGTTTTGGTCTGGTCTGGTATGGTCTGAAATTTTATTTTTTATATTTTGTGCATAAAGATTTTATTTTTTATGTATATTATAATCCATAAATACTTCGTAAAATGAGGCTTTAATTTTAGGAAACTAATTTAATTATTGATTAACAAAAAAGTCCAAACTCCAAAGCCCCAACTAATCTACTCCTTTATAAGCTTACTAAATACGAAGTATTCGAAGTATTCGTTGCCCATTGCCGTAGAAGACTTGCCGCGGATGAACCGCAACAACTCCAGGAAGAAGTTTCGCCCTTCCTGCCATGTTTCTCGCTCAAGCAGACGACGACGACGACGACGATGATGATGATGATGATGATGATGATGATGATGATAATAGTAGTAGTAATAATAATAACAATAACAGTAATAATAGTAATTATAGTAATAATAGTAATACTACTACTAATAATAATAACAATAATAACAATAATAATAATACTAATAATAATAATAATAATAATAACAATAATAACAATAGTAATGATAATGATAATGATGATGATGATGATGATGATAATAATAATAATAGCGATAGTAATAATTGTAATAATAGTAATACTACTACTAATAATAATAACAATAATAACAATAATAACAATAATGATACTACTACTAATAATAATAATAATAATAATAATAATAATAATAATCATAATAAAAATAAAATGTGGTCTGATCTGGTCTGGTCTGGCCTATTTTAGTCTGGTCTGGTTCGGTCCAGTCTGGTCTGTTTTGGTCTGGTCTGGTCTGGGACAAATTACAGTCCAAGTAAAAACACTTAAATGACGTAAATAGACACTCATCGATGTTAGGAGATTAATTCACTATTAATGGCATGGTCACAATATGAATTATTAATTGATTTGGTATTGGGAAGTATTAAAATTTAGAGCCTCTTTGGTGAGCCTATTTTTTGGCTTATCAGATTTATCAGCCAACTTTTTCACTAAACACGTAACTTTTGATTCGTGCGCTGAATTGTGTAATAATAAGAAAAAGTAAGGTTGAAGTTACTTTTCTGGCTGTATTGGCTGAAGTTACTGTAGAAGATCATTTTAACTATTTTTAATATTTTTTTCCTTTATTTTATCAATAGAATATATTTTATATATAATTTTTTCATAAATCAGCAGAATCAGTCACTTCAGCTAGAACTTAATAAATATCAGCAGAAATAGCTTGTTCAACCGATTTGTTAATTACCAAACAGACTATTAATGAATATCTTCCTAATTTATTTGTAAAAGGGAAAAGGATCAAATAGGTCCTCGAACTAACTTAAAAAATGCAAATCGTCTCTTATATAGGAGGTTCTGTCCGTCTCTCGCTATTTGGGGCGGTTCCCGGTGGAGATTTTTTATGAAGTTTTTTGAGTATCTTCTTCATTAAGTCTAATTTACACATACCAAATTTCAGATAAATATTCAACCGAGAAGACAGTCAAATGATTTTCTGAAATGTACTGCGCTGTTTAAGTGCGCAATTATCTTCACAAATTCATTTGACTGTCTTCCCGATTGAATATTTAGCTGAAATTTGGTATGAGTAAATTAGACTTAATGAAGAAGATGCTCAAAAAAATTCATAAACAAATTCCATCGGAAACCGCCCCAAATGGCGATGGCCAGACAAAGTCTGCTATATAAGGTGTGATTTACACTTTTTAAGTTAGTTGGAGGGCATATCCCATCCTTTTCCCTTTGTAAAATTAAAGGTCACAACACCCTCACCCCCACTCTGTCACATGCTTTTTTCTTGAGGTTGTGTGGTAGGGCTCGTGGGGTTATCCCTGCCATATACCTGTAAGACTAGACATTTATAATAAGGACATCAAAATAGGATACTCTCAATTTTATCACAACTTTTAAATGTCAGTTTACTTATCACCGGCTCCTGAATCCTGACTCCAAATCGATTGTATTTCATGATTCTAGATTTATGAAGTTTTGATCAACAAGTTTAATTGATTGATTTTGGTGATTTATGAAAAAATTGTATTTAAAATATATTTTATTAATAAGATAAGGAAAAGTTTATATGAAATACCATCATAGAAGTAATTCCAACTTTTTTCCTTATAATTGTTGGAAAAATGTGTTAAAATTGCATTAAATGGTCATTTTGGGGCAATTATTTGAGTGGGGTCCACTTCCGATTTGGGTCGGGTTAAAGTGGTTTCGGATTGTCCTTTTTAAGGACTACAATTCGATATATGGTACGCTCAAAACGGATAACGGGTGAATGAGAAATTGATTCTCGAAGTTCGCTCGTTGAAATGGAAAAACTGGGAAAATGGTGAGTTTCTAGTGTTTTTTATCCCACACCGAAAAACTCAAGGGATTTTCACCCCGTTATAAAGGGAAGCCTCTTTTAAGGAGTTAAGATTCCTAAAGGGAAAGGCTCTCTCTTACGCGCAGGGGGGGTGCCGATCAAATCCCGAAACGGAGAAGAAATACCGCGACTCGTGTGCGCAGGCGACCTGCGGACACGACTGTCGTCCGAAAACCTATCATTCAAAGATACGGTCTAATTTTTGTTTCTTCCCGTAACGTTTTATTTTTCCCAGTACCAGAGTTGCTCGAACTCTGATGGTTTCGCACCAGAGACGCTCCAACTCTAGTGGAGGTATTCTGGTGGCATCAGAGTTGCTCCAATTCTGGTAGCATCAGAGTTGCTCCAACTCTGATGGGGGTATTCTGATCGCGCACCAGAACTGCTCCAAGCCGTTACAGCCATCAAATGCCCAACGTTCTTGTCTTTTAATGCAGCGTTAAATGGACAGTTTATGGATGATTCAATGCCCAACGGACTGGTCATTGATGTCCAACGTTCAAGTCCATTAACACCCCATTTAACACACAACAAATCCTCCTATAAAAGGTTGGCAGGTGCTTTGCAACAAACACACGGTTTGACACAACGCACAATACTTTCCTCACGAATTTCTTGAGCTAAAAACACCTCCAGCTACTCTGCAAAATTCCTTCTGTGTTCATACTTGGTTCTCGTTCGCTGGAACTCTTGTTTGTGTGCTCAAACATTAGTTCGTAGTCATCGTATCCTGGGAAATGATTGTTGCAACGCTCCTAGCACCGTGGGAGGCAACAAATACGTTTTAAGGAAATCGTGCGTAGCACGAGCTTTGACTAATTCTGCTTCATCTCCTTTCTTGTTTTTCTCTAGTCATTTTATTTAATTAATTTATTTTAATTAATTATCTTTATTTTCCGAAACACACCCAACAATAATTACACAATTTAGCGCGCGAAATCAAAAGTTACGTGTTTCATAAAAAGTTGGCCGATAAATCAAAAAACGGAATCACCAAACGGGCTCCACATGTGATTAATCTTATAAGATTCCACACATAGTTTTAGGATTGAAATTTTCTGGTCTATTTTGATCTAAACTAGTTTGATTTGAGTTGATATGGACTAACTCTAGTCTTGATTTAATTTTTCCAATTTGGTCTGCACTTATACATTCTGATATGTACTAATCAGAATGATATCTACCAAAATGTGATAAGGAGTATTATGTAGTTTTACCAATATATAATTCGGGTTGATTGGTTAAGTTTGATTTGTCATTAGATTGAAGTCCTTCCAATGTGATGAGAAAAAATGAAAAATTAAAAATTTCAATTTTCTTTACTCCAGGGGTCTGGGGGAGGGGGGTTGGGGGCCTGAAGTAATCAGAGCTGAAACTCACTCCATTGAGTTTCAAACCCTTATGTGTCTAAGGGGTTTCGAACTCGAGACCTCTCATTAGACACGATAATCTCACAACCAGCTAAGATGAAATGCTTGGTTAAACTAAAAATTTCATTGATAGGGTTATATCCTCATGAATATATATCAAATCTTTATCTTGTACGGTGAAAATAATCGTGAGGTAATTGTAACTTCAATTCAAAAGATCCTTGAGAGCGAGGCAGTCATAGTCTCATAGGCAACCATATTTCATAAAAAAAAGGATGACACCCCATCCCCGAGGAGCCCCCAATCCCGATCGGACGGTACGTTGGGAGGTTGTAAGTTGGATTATAATCTCAATCTGATAGATAGAGAGTGGGACTCTGTCCCCGGTACTTGCAGAGGCCCTATGCATTTTTTAGCATAGTAACATCTCATCACAGTTGTCAGGATTCGAACCCGGGACTTAATCCTTGTGGCATTCCCTCGCTACCAGTTGAGCTACGCCCACCGGTAGGCAACCATATTTCATATACGGAGTATTCCGTAGTAAACACGATATCTTGAGTGATTAAGGTTCAACATCATATCCATTTTTTGTACATAATGTTTGTGCTAATTGCCTAATTAGTTATTTTCAAGTTCTACTAGATATTCCCCTCGATCCCAAAACAACTTCATATTTTTCTTTTTGAGTAGGTTCACAATAAACTCCACGTTTCTATTTTTGACTACTTTATTACCTACTTTACATCCATTTTCTCCCTCCCACTACACTTTATCTACTTTTTGGGGGCACAATGGAAAAATCACAACAAAAAATTCCACTTTCTTAAAGACCGTGAAGTCAAACAATGAACTTCTTTTAGGACCGGAGAGAGTATTACTATAAATAGTACTTCATATGTTACTAATACAAGTTTGGAATATAGGCTATGTTTAACACATCTAGTTAGTTGAAAAAAATAATTTTATAAGTTTTTTAGTAATTATTATCTTTTAGCGATCGAAAAAATCTTGCAAAAGGAAAGTTGCAGCTGTTTGATAAAAAGATGTTGATTGATTTAATTGTGTTTGGGATAGCAAACTGTTGTGACTAATTTATGCTAAAAGTTACACACTTGACTATTGTATTTCCATTTTGTAATTCTTATTTTTATAATTTGGGTGTCAAGATTTACACACCCATGATCCTAGACAGATTAATTCTTATTTGATCACAGTCAGCTTCGCTGATAACTGGCTCTAAAGGACTAATCCGGCATTACTTACATCACATGATCCTTCCAACACGAATATGCGACCTTCATAAGTAATCATGAGGAGCAAAACCTACATCATTTCGCCTAAGTATTGAACATAAGACCCCTCATTAAAAAGACTCTTGGGAATGAATAATCACTCATCCAGCTACTCCCACTTTCTTTGCATTTTGAAATTCAATTCGATTCTTGTCACAAGACGTACACAGAATGAGTATTTAGGCACAACATTAATTGAATGGAAGTTCTGCAACTTATTATTACTAGTATGACTTATCAACATGACGCAGCACAATTTACTTCAACTTATTATGACTTATCAACATCACGCAGCACAATTTCTTATTAAGGCTCTTTTGTAAAGGAAGACCGGTTGTTAACCACTTATTACTAGACGATGAATCCGTGCGTTGCACGGGAATACTCAATATACATTAATGAGATGAAAGGAGATTGATTATTTTGTTACAAACTTATTCCATTCTTGAAGTATTATTAAATCGATCAATGATCATGTTATGAAGATAAACAGAGCACCACAATTGCTTTAGGAGGGAAAATTGCAAAATCAATTGACCACTCAATTGCTTTATATAATATAAAGATTAATTGTGTGTCTGGGTGGACCAAACAACTCAATTGCAAAATTGCAAAATCAATTGAGCACCGCAATTGCTTTAGGAGGGAAAATTGCAAAATCAATTGGTCAACCAATTGTTTTATATAATGTAAAGATATAATGTAGAGATACATGACCGTATGAATAAAAAATAACTTTTAATTTAATTAATTGTATGTCTGGATGGACCAAACAACTCAATTGCAAAATTACAAAATCAATTGAGCACCGCAATTGGTTTATGAGGGAAAATTACAAAATCAATTCACCAACCAATTGCTTTATATAATATAAAGATTAATTGTGTGTCTGGATAGACCAAACAACTCAATTGCAAAATCAATTGAACATCACAATTGCTTAGGAGGAAAAGTTGCAAAATCAATTGATCACCCAATTGCTTTATATAATATAAAAATATAATATAAAGATGACCGTATGAATAAAAAATGTCTTTTAATTGAATTAATTGTGTGCCTGGATGGACCAAACAACTCAATTGCAAAATTGCAAAATCAACTGAGCACCGCAATTGCTTTAGGAGGGAAAATTGCAAAATTAATTGGCCACCCAATTGCTTTATATAATACAAAGATTAATTATGTGGCTGGATGAACCAAATAACTCAATTACAAAATTGCAAAATCAATTGAGCATCTCAATTGCTTTAGGAGGGAAAATTGCAAAAACAATTAGTCACCCAATTGCTTTATATAATATAAAGATTACTTTAGTTTTTTGTAATTATTGGAAATTTTATGAGGTAGCTCTTTATGAAATGTGCCTCTTAAAATAACTCTCACGTCATGTTTTTGTATGAAGTTTAGGTACGAGAATTTCTCAAAATTACTCTAATTTGGCAAATAGTATATATGTTGCCACGTAATAGTTAATCAACGAATTTATTCTATAACCAAAGCTCTCTCTATAGCATAATAAACTCATGTTTTGACTTTATATCATGATTAAGAAAATGAAAATTGTGTGACCTAAAGTTGTGCAGCGAGAATAGAAAGTGGAAAGAAACATTGTAAATCACAATTTTGTATCAAAAAAAGAGAATTTTATATTAGAAACGTGAGATGGAAATGTTAATATCTACCGCGCCTAGTCATAGCGCGTGTACAAGGATTGAGTCTTATGGTGTACAAGTCAATGTTTAAAAAATTACTACAAAGTATTTGAGAATCAACTTATTGAGAGAGAGTTCAATTTGAGAAGAGAATCATCAATTTTACCATTTCATTACGATATTAGAACCAGATTTGCTATGTTATTTGTGTTTTATTTGGAGTGATATAGTTTGGGAGAACACATTTGACCCTTTTATATACCCTGCTAACATTTGTGGAATGATAAAAAAACGTGAATGAAAATTCAAGGACCTGTGACCACCCGTGGAGGTGGCCCTGTATGTATGTATATACGAGCAGCTAGATCCGCTAACATTGGAGTTGGTTGATCGAATCCTTTTCCTTGTATGATTGCAGCAACCCATTGATCTAAACCCAGTAGTATTGTTCGGAAAGTCCAAAACATGTACGTAGTTACTTTTTCTAGCTAGAGAGAATGAAATTAAAGTAAACGGATAAGGGTCAGATAGGATCTCGAAATTACAAAAAAAATGTCAAATAAGGTCTTATATAAGATGATCTGTCCGGTCGACGTCATTTGGGGCGGTTCCCGATAGAGTTTTTGGATGATTTTTTTTGAGAAACTTATTCATTAAGTCTAGTTTAGTCATACCAAATTTGAACTAAAAATTCAATAAAGAAGGCATTTAAATAAATTCTTGAAGATAACAACGCTTTTAACTGCGCAGTTATTTTCAAGAATTCATTTGAATGCCTTCCCGATTGAATTTTTAGTTCAAATTTGATATGAGTAAACTAGACTTAATAAATAAGATGCTCAAAAAATTGCATCGAAAAATTTAACCGGGAACCACCCCAAATAGCGTCGGACGTACAGAGCATCATATATATGACCTTATTTGACATTTTTTTGTAAGTTCGAGTCCCTATCTGACCCTTATCCCTAAAGTAAACAATTATTTTAGTTATCTTTTCGTATACACTTTTCATCCCATTAAATTCTTTCTGGTTTAACTTAGATCGGAAAAAAATGGAAGTACATAGTTGTGGTTGAGTAAGAAAAAATGTAAATGAATGTTCGTCACACATAACTTTCCAAAAATAGAAATGATAAGATTTTTTTGGGAATCACAAAATGTAAGTGAATTTTTTTATAGGACGAAGGGATTAAGTTTTAATTTATTTTTATTAAAAGAATTAATTTTATTTTTCTATGATTCATCCGTTCAATGAATCCAGCCCATTTGATCAAAATTTTATAAATTTCAACTGATACAACTACTTTTAATACAACTGATACAACTGATTCATCAGCTGATAAATTTCTTGTGTTCCAAGGGTTGAATCCCCAATCCCAAGGTCCCCCACATCCCGACTCAAAAGGATTATTGGGAGAATGTAAGTCACGTTGACTCAGTCGGCCTAATGATGGTAGATCTTATATCCGTGCGCACCAGAGATCCAACCCAACACGTAGGATTTATAAACTCCATAAGATTGCTACAGGTTTTGAATCTTGGTAAATGTTCCAAATTTCTCGTCACTGAATTGGTATATAACGTGTAAAATAACTGTATGTTAGGCCAACCTGGCCAGCATTGGATACTTTTGACAGCCCTTTTCCGCTAACCACTAAGCACATGTACAGTTGAGTTGCCTAACATTGTTATTGTGCTTGTTTTTTATTACACCATTATTATTATCTTTATTATCTTTATGAATTATGATGACTATTGATGTCTGATAATGTTCATGATTTAGAGTTTTGGCCCGTATAGTTCCATCACTTCCATCCAGTCCCATATGCCCGGTTGTTGTGTATTTAACTACAATTTGTTTTGCATCACTGAAATATTTAAAACATGACTTATAAATGAATCATACATTGATATAAAATTTAATACATTGCTCAATTATTGAATATTTTTTTTATCATTGCTCAATTATTGAATATTAAATAATCAGTATGTGTGTGTTTTAATATTTGTATGCAAAAAGAGGGGGTGTCTTAGGCAGGCTATTCAATATACATCGGGCATTTTTTAGATGTCTAAGCCAGTGGGGTTTGCGCTCTCAACAATATCACATAAGTAGTAGTAATACTATTCTCGGTCTTTTAATTGTAACATTGATAAATTTTATATTATTCACATGTTCTACTTTAATTACATTTTATTTGTTAATGTATTATAAATTAAATTTTTGAAAAACATTGTTAAATTTTCTCATTTTACTTTTTCAAATCTGATTTTTTTTGTTTTTTTAATAATAAAGAATGAAGTACGGAGTATATTAATGGTTAAACTTTTGTGTTGACAAACGTGAAAATTGAACCGTTATAGCAACTAATGAGAACATAGGGAGTATATAGAGTAGTGTCCATATAGTCCCCGGCTCTCTGAAGGGGGGCTCGTCAGATCAACTCTATATTTGGTTGAAAATGAAGTTTATAGTCCAATTTTTTCGTTCATTAGTATCAACTATTAATTCCAATTTTTCGTTGAAAATAGTCAAGAATATATTTTTCTAAGTTTAAATATGATTTTATGATAAATTAATATTAACCGTTAGATAAGTGGTAAATATAGAAAATGGGATTGTAGCATTTAAATTTAGATCTAATAGTTGATACTAATGAATCGAAGAAATAAAATGAATCATAACATTCATTTCGGTCAAATATAGAGTTTGTCTAACAGAATTTCCGCCAAGCCGACCTGATATGAACGCTACTCATCAGTCATCACATATATGAAAATCGTGTGATGATGAATGTTCTAAAGCTCAGTTTGCCATATAAATAACAACTTTCATGCTTTCACTATATCAAAAGCAAATGGAGATAGATGTTTCTTGGAAAGGCATCTACCTCCTTCTGTTGAGATTAGTAATCCTAATTCTCTAATTATTTCCTAAATTTTACAATTTTAGATAGGATGGCAAAGCAATCAATTTATTTTTTATTATGCTATTGGGTTGGGCTTAGAGCTTTTGTGTTCTCCTTCCTTTCTTGGTCTCGGACTATTTTCTAGGCTGGGCCTCTTGGTAAATTGAAGCACCGGTTTTATACATGGAGGACCCTATGTATATAAACGGCTTTCGTCTCTAGAGCCTTCGGCTGATTATTCATTTTGAGCTATTTTCGTTAAAACCCTAGATAGAGAAAGAGAGGCTGAGAACCTTGAGTTCTAGAGTTGTTCCGCTGCTGGTTTTCTATACGAGAGCCTGAGTTTAGCAAGGACGGTAAAAGAAAGAGGAGATTGCCTGGAAATCTGAGGAATTGGAGGATAGCTTGACACGTGGTTCAGACTAGGGAACACGGTAGTCATCTTCCGAAGCCTGAGGGTTTCGTTCGGTTAACTCTGAACCTTTTCTTTTATTTGTTTCTTGAGTGTTATTTCTGACCTATTGCATGTACTGTATTTTGATTGCTTTGCAACCATCTTGATTGTAAACTGTGTTTATCTAAGCTAGTGGAATATTAGGATCGGGTTTCCCCTGTTGAAACTCCGTAGATTAGGAAGGTTTTCTTCCGAACTGCGTCAACATATCGTGTGTCTTTTACTTTTCTTATTGCCTTGATTGCATGTGTTAAGCTTGAGATCCCGTATGTTTGACCGTTGACTGCATTTAGTCTGCGAACACCTTCATTCCAAAATAAATCCCTCACTTTCTTTTATGGATATTCATAATCAAGTCTCATTGCTCTGTTTAGTAAACAAATTTATACGGAGTATCAATTTATGCTACTACACTTAAATAATAAATTAATAATGACAATATAGTGAAAAATAGCATCAAACCGTGTACTTTACAGTAAAATTTACCTTTAATAATGAGGGTATTTAAGGAAGTCAAGAGGAAATTTATCTCTTAAAGTGTGTGCAATTCAAAACGAGTTTTTTAACGGTAGTATTAATTACGTTTCTTAAGTCTTTTATGGTATTCCTTATTAAAATGAATGAATATGTTATCTAGTGGGTGTATTTGATCGTTTAATGATACGTAGTATTTGGTTAGGTCAACTTTGGTTCAATTTCAATTAATCATTCTTCATATGTTCCTGACTCATTGCTTTGAACTTTGATCGTTTAGTAATATGGAGTACTTGGTTTGATCAACTTTGGTTCAATGTTAATTGTGTTTGTTGGCAATTTTTTAATTGTTAGATGGTGTCAAAGTATTAATACCGCTAAAAATATAAAAATAGAAAATTGATTTTAAATGATCAATCACTCATTATACTCTAAAAGGTTAAATCCCGAACTCCAAGGGCCTCCCACGCCCGACACGACAGAACATGTGGGAGGATTTAAATTACAGTGACTCAATCGATTCTAACGACGATAGATTTTATACTCGTGCGGAAATCACTCATTATATTGTTTTTATGAGAGTAAAGTTGAACTTGTATGTGTACTTCTGAAAACATAAAAGATCTCACAATTAAAAAGTACTCTGTAGCAATTTTGTGATACGAGTAAAAAAAGTAATACTCCGTAGCAATTTTGTTGAACCCCCGTACAAAATCAATTTTCAGATACAAAGTATTAACGTCTATATATTGTCAGGCCAACTCTATGATTGGTTAAAAATAAAGTTTATGTTCCAACTTTTTTAGTCATTTATATCAACTATTAGTTTCAATCATTAAATCAATAAAAAAATAATTAAAATTTTCTAGCTTTGAATATTATTTTGTGATAAATGAATATTCACCACGTCAATTTAGGATGTTTTCTTTTGGATTGTTTTTAGTCCAGACCAGAGCAGACTATATTAGATCAGACCAAATAAGACTTCAATAAACCAGATTAGACCAGACTATATTAAACATGGACAGTTATAAAATACACAGAGACCGGACATGTACCAGACCAAACTAGACTAGTTTAGACCAATAATTAAACAAATAGATCAGACCAAATCACAAATTCAGTCCAAAATAAAACACTCTTAGTGTTAGATGTGAAAAGGTGAGGTTGAACCTAATAATTAAACTTCATTCTCTCTCAAAAATAGAGTTGCCCTAATAAGATTCTAGTGAGACTTGCCAAATATAAACATTGTTTATCAGTTTATGTAAACGTGTGCCTTATAAACCTTATTTATGATGTTTTCAACTTTCAAATCTCTACAGTACACAGTCCTTCCATTTGTTTATATTTGTTCCACTTTACTATTATCTGCCTCACTAGCTCTTTTTCACTATTGCATTACAGTTGCATAAAAATATTACGGGTATCACTTTTCAACATGTATTATATTTCCCACTTTTGCTCTTATGTATTTTGATTCTTAATACACGTTGATTATGTGTATAGTGATAGAGAAACTAAGAACTGGGGGATGTGGTAGTTTATACATTCAAATTTTACATACAATGTTTTGAGAAATTGCCATCTTTCATGTAAAGTAAAAATACATTATTTGATTGGATTATAATTTATTTTAAACTTACATGTAAGGGCATTAAAATGTTTTATAAAAATATGTAAATTATATGGTACAATGCAAAATGCTTAACGAATATGGAGTACTATAATAGCTAATACTCTGTATCTATTAGGAATATGCCTAATATCTATTTATGATTTTTTTGTATTTTGACAACTTTTCTATTATAAATATATCTAACACGGCTTCTATTGAAGTATCCTTTCTCATTATTTGACGATGTTATTACGATTTATACTTAAAGATAAGACCAAATAAAACAACCTCTTTACATACTTATATTTTGTATGCAAAATACTTATTCCTCTAAAAGTAAATTTAGAGAGTAGATCGATATTCAAATAACCCAGGTTGTATAGTTGTATGTTGGGTTGTAAACGAATCGAATCGAACCGAATAGTGAGTAATATTCTTCGTATTCGTATAAATTGACGAATATTTATATTCGTATTCGGATATTATTCGAATCTTACAATAGATTCGTATTCGATTCGTTTATTGTATTTGAGTATATTCATATTCGAATATTCGAATTCCAATTCAAATATTTGAAGTGTAAAAAAATTCACCTATTCAAATCATGACTCGTTTTAGGCATTTTTCGATTTTCACAAATGTCTATTAAATGAATCATTTCAAAAATTCAATTACTTCAAAACTCAATTGCTAAAGAAACACACACAAATAAAGTAAACAAAGTTAATTCAATTACTTAAACCTAGAATACGTATTACCTATTTTGTATTTTAATTTTAAACAATTATATAAATTATAAATATAATAGAATATATATTTATAATTCGTAAATATACAAATCGAATATATTCGTATAACTTACGAATCGAATACATGTATATTCGTATTCATATTCGATATTTATTCGAATAATAACATTGATTCGTATTCGAATTCGTATTCGAATATTTCGAATTCGAATCATCAATTTCGAATTCGAATCGCGAATCGGATCAAAATTATTCGATTCGTTTACAACCCTAGTTGTATAGGCTTAAACTCCATAGGCTTAATATTAGGCTAAAGGGTCAAATAGGCCTTTGAACTAGCTTAAAGTATTCAATTAGCCCTTTATATAGGAGGTTCTGTCCAACCGTCTCCAATAGGGACGGTTCCCGGTAGAAATTTTTGATGAAATTTTTTAAGCATCTTCTTCATTAAGTCTAGTTCACTCATACCAAATTTCAGCTAAACATTCATCCGGGAAGAGAGTCAAATGATTTTTTGAAGATAACTGCGCAGTTAAACAGCGCAGTACATTTGAGAAAATCATTTGACTGTCTTCCCGATTTAATTTTTAGCTGAAGTTTGATATGGGTAAACTAGACTTAATGAAGAAGATGCTCAAAATATTTTATCAAAAAATTCCACCGGGAACCTCCCCAATTGGCGATGGTCGGACTGAACCTCCTATATAAGGGGCTAATTGAATACTTTAAACTAGTTCAGGGGTCTATTTGACCCTTTAACATTAATATTATCCAAAATAGGTGCGGAGTGTATTAAGAATTACAATAAGGTCTTTGGTTCAATTCCCACCAAGGGGAGATGAGGGAGATCTTGCTCCCAATGATTTTTCCTACTTTCACGGAGTTGCTCAGCGGCTGAAAAGGGAGAGGATGATAATGAAGGTAGCGAGTTCGTGTGGTGGGAGGAGGAGCCTGAAAAGTGATGTAAGTCCTAGATTCGTCCTTTGGAGCCAGTACTGACGAGACTGACTGTGATCAGATCCGAATTTAACTGTCTAGGGGATTTGAAAGGTAGTTCATAAACTCCAGAATTATGGGACTTAAGCCCCGACATCTGCATTATCAAAAAAAGAATTACAATAACATTAATTATAAACAATTACTTTTTGTGTGTGGCACTTGAAGACAAACTCTCATATTCATCTTAAGAACTTAAGTCATGCGGGCAGATTGGATGAGAGGACGACGAGTTTTGCGTGGGCCCCCGTAGTGGCGTTGATGTAGAATGATGATGTGAAGCGTTTTTGTTCACTACATTGAAACTAAGTTGTGGGATCGACACTGTTTCCCGTTGTACATTATGGACCGTCCAATGTGCCCTTGTCATAGAGAAAGGCGGTATCTTTCCTTTTCCAACATACTGTATCTTATACGACTACCATGTTGTACCTTATACGGAGTAAATAACTTTTTAGGATAATTTCTTTTTAATATGATTCTAATTTCTATACTAAAAATGCGTATGGCCTCTGCAAATATCAGGATTAGAGTCTTACTCTCTGTTTGTCAGCTTGTGATTAAAGTCAAATTTACATCCTCTCATCTAATTGCCCGGTCGATATTGGGAGGTCTTCAGGGATGTGTGTCATCCTTTTTATGATTCTAATTTCATTGGACTAATCCTAGGTTATCAATAACTCACCCTAAACTTTGGGCGAAGTTAGTATGAGCAGCTCGAGTAATCGGGTATGTTTTCAACAATCATCTGTACGACTATACACCGTTGCGAACAAGAAACCATTTTAAGTGATTGACTCTATGTGTACTCAGGTTCCAAACGCAGTTCCTGAAGAACCGCCACGCACCGATCGTTCGGACACCGTCACTCCGTCGGACTCCCAGTAAACCTTGACTCTCACACTCTCGGTTGCACGGGCATTTAAGCTAGTCTTTAGTTAGAGGTTCATCATTGAAAAATGTTTTCATATTCACTTGCTTGATCACTTGAATCCGAAATTCTCACATGGAAAAACTTTTATGTGTGGATGTGATCCACTTAGATCACTTCGACTTGTTATGTCTGTTTTTATAATGGGGAGATACACATTCATACATATATGGAGTGTAGTTTATAGAGTCATACTTTGTATTACGTATAATACTCGGTAGTGGATATGTTAGAATGACGCTACAAATTGCAATATTAAGACATGAGTTACTTCTTCTATCAGGTTAACCTTTTAGGATGAAATATCGAATCTTAACAGGATAGCTTAATTGCAAAACCTCACTAGTCGCATAAATGAGTATAAATTGAGATGTTTCATCAAAATATGTGTGATACACAATCGGGAAGACGTCAAATTTTTATGAATCGTGCTAACTGCTGCGCACTAGAGAAATAGCACCAATTTTATAGTATTTACGTTATGTGTCTTCAAAACTATTTTCTTTTAATAAACCCAAGGAATCAAATATATTTAATTAACAATATACACATATTCACAGAGACATACAGAATAAAAGTTTCCGAGTATTGGATGAAATTATAAATATTCTCAGTAAAATTAGCAACAGTAGAATAAAAGAATGAAATTCCGAAATTTAAACACCTCGTACAAAAGTTGAGCTGAAAAGCAAACTTTTGTACTCCGTAGCTTTTTACAAATTTGTGTTTTAGCTTACGAGTACTATCCAGTAGGCCATTTACTAAACACAACAATTAGGCCTTGTTTGGTTCAAAGAAGCTGAGGGAAGGGGAGAGTCAAGAAGGGAAGGAAAGGGAAGGGGAAAGAAGGATTTTGATAAAATTTTATGTTTGGTTGGAGGAAATAGAAAGAAAGGTTTAATGAAAATATTTTCGCAATTTACTTTTATTTGATAGCTTACATAAAAAAATAGATACATGTCTAACTATTATGAATATTACTCCTATGGTCATGAGTCATAATTTTATTTTATTTGATTTTTTACTTTTTAATTTTTTAATTTTTCATTTTTGAGTTTGGAATTTTTTATTTTTTATTTTTATTTTTTAAATTTTTTTATTTATAATTTTTAAACTTTTTAATTTTAAAATTTTTAATTTTTAATCTTTAAATTTTTAAATTTTTAAATTTTTAATTTTTCAAAACTTTTTGTTTTTTACCTTTTTATATTATAACGTTTTGTTCATTCACGTAGAAGATGGATAGTTTGTGGTTATCAACATGTTTCCTCTGAAATACCCCGATTTGGGGGGTTTAGAATGGGAGGAAGTGGAGGATTTTGAAAGTCTTCCACTTTCCTCCTCTTCCCCCCTATTTCCTTCAACCAAACACACACAAATCCCCTACTTTCCTCCCCTCCCCTCCGAAACCCTCCAACCAAACAGGGCCTTAAGATTTTGACATGGTAAAAAAGGTAGAAAAATGCGTAGTTAATTATGCCCGATATGTTGATCGTGTTTAGAACACATATAGCCCGTTTGGTAACAATAGTAGTGGTTAAATATGCCCGATATGATGATCCAGTTTAGAACACTTATAGCCCATTTGATAACACTTATATTGGCTGAATCAGTTGATTCTGCTGAAATTTATAACCCGTTTGGTAACACTGATATTGGCTGAATCGATTGATTCTGCTGAGATTTATAACTCGTTTGGTAACAATGATACGTAACCCTACTCTTAAATTCAAATCGGCGCAACATCTTGAGTGAGGCAGAGGCGCTACAATCATCTCAGCGGAAGGCAAGAACCGGCCCGGACAGCCGCAGGTTGCGACGGACACACCGGCGTACAACAGATTCGGTCTCTATTTGTCCTTCCTAGCATCATTCTTCGCTAGCTCCATACTTCTCTTATGTTCGGCCGCCGGCAGTAGATCTCAATCGGAGTCGGCGATTACGACAACTTGAGTCAATTTAATCAGAAAATTAGTTTCAACCTTATTTATCTTGATTGTCACACAACTCAACGCGCGAAATTAGAAGTTATATGTTTGGTGAAAAAGTCAACTGATAAAGCTGATAAACTAAAAAACACTCACCAAATGGGATTGTTGTTTTATAAATTTGTGTATATTTATAACCAACCTTGGAAGTTTGAACCATTTTTCGTCTTAAACTCCAAATTCATCTGTTCGTCATATTATATGAGCCTACGGGCTACGAGTATATGAGCAACAAAAAATCTATTTGTACCCACTTTTGTACCCATCCCTCTATTTTGCTTGTGCACACAGGCAATTCGTTAAGAATGCATCATTTTGTTTGTGTTTGTCTGTGTACACAGACAAAATAAGGGGTGGGTACAAATGTGTGTACAAAAGTGAGTACTTATTTTGCAACTTCCCATTTCATACCCATAGTAAAGATTACTCTTATTGCATACTTAAGAGGTGATTTTTGTTACACTACACACATGTATATGGTATATCTTCATTTTCTTTGAGCTTTTTGCCCTTTTGGGAGAGCATGATGGGTCTACATCCGATTGTACAATAGACACTATTTAGTCGGATATTTTTGTAATTAATTGCAATTTGGATGACAATAGAGCTAGATGGTGTATTCTCTGTGTTTATTCTTTTCCTCGTGTGTTGAGATTCCGCTTCCCATAGGTCATTTCTTCTCTTTTTACTCTTATATACTTATATCACCATATTAATTTGCTCTAGAATTAACACCTACAAATTTCAAAATAAATCAAATGAGATGAAAATTTGATTTAAAACAACTCAATCTCTTTCACTAATAACATTGCAATTTGTTCAAATTAGCTTATAATTATTGAATAATGTCCGCCAAATGTTTGAAAAATACCAAAGTCAATGTTCATTATTTTCTTAATGAAATATTTTATTATTGTACTTGTATACGATGTTAATATATGTTTACTTTGTTTTGCTTAATAGTTTTGTTTAGAATGTATGCTGAGTTTTCTTCTTCTAATTATGTACTTTTGACAAATTTTAGATGTTTTTTTTTGTTATTTTTTAGCTGGAAGTGTAAAAATTTTGTAAAGTTGTCGACATATGAGTTTCCAACAATGTTTCCTATAATAAATAGGGAAAATGAAAACTAATAATCCAACCTTTTAGTGGTCTTCTTACAATAGTCTCACCTTTTCATTATTCATGAATAATCCAACATTTGCACCCCATCTTCATTCACTGGTCCCTGGCCGATTTATGACATGTTATTCCAAGTTATTTTCTTATCTTTGTAAAACATTATACCATAATTCCCACCTTATGATCACATAATGTCTTGCAAAGATAGGAAAATAACTTGGAATAACAGGTCATAAATCGGTCAGGGACCAGTGAATGAAGATGGGGTGCAAATGTTGGATTATTCATGAATAATGAAAATGTGGGACTATTGTAAGAAGACCGCTAAAAGGTTGGATTATTAGTTTCCATTTTCCCTAATAAATAAGTAAACATAACTAATATTATTAATTGGAATTAGAATGTTTTTTATTACATGTGAATATTAAATTGAGCATATGTTATGCTAAAATGAATATAACGTTTACAAGAAATGAGCATTGGTATTATATTATAAATTTTGCATAAAATTTTTTAGATGAATATTATAGTGATAATATGTTTAAATGTATACGTTAATTACTTAATTTATAGAAATATATGTCTTGTATGTTTGATATAGAAATCACTTTTATCTCATATTCAAATGTGCATATATATAGTCTACAAGAAATTAGCACTATTATGTGAAGACTAGTAAATGAGTTTTATGTTATGCTAAAATGAGTATATTGTTAAAATTAAATGTGCACGAGTGAAACATTATAAAACGAGCACAATGAATTGTAAATTATTATTTCTAAGAAAATTATAATATTTCTCATTGCTAAATCTTTATTCATAATTTAGTAAACAAATTTATAGAAATGAGTTTCATGTGTTATATATACTTAAACGAGTATAAAGTTTAAAACAAATGAGCTTTAGTATCGCGCTATAAATGATCATAAAAATAATTCAAATGAATATACAATAATTGTGAATATGTTTGTCAAGAGAAATGCGTATTATGTAACGTTATAAAATGAAAACAAAAGTGATATGATTATAGATTGCTTTTATTAATATTTGTCATGCTCTTTTGTGATTAAAAAATTAATATTTGTCATGTATTACAATTACTACTAAGAATTGAGTAATAAACCTAATTGTATAGAGATTGTTTGCGAAAAATATATATTACTCTTATGAATTACCTAAATGAAATTTCTGTAATACTCACATGAGTATAACATTTATAACCAATGAACATTGATATATGGTTTTAGCATAACTATTGAAATGAATATTTGATATCCTAATATAAGTATAATGTTTATAATAAATGTGCATCGATGTACTTTACCAAATTAACAGAATATATAAAGTTTGTAAGTCTATGATATGGAATTATAAAGTATTTTCTATTAACTTGCTCCGTGTTTCATAGATAAATTTATTAAATTAATCTAATTATATTAGTAGAAGTAACTTTTATAAATTAATAAGGAATATATAAATTTATTGATTTGTAATAATAGAGTAGTTTCTTTTGTAAGCGTTGGGTGGCTTACATCCCATTTACACACCCAGGTTTATCTTTGTACAAACAATGTTTTTTTCATTTTTTAAGTGAATGGTGTATGTCACGAACATTTGTTTGCACACAACACAAAATCAGTGATATAGTATACGAACTACATGATGGTTCGACGGCTTACAAACACAAATGAACAAGGAAATACTATTTTATGTGTCACAAACAAAAACCTAAAAACAACATTGTTATGCACAAATAACACCGAGCGCATAAGTGTCCTAGCGTGTACACGAAAAACAGTTGTTCTTTAAGGATGTTTTTATTTGGACTATTTTACGTGTTTGACCGAACCAGATGAGACTTGGGCTATGTTTGACACAACGAGTTGAAGCTGGAGGTTAATGTCTGAAATATGAGTTATTGTCTGAATCAAAGACTATTGTCTGGAACTGAACTTTGAAGTGCTAAATCTCAACCGCTAATTGAATTGAGTAGACTTGTTTGGCAAAAAAGCTGAAAAAGTGGAGGAATAATGTGAAATTACATTATAGGACACAAGATTTATTAATAGAATAAAATATATTTATTATAAAGATTTTTATATTTAGGCCTTTGTTAAAACTCTAGTACTTATATTTATATATGTATGAAATATATTTATTATAAGGATTTTAATCAATTTCTTTTCTAGGCGTATAGTATGAGGCCTTACACAAACAACACAACACTCCGACGGAAGAAATCGAACACTAATCTACTGTTCAAGTCAATATAAAAACACAGAAGCCTTACTATACTAGTGCGGAAGAAATATCAGAAATTAGAAGGATGATGTGTATCCCCAAGCAATACATACACAAACAATTTATAAACCAAAAGCAATTGAATACATACCTTAAACAAAGAAAGCAGGTGCAGATGAATTCTGTGGAGAAACTTATTAACGAAGAAAGTGATGAGCAGACAGAGTAAAGAAAGGTGAGAGTCCGGAGGATAATTTGGGAATCGAAGAAAATTTTATGACCGGCTGAATACAAACGCTACGGTGGATAGCGTTGCTATTAAGCTCTATTTTTTCAGGTTCAGCCCATTTAAGTTCATTTACCAAACATGTGTGTTCCTAAATACGGAGTAATTGACTAGAATTTTAATATTTCAAACTATTTTGAGCTTATTTGGCTTGCCAAACATAGCCTTAAAAAATCATAACAGAACACACTAGACTTCTATAATTATAAAATATTGTATATAGAGATAAAACATTAATTATCAAACCATATAAGATAAATTCAAACCAAACGAAACAAGAGCAGAGTTAAATAGATTAAAACAGACCGATAAAAGTTAGAGGATGTAATTTTTTTGGTTTTTTTGGCCCGATCATAATATTCATAACCAAATGTAGATGAAATGAACCTTAAATTTATAAGAAATGCAGATTGGGCCCCAATACATGCATGAAATGTACAATCATCAGTTTACATATATTTATATAGCTTCGCCATTCCCAACTCCGTGTATGATTGTTTATACTAGTACCTTTTTTTTCTTATATCTTTTTTTTTTCTTATTTACATAGATATATATAGGCATTATCTCTTATTCTAATTTTGGTCGCCGGGAAATTAAGATTCCGACCAACTGCTTCCTAGAGCAATCGGCGCATATCCTTACTCTGTATCGGGTGATTCTTTTCCGGGCGGCAGAAGTAGTGATATATGATCAATGGCAAAAGGTCGGAAATTAACGACGAGCCGGAGCGAGAGGTTGCTAGGGAGCTACAGCAGCTATAGCAACGGCCGTGGAACCGTCAACGACGCATCGGAGTTTGTTGAAGACGACGTGTGGGGAACAGTCGATGAAATGGCCAACGGCGACGGCAGTTGCGATGATGGCTCGCCTGGGGAATGGACCCCACGCGCCGCCGTTCCCAACAATAACGGGAGCCGGCGGCAGATCCCACGCGCGGAGCATGACCGCCGCCAGGTCGGCGGCTTGTCGTTGGCTTTCGATGATTCCGGTAAGACGGCATCGCCCCGGATCGTCCACCAATTCCGCGGGCAGCAGGACGGGGCGGCGGGGGCATCGCCTGGTGGGCGTCACGTGGCCGCGTCAGCGCCGGTCAACGTCCCGGATTGGTCTAAGATATACCGAGTCGACTCGGTGGAGTCTCTGATTGACTCAGACGACGGCTTGGATGAAAATGGCGCGGAAATTGTTCCGCCACACGAGTACTTGGCGCGTGCATCTGCTCGCTCCCGGAAAACCGCCACTAACTCGGTGTTTGAGGGTGTGGGGAGAAAACTGAAGGGACGAGATTTGAGCCGGGTTCGGGATGCGGTATGGAGTCAAACCGGGTTCTATGGGTAAACAATTATCGACAATTATTAGTGGGTAAATTTGGAGTGAACATTGGTTACTACGGAGTATTACAATCATTACATTATTATTACTGTTATTATTGTGTTTAAAATATATTAAAAGAAAAATCTTCAAACGGGTTCAACTCGTCACCAAAAGAAAGTTAAGGGGTTGAATTTGAGCAAATTGACTGAGCAAAGACTAGAATAAGTGGCGTTTTTTTACTTCCTATTTCATTCTTATTATTTTTGAATGTACTTTTTTTTTGTCTTTTTGCTGTGAATTTAGAAACTTACTAAATTAGAAAAATGCTATTTGTACACTATTAATTGTTTGTACTATTAATTTTCATTTTTAGTAAATAGAACTATTTGTTATCCCAAAAAGTAAATTGTTTGTAATCAGCGTATACAAGTAGAACCATGGTAAGTAGTACTATCCGCACCGGTAGCTTAGTTGGTCGAATGGTGGGAAAATTGAATCAATGTGACCAAGGTTCGAACCTCGCAATGGCTGTGTGGAGGTAGAACCTGAAATAAGGATGAATCTCTAGTGCGCATGTGTATAAGGCCTACCGTCGCTTTGCTGACTGAGTTACCATGATTAACCTCCCACCATCCTGTCGGGTCGGGGTGGGGGGCCTTTGGGTTGGACATTCAACCTTTTGGACCAAATGGTAAGTAGTACTACATCTGTAATGTTGAGATCTTCTCACTTTGAAAGTGAGTGAGATTATAATTAATGAAAGATGGTACAAATTATGAGGGTATAATGTGAAAATAATGAAATTGTGTGATAAATAAATGCTAAATCCAAAAAAAATTATGTATAATAATGTACGAAACATTATTTTTAAAATTATTGAGGGTATGATGATGAAATTTACAAACGAGAAATTATTTAGTTACGATTGAAAAAGGAAATTGAGAAGATCTTTAAGTTACAAATGTAGTGTGGTATGGTTTTTAAGAATAGATGAAATACATGATTGATATTAGATTGTTAAAGTCAATAAAACGAGACAAAATTACGGGAAAAGGTAATATATATGAAGGTGCGAAGAGTGGTTTTGAATGGCAAGGCGTGGTTATATTAATTGTTGTTCCAAAAGGTGGAATCTCCCACCCCAGGAGCCCCCATCCCGACCCGACATGATGGTGAGGAGGTTAGTCACGGTGACTCAGTCAGCAGAATGACAGTAGGCCCATACACCCGTGCGCACCAGACGTCCAGCCTTATTTCAGATTCTGTGACCTCCACCCGGTCGCTGCGGGGATTCGAACCTTGGTCCATTATTCCAAATCTCCCACCACTCGACCAACTGAGCTACCCGTGCGGGTGACGTGGTTATATTGAAGAACTGGCCCAAGTTCACTTCATCTAAAAGGACCAAAACAAAAGGAAATAAGTACTACACAAATTATTGTTTGAGAATATTTTTACCTTTTGAAATGTGAAATGTGATCATTAAAATTGCTAAATTGACCCACAAAACACACGATTAGCCGTGCCCACAAAATTGACCAAAAAAGAATAAAACCCTCAAGCAAGGGTTCCACTACTCGTCCTTGATGAATATCATTATTCATTGATGTATGATATCATCTTTTTATGGACACTGATATCTTTGTAACAGATCCAAAGATTCATGTGATATGACTTTGCCAGTTAATGTAATAAATGATACTTAAACAGGTCTTGGTTCACACGAACCGTGGAATAAATAAAAACCAAACTACCAAAGTATGAAGTGCTACTAATCACTTTTGATGGCCAATCAAGTGCAGATGTTTTTGCCTACGTTTTTGCTGTTTTTTTAACCAAACCAAATTAACTAGCATTAATTAAATCATGATGGAGTACATGAGATATACAATCCGGTGAAGAAAAAAACCAAAACCGACGATCAGACAAAGAAAATGCCACCCTAGTTTATTTTATGAGGTTTAATGCACTAAACACTCATCATAATGCTTCATATATATTTGGCGCATTAGTTGATGTAGTTTAAAAAGTGCGTCAAATAGTGATGTGTTATAATTATTCATGTGTCGTACCCTTTCGAGAACAAATTTAATAATTTGGCAATTAGATTTTTTCTAAAATATTACTACAAAAAATTATCTAGACCCCTCCCAAAAATTTATGAAGGCGATTGTAGTAGGCAAGGCATACTGCAGTAATTGTCCATATTTTAAATTTTATATTATAAATATCATATTTGAGAGATTTATAATTTAGTTCTGTAATTTTTGACTGTCCTCATTATTAGTAACGTAACTTTACTCCCATGCTCATTAGGTCCTCTAACTAATAGGTGTTTACGGTTTAAGGATTTTTGCACCGGAAAGTACATTTTCTGGGAAAAAATCGACATTTGCGGCATATTTTGCGTTGAATTATCGGTAGGAAAGTGTACTTTCCTGTGGGAAAGTAATCAAATTGCAAAAAATTATTAATTACGTGACAAAATTTACGAGCAAGTTAAGTATCAAGACTTAAAAACAAGCACAAAGTAATCTTATTTGACAAAAATTGCAAAATTTCCTTTACATTTTAATAGTTGTACTATATCCCCCCCCCCCCTATAGTGAAGGCTATATGCTTCCATATTATTGTCTAAATTGGACTTTGCACCCCTTTTTTAAAAATCTTTGTTTTTGCACCCCAACCACATATGAAAAGACTAAAAATGCCCTTCCATTAACAATTATGTTGACATTCAACATATTCTTGATTGAGGGCATTTTTGTCTTTTAATATGGGGTTGTGGTGCAAAAAGAAAGATTTTTAAAAATGGGGCGTAAAGTCTAATTTAGACAATAATATAGGGTGCAAACTCAAATTACCCCATAATTATAACACATGAAGATTTGACACATTTTTTAAAACACACTAACAAACTAGTTTTAACGTTTGGGGGAAACAAACACAGTTTCAACACACACATTTTATCTTTGTCTAAACTTCTAACATCTACTATGAATTGGGGGAACTAAGGAAGTGAATTTATCATTCCTACTATAAATCGAAGTAGTCAAGCACTCTAATTACATTTACTTAACCTGGCTTATTCGAAATAAACCTACTTAACCGCCCGAATTGTAATTCTAGCCAGAGTTAGTGAAGCTGACAAGCTAATTTATGTGCAATATAGCTGTGTTTGGCACGCATAAGTCTCTACCTTCTAGCTTTTGTACTGTTCAAAAAGTTTCTAAAAACTTCTAGTTATATGTTTGGCATGACAATTTTTAAGAGCTTTTCAAAAATTAAAAGCTCTTTTTTGAGATGTTACGGGGAGTAGCATCTGAAAAAAGTCTGTAACTTTTAGTATTAATTAGTCCTAACAGCTTGTATACCAAACCGAACTACATCAAATAGTCAGCTTTTTACCAAACAGCTACCACTTTTTCTCTTGAAGATTTTTTTAATCACTAAAAACTAACAGTTATTAAAAAAACACGAAAATATTTTTTCAGCTAGTTGTGCTAAACATACCTTATATAACAATGAGTCAATAACTGCATCAGCTATTGTATAGTTTCCTCCATAGTGAGTCAGACCAATCCGTCTAATTTGAACTTCGCAACAATAATTAATAAATTAAAGCGAATTCATTCTTTGACATATGCAAGAAAATGTTTGGACCTACTCCTTAAAAATGTTTCCATTCGTTGAGAGAGAAGAAGTAGATATTAGAGTGTTTGAGTTGAAATACAGAAAAACTGGTGAAAGCTTCAATTACTCATATTACTCATAGAAACAGTTTTTTAGAAATTGAGGAAGACCAACTTATGAATCTTGATTCTGATTCTACCTTTGCTTTTTGAAAAGAAGCAACAATAGAACTAGTTGCAAACACCCCATAGTGTTACAAATGAAATAAATTTGGCCATATTTTCAAATGTAATTGCCAACTCAAACAACTAAATGATACCCGTACTTGATATATTAATCAGATTTATTCAGCAAATGAGATGTGGTTTCATTTATATTCCTCAATCTTGTTATATATATATATATCTCTATATAAATGCCCTTAGTCCCATTTATTTAACAATTTTTCTTTTGAGCTTCTTCGCCAATGTGAATTAAATTGCACCTAGCTATTCGCTAGAAACGCATCTTTGCGCAATTGAAGTTATCCATTAATTAAACGCACCTTTGCTCTAGAAACCCCTAGTGTGGAACTATTGATTAGCAAAGCACTTAAAAGGCACTTGACTTATTTTAATGTACTCCAATTGGCCTATATATACCTATCACTCTACCAAAGATCATTTAGACATCCTTTTATATGTTGGAGGTATTGACTAACTCAAAAGAGATAATTATGAAGTGTATTTTACCAAAGAATGATCACTAGCATATGAGTTAACTCCAGTCATCCTTTAATCAGTATTTCCAATGTCAAACCACTCAAATGGTAGTGTATGAGTTAGATAATGAAGTATGATTGATGTGAGAATTTTTTATTTTGTTTTTAGGGTATAGTAATTTTTTAACTTAATTGTTAAATAATGAAGTAATGACATATATATAGCTCTATTGTGATTGACTAAAATATGGCATCTAATCTAATCATATAAAGTGACTTAGCTTTTAGTGACTATTTCGTATAACATTTATACCCTATGTATATGAAAATTAGGATTTACGATGTGAAAATTAGTAAGCCTGATTACTTGCGTAAAAAATTGATATACTTTTATAGTTTACACCTCAAATTGATTCAAATGTACATCTCAAAATTAAATTTGTGTGATCAGGAATATATGAAGGTGTAAGGATGTTTTTACTTGGACTTTAATTCATCCCAGACCAGACCAGATCAGATCAGACCAGACCAGACTTGGATAGTTATAAAAATACAAAGAAATCAGACCAGATCAAACCAGACCAGTTCAGACCAGACCAGACCAGACCAGACCAGACCAGTTCAGACCAGACCAGATCAGACCAGACCAGCAAATTACGGTCCAAGTAAAAACATCCTAAGAAACAACATCAATCATTAAGTTATGAAGGGTAAGGATGTTAAAGAAGAAGAAATTACCAAATTACGGGAATCTCCCGTCTGACAAGCCAAAATACGGGAGTTCCGTTTAGGTTACCAAATTACGGTAGTCGGAATTGGCAATTCCGACTGGAGGAGAAGTCCAATCCGACTAGAGGTAAGTGCCAATTTAATTAAAAAAAACCTAGTCGGAATTGGGGAATCCGACTAGGGTATTTTTGATTTTTTTTTTAAAACAATGGATTAAAGCGGATAAAATTTATTAAAAACCTAGTCGGAATTGGGAAATCCGACTAGGGTATTTTGATATATTTTTTAAAAAATGACGTGTTTAATTGTGGTTCGAACATTTTACCAACCAACTCGTATATTTGGGAGTTTTGTTTTCATTTTATTGTTTGCACTACGTGTTTTATTTGTATTCCTTTATTCTACCAACTGCATTTATATGGTTACCGTACGTACCCCAATAGCTCCTATAAAATGAGTTCATTTCTTTTCAAAATTTTCACTCCAAAAAATAACCCTTCTTTCTCTCTTGATATATTTATTACATTTTCTGTTTAGGCATTCTTCTCTCATATAAAAATGTCTAGTGAGGGAAATATTGTTGTTATGGTTCATTGGAATCAGGGGCGGATCATAGTGAGGGCAGAGGTGGGCTTCAGCCCAGCCCAATTTTTTTATTTTTATTAATATAGGTATAGCTTCAATTATTAGCCCACCCCAAAATTTATGTCCAGCCCACCCCAACCCAAGCCTACCAGACCTGCGGCCTTCCGAATGCGAACTGGCCGAACTGCGCGAGATTTGCGAAGAACAAATGTCTAAGAGATGAAGACATGCGGCCAGAAGCCGCGCCGCCTTCCACGTGTCAAGGGCCCTGTGCCGCTGCGTCGGCCGTCTTCCCTGTCCAGCTCTGAGCTTTCCTATCTGAATTGAGCAATTGGCGAATTTGATTCTGCGGTGATGCCTCCAGCTCCAGTCTCCAGGTGAGAAGGTATTATTATTTACTCCGTATTAGTTTATTACTCTTTTAGACTTTTAAGTTTTACTCCGTGATTTATTATTGTGATGTGACTGTTATTTATAGTGTATTATTTTTTTTAGGTTTGTAAATCTATTTAGTTATTAATTAAATATTTCAGTATATAATCAAATACTGTTTATCATTATAAATTTATAATGATTATATTAAAAGTAAAATTATACATTAGAGAATGGTTTATTTATTATACAATTGAAGATTAGAAAATGATTTCTTTATTGCGTCGACGTGTAAGAAAGAACAATTGAAGATTATGTACAACTGATGGTACCTATGATTGCAACCATGACCCAAGAACCATCTTAAGATAAGCACATCAACGGGATAAGCCCATTGATCGGGGTTATAATAAATAATAGCCGCTAGGCCTAATTAGGAATTCGACCCGCGAAAGGAACCCATAGCCAGGCCAGGCTGGATAGCAGACCTCGAACCTGGACGGAGTTCTAGAGAGGTCGGGCTCTTACTTATTAGTTTTACACTTTTATAGAAGTATTTTAATTCATACCAATAAATACTAGAATCTTCAATAACCATTAATAGATTTATAAAATCGCACTAAAAACCTTTTAATTTTAAAATATATATAATTTATTCCTATAATTTATGCGTTGTCGATAGACTCGAGTCCTATCGAACTGAACATCAATATGCTCGAATTCAGCTTGAATAACTATTCGAACTCAAAATCTAGCTCATGTTTGATTTCGAAACTCGTGAAGCTCGGGACGTTAAATTAAATTCGAAATCACGCTCGAACTCGAGTAGTTTGAGAAAAGCTCGGTTGGATAACAACCCTAAGTTAAACTCTTTGTGTGCAATAACAATTTTTTTACTGCTTAGCCCATCCCACTTCTCATTCCTGGATCCGCCCCTGATTGGAATGGCTCTACATCTCAAAAAGATGATGAAAATAGAGTACTTCATACCTCCTAGGGCGGTACTATTCATTAGTGAAGCAGATGATTATACTATTATACATGAGAATGTTCTAAATCATGTTAGAGGCGACGGATTTTCCGAAATTAAATTAATTTACGGAAAATTGCCAAAATATAAGAATTCTGTATATGTTGCTTCTAGACTATGGCCCATTCACGATGAGCAGACATGGCGTCATTTTTTCCGGATCGCTAAAAATGAGTATGAGGAGTTGCACATTTACGTGGAAGCTTCAGCGACCCCGCCATGTCTCTCAGAGAGGAAGGCCCATCATCCGTATATGGTCGGAGGAACAACCGCCAAACGTTTCAGAACTACGAATCTCCTGGTATGTGTTGTTCAAGTTAAATAGAATTTACAATGATTTGGTTTTATTTGTTGTCATTTTAAGAGTGTAGAAGTAGTTAATTTAGTAATTTGTAAATTTTTTAATTTTGATTGTTAAATAGGATTTTCAGAGTAAAAATTGGCTATCTGTCTGTCTCATCTGCACAAATTCAATACTTCTATCTAATTACACAAGAAACACATTTTAGTTCAAATAAATGAAATAACCGGAAGTGGAAGTGGAATTTTAAAAAAATTTAAAATTTTATCTCCTGTCGGAACACCCAAATCCGACGAGAGCACAAAAAGTTTTTATTATTCAAATAAACTTAAAATTTGTATATAGCGCATAAAATTTCAAAACTCCTGTCGGAACACCCAAATCCGACCAGAGCACAAAAAGATTTTATACTTCAAATAAACTTAAAAATTTTATATATTCCGATAAATTAAAACCAAAAAATTCAAACCATAATTTTATTTTATTTTAGATAGTGTGTTACAAGGAATTGTGTTCAATTCTAGAAATTCAAGAATTGTGTTAAATTAATAATTTGTCCCAAATAATAATATTGAAATTTATGAATGTATCTACTTTGTACAGTCACAAACTTGGGTGAAGAGTCGGACGACCCAGACTATGAACAAGGTTTTAGTAGTGATGTCGATTCATCCACGAGCGATGATAGTGACGACGTAGTAGACACCACCTGGGCTAATGTGGAGCTAGAAGAACCATATGTTCAAGCATTAGATTCTGAGCCTGAAAGGATCGAAGTAGGCGCACTTTACTGTTCATATGATGCACTGAAAGAAGCGGTGGCGAGAGAAAACATTCGTCAATTTCGTCAATTCAGAACGGTTGACAAAAGGCCACGGTCCTGGAAGGCGGTTTGCATAGACCCGACCCTTTGCATTTGGCATATCCAAGCAGGAGAAGGTATGACGTCAAAAAAGTGGAAAGTAAAAAAATATCAACCCCATCACAGTTGTAGGGAGGATCCTGTCATGGCTCGGGATGACAGGCTCCTAACGGCCAAAATTATAGCCAGTGAAATCGCTCCAAAAGTGAAAGTCGACCCGGACTACAACATTAAACTGATAATGTCAGACATATATGAAAAATTTTAATATCCGTGTTTCATATAAAAAAGCTTGGAATGGACGCTTGATCGCTCTGGAGCGTAAATTCGGCAATTGGGAGGCATCATATAATGAACTTCCTATGTTGTTGGAATCTATACAGTTTTCAAATCCGGGGACTGTTGTTCATTTGCAATCACAACAGGCCGGCACTCCTGATACGTCTGAATTCCGCCGAGTGTTCTGGTCATTCAAGGCTTCTATAGACGGTTTTAGATTTTGCTTACCCGTAGTCTCGGTTGATGGCACTCACTTATATGGCAAATACAAGGGAGTTCTTCTAGTTGCGGTAGCCATGAATGCTAACCGTGAGATATTTCCTCTTGCATATGCTGTTGTTGAGAGTGAGAATGCCGACAGCTGGTCGTGGTTCTTTGCAAGGGTTATGCGTGATGTGGTTGGAAATCACCGTAGTGTGTGCATTATCTCTGATCGTCATGCAGGAATTGAAAGTGCATTTAGAGCCTTGCGAGAGTTGAGATCGCCACAAGTTTCAAAGCGTTATTGCCTCTGTCACATACGGAGTAATTTCATGACCAAGTTTAGGAACGCGGAGCTGAAAAAATTATGTTGGCAAGCTGGTAGCACTCCCACAGAACAGGAATTTCACGACTGTATGCAACAAATACGAGACATAAATGAGAGTGCTTTTCTATATTTGAATGAGATTCCTGTTGAGATGTGGGCCCTGAGCTGTGACGATGGCAAAAGATATGGCATTTTGACGACAAACCTTTCTGAAAGTTTTAACAATGTCTTAAAGGGATGCCGCACATTGCCTATCACAGCACTAGTAAAGGCCACATTCGATAAAGTCGTCCAACTATTTGCCGATCGACGAAATGCGGGAATAATGTGGCACCAAGCTGGATTCTTGTATCCACAGAACATATGGAAGGATGTTCTTGAGCGGTCACAGCGTAGGTATCACACAACTATTGTCCCGCACAATCGAACAACGGGAATTTACTCTGTAGCTATTGGTTCGCATGATCCAGTGACAATCGATCTGACAAGGCAGGAATGTGGGTGTGAGTATTGGAAGTAGAACGGGATGCCATGTGTTCACGCGTATGCGGTTTGTCGGTTTTTAAAAATAACCGTAGACAACCTCATCCCAGCTGTGTATTCCTTAAATGCTTACATCCGAACGTACGCTTCCGATATTATGCCTATTAATAATTACCTCAATTTCATGGCAGAAACATCGCATACACTTCTCCCGCCCCCAAACAATAGATCGGCTAGAGCCGGTAGGCCACAGAGAACTCGATTTCCTAATGAAATGGATTTGCGTGCTACAAGGAGGGACATGAGTAATATTGTAATGTATACCTTGTTGGGTTTTTTGAACTAATGAAATATTTGTTCTCTTTTTCGGGTGTTTTACCAAAACACGTGAATTCTCAACATGTGTTGCCAAAATATGAGGAAAAAGTTAGGTTTTCCCAAAAAGCGGAAGTCGAAATTGGGTATTCCGACTACATGGGTATTCCTGTTAACTATAAATTAATATATCATGCATATGTTGAATTATGATTATTATGAATGATTATATACCCATAGTATATAATTTGAAGGTTTAGTAGTAATATGTGTTTGCGTATTCAATAGATAAATAATTCCTTATTTTTTTTAATATTCAGGCACAATGAATAGAGAAAACATAAATTGGATGTATAATCAATATGTTGGCAATGGTAGAGGATTGACACAAGAGTTTAAGAATGGAGTTATTCAATTTTTTAAGTTTGCACAACAACTATAATTAGATAAAGTTTAATCAGATAACTATAATCAGATAAGTTCAGTCAAATAAAATTTAATCAGATAAATATAATCAGATAAATTTAATTACATAAAATGTAATCATATAAATATAATCAGATAAGTTCAATCAGATAAAATTTAATGAGATAAATATAATCAGATAAGTTCAATTAGATAAAATTTAATCAGATAAATATAATCAGATAAGTTCAATCAGATCAAAATTAGATAATTCCATATTTATTCCACATTTGTACAAAAAATAAACTCTAAGCCACCAAAGAAACACAATAAGGGCTCGGATCCCTATCGCACGGCTGTTATCAAAAGAGGAGGGGCTTGGATCGGAATCGGAGGGCGGTAAACGGATACCTCCAGTCGGATTTTGCAGATCCGACAACAATAAAATTTTAAAAAAATTGTTTTGTGGATACTAACTTTATCAGCTACTATCACACGGTTCAAGGAAAAGCAGAAGAAGTGTGGACCACTAATTACTCAACACCAACTTTTATTTAATGGATTCATTGCTCCTTGCTCCAACTCAATACCAATATAGAAGTGTGGACAACTCAATACCACTAATTACTCAATACCACACGGATCGTACTGCTCATTGCTCCAACTCATACCAACTTTTATTTAATAGAAGTGTGGACCACTCAAGAACTCCCAACTAATTTTTTTTTTATATAAATAGAGCTGAGCCAGTTGGATCAAGAATCCCCACTTAATCCCAAGCAAGAGCACCTACTAGCAAATCAAAATTTGTGATCTGCCAAATTTCCAGGTTAGTTAATTTTCGGTTTTAGAAGTGTAGAAGTAGTTAATTTAGTAATTTATAAATTTTTTAATTTAGATTGTGAAATTGGACTTTTAGAGTAACATTTAGCTATAAAATACTTGAAAGTTAGAAAGTGTGTAACATTTAGAATTTCCCTTAAATTTGGGTTTTAGGAGTGTAGAAGTAGTTAATTTAGTAATTTGTAAATTTTTTAATTTACATTGTGAAATTCGAATTTTACTCTTTAATTTTAACTTTTTATTATTTATAATAGTTGAAATTGTAGATGTTTAGAAATTGCGTTAAATTTAAATAGTCGAATTTAAGATTTTAATTTCGCAATTATAGTTATTTCGAATTTCAAAATTACTAGTTATTTTGGTAACTTTTAAGATTTTAATTTAGAGTGTGAATTTAGAATTTTACTCTACATTGTGAAATCGGAAGTTTAGAGTTGTACTTAGCTATGAGAGGTATGGAGTACTCTAGATAATCATCTGCTTCACTAATGAATCCCAAGCAAGAGCACCTACTAGCAAATCAAACCTTTGTGATCAGCCAAATTTCCAGGTTAGTTAATTTTCGGTTTTAGAAGTGTAGAAGTAGTTAATTTAGTAATTTATAAATTTTTTAATTTAGATTGTGAAATTGGACTTTTAGAGTAACATTTAGCTATAAAATACTTGAAAGTTAGAAAATGTGTAACATTTAGAATTTCCCTTAAATTTCGGTTTTAGGAGTTTAGAAGTAGTTAATTTAGTAATTTGTAAATTTTTTAATTTACATTGTGAAATTCGAATTTTACTCTTTAATTTAAATAGTCGAATTTAAGATTTTAATTTCGCAATTATAGTTATTTCGAATTTCAAAATTACTAGTTATTTTGGTAACTTTTAAGATTTTAATTTAGATTGTGAATTTAGAATTTTACTCTACATTGTGAAATCGGAAGTTTAGAGTTGTACTTAGCTATAAAAATCTAGAAATTTAGAAATTGTGTTACATTTAGAATTTGAGTTAAAATTCGATTTTATGACGTTACAAGTTGTTACTTTAGTAATTTTTTATTTTTTTGTGTTAGGTTGTGAAATTAGAATTTTAGAGTTCAATTTAGCTATACATATCTACAAATTTAAAAATTGTGTTACATTTAGAATTTGTGTTAAATTTCGAATTTAGTAATTTATAACTACTTATTTTAGGAATTTCAAATGGAGCAAAACATTCCGCGCCCAGGGCCTGTTAACCGTTCACTACTCACGTTGCCACTGTGTGCCCATCTTGCGGACCGTATATGGTATGAACCGAATTCCAAAGACTCGTGCTTGAAATGCGTCAGTTGCCCTTCAGCTGCATTCGGAGTTGAAGAGCGAGATCCAAGAGTGATAGGTATGTTAGCATATGCTGGCTTCTTGGGGGTAGAGCACATTGCTCGTATGAAGGTGGATCATAGTTTAATATGCGCTTTGGTGGAGAGATGGAGGCCGGAGACACATACTTTCCATCTTCCATTCGGTGAGGTCGGCATTAGTCTACAAGATGTGGCGATGATCCTTGGTTTGCCCATTCGGGGTATGCCCCTCAGTGGTCCAACCGTTAAGGGTAAGGCTCAGTGGATCGACCTGTGCACGCAGTCGTGTGGTTTCACTCCTCTAGAGACTGATATGCGCACGAGTGATATCACCATGAGTGCTCTTACCCGTCACCAGATCCTACCTGACAGTACAGACGAAGAGGTCACCGAACACACCAGAACCCTATTATGGCAATTGCTTGGAGGCCTTTTGTTCCCTGACACGAGTGGGACAAGAATACGATTATACTTTTTGGAGGTCTTGCAGGGTGACTTGGCTTTAGCCTGTCGATGGAGTTGGGGATCAGCGGTTCTCGGGTACTTCTACCATAACTTGTGCAACGGCGCCAAGTGGGAAACCAAACAAGTTGGCGGTTGTATGCACTTGTTACAGATTTGGGCTTGGTCGAGGATTTCGATGGTCCGTCCCTCAGTAGTTCAGGTCATTCAACATGACCATCTTCCATATGGGTGCAGGTATGTTGGCAATTACATCTTAATAATTGAGAATGCGTTATATGACGTTAGAGTTTTTAAATTCATTTCGGTAATAAATAAATGTAGGTGGATCGTCCCCAAGTCATATAAGGGATCCCCAAGACACTGCACACGCCTGTACCGGGATGACCTAGACCGAATGAGTGAGAGTCAGGTAGTACTTCAAATTTTTACTTCCACTGTACTATTCAATTTTTAATACACATTGTTTTATAGTGGTTAAATTGCAAATTAAAATTTTTACAGTTTGATTTCACTCCCTACGCGTCCGAGGAACTCCCACCTATCATCCTTAATGACGCTCCGCTTTGGTCGGCTAGGGTCATGCTCATATTTTGCAATATGGCCGAAATGCATTACCCCGATCGATTTCTTCGGCAGTTCCATATAAGGCAAGATACTCCGGATGCTCCTTTGGCGGGTACTGATCATCACGGCAATCGTTCCAACATAGTAACCGGTGCCTTGGCGTTGTGGGCGGACATACAACATAATATATACTTTCTTGATTATGATCGACATATGTCCGTCGAAGCAACTAAGAGGTACCGAAAATGGTACCAGAAGCATGGTATGACACGTGTCCAGAACCCTTCTCACAATGTGCCCACGACAGGCAACATCCGACATCACACGATTGGGGTATTGTGGTAAGTTTTTGAATACATACTATATTCATTAACATATATCATGTCATATTATTTACACGTGTTACATTTTTATGCAGAGGCAGAGCTTTTACGAGCTGAATCAGCTCTTAGCCGACCGCGCAAGTCATGAGGACTGTCAAAAACGACTACGGCGGATGGCCCTGGACGTAGGTGATGAAGAGATGCTCCGCCGGGGCATATTCCATTATGAAGATGAAGATGAAAGTGGAAGTGACGAAGAGGATGATGCAGATGAACATGAAGGTGGGGGTGAGCACTCACAATCGCCCCCTCAATTTTCAACACGTGAGGGTGTCTCATTTGATCAACCACCCCCTCAATTCTCAACGCATCAAGGTGTCTCATTTGATCAACCACCGCCGTATTATGATTCTTATCAGTACTCCACACAAGCGGTTGATTATGTTGATTCATTTATGGATCCGTCGTCGTTTTACTATGGAGACACAATGGGGCCTTGGAACACTAGCGGTGGGGACGGAGCAGGGCCGAGCACGCAACGTTAGATGTAGTATCATTAAATTTATATTATTGTATGTACTATCTATTTATTAATAAATTACATTGAAACCTACATTTGTTTTGTTCACTTTCATTAAATTTACAAATCGCATTTAAAACAAATTCAAATTTGTATCTCATTTTATGAATTTTATTCACAATACAAATGGATTTAAAAAAATAAAATTAAAAACTATAACTTTAGGCCAATTTAAAAATTAAATTGGCGACTAATTAAAAAAAGAGAAATTCGGCCAATTTAAAAATTTAAACATGAATGAAATTGGCCAATTTAGTTTAAAACTTTAGTTGGAAATTAAAAACTTTAATTTAAAAAATAATAAAAACTTCCTAGTTGGAAGTGGTAGACCCGACATGAGAGAATTTAAAAGTTTAGTTTTAAAAAACTCTGAAAATGAAAAGCGGCCAAAAATTAAAAAAAAAAAAAAAACTCCGTCGGAATTGGCTAATCCGACTGGAGGGAGGAAATTGTTTTTTCGAAACCCTAATCCCTGGTCGGAAGTTGCAGTTCCGACTCCCATATTTTGGTAAACCCTACATAAATCCCCGTTTTTGGCAAGTATATCCCACTTTTCCCGTGTTTTGGTAAAACACCCGTTAAAGAAACCCCTTAAACTATGTCTATCACTATCTAGGGTTTCTTCTTCTCGGCGGACTAGTTCCTAGTGGGGCAACCCAATTCTAGGTTTTTTTATGGCGGTTGTTTGATCGACAACCTGGTCCGGCAGTTTTGGTGTTCCTTACGCTCAAGTCAAGGGTTTTTTCGGTTGGTAGGCGCATGCCTAGAGTTTAATTCGCAGGTTTTGATAAGGAGTTCGCACACAGCTAGCTTTGGGCGGAAGTTGGAGGCAATCCTTGGTTTTGATAAGTAGTTTGAAGCTAGCTAGTACCAGCGTCTAGGGCTTTGGCTTGCGGCATGCAATTTTGGGAAGACTCCGTCAACATCAACTGGCGACAATACTACAAAGGAGGGAAAAGAGGGAGGATAACCGCATATCTCAGAGTTAGGAGGATCCAATATAGCCGCAACGAAGACGAAAACTAGCGGTGGATTTACTACGCGTGCAGGACGGAGAAAGTTGGGGGCGGCGTGTTTGGCGAAGGTCAGAATTCAGCCGGTAGTGGAGGATCAATCACAGCGGTACTGATAGTCCGACCTTCTCCTGAGCAATCATCATGGGTTGAACGAGATGCTAGGGTTCGACAAATTTGAGCTATTAGTTATTGTTATTTTGTTATTTGGACGTTTGTGGAAGTTTATCTTGTTCGAATTGCCAATATGTTTGGTAGTTTATCTTACTTTTATGTCGTTAGATTAGAAGTATACACATCTGTAAGACTAATGATAGTTGTGTCAAGCATATTTTGTTGTTAGCGATTTGTGTTGTTTTTATATGGGTAAACATTTCTATGTCTAACCGTAGGTTTTACGGTCGTTGTTAGTGGAGGTTAGTTAGTGGCAAGTATAACTTTCCTTGGTCCAAAAGGTGGAATCTCCCACCCTAGGAGTCCTCCATACCCCGACCCGACAGGATTTTTGGGAGGATGTTAATCACGGTGACTCAGTCGGCCCAATGATGGTAGGCCTTTTTCCCGTGCGCACCAGAGGCCCAGCCTTATTTCAGGTTCTGTGACCTCCACACGGCCGCTGCGGGTTTCGAACCTTGGTCACTTGGTCCAAATTTCCCACTACTGAACCAACTGAGCTACCCGTGCGGGTACTTTCCTTTAATTGATGTAAGGATACTGATACTAATGATATGAATATAAGTTATTTCCATTATATTCCAAAAAAAGTTATCAAGGATGTTTTTTATTCGATTGAAATTTTCTGTTATGGTCTTATCTGATATGGTCTGTCTAAGTCTGGTCTGATTTAGTTTGATAGATGTCCGGTGTCTGTGTATTTTATCATTATCGAAGTCTAATATAGTTTTGTCTGATCTGATCTATTTAAGTCTGATTTGGTCTGCTGTGTTTAAGTTTGATCTTGTCTGATCTGATCTGGTCTGCCGCTAAAATAAGTCCAAATAAAAACATTTTAAAAATCTGTTTGGTGACTTGTTTTGAGTTTATCAAACTTATCAATTACTTTTAATAATCAAAATAAATAAGATTATAGTTACTTTATGACTGAATGAGTTGAAGACAATATACTCCGTAAAGAATTATTTTACCTATTTGTATATAATATTTTCTTTATTTTATTAAGGGAAAACGGTCAAATAGGTCCTCGAACTTTCATAAAAAGGTCAATTAAGTTCTTTTATAGGAGGTTCTGTCCGACCGTTGAGATTTGGGGCAGTTCCTGGTGGAACTTTTTAATGAATTTTTTTAAGCATCTTATTCACCAAGTCTAGTTTACTCATACCAAATTTCAGCTAAAAATTCAATCAGGAACTCATTCAAATAAATTCTTGAAGATAACTGCGTATTTTTGCGTTCTTGAATTAATTTGAATGCGCTCCCGATTAAATTTTTAGCTGAAATTTGGTAAGAGTAAACTAGACTTGATGATTAAGATACTCAAAAAATTTCATCAAAAAATTCCACCGGGAACCGCCCCAAATTAATTCGAGGACCTATTTGACAGTTTTTCCTTTTATTAATAATATACGTAGTATATTTTAATTTTAATTTTTTCATAATTCAGAAAATTCAACCGATTTAATTGCCTCAATCAAAACTTTATTAATTTCATGTGTTTTGGCCATTCAACTTTGAGAGTTTGAGTGTTACTGGTATCAATTATGAAAGTGGCACTAACATATTTTCAAAGAAGGAATGAACAAAACTTTTCAAGACAACGAAATGACAGGAAAATCGACAAACCTCTTCAATACTGGGTGGGTAGTGATCTGCCCCTACCCTCTTATTAGTCAATCCGCATTTATTCGGCGCAGGTAAATATTTGAAGCACCCTAGAGAAGGAATGGAGGCGATAATCCTTTTCTGGGTGCTAATAAGCTTGATCAAATCCCACTAAAAGTGCTTAACCATTTCTTTTAGTGGGGTCTTCACACTGAATTGGCCAGCTGTTCCTTATTACTGCTTTCGCCCCCACAGCTCCCTCCTTCCCTCTGTGGAACACCTCATTCATTCATGGCATCTGAGTCATGATTTCTTACTTACCCTTTCTCAACCCCTCCAAAAAGCCCATTTCTTTCTTCGAATTTCATTTTCTTTTCTAGGGTTTTCTTATGTTTCTTGCTGTGTCAATTTCTACTGGGAGTTCTTGAGCAACTACAGTAGGTATGAGGCAGTGGGTGGCCTGGAGGAGTTGGAAGCTTTATTATCTTAATCTGTTTTTGCTTCTCTGTAAGTATTTTTGCTTTGCTATTAAATTCTTGAATCATTGATCTGATTATTGTTATAAAATGATACGGAGTATATTTTCCCTTAACCTCCTAGAAACCCAGTTGGGTTTTTTTAACTGGTGCTTTATAGTTTGGGGTGCTGTCTTGTTAGGGGATTCTAGGTATTCATGTTCAATTTGTTTTTTGAATTATATTTCTTGAAGTTTTCATGCTCTTTTTTTTCTGCTTCTATACATACATTGCTTAATTCTGATTGTAAAGGAGAATTACTCATTTGTGCAGGCCTCCATGACGCCTGCTGCAATCCTTTGAATAATCTCAAGGGCTTTACAGAAAAATTTGAGGAAGGCCTTCTACCTCAGATCACACCAATTTCATCTCCTGACGCTCAACCCCTCCTTCCTCTTCTAGCTCCTTCTCCATTGGCTCCATTCTCAAATAGCTCTGGCACCCCAAAACTGTCTGGTCTGTTTCATTTTCAATAAAATGTTAGGCCCCGTTTGGTAAGAATCATTTGGCTGAAACAGCTGAATTTTTTGGCACAGTTGTCTGGCTGAAATTGCTGAATCAATAATTTTCTGAAATGAAAATCAGTTGGTGACATCCACTTCAGCCAAATAACCAAGTATAAGCTGCTTATTCTAGTGATAAGCATAATAAGCCAAATAAGAGTGTGTTTGGGACATCTGATAATATTAGATTATTTTAATACGTAGCAAGAGATATTACCCGAAATAGGACTAAAAGAGTTTGAAAATTCCAAAATAAGACTGCCATGTTTTTATTCCCAAAATAGGACTAATTAATGCCATGTTTTGGCAGTACCAGACTTCAAACATGTCAGTATTTTCTAAACATGGCAGTAATTAGTCCTATTTTGGGAATAAAAAACATGACAGTCCTATTTTGGAATTTTGAAACTGTTTTAGTCCTATTTCGGGAACTTTCCCTTTTAATAATCGATTATACCAATAGTAGATTATAATCAAAATCAGTTTTTGTTTAGGTAAAGTGCTAAAAGGTAGCTTGCTACTCATTACTAAGTAATTCCACTCGGATGCAACAAAAAATAGCTTTTAGAAGGTAAAATAGTATAAAAACAGCTTGAACAAAAACCAAGCTTCTGAATAATAATCATAACCCACAACTTTCTAACTTCTCAGAAACACCTGAAAGTCTGAAACCATTGATAAAATCTGTTCCAAGAAGAGCAGGTTATTTACACACTTTATTCAATCTTTAACAATAGCTGAAATTGTAAGTTCCCAAACAAGCTCTAACGCCACGAAATGGAGCCTAAAATTCTCAGGTGACCTTACTACAAATGAAGTAATAAAACTCTAAATTTCTTCAATTTTTATTGCAGGATCATGTCCATTAAACTTTGCTGCAATGGATAACATGATAACCATGACCTCGATTGATTGTCTCGCTCCATTCGCAAAGTATCTAGCAAACGTTATCTGTTGCCCACAACTGGAAACCACTTTAACCATTCTTGTAGGGCAATATAGTAAAAACAACAAAGATACAAAACTTGCTTTAAACAGTACCCTTGCAGGGCATTGCCTCTCTGATCTCCAGAAGGTTCTAGAAGGTAAGGGGGCCAACGGTACACTAGAGAGAATATGCTCTATTAACCCATCAATCCTCAGTGAAGGTTCTTGCCCAGTCATTAGCGTGCAAGAATTTGAATCATTGGTGGACTCTTCAACCCTTCTTTCTTCTTGTGAGAAGATTGATCTTGTGAACGAGTGCTGTGAACAGGTCTGTCAAAGTGCTATATCAGAAGCTGCCGAGAAGCTTGCTGCAAGAGGTTATGGTCTTTCAATAGTTGACCAGTCAACTAGAGCCAGTGATTGCAAACGCATTGTGCTCCGTTGGTTAGCAAGTAAGCTTGACCCTACTGGTGCAAAAGACGTTCTTAGAGGGCTTTCTAGCTGCAAAAACAATAGAGGTGAGGAATACTACTAATTCTCTCTTATCGACTTCTTATATTCATAAGGTTAATGCTTGCATTTGTTGTTTACCTAATATTACGCTAAGCTATAAATGATGGTCATCGTTTAGACATAAACAGCTTAAATAGATCAAGTGTGTATTATGTCTTTCTAGTCATCATCAGCATCATTACCTCAGTGTCGCAAAGGCTCTCACCTATGATGGGATAAGGAGGGGTCGGATGTACGCAGTCTTACCCCTTTACTAAAGCACCAAGAGACTGTTTCCGGATGACCCATAGTGAAAATCGTGTCCAGAATGCATGGACTGACTGCAGTTTCATAACAAAGAAGCGCAAACAGTTTAGTGAGCCATTTTGCTTTATTCCATCATATTTTCAAGCCAAAAAAATAGTGAATCTTTGGCTCCGTTGCAAATGATGGAAATATGTCTTTCTAGTACGGCCTTGAAATTGCATTCAAGCTCAGCTCCTAGCTACTTCTAGGGTTCATTTGTATTTCCAAAAATGCTAGGTAAAGAAATTATGTGGCAATGTTTAAAAGAGATCTGAATGCGATGAAAATGTTTGGGAAAAGAAAACATTTGTTTAGGCATAACAATTTTTTTATGTTTGTACAAACTCATTTTCTGTAGTTGTTTATATTAAAATATGTTATATGGACATTAAGAAATCTAAACATGTGTAAATAAAATCATAAGCAGAAAATCTTATTTCATTTTATCTTTGTTTCACAATTTTTTCCATTTCCTGTGTGAAGCCAAACACAAGAAAATATCCTTCATTGATTTTTTCCTCTCCCTAGAATTTTTTGGGGTCAAAACTACCATTAAGTAACATGGAACATTAAAATAGGGAAAAAAACAAAACAAAACATCGAGAAGTGATATGGAAGTTGGAAAAAAGGAATAGAGAAGGAAGATCTTAAAGATGGAAAAGATAATGGAATTAAATATAGTATGTGGTAATAGTTGAACAAATATTACATTATGATTGCTAATGCTGATTGCCATCGCCTTTACTTTAAGTAAAACTATCATATCTGTAGTCAGCCTCATTGCAAGTAACACCATCTCTCTAAATATCTATATTATTTTCATCTCTCAGTGTGCCCTTTGGTTTTCCCAAACATGAGCCGTAGCATTAAGGCTTGTAAGAACAGGATAAATAACAAGACAACATGCTGTAGAGCAATGAGTCACTACGTTTCACACTTGCAAAAGCAGAGCTTTGTTACCAACTTGCAAGCTATGGATTGTGCTGATTCACTTGGTATGAAGTTACAGGAAGCCAATGTTACCCAAAATGTTTACAATCTCTGCGACATCACCCTTAAGGATTTTTCAGTTCAAGGTCTGTTCTGATTATTGAGGCTATTTGAGTCTGTTTTGTAGTTCACGAAGATATATTTAGCATATGCTAACCCTAATTGTTCTTTTTCTTTTTGGATGATCCTCGTATTGGTTCTTGGTATCTTCAACATCACTTGTACAGTTACACAAGAAGGTAAGGCCTTCTGTTTGTTCTCTTGTTAAGGGTATATTTAGTAAATTAGTAGTTTTGGATATGCTCAAATATGTTATTTAGTCCCGGCAAATATAGCATTTTTGTTTATACCCCTGCATTTTTGTTGTTTCCCATCCCTGCAATATACATTATTTTCTTCTTAGAGGAAATATCCATTTAGAAGAGCTATTAATGTTGCTTGGATAACTCTAATTTAAACTTTCACTTCAACTTTTTATAGCTATTTGGAGACTATCAGTGGATTTAAAGCTAGGTAAAGTTAGTCATTCACGTTTTTAATATATGTCTCAATGGCTCTCGAGATATACAATTTTAATATTTTTGGATTGGCTTAAATTCAAAAGCAAAAAACCTATTGATCATTTTTATTTCGTTTTCAAACACAGTTGCTAGGGTCAGCGGGGGTCTAAAAAGAAAAACTTCATAAATTATAGGGATGAAAAACAAAATATGATTTTTCCGGGACCTGAAACAAAATATGAAAACATAATCAAGCTAATATGGAAAGAAGCCCATTATTACTATCATTATTATTATTCATTATTATTATTAGTTTCCTAAATTATTAGATGTTAGTTTCCTAAGGTTGTTCTTAGTTGCAGTTTCCTATTAGTAGAGATATTCTATTTTAGTTAATTTCCTAATAAAAGTATTGTAATAGAATTAGGGTTACTCTAATACAGTAAAACTAGACCACCAAGACTCTTGGGACTAGTATAAATAGAGGTGCCATATAAATGATAGTAATAATGGGCTTCTTTCCATATCACAAGCCTTTTAAATATCACGACAGTTTAAATATGGCATTTGATGACCAGCCAAACTACTATATTGTTTCATGGCCTTTTGAATAAAATTTCCTTCTCACTTTTTTAATTATTTATTTTCTGATGGGGCAGTTTCTGGGTGCCTGTTGCCAAGTTTGCCATCAGATGTCATGCTTGACCAAACAACAGGGATCAGCTTTGTGTGTGATTTGAATGATAATATTCCAGCTCCATGGCCATCTGTGTCGCAGCTGCATGCTTCCTCGTGCAATAAAAGTATGTTTACTCACTTTCTTCCTTTTCTTCTCTTTTACTTCTGTCCCCCAAAATGATTCCAGCTCCAAAGTCCAATTTAATTTTGAACTAATATTCGTGCAAAGACAATCTGCAAATGGTTTTAGTCAATGATTCCAATCAATCTTAGAAATACAATAAATTTAGGGGTATAACCATATAACCTTGAGACCTTGTCACAATTTGTACTATAATTACCTTACTCAAATAGGACTTTGAGGAGGAGGGGGTGATGGAGTATAATTCCTAGATCGTAAGACTAAGATTTACAACATTTACATAATTTTTGTCAAAAAAAAAACATGATAAGTAAAAAACTAAAGGAACATAACTATTTTTTTGTTGCAGCTGTCAAAGTTCCTGCACTACCTGCTGCTGCAGAATCTGGACAAACCTGTAAGGACATTTTTTTGTTTCTTAGTTTTCTTGCATGAACAGATTTTTATTAAAAGTCATGTTGAGTATGAAATTGGAGTCATTCTGAGATTTTTGCAACCAGAAACTTTTTGTTTTACCATTAACATGTGAAAGCAAATCAGCTCTCCTGGGATCAGTTTAGATGGTGAGTCTTGGAGGGGGAAGGCTTTGAAGATATCTGTCCCCCATCTTGATAAATAGAATTTTTCTAAAACCATATAATGGTTTTTGGAAAGTTTTATGTGATCACTCATTATGATATTCATTCTAATGTACTCGTATAAAATCTACAAGTGTATGTTTATAATATTATTAATATGTACATCATGACGTGTTAAAATAGTGTGTGCATGCTCTTTTATGGAAATTTGTGTTTGTCACTTGTCAGGTCTTTACGTGTTAGACACGAGGTCTCGTCTGCTGGTGGTATTATTAATGTTGGTTGTTCTGCTTCTGCCATAAAGCTTATGAGCGGATCCTTCTGTTGTTGACAAAGCAGTGAAAGCTCTGTTTTGAGATGATATGCAAAGAAAAATGATGGATGGTAGAATTCCATGTAATTATTATCACTTCAACATTGCATTGTATGTGTAAACTGTAAAGTATATTGAGATAGCATTAAGTTGTTTTTTACAAATGTCATATGAGGACTGAGATTGATAATATAATTTCAGCATCATCTTAGTTTGTGAAGTGGGATTTTGATCAATGGAAAACCTGGCACAGCAATCCTTAGTTACAAACTTACAACTTACAATCAAACATGGATATCCACAACCAGAACATGTAGGGCTCATTTTAAAATCAGAAAACCACCTGTTAAAATCTACTCCATATAAATTAGTGGATCTAGTTCTGGGATTGGACGGGTAAAAGGAAATTAGTGCTGGTTTTTTTCCGATTCCGGACTGGAAGTCTGGAACATGTCCAGAATGGCAGTGTTAAAAACAGATTGGATTTTTTAGGAATAGGCTAAAAGAATGAAAGTTGAAACTAGTACCAAACAAAATACCACACCTTTATCACCCGGTTGACACTTGACAAAGCAACTAGCTTAATTGGTTGTGGAGTCATCCGATTATCCTGGAGGTCAGGAGTTCATTTCCCGATGGGAGCAGTTTGAGCTCTTGTATTCCCTCCCCCAGGACCCCCAACCCCCTCCCCCCCTGACCCCCTCGGGGCGCCCCCAAAAAATGTAGAGAGATTACTAGAGAATAGTTGATATTACTATGTTTGTGAGTTTCATGAGCCACAACAATATTCTTCTCTTTGAAGTCGGTGAAGTACAAGAGGTATACAACATTAATAATTTAATATCGAAACGGACCATGACTTTAAGGAACTAATTCATCAAATCTAATGACTATTAAACAATTAACTAATGACGTATACGGCATAGTATTTTTTAAGCAATATAAATAGCATTGAGCAGCTAGAGTCTAGACATTTCGCTTCAGTTGTACCACTCCATTAGACTTCAGTTTAATAGTGTTTTTTGTGAATAAAATATGTATCAATACGTACGGTACGCGCATTATACCTTTTATGCATAAAGTACATGAATTTTTCTTAAATTTCTGAAAAATTCAAAAACAGGAGTATTATACGTGAATTATAAGTTTGAGTGTATAAGTGTATTATTCGTAAATTATACGCGAATAAACTAACAAAGAACACAAGTACACAACCAACATGTGATGCACAAAATCGACACAAATCACATGTAACTGATGCAGGTAAAACAAATGTAAGCTTTTCAATTAAAGATTGATGAACATCCGGAACACCGAACACTGAAGGCTGAAGCTGCGTGAATAATGAAATTTCCACAAAAAAATCTCAAGAGCATGTGGGCAAACTGTTTGCAAAAAGCCCAAGATTCTTGCACAAATGACATCTGGTAGAGAGTCCACTTGCGGAAAGTCAAAACAACCAGAAAGTGAACGAACAGTTAGGGCTAGGTCCCAAGTCCCAACCCACTCTTTCACGTGGGGAAACTTTGCATATAGAACCCACATCAATCAATCTTTTGTCCATATCATCCATTCCTTTTACTTGTTCAGCGTGAATCTCTGTCTGTGTCACCATATGATGGTGATGATTTGGATCTCATCATATGCTTGCACATCCTGTAATGTTTTATACTGCTGTATCATTGTGTTTATCAATAATAATAATAATAATAATAATAATAATAATAATAATAATAATAATAATAACAACAACAACAACATTAGATATTGAAAAACTTGAATCAGTTTGGGTTAGTTTCAGTTTTGTATAGTTTTGGTTTTGTAGGCCTCAGTTGGTTTTAGTAGGTTTTGTTTTGTTAGGTTGCTTCTGTGCCAAACCTTAAACCGAAAAACCGCCCAAGGTTAAATTGGTTTTAATTTAGGTCAGTTTTGGCTGTTTCTGTTTTTGGTTGGTTTGTAGGTCGGATTTAGTTTGGCTGTTTTTCACTTCAGCCATAACTTTGTTAATTTTGTTTTGTATTAAATGTATAGCGAGTTCATAAATAAAGGTAAATTTGGTAAGACCAGATAGCTTGTGATTGATTAATGTTTAATATAATTTGGGAGGGAACAATGTAAGAAGACAAACATAGACAAACATACGCATGGAGAATATCGGCTTTTTGCTTGATTTCGCTTGAGCAAAGTACTGGATTAGCATTTTTGGGCAATGCATCCTGTTGTTGGGATTTATCTCTAAGCCAATGCTCTGCTTTACTGCACTCGCTGAAGACCTACCAAAGAAATATCCATGACCTTATAAATCATTACACTATTCATCTTTTATGCATCTCATTTGTCTTTGAAAAAATAGATGACTACATACGGCATTTTTCTCACTGGGTGGTAGAGACTCTGCAGCAGTTCGATAATCCACTATGCAATTCAGTAGATTTCGTGTTTCCTGTGCCCGTGCCTCTTCATCCATGTATCTGTGCTCAACTGGGTCTATGATCTAATCATCATTTACAAGAAACATTAAGGCTTTGTTTGATTGAACTTGGAAAATGATAGGGAGTGGTGGGAAATACATTAAGGTTTGATTGATTGGCTGGAACATGGAAAGTGGTAGGTAAGGGGGTGAAATACCAAGGAAAATGGTTTTACATTTTCATTCTTACATAGGAATATACGCAGGAAAATCAAATTTGACAAACATTTAGAAATTTACACATATTTTGATATCTCAGTCTTTATATGATAGAAACATTAAATTACAATGAGTGTGAACAAATATCTAACATTTAAATATAGAGTTTTGAAGCAACTCTATTTTCCACACATTTTCTTTTCCTTCAGGCTAGGTTTGGGTCATGGAAAATGCTAGGGGAAGGTAAAAAAATGCCAAGGAAGTGAATTGAAATATGCCAAGAGACGTAATTTTCTTATGTTTGACTTTCACTTGAAAATAAAATATAAATAATTTTTTGATTTTTTATAGAAATGTTACGATATGTTGGTCTTTATTTAATAGAAATAAATAGATAAAAAAATATGAAAAAATAGCTAAATAAATTTATTGGGTTCAAGTCTCTCCACTATCTTCCCTCAAATTTTCTTTCCTTCTCAATTTTGCTCTATTATGTTCCTATTGCTCAGATTTTGATTTTCTTTCCTATTATTTTCTAAGTCCCAAACGAAAATAAGAAAATCAAGATTCTGTAAGGGGGGCATGTATAATTAAAATACATAATAATATTTGATAATGACCTTTTTAAGACTCATTAGCTTCTGAGCATAGATTTGTTCAGACTCGTCATCTCCGTCCTCATAGAGCCATTCTTCAGTCTGCTGCAAATTACTACATATATCCTCTCTTTCTGAATCAGTGGCAAAGCTCCTATATGTATTCAGAAGCTATATATGCAAATGAACAGCATGTCAAAACATTGGCAAAAATGAAAGAACAAAGGTTCAGTTATAGCAAAGCCTAATGGCTTGTTTGGTTGAGCATTTCAGATAGGGTAATAACTTATGTTAATAAGTTATCTTTATCTGCTAGCATCATATAGGAAAGATTGTTTGAGTAAGGAACTACTGTACAAATAAATCAATGTACAAGCATTTACAAGTTGTGAATGGTAACTATCAACTGCAGCCCTGAAACTTGTTTCCAACATTGTTTGAGTGATTGACTGAAGTACTGAACCAGCTTGCAGCTTGACCTCAAAGGAATTTAACATTTTTGGGGTCAGGGTACATGAACTGCGGACATGGGCACAACACTACCCTCATAGACGGACTTGGGATTTAACTCAAGAGGTGACCTCAAAGCAAAAGGATCGAGGCATTGAGAATATTCAGGAATCTCACCACAGATTTGACAGTTCATGATAATGCAAAATTATGTTCTGGTGCAAATACAATATTTATGAACAATGGTAAAGTAAAAGATTGAAACTCAACCTTAGTACGGGTGTCATAGACATAAGCCTCCAAAGTGTTTTTCTTATCTTTAGTCCGCTCTACCTTCTTGTCATGCTCTGCTAATTCAAATTCTTCATCTTGAGCTCTGGAAAGCTCAGCTTGGGTCATTGCACCATCTACATGTTCTGTAACGGGTATATCTTGCCTCTTGATAGACTTGACTTTTTTTAATTCATCACCCTGCAAAATTATCCCTGGGGTTATGTTTTGGTAAGTTTATTTTCAACCTAGCTCAAATAGTAAAAATGTTTTAAACCAAAGGAGCTACTCTAGAAGATAATTCAAAATGCAAATCAATATAATGATTTTGTTATTAACTTTGATAATACTGCATTGTAATTAAAAACAAATTATCAACTTTAATCATTGTCCATATTTATTATAAAAAACCAAACAACATTAATAATTACACCAGAAAGAGATTATTCTAGACTAATTGAACAAGAAATGAATCCATTATATGATCTTTTGAAGTAAAACTAATCACGAAATAGAGTAAATTAGTAAAAGTATTTCGGATAATTACGAACGCCAGAATTCTGAACAATTTCTCCACGAAACTTCCATGAAAATAAGGAGTAGCCTTTTGGTGGGATGGGAACTCCGGGGGGGTCCAATAAAGTTGGAACTTGGGCCTCCTCACAAAAGGAAAGCGAGTCACAGTGACCAGGCTCTGGCTACTGTTTGCGAAAAAACAGGTCTCCGCAGAGTCACACGATCATGTAAGGGGCTGATGCTTGCCCAGTGTTAGAAAGTTAAAGGAAGTCGGTGACCTGATGACAGGGAGTCAGCGGCCGTAACCCTAGTTAGGTTTGAAACAGGAATGAGTCACAAATATGGACAGACTTATTTGTTTTCATTATTTTCTTTCATCCTAATGCGCATGATATAAGTTTACACTTTCTGCACTTGGATACTGGACTAATGGAAAGGCAAATTTCCTTGTGCAAACCATAACTCCTTTAACCGTTTTAGGCTTAAATGCAAAAGAAAATCGATAATTTTATTTACAAATGCAGGAAGTCAAGCTAGAAGCTACAAGACACAAGCTGCAATTTTATAAAACATAGGCTGACAGACTATTCAACTTATCCAAAAAATGTTAGACTGCAGATTGAGACGACTTACCAGATCTGGAAAGATTCAAGATTGCTTACCTCACTGTTGTCTGAAAAAGCATCATCTGGGGCTAATTCAGTCACCTGATCCTCCACGAGCTGAAAAAATGGGAACAAATCAAGAAACATCAAATCTCAAGGTGATTTTAACTTGACATGTTTTCTGGAAAGTGGAGTTTGATTAATACTTACTGATGCTGAATCAATTTTAACCAGCCCATGTACATTCAGCTGAACTCTGACTTTAACCTTTGCTTTTTGTGAATGAGAAACTTGGAAAGGACCAATCTAAAAGAAAGATTTCAATCAATCATAAGTATTTTACGTAATGAATAACAAACTCAACCCAGAGTTCCAGTACTAATAAACCTAATTCCTTAATGGCTGTCAATTTTTCAACCCCCCAAAACAATGCTACATGTTCGTGTTAAGGGCCTTGGTACAAGATCTAGTCCAAGGTCGATGCTTCTGAGAAGAACAAGAAAAATATGAATCTATGGTGCCTGAAATATTAATCGACTCCCGTCCTCGGCAAGGAGTTTGTCGCAGGTTCCACCGTACGCCAAATAAAATTAATATTCCAAAGCTAATCTCATTAATCCAACTGATAAGCCTTAAATAGGCTAAAGACAAGTTTCCTAAAACAATAATAGGAAAGAAGTAATACAGAAGCTCCTAAACTAGTATAAGGAAACCTGAATAAATAAACTCAAAGTAGGAAACTGATTTAATTAATTAAAATAGACTCAAAGTAGGAAACTGATTTAATTAATTAAAATAATGAGGACCACTCAAGCTGGTCCCTTCTTTGACCGCCTCTGGTAGACTCTGCCAAATCGACCCATATCATCACTCCCTCCGTTGACAACGAGCTTGTCCTCAAGATCGAAATCAGGAAAATTCTCACAGAAGGAATCCAATGTTTCCCATGTAGCCTCTTCCAAAAGCTGTCCTGCCCAGTGGACAAGTAGTTCCCAGCTACCCTGATATGGACGAGCCTTCAAAATGGACAGAGGTTGGAGTGGGGGTGGCAGGCTGTTCAGTTCTGGTAAGGTTCCCATCGTCAAAGGTGTGTCTCCTCTGTGTGGCTTGAGTAAAGAGACATGAAAGACGTCATGAATTTTGCTTGATGGAGGAAGTATCAGGCGATAGGCAGCTTGCCCAATAGCTTCCTTTATCTGAAAGGGCCCAAAAAACTTGGGTGAAAGCTTGTGAGTATGCCTGATGAGTGACAATTGGCGATGTGGATGAATTCTGAGCCAAACCCAATCACCTGGGGTGAATGACAAATCCCGATGGCCCTTATCGTATTGGAGTTTCATACGTTGTTGAGCTTGGAGCAATCTGGTCTTGGCTATGGTGAGGATGGAGTCGCGGTCAATGAGCGCTTGGTCCACTGCGTCGAGCTTGGCAGTGCCAGGTGTGTAAGAAAGTAGCTTGGGCGGGTCACGACCATACACTAACCTGAAAGGAGTATCACCTAAAGATGTATGGAAAGATGTGTTGTAGCAATACTCCGCCCATGGAAGCCAACGAACCCAATCTCGTGGACAGTCGCCGGTAGTACAACGGAGGAACATTTCCAAGGTGCGATTCACCACCTCAGTTTGACCATCTGTTTGAGGGTGGTAGGCTGAAGAAAATCGAAGTTGGGATCCACAAAGACGGAATAACTCACGCCAAAAGGAGCTCACAAACACTTTATCGCGGTCAGAGACAATTGATTCCGGCAGGCCATGGAGGCGAAAAATTTCAGAGAAGAAGACTGCTGCCACTGAAACAGCCGTAAATGGATGTGCTAGTGCAATGAAATGAGCAGCCTTAGATAACCGATCAAAAACCACAAAAACAACTGATTTTCCCCGAACCTTGGGCAATCCCTCGATGAAGTCCATGGAGATATCTGCCCAAATGTGATGAGGAATGGGCAGGGGCTGCAACAAACCTGCAGGCTGGAGGTTCAGCCATTTGTGTTGTTGACACACTTGGCAATCCCGCACATGGTCAGTGATAGTCTTTTTCATGTCAGGCCAATAAAATTCGCGACGCACCCTCTGTAATGTCTTAGCACTGCCTTCATGGGCCATGGAGTGGAACAAATTGACTATAGTTGGAATTGCAGCAAAAGATGGCAGTAAGTACACTTTATGTTGGAAAAACAGCAACCCCTCTCGATATGCCCACTCGGTTCCCAAGGCACCTTCGTCAAGCTGGCGTCGAAGAGCTCCAATTTCGGACGAGGAAGCTTGTTCCTTACGAATATCCTCAAGCAAAGTTGTATAAGGAATGAACAACGCTGCTAGGTGAGGCTGAGACTCATCACGGCGAGATAAGGCATCGGCAACCGTGTTGTACCGACCAGGTTTGTATTCTACCCGGAAATTATACCCCATCAACTTACTGAGCCAATGTTGTTGGGGAGAAGTCGTTAAGCGTTGCTCCAGTAAGTGTTTCAAGCTAGAATGATCGGTACGAATTAAAAATTCTTGCCCCCAGAGGTACGGTCGCCAATGGGTTACTGCCTTGGCCAACCCGATCAATTCCCGCTCGTATGCGGCTAATTTGATATGACGATCTGCTATTTTGCGGCTGAAATACGCGACAGGATGACCCTCTTGTTGCAAAACTGCCCCAAAGCCACTCCCTGAGGCATCACATTCAATGACAAATGGAATTGAAAAGTTGGGCAGTTGAAGTACAGGAGCTGTGGCCAAGCAATGTTTAAGTTGGTTAAAGGCAACAGTGGCCTCCTCATTCCAATGGAATGAATGTTTCTTTAAGAGTTGCGTGAGTGGCAAGGCAACCTCCCCATAATTTTTGATAAATTTACGGTAGTAGCCAGCCAGGCCTAGAAACCCACGCAAGGCCGTTAGTGTCCCTGGCAGAGGCCACTCTTGGATGGCTTTAACTTTCTCCTGGTCAACCTTGACGCCTTTTTCGTGAATGATGTGACCCAAATACTGCACACTATCAGTTCCAAAATAGCATTTGGAGCGTTTAAGAAATAGCCCATGTGCTCGGAGGATATCAAAAACTAAGCGGACATGATGGATATGCTCCACCCAGCTCTTACTATAGATTAAGATATCGTCGAAGAAGACCAGAACAAACTTCCGGAGATAAGGGCCAAAGATGTCATTCATTAGGCATTGGAAGGTGGATGGGGCATTAGTGAGGCCAAAGGGCATGACCAAGAATTCAAAATGACCATGGTGTGTGCGGAAAGCTGTTTTGGGAATGTCCTCCTGGGCCATTCGAATCTGGTGGTAGCCAGACCGGAGATCCAACTTCGTAAAAACTTTTGCCCCATGGAGCTCATCCAACAATTCATCGATCACCGGAATTGGGTATTTATCCTTCACTGTTTTACTGTTCAACTCTCTGTAGTCGACACAGAAACGCCACGAGTCATCATGCTTCTTAACCAAGAGCACTGGAGAAGAGAATGACGAATGACTAGGTTGAATGATCCCTTGTTCTAACATTGCAGCACATTGTCGCTCAATCTCATCCTTTTGGAAGTATGGATAACGGTAGGGGCGTACCACAACCGGGCCACAACCAGGAACTAAAGTTATGCGATGATCGCATGGCCGTGGAGGTGGCAGACCGCGCGGTTCCTGGAATAAATCCTGGAAGTTGCAGAGAATACCTTCTAGGGGTGAATGCTCATGTGAAGTGGGAAGTGCCATGTTTGCTGGTTTGCAGTATGGCGTTGGTTTGCCCTGCCATATGACGGTTGCACCCATCCAATGAAATTGCATAGACAGATTGTGAAAATTCCATACGATCGCGCCTAAGTCTCGTAACCACTGGACCCCCAAAATCATATCAAAACCAGCCATGGGAAGAACATAAAAATCAGCATGGAAGGGAACTCCCAAAACCTCAAAAGTTAACTGAGGACAGCTACCCAAAATAGGGACCTTTTCGCCATTTGCCACCACCACAAATAAAGAATTGTCTGTGGGTGAACTATACTCGAGTCCTTGAGCCAATCGTGCATGCACAAAATTATGCGTGCTCCCAGAGTCGACTAGAATCAGAACTGGTTTACCTCGCAAGGAAGCTGTAATTTGCATTGTTGTGGGTGAGCAGGAACCTGACATGGCATTGAGGGACAAGGCAAAGTCAGAATCGATTGTTTCATCGCCTTCGTCATCCCAGATTTCCAAGGCAAAAAGCTGCTTGCAACGATGACCGCGAACATAACGTTCATCACAATGATAGCAAAGACCTTTGGCTTGGCGACTGGCTACCTCCGCTCTGGAAATCCGACGACGCCAAGTGGGAGGCTGTTGTGAGTCCTCAATGGTCTGCTTTGGATTTGAAGCAAGCAGACTGGTTTGTGATGCGATAGGCATAGGGGATTGTCTTGGTTGAGGTCGTGTGACTGGGAGTAGTGCCACAGATTGTTGTTTGCGCTCAATCTGCCTGGCCAGATTCATGGCAACGTCCAAGCTTCCTAGAGCCTGAAACTCCAGTTCTAAACGGATTTCCTGACGAAGCCCTGCCATGAATGCGTTGACTTCAAATTGACTGGGTAATCCATCTACACGCGCCAACAGTTTCTGAAACAAACTAATATATTCCTCCACTGTCCCCGTTTGTTTGAGTTGAAAAAGATCTCCCGAAGGGTTGGTGCTTAAAGGTGGTCCAAAACGAAGGAGACAGTTTTCAGAAAAGGTGTTCCACGATATACCTGCACGCAGTTTATCTGCCCAGAGTTGAGCATCGCCTGTCATGTGAAAAGTAGCTAATCCGACACGTGCGATGGGGGCTGTCTGTTGATGTGAAAAAAATCGTTAACAACGCTTCAGCCAGCTCAGTGGGTCACTTGTACCATCATAGGTAGGAAAATCGAGTTTGGAATAGCGGGGCACAATGTTATTCTCGCTACTGACTCGAGTGTGGTGTTCGTGAAATTCCCTATGATCACCATGGGATCCGGAGGGGCTGTTACTATTGGAGTCAGTATGTGGGCCTGCAGATTTACTAGTCAGGGCGGCAAGCTGCGTGGAAAAAGATGTAACGAGATCTGTAATTTTTGCCTCAAGCGATCCTTGTCGCTGGTTAATATCTGCCATGAAGGTTTTGAGTGTCTCTGCGGTGATGTGCTCGTTCCCCATCGTTCTGGATACTGACACCAAATTGTTAAGGGCCTTGGTACAAGATCTAGTCCAAGGTCTATGCTTCTGAGAAGAACAAGAAAAATATGAATCTATGGTGCCTGAAATATTAATCGACTCCCGCCCTCGGCAAGGAGTTTGTCGCAGGTTCCACCGTACGCCAAATAAAATTAATATTCCAAAGCTAATCTCATTAATCCAACTGATAAGCCTTAAATAGGCTAAAGACAAGTTTCCTAAAACAATAATAGGAAAGAAGTAATACAGAAGCTCCTAAACTAGTATAAGGAAACCTGAATAAATAAACTCAAAGTAGGAAACTGATTTAATTAATTAAAATAGACTCAAAGTAGGAAACTGATTTAATTAATTAAAATAATGAGGACCACTCAAGCTGGTCCCTTCTTTGACCGCCTCTGGTAGACTCTGCCAAATCGACCCATATCAGTTCGGTGATTTATATAATTATATCCAATATGGCTTTAGGTATCAGTTCAAAAAAAACTTGGGGAAATTGTCACGATAATTCTCATTACATAGGAACCTTTAATTATGCTGCCTCATGAGAACAAAAGAAACTTAATCCATGTGTCCGTATTTTATTTACTATTGGACTTTGCACGAGGTTTATGAAAATGAAATTGTGTGGCTCGGATTTATTTATAAAAAGAAAAGTCAAAATAAATCACCAAATTCTTTCATTAAAAGGAAATAGAAGATTTTTAGATGCAAACCAAAAAGGAATGAGATTAAATTAAAGGGGCTTGGAGAGGCTACGGACTAGGGGGTATTAAATATCCTACCTACAGTTGACACTAGAGGTTGCCTCTAACATCAAAATTGAGAGAAACCTCTGAACAACAGCGCTATTTGTCTATTTGCAATTATGCAAATTAAGAGTTGTCTATTTGCAATTATGCAAATTAAGAGCAGCAGCAGCATGAAAACCCAACTATAAACAGTAAATTTACACATGTGGACTGGAAAAGGTATGAAATTATATATAAAAAAGGCTGTGTTTATATACAAAGCAATGCAAAATAAAAGCATTCCTACCGCAAAAGAGCATATTTTAGTAGATACACCAGGGGGAAGCTCATTTTGGTTTGCATAAAAGGCTTCCATGTGGAATGATTTGCCCCGATGCAACGTAAGCATCTTCACACTTGGAACAAGATGGCCTTTGGGAAACAATGTACCAGTCGATGGTAAGCAAATCTGAACTCCATCTGATGAAAACCCTATGGAAAAGGGATGACGATCCTGCACCTGCAATGAAGATCCATCCAAATATTCAAGATAAATGTTTGTAGAACACAAACCAAATTATGAAATTCCCATTTGCCATTTTTTCAAACAACCTAAAGCTCTAAGCAACACAATAGAATGCATGAGCCAATTAAGAGGCTGGTTAAAAAGGAGTAATTTGTTGGCAGTGAATAATTCGCTAACCTGAAATGGTTTGTTACACGAAAAAGAAAAAGGTATAAATTAGATATTCAATTTTGCAAATTAACAACCTGAATTGAGTCTTAGCTAGCATAAACCATTAGTTATTTTCCAATTTTGCAGACTGGTTTTGCTTTATGTCTTTAAGATCCACACGAGAAGCAAAACTCTATTACTTTCTCTGTAGAAAGATAACCAATTAAAACTAAATGATTCAAAAAAGATTGTTCGAACAGTTCTAGCTGTATTTTGATAAGTGTTAGATGTCTTATCACGGTAAATCTGTAACGACTAATAAATCTCTTGTGAATGAATAGTACGGGCATGCATGTGTGTGTATTTACAGACATATATATGATCTGTTCATCTATGCTCTGTATGGATGGACTTTGGAGGGATGAGTTATATGATGCATAGAATGTTTCTAAAAACAAATAAAATGTGATTGAAATGTTAAAAGATCACATATTATGTCAACCTTTAAATTTAACTGAAATTTATATGTATAGACTTAGCTCATCAAAGCCTGCCCCACAAAACCACTCCATCCAAACAGACCCAACTCATACAACCAGGAGAGGCACTGACTAATTAGGTAGTGTAGGTCAAGAGACACACCTCATACTCCCTAACACGAAATATTGGGCTAAGCATTGCAGACTGAAGAGCACACCCACGTGCAACACACTCACTAGCATTCAAAGTGCGACTAGGTTCTTTCCTGAAGAAGTAACTTAAAGCTTTAGCAATGGCTGGTATTCGAGACCCTGACCCCACAAGTTCAATATGGTGAATATTATCAAAATGCAACCCACAGTCCATTAAAGCCTGATGACAAGGAATGGAAATCCTCTCCAGCAATTGTGATGATAGCTTCTCAAATTCCTCTCTCCGGATGTAACCTGTCACATCTTTCTCATCCATCAAGCATTCAATATTGAGTTGTGCCTCTGCATTTGCACTCAAAACTTTCTTCAATTTCTCGCATGCTGACCTCAGCCTAACAGAAGCACGAGCATTTGAGTAGACATCAATATTGTATTGTTCCTTGAAGTTTCTAGCAAAATGTCTGAACAGAACCTCATCGAAATCCCTCCCCCCTAGCTCAATATCAAAAGCATGAGAAAGTATCTTCATATGTCCTTGATCAAAAGAAGCCACGGCGACTTGAGTATCACAATGGCCAATATCAACAAACACAACATTAGTAGGACTGCCGGCTAAAAGGTCTGTTTTGTAAATTCCATAACCTAGTGCTGTAGCAGTGCAATCATGTATCAACCGGAGTGGGTTTAAACCACCTATCTCCGCAGCCTGCAAATAGCATCGTCTCTGCAAGTCCGTGAAGTAAGAAGGCACCCCAATGACACAATCAGAAACATTTGTTTCCATATTCTTCTCAGCAATTTGTTTTAAATGTGCGAATAACATTGCAAGGACTTGAATGGGGCTAAAAGTGCGTTTCTCATGGATATACTGTAGATGGATCAAGATACCCCCATCATGCCCTTCAGATGTCTCAAAGGGAAACAATTTCAGATCATTTTGTACTGAGGGCTCCATATACTTCTTGCCTATTAACCTCTTAAACTGAGAGATTGTCGATTTGGGGTTCATTGTAGCAGATGCAGCCCCAGCAGAGCCCAAAAACCGCTGTTTCTCACCAAACGATACCACAGAAGGAGTTTCTCGTTTTGACTCATCATTTAATATCACATCAATTCCACGTTGCCTCACGACTGCTATGACGCAATTCTCATTTCCAACATCAAACCCAACAACACTCATTTCCAGCTTCTTAAAATCCGCAATTGACAATTCAACAAAACCAGGAAACTATGTCCAATACAATTTAATGATAAAGCATAGAACCAAGCCTTCGTTAGATGATTGGATTAGAGTTGTGCGCATTCCATTGCCACATCATCTCAATGTGAGATTCACCTATGATGAAGAGTGATCAGAAAATACAGCTCAGAAAGCACTAAAGCGGAATATTCAATCATATAGATTGTATTTCAAGGCAATAAACGATGTATTGCAGCTAGAGGCCTAGCAAAATATAAATTGTAGGGCAAGTATCATACATACATTTTAGAGAGAAGATGCATGGCTTGAGAAGGGGGTGAACCCTAGCAATGGAGGAAAGATGGTCGTGTTGGTTATGGGGAGAAATCTCCAAAATTGGTTCCTGTCCGAAAGAAAGCGGAGAGTTTTTTTTTTTAAGATCTGTCTGTACACTCTCGATCATATATGTTCATTTTATGTTCAAATATTCGTCATTTCGTCTGAGAAAGCCGGGTGACAAGCATGTAATTTCCTAATTTTAAATTTCAATATAATTTGTCTAAATTTAATTTAAAGCCAATATCTACCTAACATATAACACTTGTATGATAAGTAAATTAGAAGTATGAGTTACATTTTATTGTAATGTACTTTGTGTCCTTTTCTTATATGCATTAATACTTGTACTTTTTTATGAAATTAATGTGTCATAATTCTGTATGTTCAAAAGTATCATTCATTTTCGCTAGCTGCAATAACTACACCGTTGACCCTTAATTTATAAAAGTATCATATACGAGTATCTAAATGAATGTTTCACAAACTTTTTAATGCATACTTAGAAATTTGAATTAACATAATTATTTAAATACTTTTTTATACATGTACTTGGATTCACTTAGATTAACAAGATTGTTAGAGTATCTATGTCCAATTGAATTCACCAAATTAGTTGTTGAGTTTTTTTATATCCAAATGAAACATTTGGTGATGAGGCTGTTGATGTCGGTATCATTACAAAAACAACAAACTTGTTAGGAAGTTGACACAAATTGAACGAATTTCACACAAATTGAAACATATTTTTGGTTGCACCTTTGGCACAAATTTTGACACGAATTTGACACAAAGTCCCGGATCTCTGACAAATTTGTGCCAAAATTCCTACCAAATACATTTGGGCATGGATACATAGTGCGTATAGATCCATGACAAAGGTACGTTACAAATCCATGTTAAGCTTGTTGGTTTTTCCGTTTTTTTTTTCAATTTGGCCAATTTGAAACTCATTTTCAAAAGAGTGACTTTTTTACATATAAATAACATTGACTAGCAAGATAATAAATTGGAAAAAATATGATATTTTTATCATATTTTGTGAACTTAAAAACTTTTTGATGACTTCTTCTGGTAAACTTAAAAAATAGAAAAAACCAAACAAATACTATCAAAATTTTCGGACTGTGCTTTATGGCAGCAACTTTTAATGGAAGTTCCTGCAGGTGTGGGATGGGTCTGTGGTAGAGATTGAATATGAATTACAATGAGAAAAAATCTATCATTATATAAAAGCAAAAGGGTTTTTGGCACTGTTCTTTGTACAGTGTTCCCTCCCAAATTCTTAAGGTAAGAGAGTACATGGCTAAAATTTCTAAAATAGCCCTTTGTGCAATGTATAGGTACACAAGAATTCATGATGGGTTTTGAAAAGCAAAGTTCTGTCATCATAATTACATAAGAGCAAGGTTTCCGATCAACTACTTTTAGAAAAGAAATTCCATGAGTTAAAATTACAAAAATGCCCCCCCAGACAGTGTACAACATTAATACATTATGAAAAGGGTGATGAACAGTACGATTTCATATTATACACTCTTCAAAAAATCCGTACATGCTACTGTTTTTTTATGGTAATGGCATCTTCTACTTTCCATGACATTGGGCAGCTAATACCTCTTGAGCAGCTTTCCATAACTTGAGGAATCGTGACAATTTTGAGACCTATGAGATTAAGAAAACATTTCATGACTATATAAAATATAAAATTAAATTCATTAATAAATTTAAAATGAATAGTTAGAATACAATCTCTTTCACTACACTATTTCATAAGCATTGTATAGAAACTTTCATTATAGTATAAAGTTATACTTAAGATGATTCATATTAAAAAAGGATGACACCCCATCCCAGAGGGCCCCCGAACCCCGACCGGACGGTACGTTGGGAGGATGTAAGTTGGACTGTAATCCCAATATGACAGATAGAGAGTGGGGTTCTGTCCTCGGTACTTGCAGAGGCCCTATGCATTTGTTAGCATAGTAACCTCTCATCGCAGGTGCCGAGATTCGAACCTGGGACCTAACCCTTGTGGCACTTCATCGCTACCAGTTGAGCTACATCCACCGGTTAAAGATGATTCATATTAATTATGTCATTATGTACAGTACACTGATTTAAATTCATGAATAAATTCAAAATGAACAGTTCTGCAATCTGTTTCATTACAATATTACACATTATGCACAAAGTATGATGTTATGCTTTACAATTAAGAATATTACCTTTCATTGGAATTGATAACAGACATTTGTTTGGGCTGGAGGCTTGGTGTACCAATATTACTCAAATAACCATATATACATTACAAAATTGAACCTGTGAGATCAAGAAAACACTGTCATTACTTTGTATATAAAATATAAAGTAAAATTTTAAAACACATGCTACATTTTACAGCACACAGGCTCTTTAAAAATACCTGGTGTGGTACTGTTTGGTGATGGTAATAGCATCTTTAACCTATGTCCTAGATATTATTAGTCCTACATTTTAGTAGACAATTTTAGTAGACAATTCAATGAAAATCTTTGTGGTTGCAATTGCTCTTTAAAAATAAATACCTGGTGTGGTACTGTTTGTTGATGGTAATGGCATCTTTGATGAATCATTTAAAATTTGAGCTATGAGATCAAAAGTTGAGCCTGTGAGATCAAATAAGTATTCTCAGTAATCTTTATAAAATATAAAATAAATATACACCTACATAGAAACTATTTCCTATATATTGTTGTTCCTACAATGAAGAGTGTGTGACAGCTCATTGTGGCACACTTTTACAGAAAAAAATACACACAAATATATGTATGTATAATGTGAATCCACAGTGCAGGAAAGGTCCCCTGTAAATAGACTCACTTGCACTCATATTCCACCATTCAATCCTTCTTTCTTATGTAACTACTATCCAATATAAAAATGGTTGGCATGTGGTCCTTAATAAACGAGTTCCACCAATCAAAAACAATTCGGGCTTTCAAAGCCCGAGCTGTTCGCGTCTATAACGTACCTGCCCATGGCATCCACGGTGAATCTTTGCAGTGCATTTTCCATGACGCTGAGGTATTTACTTAAATTTCCAGATTGGTTTCTAATACTTCAAGTATGTTACTTCAAGAACTAACATCAAGTAATACACAGGGAACAAAAATACATGCACACATTGCAAAATCAGAGGTTGCAAAGTTCGAGCACCTGTTTGAGGACGGAAATGTTTATGCAATAAGAAAAGTGTTGGTGCTGGATAACTATATGAAGTTCAAGACAACGAGGAATGAGTTCAAGTTGTTATTCATCAACCGGACCGATGCCTTTCAAATCTCGGACATTACTTTTCCTATGAGAATGTTTGACTTCGTGTCTATTGCTTCCTTACAAGATGCTGAAGTCATTGATGAAACCTATGCTATAGGTGATTTTTTAAGTTTAAATACATTTTCTGTTATTGAAATATTTATTAAACTTATGAGTTATTGTTTATTACTTATAGATGTAATTGGCAAGGTAACTTCCATGTCAAACCCAAAGTCCCTGACAAAGAATGGTAGACAAACAACGTTGCTTGATATAACCCTTGGTGATGCCAAGTACGTATTTTGATCTAAAAAAACAGTTTTATGTAGTTAAAGCCTTTTTGACATTCTTATTATATTTGTAGTGGAAATACGATCACTTGCACTCTTTGGGAGAACATGGTAGAAGAGTTCGTGGATTTTCTGAAAACAAAACCAAAGTCAATCACTCTTATTCTTCAACGATGTCGTGCTAAAAAATTCCACGGTATGTTGTTGAATGAAATATATTAGTCTTTTGGTTTGTTCTTAACAGTGTAATGTACTTAGGTCGGGTTGGGGTTACAAACATGTTTCATGTGACGAAGATGTTTCTTAATTGCAACAATGAGGAGTGTGCAGCTTTCAATTCTACGTACGAAAATTATTTTGAAATTTATCAATGGTTACACAGAAAGCAATTGTGATTTTAATCTACGCTTTAATTAAATGACATAGGTTTGGTCATGATAATGATAAAGATGGGGAAGGTCTAGCCTTATCTACTTTTGTTACCCCTACTTTTCAAGATGACCTAACTGCGGGAAAAGTTCAGTTGGTTTCAATTGAAGAGCTAATGAAAATGGAAGAGGTTGTTATATATCAGACTTTGGTTTTGTAAAATTACTTGCCTTAATTTATTTATTTTAGACTAATTATAAGGTAATGTATACTTATAATAATAGGATGGAAAACACTGGGTCTATGGGGAGATATTGACAGTAGACAGCTACAGAGATTGGAACTACATATCTTGCAAAGGGTGCAGCAGAAAGGTGTCACCTGAAGGTGACAGTTTCATTCGTGGTGTGTGCAACACCAAAGAAGTAGTTCTAAGGTGACAACATATCCTTTTTCTATTTTGGTAAAGTAACTGGCACATAGCATTTACTGAAATTTTTTAACATTTCAGGTACAAAATTAATGTTAGGGTGATGGATGAGACAGGTCATGCTTCTTTTGTATTTTGGGATAAAGAATGCATTGCTTTGGTTGGAAAAACTGCAAGTACTCTTCATGAGGAGATTGAAAAGGTTTTTCAATAAGAAAATTTGAGTATTTAATGCTGACATATCTTATAGACTATAGATATTAATAAATTTAAATTTGGTGGGTGATGGAGTATATGGACTCCGACCCCCCGGTATGCCGACTACTGGGCCTGGACAGTGGCCCACACACGTTTAGCGGATTCATATTATTGTACATTATTATTCAAATGTTCTAGATTAGCTTTTTATACTATCAGTCCATTTATGTAACCGGGTCTGCCAAGCCCGTATTAGAGGCCCAGACCCGGATTTCCCCTATATATACTCCTTATAGGAGGCTTGTAAACACACAACTCAACAATCAATATTGATTCATACACAATACTTCTTCTCTTCTCCTTCTTTCTTGTTCAAATCTTTCCTAGTTTATACAATATGGGTATCAATTATCCAACAATGGTGCTCTCGTTGAGAGGTTTGAACACAATCAAGTGAGAAAACCTCCCGAAACATTCAAAAAATCATGCAAATCACAAAGGATCAACAAGGAACTTTTCTGGAAAATTAAAAAAAGAAAAAAAGATATCTGGATTTTTACAGATCTGGAGCAGTTCCGGCCATATCGGAACTGTCTGGTCAATGGAGCAGCAAGGGAGGAGCCAGGTCCGGCACGCGACGTGCAGCTCAACCCTCTTCCGGCATGGAGCCGCCTCCTGTCGCTTTTAGCCCGTTCGCCTATCCCATGTGCCCTCTCCGGCCACAACTCTCTACCTTGAAGAACCGTGTCCGCCATTAATGGCCGCCGACAAGCTCTATTATCGAGAACAAGCCAGCCTCAAATCACGTGGGCCCATCTTGACTGGGAGGATCTGCTACTCTGGGACTCAGGTCACTGACGCGGCTTGAGGAACCCGCCGGTCAAGGATGCCCCACGGTTGAGCTCCGCCGCGAGGAGAGCTCGCAGTCACGGCCAGAGCTCTCCCTTCCTTCCCTGTGCCGGCGACGACCGCAGCGGACGACCAGTCAAGCACGGTGGTCGGGTGTCATCCCTCTCCGTCCGGCAAAAGCAAGACTCACTCTTCGCCCTCACTCCACCGACAGCAGCTGTGATGGCCGACGGCTAACTCTCTCTCGCCTCCATTTCCGACGGTAGCAAAGGCAGGGTGCGTCCGACAGCTTTCATTTAGTGAGCAAGGATCGTCTCTCTCACCTCCATATCCTTGGAATCCGTTGCGGCCCCCTCTGTGATTCGTCGGATGCCTCGTTCACTGTGCCGCAGAAGAAGATGGCCAGATTGATTGGCGTGTGGGTTCCATTTGACCAGGTCACTTATTAAAACAGCTGTCCTAGCCCGTCAGGTGAGGGAAGTAAAAATGAACATGGGCGAGGCAGCACTAAATTGTCATTTATATGGTGTCGGCTTTTCACGAATTAAAATGGGCCCAGGGAGTTCTGCTGGATACTATTAATGCCAGTCAGCCCACAATTTCCGCCCACTTCAAAAAGATAAGTACTCTTTAATTTTCATATTATTTATATTTATTTAAATCATCTTTTTTGTCGGGTGAATGTCAAACTATCACACACTTATGATCAAATGCCTAGTAGAGTGTGGCTTGAGACCCATCACTAGGATTCAAAGCCCTGACTTCTCAGGCACAAAGCCCTTACTCCTCAGGCACAAAGCCTTGACTCTCAGGCACGAAGACCGGTCTTAGTCATTCCAAGAGTGACGACTGTTGCGTACGAATGGCTCACACCTCCACTCTACTAAGTATTTTATCATTACATCAACAATTCACATTTCCACTTTTTTCAAGTGATGAACTCCCGATCGGAAACATAAACCCCAAGAAAAAAAAATTATATGTATGTTAAATGTGTAGGTACAAAGATGACTTTACTCATTTTTACCTCATCTCCACTAGCCTCAATGAGTGGGTGAATGAGGGGTCGGAGTTTCTAGATGAGCAGAAAATATCGCGCATGAGCAGGAACGAAAGCTGAGTCAGATGAAGAGGAGCTGAGCTAGACAAAATTGATTATGCCGGAGGGAACTTACCTTCCTTGTTTCATGTTGAGGGCGCTAGGTGTACTCTTTTTCCCTTTATTAGGATTTTTCCCACTGGGTTTTTTCCTAGTAAAGGTTTTTAACGAGGCACCTCCCCATCGTGGACAAGGGTGGTGGTCCCCCGGCCGAAGAGATAAAACCAAAGACAGACGAACATTGCAGATACAGTTTGGACTACTCCCTTTCGCCTCGAGTACTCTCGAATCAGGGAGTGGGGGACTCCTGATGGAGTATATGGACTCCGACCCCCCGGTATGCCGACTACTGAGCCTGGACAGCGGCCCACACATGTTTAGCGGATTCATATTATTGTACATTATTATTCAAATGGTCTAGATTAGCTTTTTATACTATCAGTCCATTTATGTAACCGGGTCTGTCAGGCCCGTATTAGAGGCCCAGACCCGGATTTCCTCTATATATACTCTTTATAGGAGGCTTGTAAACACATAACTCAACAACCAATATTGATTCATACACAATACTTCTTCTCTTCTCCTTCTTTCTTGTTCAAATCTTTCCTAGTTTATACAATATGGGTATCAATTATCAAACAGTGGGACTTGCAGAAAAGTGTTGGTCCTTACTAAGGGGTTGTTTCGTGTGAAAACAAAGAAGGAAAGCAAAAACTACAGGGGTGTTCCTACTTTTAGTGTTCTTGGAATGAATTGTGATCCAACAGTTCTCGCTTTATACAAGCATAAAGGAAAAGCGGTTGAGGAAGAAGATGATTTCGCACTACTTAGGAGGGAGTTGTCTGAGTCTGAGGAAGTAGGTGTACTTATAATTTTACCTATATAATTTAACTTTGGGTTTAAAATGAGATATTTAAATTCTATACTCATTTCAGATCAGCTACTTGATGAGGAAGATACCAGCCCCCTACTGTCTAATGAAAAAGGGAAGGAAGTTGTGGTGAACTATGACAGACTCAAGAGGAGGTTGTTTGCTGACCCCCTCCTGTCCAGCCACCAAAGAAGCTGAAGAAAGTGAAATTGGAGGAGTATCAATGTTAAAAGAATGAAGTTTTTTTTTGGCAAATGAAGCATATAATGTACGTAGCATTTTCCTATGTGTTTTTGTTAGTGCATTAGCATTTCAGAAACATGTTTGCTGCCTGGAATTATTTAGGAAAAGATTAGGTTATGTTACAAACTTTTGTTTTGGGTATTTTTCAATATAATCTGTCTTGATCTTAAATTTGTAAGTTTTGGCATTTGTTGTCAAGTGTGATGTAACCTATTCTCAATGGAATGAAATGTAAATTACGTTCTGTTTTCAGGTTCTAGAGATTGTTTCCATAACTCTATATTGCAGCTAAACTAAACTAAGTAGGTATAAAAAAAGTTGAACTAACTACATCTAACCTGTTAAAAAATTGGGTGTCTACATGTGTGAAACAAAGTATATATATGAAACAAAGTATAAAGACAAGTTGGATTAAATAGAAACATGTTATTTTTAAAAAATGAATAGTTATAAAATAGCTGCCAAGAAAACATTAGATATTTCACCCTTTCATCAATCATGCAGAGGTGCATCATAAAGAACACAATTAGAAGTTCATCACAAAATAGATTGTCAAAATTGTATTCATACCTAGGTATCATGATATGTGGAATGATTCAAACTGATACTCTATAATATTATGCATTAAGCTTCATACCATACATGTATAGAACCAAGTAGAATTAAAAACTTAGACACATACTTGAATGACCAAAGATACATAAAGTCAATAACTAATATATTTGAAGTAGATAAATTGGATAATTTCATAACTGCACATACATATATAGAAGACATAATCGTATCCCTTTGAAATTGTTTATGTGGAAATATAATACATAGTAGTCTAAATTTATTTTAAAATCTGTGAAGGACATCTGTTAAGTTTAAATAAAATGTAGAATGAATTATGTGTTTCATCATTTACCTTATTACGAAGGAGTGGCTTTATTGTACGTAGTAGTAATTATGTTACCCTTAATAAGGTGTCTTAAAATTTTATTATGAAAGATAATAAGCCCTTATGAAGGAAATGCATTTATAATTTCAAAGATGTTTCAGAATTGGCGTTTGATAGTTATAAATAATAAATAACCATATTATTAATAATAATATATGTGGTTATTTTGAAATATTATTAATGATAAGTATTGCTTAATTATTTTTAGTATTTAACAAGACCTTAAGAAAGACTGACTTTATGACTTCAAATATGCTTCATAATTGGCCCGATTAGTACAATACTACGTTATAATTAATAACTAATTATAATAATAATTGTTTTTTTTAAAATATGAATAATATTTAATCATTAGTATTTATTTATTAACAAATAAATGTTGTTAATACTTAATAATATTAATGAACTTAATAATTTTTAATATTTAACAATATTAATGCATTACTTTTTGTGTGTAATCTCTATGTACTTCATTCACATCATGGGGTTGTGTGTAAAAACAATAAGCATGTTGAAAGAGTACTGTTAATAATAAATAATAAATAAATAAATATTGATAATAATTAGTATTACTTAATTATTATGAATATTTAACAAGGCTTATGAAGGCAGGCTTTATAACTTCAAATATTCTTCATAATTGGCATAATTAGTATAATAATAATTGATAATAAAAAACACTTTTTAACTTTTTTTTGAAAGAGTTAATAATATTTAATAAGATTAAATTTTTGTTGTGTAATTTCTATGTACTTCATTCACATCATGGGGTTGTGTGTAAAAACAATAAGCATGCTGAAAGAGTACTGTTAATAATAAATAAAAATAAAAATATGTAAATAAATAAATATTAATAACACTTAGTATTACTTAATTATTATGAATATTTAACAAGGCTTATGAAGGCAGGCTTTATAACTTCAAATATGCTTCATAATTAGCCTGATCAGTATAATAATTGATAATAATTTTTTTTAACTTTTTTGAAAGAGTTTATAATATTTAATAAGAATAAATTATTGTTATTGGTATTTAATTAATAATAAATAAATATAAATAAAAATAACAAATTAAATAATATTATTGAACGTAATTATTGTCAATATTTAACAACAATAATACATTACTTTTAGTTTATTAATAATATTATAAAAATTAACAGTATTATTATATTATTATTAAAAGATAAAATAAATTCTTCTTAAAAGAATTAAGCAAAAAGAGTACGCATTACCATATTGGAGTAGAGGTTACTACTCATTACGTTGCAATTAATACTCCTTATCGAGGAAAGGACGGACTAACATATTAAATGGAAATGAGCTTTTGACAACTGAGTGTTTGAGTTATGTTCATCCCATGTATGACCTAAATTCCTTTGGGATGATAACTGAAATTAAGTGTGAAGTTGATCCAATGGAGGATGACCCACCTTTTATAACTCATGTTAAAGAAGAGGTTGATGAAATGGCTGATGTCCAGCCATTTTCAACTCAGGTTGAAGAGGAAGTTGAAATGACAGATATCCAGCCATTAACATTTCTTCTTGGAGTAGAGATGGTTGGAATGGCTAATTCCAACTCTGTGCCTGAATATCTAATCCAGGAATTTGTTGGGATGGAAGAAAGCCCTTCCCCCCCTAGGCGTTCTCCCCGTAAGAAAAAGCTTAACCAAAAGTATTTTTCCCCGGAGATGGTGGTAAACATGAACTTTAATTGGCTGACCTCGGAGAACGAAGACTGATCAAGGGGCTAATGTGGAAAAATATCTATTACTATTAGTTTTTAATAAGGCATGTTTCTGAAACAATCTGGGGGCTTAGCTTATGTTTTGGACTTTGTTAAGGCGTGTGGGTTTCAATGTTTTTTGTGAATTTTGAGAACTAATTTCCTAAATAATGTTTGAAAATCTATGTGTAAATAGCACGGAAGCTCCTTCTTGGTATATGATGTGTATTAATGCATGTATTGGTAATTTTTATGCATTCAAAAAGTTGATGTTTTACTTCGTTCCTATGTGGCAAATTCCAGATAAAGAGAAACATGTGTCAAGGTTGAGTCGATAACTATGCCTAGGCTCTTTAAATCCACAACAGTAGGTCCAAAGAGAAGGCCTTTGTCAAACAATGCTTCCGGTAAATCGAATTTTACTATTTGGTTGTGAATGAAGTGTTAGTAAATCATATAAATATGATCTGATTTTAAAATCGAGTTAGTAATGAAAATTATAGGATCATGTGAAAATATATTTTCTACATTAGGTGTGTAATGGTATATTTGAGGCAGTTTGGTGTATCATCTCAATGTATTTTAAGATAATGTATATATCTTAGATATTGTATTTGAGATAGTTAGGTATAGACTTTGACTTCACATTTCAGAATATAAAGTCGGCGGTAGTACAAAATGCATCATTGGTTTAACTTCCATAATCCAAAAGAGGTTAAAAAATCAGGACTCATAATTTTCTAGGTGGCTAATTATTTTGGGCGAACTTTTCAAAGTAGGGTAAAAGATCAATGTAGTTAGCTAATTAAATAGTAGCGGAAATAATAATATAAAGTCGGGTAAAATATCAATATTGTTAGCCAATTAAGGGGTGATTCTTGATTGATTTAATATGTTAGTTAGTTGGATATGGGTAAAACTAAGGCAGAATTTACTTAATAGGCATCATTTGATTTCTGTGTTAACTTGAACAACACTTCACAAGTCTCAAATTTGACCGCCTAAAAAACTATAAGAGTAAATACAAGAATAATTATTTCTGTTAGGAGTATTTGTTAAAAATCTTTTTGTGTTTCAGTTAGGAGTATTTCTTTTCATTTTTGTTTGTAATATAAGTTTGGAATAAAACTTTTTTATAAGATTAGATCAGAAATCCTCAAGAAGATAGTTTAGATGATGGTATTGGTTAAAGTCATTAAAAGATACGAACAGATAAACAATACCCAAATGGCAAGATTCCTATAATTCCAGGGATTGTGACCTACACAATAACCATACAATAAGTACAAGAAGTTCCAACTCCAGGAATTGTGACCTACAGAAAAACCAAACAATAAGTACAAGAAGTTCCAACCATGCACTCTACTTCAAGTGTTTGTGAGTGTGACCAGATTAAACCTGAGACGAAATAATTATATAAATACCAAATATGCAGAATGCAATGCTACTATAGCACACAATAACAACTCAATATGCAGGTTTGTAATAGTACATTAGAGATAGTTAGGTTTATCATCTCAATCTACTTTAAGAAAATGTACAAGGGTAAGTACAAAAATACCCATTTCTCCAATTTGACAGCCTAAAAGGGACCAAGAGTAAATACGAATATAATGATTAATGTTAGGAGTATTTGTTAAAAAAACTTTGTGAGTGTTTCAGATAGGAGTATTTCATTTCATTTTTGTTTTTCTTCAATATCTGAGTGAAAAAAACCTTATTTGATAGACATTACTCTTTTTGAACATAGTATTGATAGTTTTGAAAAACCATAGACATAGTCATTAAAACTTTATTTTTTTGTGTTGATTTGGAAAACCAGTAAACTATTTGAACAATACCAATTACACTATAGTAGAAAATTAAATTAGAAATGACTCATGTTGATAAAATGAATTCCAAATAATTAATTGGAATAGAACATATAGAAATCATATTACCATAAAATGTTCAAAGAAGATAATAATTATAGAATATAGAAATTCTAATTCCAACAACACATTGTATTTAAATTCCATTTCTTCATTTTGTACTTAAAAGATTTTTTCCGGATTTAAGTTCTCAAATGAACTTAATGGGAGTTGGGCTTTGAATAACTAAAGGTAAGGAAAATATTAATGCACATAAATGTCTGTTTGAAAAATATGGCACTTGAGTTTATCATGTGAATGAAACTTTTTTGAATGTTGGATTGGAAAAGACAAAGAAGCTCTAGGCTTACGTTTGATACACAACTTTGGGGTAATGAGCTCTTTGAGAGCTGAAGCAAATGAAAACTTCATTTTTTGGTCTAGATCTGAAAACCCATAGCATACAATTTCAATTACACTATCTGACTATCTGAGAATATTAAATTGGAAATGAGTCATGTTGATAAAATGAATAAAATAATTGTATTAGAATAGATCATATAGAAATCATATTAGCAAAAAAATATACAGAAAGTTATTAGATGATTATATTGGTTAAAGTTACTTAAGAAACAAAGAGACAGACATTATCCTGTTGGCAGGATTCCTACAATTCCTTGTGCATTCGAACCGCAACAACACTACTTAAGTCTCCAGTTTGACGACCTACACAATAACCAGGGATAAGTACAACAACTGTCAAAACTACTTTAAGTCTGTGTGAGTGTCTCTAGATTAAAACTTTGACGAAATGATTATATACATGGCAAATGTGAAGAATGTAATACTACTAGAGAACACAAGAACAACTGTTTATATGCATCTTCTCCCATTGAAACTTCAAACTTGTGATTTGTTTTAAGTTTTAAAAACAACTTCATGTTGGTGATGTCTTTAATAGCCTAGATAAATGAAAACATTACTTTGTAGATGTTTATTTCTTAATTCAATGATTTATGTGGATAATGATTTGCAAAAATGAGTAGTAGTGAAAACTGAAAAATAGATCTAGACACAGTCAATTTAAACTAAACTTTTCGTTATAATATTTTTATATTGTTATCATTGTTAAAATCCTTCCGTGTACACATTGAGGGAATCATTATATAATAATAGATTGGACTTCATGTTTACATAAGCCTAATCAAATTACATGTTTTTATGAATTCATACTATATATGACAGGAAATTAGATTTGAAATGGATTTTCAATAAATCAGTAAAACAAACAGTCAATGCAAAATATTTGCAGACTACATCAAATTTCAACACATCATAGCATCATGGAATAACAACACTTCGTATTAAAAACTATAGTTATATCAACCGAGGTCACAAATATCTAAACCAACCACCAATTTAACCAAGGCAAAAGCAATTGATTTAATGGTACCTTATAGATTTCAAGTTGCCTGGTCTGGTGTGTCTGCTGGTGGGAAACTATGGCCTTCTAACAGATGTCATACTCTTCGTATAACTACGGGATCTGAAATCAAACATACAACCAAATATTATTCAGGTTTCGAAATTGGCCATAAATAAATATCACAAGCATAAGTAGCAAAACACTCATCTTTTTTGAAAGAGACTTGAAAGGTTGAGATCCTAGAATAAGTTCATAGCTTCGCACAGGGGTGTTCGTAGATTGAGATCGATTTCAGAATAGAAACAAACCAACAAGTAAACCTAATCAATATGTAGATTAAATTCTGTGAAAAAAAAAAGAAATGTATTTATTGGAATCCACAAATCGGTACTCACCCGGAAATTCTGATGGCTTTGGTGTTCGATTAGAATGGCCGTCTGCGCGTTGTTTTGTGAGATGGAGAAGCGGTGCGATGTGAGGTAGATGAGCGTATGCGATACTGGCGTAGGGTTTGAGTGATGTAGGGTTTGAGGTTATGTGATGCAGCAGTGGTTTGGGTGACCTAAGTATACGGTGGGTTGGGTTGGACTGGGTTGGGTTGGGCTGGGCTGGGCTAATATTTAACAGGTTAAAATAATTGTGATGGACCTATATAATAAATTAGAATTGTAATGGGCAAGAATGTTTGGTTTGGGCTACCATGTTTGGCTTATTCTTGCTATATATTAGGATATTCTCTAAATATTTCAAAAACTTTGACATTTGATAGCATGTACTCCCTCCATCCCTAATAAGTTTGCCAAGTTTGACCGGCACGGGGATTAATAAAGTAAAAACTATGTGGTTGAGGTTTGTGCAGAGGAGAGAGAATTAACTGAAACCACAAATTCTTTACTGAAAAGGGAAAGTGGCAAAGTTAATGGGACATCTAAAAAGGAAAGTTGGCAAAGTTATAAGGGACGGAGGGAGTATGATTTTAAAGAAAATACCCTATGACATCCTTATCAAGTACACTGAAGATCCAATTGCTAAGATAGTGGAGGTCATTTGTCCCGATTATCTAAAATCAAGTACATATTTGAGTTACTTGAGAGATAGAGCAATTCTGGCTCCGACCCTTGATGTCGTTGATTCTATCAACGACTACATGATAAGTTTGAATTCCAAGGAAGTTGCTAGAACATATCTTAGTTCAGATAGTGTTTGCAAATCTGATTCAACGCATGATCTTATAGCAGAGTTGCACACTACAGAATTCTTGAATAGTATTAAACTCTCTGGTGTGCCAAATCATAAGTTAACTTTGAAAGTCGGTACCCCTGTCATGCTTTTGCGCAATATTGATCACTCATTGGGTTTGTGTAACGAGACAAGACTAATCATAACAAAGATGTGTGATCACATCTTAGAGGGAAGGATCCTCAATGGTATGAGTGCAGGTCAGAAAGTCTTATACACCGTCAGATGTTAGGCTGCCATTTAGATTTCAATGGAGGCAATTCCCTATTATGGTTTCTTATGCAATGACCATTAATAAAAGTAAGGTCAGTCCCTCACTCACGTCGGTCTCTTATTGAAAATGCCAGTTTTCAGCCATGAACAATTGTATGTTGATGTGTCAAGAGTTACCAACCGTGCATGTATCAAAATCCTCATCCAAAATGAAGATGATTGTCAGATAGATGAAACCATGAATGTTGTCTATAAAGAAGTGTTCTTTAATCTCTAATATTTCATATTGTATTAAAATCACATTACATATTACAATTAACTTACATATTACAATTTCATTTCTTTATCGTCACAGTTTATGATATTTAACTTTATTCCCAATTAGACTTTAATGTCTAACGGTAATGATACCCATGCAACAAACTCCTACACCGTGCATCGCACGGGTGCTATACTAGTTGAATTAAATACAAAGGGTTAGTCATATTTTTGAAGAAAAAAAACTAATCACTTTTTTGTATTACAAAGAACTAACAATAATATTTGTGTCCTTTTTCTAATATTTACAACTATTTCATATATTAGAACAAGAATACAACCAAATCATATAATCACAATGTCATTTCAAATATAGACATGTTTCCTCAAAATACTTGGCAAACATGGAATATAATTGATTTGATAATTTTCGGAATGTATAGAATATTTCATTAACTATTTAGAGAACCTCATAGCAATCTCGCATGTAATAGTTATTTATGAAAAAGAGCATTACTTTATATGGGACAAACGCTCTCGCGCGTGAGCAAAGGCTCAATATGTATTTATATATAAATAATACGATAGTATATTGTGAGAATTTACAATTATTGTAAAAAAACATTTAACTCAACATTTTAATGACTTCTGTATGAAAATCAATAAGTGTTAGATATAGAATTGCTACTATTTCCTTTATTATCAGGTATTATGAAATGTATTTCATATGAATTTGTAATCCTTTATACTGTCACGGACTACCCTTCACGAGTAAATATGGGACGGTATAAGATAATAAGGTGTATTTTCGTGTTCCAGAATATTGTAATAAATAAATCTCGCAATAGATTCTATCAAATTATAGATGAAAGGAGTTTGGTGAGCGATAATTACTATAAAGAATTACTATAAAAAACGTGTCATTAAACTTTAGACATGATTTTCATGTAAGGTTTGGCCCGGTACGCCAATCACATTCTGAGAAAATATCTATCATCAATACATTCAAAAGGTGATCAAATTCCATTAGAATAGATACCTGTGTATGCGGGTCGGACTAGTAAACAAGTAGGTTATGTAATCTTTTATTTTTTTCACTTCTGCACGTTTTGACTTTTTCTTCAAGTAGGCTTTGTATTGCTTATTTCTTTAATGAATTGGTGAGGTTTTCCCATCTCTCACCCCCCAACACCTTCGGGTATTAGCTTCACACCACAGTGCAAAAGAAAGGTATAGTATGATTTCTATTCAACTTCTATTTTTAATAATATCTAGTAAATGTCCCCGACATTTGCCCCACAGTCACATAAGTGATAAGTCACACAACATATACGAATCAATGATTCAATGAAGCATAAATCATTCATGATTCATCAACAAACCAACAATTAAAAAAAAACATACCTTCAGTGAGTTCAGTCGGCACTGCCGCAGGCCCGCAGCTCGCTGCCTTCCTCACCTTAGTCACTTCGTGGGATTGTGGGAGACGGCCGACGGGGACTAGGAGTTCCTGGCGTGGGCGACTGGGCGGTGGGCGGTGCCGCAGACCACAGTGAGCGTGGCTGCGTGGTCGGTTGGTCGCGTCTCCGTCTCGGTGTCTCGCCTCTCGACGTCTCGCCTCTCGACGTCTCGCCTCTCGACGTCTCGCGTGCAGGCCGCAGGGGTCGGGAAAGGCCAAAAGGGGGGAACGGGATTTGGGATTTGGGAAAGGCCGAAAGGGGGAACGGGAATGGGAAAGGGCCAAAGGGGGAACGACAATTCATTGGGCCGAGCATACAAGGGAAAGGGGGAATTGGGATTGGGCTTGCAAGGGCCCAAGTTAATAAAAATTAATAGTATATATATATATAAATCACTGGGGGGCACGGGCACCCCCTAGCCCTAGGGTGGGTCCGCCCCTGCCCACAAATTTTGGTGGTTTGCCTTCGGGGTTTAAAAAAAATCTATTGAACAAAATAGTGAATGTTTACACATTCCTTGATAAACAGTACTCCGTAATATGTACAAGTTTAGCTCATAGCTAAAAACATGAATGATTGACATGTTCATAAAAAACATATGTTTTTGCTTTGATAGAAGTATGACAACAATGAACAAAGTAGAGATAAATGAACAAAGCAATAAATTCATTGCTTTAGAAAGAAGGTAATAAAGTTTTTTGAAATGATCAAAGCAGGAAAATTAATAAAATTCAATGGGATCGAAGGAATATAAAATAATGAAAAAAAGAATATTATAGGCTAAATAATTGATAAGGATAGAACCAGATTTTCGTTGGGACAAAAAGTGACCAAATATATATGAAAGGACCAAAATCTCCCCCAAAACCAAGCATACATCCATCACTTTCGTCGCTTGGATCTTCTTCATTGCAGGTCTCTGAACTCATCGCTTCCACTCACTTGGATCATCTGCATCGCTGGTCTTCTCTTCAGAAGGACCCACCATCTCCGACCTAGACATCGTCGCCGCCATCATCGTCTACCTTGTCGGACCTTACCTTCGCCCTACACCACGCCAATCTTCTTTTTCTTTCGATCGTGGGAGGTGAACGAGATTTCTCATTCATGACATCTACGTCACAGTCTTAGGTCTTCTTTCTCCTCGTCATTGCAACTGTATCATCTCTCTAGTGATTAACAGCAAATAATCACCATTAATGTCATCTTCTTTAACGATGATTGCTAGAGGTTAAAGGTTGAGGAGTTGCGATGACAGTTGTGGTAGGAGGGGCACACAGTGGCCGAGAACATTGCCACATTGGTGCTACAGCTTCAAGAGGGGGACGGGGTTGGGAAGGTACAAAGGACACTGGCAAGAGTGAGGTAGGGATTTGGGATGAGGTGCGGAGCTAGGAGGCTTGGGAGGGGCTGGCCGGGAAACTAAGGAGAGAGGCTATGCATGGAGGGGGGAGGGAGTGGTGGTCACCAGATAGGGTGGCAATTGGTCATTGGGATCATTGGCAAATAATGGCAAGTAAATAGTTGGCGAGCAAGCGACGGATGGCGATTGATCAATGACGAGCAAATACTATAACGATTATTTTTCTGCTTTTGTTTCTGTACTTAAAAATTTTCTTAGTCTATTTCTAAAAAAACTTTTATAGCAAGACAAAAACTTGTTAAATGGTTGGATTTAAGGATGGACCCGGTCGGCGGTCCCGGACCGGAACGGAACCAGACCTGCTGTTAAATCTGGGGAGTTGGGAAACTGTTTTAGAAAATCTGGCGGATTTCTCAGAGTATCGTGTGATCACTTTTCGAATCTAATATTTCGACCCTATGCCTGGGTTACACGAAATTTAGATTATGGGGATAATCACTCTTAGAGACAGTCTAAAACTGAGGCACCAATATATAGACCACGAACTAGCAGTTTTAGTAGAACTCGAATTCTTCTGATTACCAAAGAGATAAGGCCAATCAGTTAGAGTTTCACTCTAACAGAAAGTCATTCTATTAAGTAATTAATATGGACATGTTTATCCGAAAATAAATTTCCATATTTATTTCTTTAATAAAATAAAATTTTGGTCCGGGGCGCTGCCCCGAGCCCCGCGAGGACGGCCTCCCTCGACCCCGCTCGCTGACCGGGCAGCGAGACCCCCGCTAGGGGCGCTGCCCCTTGGACCCCCGCCATTTAATCGAACCAAGTTTAAATTTAATTTCGTACAAGTGTGCGCTCCGCACCTCCTAACTTGTCTAAAATTAAACTTGAACTCCATTGGTAATCTGTAAATTCCATTACACTAAAATGAACCTGGTGATACTAAAATCACCAACACCTGCCACTATGCAGGACCGAACCGGGTCCGTTTTTCCAGTCCTGGACTTGGAACGGGTACCCAACCAGGTATTGGGCGGGCTCGGTCTCGGTAGGTAGTCTGGGGACTGGACCGGGCGATCCCGGTTCCGTTCCCAACGACTATATTTTTTTTTTTGAATTTTAATTAGGGAGTGAGCCTGGGGTCAAACTAGCCGTTTGGAACGCCTAGTAACGGCTCTTTGGCCATTGGGGAGGGGTTTGGGGGTGGGGAGTGGGGGGTTACCGAATATTTTTCCAATATATAGCTACTCATTTTATACATTTTTTCACACTATTCTACTTCTACTCAAAATCTATACTCTCAATTCTCAAATTTTCAATCACTAATTCTACTCTATTCACATTTACACTTTCATCTTTCATAGTTCATATATTCATATTGTAATTATATTTATATAATTATTAATTATTATTACACAATAATACTATATAAATATTTATAATTTCTATTTATACATTCCCACTCCTACTCTTTCAATCTTTTTTATTAAATATAGTATATTACAATTGTATCTATATACTCCTACACTTTCATATTTAACATATATATTTAATTATATACATTTGTAGTTAACTAGTTCCTACATTGTTGTAGTTAACTAGTTTCTACTTCATACATTTCATGGAGGAAACGACAACCGACGCCAGAAGCGACTCTGACGATCCAATGTTTAAAATAAATATACATCATTTATTTATTGTACAATAATTTTTTTTTAAAAAATGAAGGGCCAGACCGCCTTGGACCGGACCGAAACCGCCGGGTAGACCAAACCAGAACCGGGTACGTTGTAACCCGGGTCGGTTCCGGTCTTCACAAATACAACCCGGGATCGGCCGGTCCTGGACCGGAACCAGGACCGGACCAGGTCCAACCCTAGTTGGATTGATCGACTCTTTAGAGTAAGCACGCTTATATGATTGGATGTTCTTAAATTATAGATTGCAAGTAATAAAAGAGTCTATTTGAGCATTGGGGAGTACTTGATTTGGAATCGGATGCTATTTCTGAGATTCTTACAGGGATCAATGTTTCTTCAATTGGAGTGGTGGCAAAAGATATAAGAAATCTTTCGTCGTATTTTCCTAGTATTTCTTTTAGTCATGTGAAGCGTTTGGCGAACAAGACAACTCATGCATTAGCGAGAGCTGCTTGTTCCTTGCCTGAGCTGCATACCTATTGCTTTTATCTTCCAAGCTTTCTTTCTTGTATGATGGATAATGATCTGATTAATATTAATTAAGTTTTTCTCTTGCAAAAAAATAAAACATTATATTTTGCTTACACTACCTTTAAACGGAGTATTAGTCTATATATACACATACATAACACTTGATTCAAATTTTGATTCTCATATTTTAAAATTATAACAACTATTAATATTGATCGATCCATTGTGGTGCAAAGCATGAGTGGGTGAAATACTAGTAAAAGGATCTTCTTGACGTGCTGTAAACATTTCTTTGCGCATTGATATGTACTAATTAGTAGTGCATAAATGTATCTTTTTATGTTTGATTTGTGTGGATTGTTTACCATTTTATTTAGTTTGTAAACATTTGTGTGATTTTAGTTGTAATTGTATTTTAGTTCTCATTTGTAAGTTGTAAAGTAGAGTTAGGATTTATGGTGTTGGAAAGGAAGACTTTGAAGTGAAGAAAAATGATTATTGGCTGCCCAGGACAATCACCCGGTCGGGTGGGGTATTGCACCCGGTCGGGTGAGACATTGAAAAGCGAAGGTGGCTGGAAACTATAATCACCCGGTCGGGTGAGGTATTGCACCTGGTCGGGTCTGACTTGACCCAGGACATTTTAACGTGTTGAAGATCACCAGAACGTGGAGGATATCTGATTTTGACCGGACCCGGACGGGTAGGCACTTGACCCGGTCGGGTACCCGGCCCAAGGTGTTGAAAAACACCTATAAATAGCACACTTTTCCTTCACAAATAATCATTCCTTCTTCTATACTCTTAAGCGCAGTTTAGAATAGCATTTCTTTATATTTTTCTAGCTATGTTTAGTCTCCAAATGAGGAGCTAAACTTCCATTTCTTGGTGCTGCTCTTGAAGCTTGTTGATTATTAAAGTTGTGAGTTATTTTCTTAACTTCTTCCCTTGAATATTAATTATTAGTTCTTTCCTTAATACTATCTCTATATTAATGTTGGGGAGTGTTGCTAAGATGACAATTAGTTAACATCTTGACATTAGTTATAGTAGTATTTTCTTCCTTGACGTGCACTTTGTCGTGAAATGCACTCAAAATAATTAATCAATACAACACTAATACGTAGTATAGTGAAGTAAGGTTCGTATCCACAGGGAAAGGAATACTTTTCTTTTATATGAATAGTAACAAGGGGGGTTTTAATTTTGATTTGATTTAATTTAATTAACACTAAGATGAACGACTTATATGAGTTTAATTTATAGAGATGAGGATTTGGTTTTGCTTTTACCCACTTAATGAAATGTTAGTCGATCCCGGTTATATCTTTAACTATCTTCCTCTCGAATACTCAATCGAGGAGTATATCCAGTTCATCGAGGGTAGTTATTAATAACGAGATGCGTTAATTAATAAAACTTACTACCGAGTTAATATAGAACAAGCGTCGTATATTAGCCTGATAGTAGCAATAAACTTAAGATGAAAACGATTGAGATTGATAACCTCAACACAAGCGGTTTATTGGTTTAATCAATATAATTAATTCCCCTTAGATTATTAACCATGAGACGCATGCATTAATAATCCAAGTTTTACTACCGTTGAAAGAACCGAATTAATAACAAGCGTATTAATCGATTGATTCTAGTAATAATTAATATATGAAACAAAACTAGTTGATCCTTTAAGTAATGCTCAAAATATTAATATGGAATATGAATAGGAAATAATTAATATTCAAGGAAGAATATTAAAGAAAATAACTCACAACTTACAAATTCATTAAGCTTCAAAGTAGCAAAACCAAGATGGAAGAGTTTAGCACCTCATTTGGAGACTAAACATGAAGAAAAAATAAAGAAAGAACTTGTCTAAACTGAGCTAAGAAGTATATGTGAATTGGTTCCCTTATTGTGAAGGAAAGGAGTGTATTTCTAGGCTTTTAGGAGCTGCAGGGTCTGATACCCGACCGGGTATCTTAGGAAATTTCCCAGAAATTCACTTTTCTGAGCATACCCGATCGGGTATGTGACGAATCTTTACGAAAATTTGCTCCCACGATCATTTATTCCATGATTTGATTTGGACTATCGAATCAAGCAAATACCCGATCGGGTATAGACAATACCCGACCGGGTGCATGAGTATTTTTTCCAAATCGAAATCTTTCTTGCCTCCTTGCACTTTCCTTGATCTTTTAAGGTCCAATCTTGATCCCTTGGATGATGTTTGACCTGTTTAGCTCAGAAAAATCCTAATCTAAACAAATTACAAATAAATATGAAAATAAAGTATTACACCAAAAGTGCGTAATTTCCTCAACTAGAACTAATAAAAACTAGTTAAAAATACAAACATACAATCGGAAATTACATGAATATCATTCCTCTATATTAATGTTGGGAGTGTTGCTAAGATGACAATTAGTTAACATTCTGACATTAATTATATTAGGATTCATCTTCTTTAATAATATTCTTCCTTGAATATTAATTAATTCTTATTCATATTTCATATTTATATTTTGAACATTACTTAAAGGATCAACTAGTTTTGTTTCATATATTAATTATTACTAGAAACGATCAATGAACCGATGGTTAACCATTGATGGTTTCACAAGTAAGTAACTTCGGTTTATTAATGCACGGTCGTGGTTAATAAACTTAAGAGGAATTAATTTTGTTGGTTAAATCGAAACCGTTGTATTGAGGTTATCAATCTCAATTGATTTCATCAAGGAGTTAAGAGATTAAATGCTACTATCAAGTCGGTATATGGCGGTGTTCTATACTTGACTAATAGTAAGGGTTATTAATGAACGGTCGTTGTTAATAACTACCCTCGATGAATTGGATATACTCTTCGATTGAGTATTCGAGAGGGAATAAGTTATAGATATAACAATGATCGACTAAAATATATCAACAAGTGGAAAGTAGCAATGCCAAGTTCTTTTATCTTTGAATTAAATCACATATAAGTCATTCAATTTAGTGTTTAATTAAATTAAATCATTCAAACCCAAAACCCCCCTTTAATTACTAGTTCATAAAAAGAGAATTATTCCTTGCCCTGTGGATACAAACTCTACTTCACTATACTACGTATTAGTGTTAAGTATTGAATTTATTTTGACGCACCGTGACAAAGTGCGCGTCAAATTTAGCGCCGTTGCCGGGGAAAGGTAATTATTTTTCTTTTTATTTTATTTCAAAAAAAAAATAGAAAAAAAAATAAAATAAAAAAATGACTTTTCTATTTTCTGAGCTTACATGAGTATATAGTTACCAACACATCATCCTTAGAGAGTCAAATTTCCGTTTTGGCTTCTCTCATAAAAGAGTTTATCTTAAACTCAGAAGCTCAAGATGTCAAGACGGCAATATTTGCATATCTCACAGGCATATTACAAATTTTTGCCCAAAACTCCAAGAAGAATACCTTTCACAAATTGATTATGTACCTCACATGAGGTATCATCCATTCTCCAACTCTAACATGTCTACGGAGGACATGGTTCGGACTATGGCTACCAACATGACCACCATGCAAAACAACCTGATGCAATTCCAAAATGAGACCAAGTCTAGCATTTAAAACTTGGAAACTCAAATGAATCAAATAGCCGGAGCCGTGAGTAGGCTTGAAGCAAGGGATTCGAAAAAACTTCCTTCTCAAATAGAATGTGATCCTAAACAACAAACTTTTGCAATCACATTGACAAATGAAAAGGAAATGCAAAAGGAGATCCAGAATCCAGAAGAAGTAGAGGAAGAAAAAGACACAGAGCTTCAACTGGTCAAAGAAGAGGATAAGCTGAGCTTCAAATTCAAATTTTTGTCCTTGTCATCCTTTGAGGTATCTCCATCATCTCTGGAAGCTTTAAGAGAAACTCGTAAACTTGAAAAGGACAATGATATTTCTGAAATCTTCTTCACAATTGAGGGATCGAAAAACTTTTCATTGACCATACTAAACGATAATTTCTTCCCTTTCCTCCCACCACATGAATCAATGAAAATCTGGATATTTGATCCTCGAAAGATTTCCAAAGTGAAGAGTCGAGAAATTGAGCATTCCTATGGAAGTCATAGGAGTGAAAGTTTGAAGAAGATAAACTATCATGATCCAAGTTTGAATGACTGAACACAATGATAGCGTCGTGCCGCAACGTTAAATGAGGCGCTTCTTGGGAGGCAACCCATGCAAGGTACGTTTACTTGTTTTATTTTATTTTTGCACATTTCAAAAAAAAACTGGGGAGTGGACCCGGGCGGGTATCTTATTTCACCCGGACGTGTGTGTTCGTAAAAAGGCACCTGGAAATAAAACAATCACCCGGGCAAATATTTTTTTGGCAAAACCTGGCCGGCCCCTGAAGTAAATTACCCGATCAGGTACCTTTAATACACCCGGCCGGGCATTTTTGACAAAAACATTCTCGATAAGCGGGAGTTAGGCCCGATCGGGTACATTACCCCACCCGGCCGGGCGTCGGGAATGTTTCCACAAAAACCGAGATGGCATCCTCTTCTTCCTCATTTCATCTTCTGCATACACGAATCAACTCCGCCAAAACACCATTTTCAAACCCCATACATTTGAATCTTCTCTGTTTCTACACCAAATCCATCAAAAAAACCATTTTCTTCATCTCCTCTTCACCCTCTTCAGTACTAAACTCCATACATTGACACACTACACCCACAAAAACCTCCCAAATAACCAAAAATCCAAATCCCCTTACTCCACAAACAACAAAAGCTGAAATTTCCTCAACCAAAAAGAAAATAAATGACACCAAAAAGGGCAAAGAGATTCATTCTATTGGACATCTCGGACACAAGCACTAGGGACAATGCTTTGATTAGCTTGGGGGAGAATTTCATGGAAAACTCACATTCATACTCTATATTCTTGTATTCTTCTATACTCGCATTTGATATGCACTAATTAGTAGTGCATAAATGTATCTTTTTATGTTTGATTTGTGTGGATTATTTACCATTTTATTTAGTTTGTAAACATTTATGTGATTTTAGTTGTAATTGTATTTTAGTTCTCATTTGTAAGTTGTAAAGTAGAGTTAGGATTTATGGTGTTGGAAAGGAAGACTTTGAAGTGAAGAAAAATGATTATTGGCTGCCCAGAACAATCACCCGGTCGGGTAAGACATTGAAAAGCGAAGGTGGCTGGAAACTACAATCACCCGGTCGGGTGAGGTATTGCATCCGGTCGGATCTGACTTGACCCGGGACATTTTAACGTGCCGAAGATCACCAGAACGTGGAGGATATTTGATTTTGACTGGACCCGGTCGGGTAGGCACTTGACCCGGTCGAGTACCCAGCCCAAGGTGTTGAAAAACACCTATAAATATATCAACAAGTGGAAAGTAGCAATGCCAAGTTCTTTTATCTTTGAATTAAATCACATATAAGTCGTTCAATTTAGTGTTTAATTAAATTAAATCATTCAACTCCAAAAACCCCTTTAATTAGTAGTTCATAAAAAGAGAATTATTCCTTTCCCTGTGGACACGAACTCTACTTCACTATACTACGTATTAGTGTTAAGTATTGAATTTATTTTGACGCACCGTGACAAAGTGCGCGTCAAATTTGGCGCCGTTACCGGGGAAAGGTAATTATTTTTCTTTTTATTTTATTTCAAAAAAAATTATAAAAAAAAATTAAAATAAAAAAACTACTTTTCTATTTTTTGAGCTTACATGAGTATATGCATACCAACACGTCATCCTTAGAGAGTCAATTTCCGTTTTGGCTTCTCTCATAAAAGAGTTTATCTTAAGCTCAGAAACTCAAGATGTCAAGACCTGCAATATTTGCATGTCTCACAGGCATATTACGAATTTTTGCCCAAAGCTCCAAGAAGAATACCTTGAACAAATTGATTATGTACCTCACATGAGGTATGATCCATTCTCCAACTCTAACATGTCTATTTGCAGCTCTATTGTCTAGAAGATGGTTTATACTACATTTTTTGCCAGGGGTGACAGAAGGTGGCCGCCTAATTTAAGGAGATGCTGTCAAGTTGTTAATCCTGGAGCAGGTGAAGGCGTGATTGCTGCTGATCTAGGCCTATTGTTGAGGGGGGAGGGTAATGAAGACGTATTGTTGGAAATACTAGCTAGGCTACCACATAGTCGAAATGCGGTTGATGCTAAAACTGGTTATGTTGTCTTGCAAAAATTTTAGTCCCTGAACAGAAAAGAAAGAAATTTGGGTCTAACACTGTTGATGCTATTTTTATTGGTTATGTTGAACATTCTTATGCATTGAGATTTTTGGTTATTAAATCTGAAGTTTCTCGCATAGATGTCAATACTATTGTAGAACTTCGTGATGGCTACTTTCTTTGAAGATGATTTTCCAATGAAAACGGGTGTGCCCCAAAATACTTCTTTTAAAAATCAAGAAACCACATTGATGGAGTATATGGCCCAGGAACCCCCGACCCACAGACTCCTACTTCTCCTACACGGGTCCATCAAGCCCAAATGAACACATAAAGCCCAAACGTAGCGGCCCAAGCATGAAGAAGCCCATGGTGCACACGTAAATGTCTTTGGCCCTGTGGCCGAAAGCTCCAAATTCTGGGAGACATCTTAATATGGTCCTGCAAAGTTTCTGGGAAATTCTGGCTAAAATGTTAGCCTTCGGTTGCGTCATGCCCTCGGCCACACGATGCCTTCGGCCACATGATGCCTTCGGCCACATAATGTCTTTGGCCACATGATGTTTTCAGCAACAGCACTATCAACAAAGATTCCTTTTAGAGACAGGCAACCACTGCATTCAATGCGGCGTCACATCCAACCACCGCTTTTAATGCGGCCACGTGCGAATGTCAGTGCCACCCCGATTGAGGTGACCCTCGGCCGTCAGATGCTTGACACGTGTCCTCTCAATTATTGATCTAACATTTATCGCTGCTATAAATAGCAGCCCATTTTTCCATTGTAACGGACAACGAATTCATTCAATACATACTCACTCTCTCTTACTTGCTCTGACATCTTTCTAGGTTATTTACCGTAATAACCCCTCGGATAAGCTACCCCCGGGTACACTATCCATCACACATTTAATTCAATTCCCGATCAAGTGGAAAAGATGACAAATGTGGGGGTAGAATCTAGTAATTCTAGTCATATTGATTTTGAATCTAATGATCTAGATGAGCCGAGAAGGAGCAAACGAGCTAGGATCACTAAGGATTTTGGAAATGATTTTATCACTTACAATATTGAGGGTGATCTAATTTCCTTTAGAGATGCAATGGCTACATCTGAGACCATTTATTGGAAGGATGCCATTAAAAGTGAAATGGACTCTATTGTTTAAAATAGAACATGGGAGCTCGTTGACCTTCCTCCTGGTTGTACTACTATTGAATGTAAATGGATTTTTAAAAAGAAGTTAAAACCAGATGGAACCATTCATAAATATAAGGCCAGATTAGTTGCTAAGGGTTATAAACAAAAAGAAGGTATTGATTTTTACGATACATATGCTCCTGTTGCAAGAATGACCACGATAAGAATGCTCATAGCATTGGCCTCCGTATATGGTCTTAAAATTCATCAAATGAATGTTAAGACAACTTTTTTTCATGGTGACCTTGAAGAAGAAATTTATATGGATCAGCCTGAGGGGTTTGTGACAAAAGGCAATGAGAGAAAAGTTTGTAAATTAGTTAAGTCTTTCTATATATGGACTTAAGCAAGCCCCTAAGCAATGGAACGAAAAATTTGATAAAATAATTTTTTTCGTTTGGATTTACTCTTATAGATGCTGATCAAAGTGTTTATTATAAATGTAAAGGTGATATAAGCATTATTTTATGCCTATATGTTGATGATATATTATTATTTGACACTAATGATAATTACGTTTCATCTAGTTCAAATTGTAAATATTAATATATTAAAAGATCAAGGAATTCATGAATTATTACTCACACGCACATATTGACATATATATGTGTGTATTTGTAGTATATATAGTTTAAAAAAAGATATACGTTTATATATTGAGCGGGTCGGGATGGGTCAGGACGTCACGAGTCAATACGAATACCCGACCCCGCCTCATTATATGCACGGGGCGGGCAGGACCCGCCCCATTCGTAACGGGGCAGGGCGGGTCTCTACGGGTCTTTTTTTTTACATGCCTAATCTAGTACTACCTTTGTCTTACTATTATTTCGTTTTATTAAACTATTAAACTTTTGTGAAGAAAAGTTTACTAAAAATTAGTAATGGAATTAATAAAAAATTAAATAAATCAAAACCTATGAAATGTTAGGTCCTAAATTGATAGTTTTCCATCATTCGGGTCTCATACCGATACGTTTCAACTTTCGAGTCTTAAATTAATAATTAATCTATCTTTCGGGTACTGAATTGATAAAATTCCTTATAAAAACTATACTGGTATGAACTAAAGCAATACCCAGCGGGCAAAACATTACTAGTATAAGACTATTCGAAGTCCCAAATAACATGGGATTGCTCGAGGTGAGGCGGTGAAGCAATCAATAAAAACAACAATCGATCAGAGTTTCATTCGTTACGGAGGCTGCAAATTTACGACTTCGAGTGATGGCAAAGAGGCTGTTCAGCGGCGAATTCCAGGTTTATAATTAGTTTCTTTGAGATCGGGTCTTCACTAATAAACATTAAATCTCAGTTGCCGTTGTTCGTTGTTATTATTGTTTTTCCGTTTATTCAATCGAAACCACAACGAAGCTTTGTAATTAGAATTAGAACAACCCTAGAGCAGATCCAGTTGTCTAGAAGATGGTTTATTGCTTGATTCCCTAAACGAGTTTTTGCCAGGGTGACAGAAGGTGGCCGCCTAATTTAAGGAGATGCTGTCAAGCTGTTAATCCTGGAGCAGGTGAAGGCGTGATTGCTGATCTAGGCCTATTGTTGAGGGGGGAGGGTAATGAAGACGTATTGTTGGAAATACTAGCTAGGCTACCAAATAGTCGAAATGCGGTTCAAGCAGGGCTGGTTTGTCACCTTTGGCATTCCATCATCTCCCAGCAGCAGTTTATTCCCAAGTTCATAGGCCTGCGGGAGCAAAAGAAGATAGAGCAGCCTTATTCCATCATATTCCGCATAGTAGATGGTTTTAAGTATTTCGGAGATGCCTATTATCAGTCCATCTGCAAACTATTTTCGCAAGAATCCATGCTTCTCCACGGGGGAGGAAAAGAGCAGACGGTGACATCACGTAGAAGTTATCCTCCTTCAGGCGGCAGTGGCGGCATCCAGCCGCCTTCACCCACATGGTCATAAGAGCATCTTGTGGTGACTTGCTGCTGTTGTCGCAAGGCACACGCGACTATAGACCTGATCGTAGCTTCTACTTTCTTTGTAACCCAGTAACCAAACAGTGGTTCTATCTCCCCCGTGATGATTTCAGAGATTACTTGATTGGGCTTGCAGTAGTACGCATGCCGCTCGCCCATAACAGCTGTGGCAGTGATGAATACAAGGTGGCTTTCATTCGTCTTCCCTATGATTGGCCACAAAAGGATGTTGGTGGGGGGGGGGGGGGACAGTTGGAAGTTTGGAATGCCAATTTATTGTTTAAAATCAAGGCAATGGAGTGATAATTGTTGGTATCGATATCCTGTACCTGCTACCACTAGGACCCCTAAGCTTTTCATTAACCCAATTACTTGTAATGGAATCCTGACTGCATCATTGCCTGTGATTTGGTGAACGAGCCCTACTCTAGTGCCTTTATCAACCTTCCTGAAGGCTCTATGCCTGGTGGCGGGGGTGTTGTTTCACTAGAGTTGGGCGCTGTCCTGGGAGAACTGAGATTATTCAACGTATTCCGCCCTTCCTCGGGTGACCAGCAGCAGCCTCAGCATCTCGTTGTTGTTAAAGTTTGGAAGTTGAATCACAGAACCAACTCCTGGACTCTCGTTCATGACACACGCTTCAATGATAGGCCGTCGCCGCTTAATGACATCCAAGTAGTAGAAGAAAACAAGTTCAACATCCGTACGGTTGCTTTCCATCCACACGATGGGGACGTGGTCTTCTTGGTATGCGGCTGTGGTGTTTTCCGGTATCACATTTCACAGGGTGTGTATGAGAAAGTCGATGAGCTCCTTCATTCCGTGCCTCCAAATCAGCTTCTTACGTCCTTCACTCTCCTCCACTCTATCTGGCCTACCACCATGTTACTCTCTCCTTCCGAATAGAATAGTATTGTTATCGTTATATTTGACTCTATTACCGTACATATACCATTGTGAAAAAGTGATGAACATTATTGGTCAAGAGTGTAATCTCGACCATGAGGCTTGTCAACTCTTGTCCTACATTTATCTGTTTAGTACCCTTTGTGCTTGCATTTCATTCTTCTCCTCCCGCAGCTCCTTTTTTCTTGTGCTCACTCTTTCGTTTGCTTTAGATGTAACCAATGTTGAAAATATCTCTATCGGTTGTACATTTGACACTTCATTCTTTAACAGTATCATTTGATAATATGCTATCACAAAAAGAATATTATGTATTACATGTGTCGGAAGTAAATGCCATATAATTATATAAAGGACCTACTTTTTATATTTAACGAATACATTTTGGTAAAATGATATTTTATTTTTAGTTTTATATGTTCACTCCATTTTTTTAACTAATACTACGTACTATGTGCTATATATGTAGTTCCTTGCTCTGTCGCTTTTGTGAGGTTTGCTTTCAAATCATCCTTCGGCAGCTCCATATTTATCCGTTATTTTCAAATGATCCTTTCTGCTCCTCAATCCATGTTCTTTATATGCCTGATGACTTTTGACTACTACACAAAAACTAGAATTGCCAAAGCAATTGTTTGCTTATGTAGAAACACCTTAAGATAATGGAACAGTAGAAAAGTTCCTTATGGATATTTTGTTGTTTTGTTATCTTAATTGCCTCTCTATGTATCACTACCTTAAGGAAATAAAACAGTAGGAACACCTCATTGATCCCTGCTGTGCATTTTATGCTCATGTATTCTAGCCTTTGTAATCTTTCCTGTTTCCACAGAGTGTCAGTGTACACTAACATCATTCTTACAACTTTGCTCGGTGTACACCATTTATGTACACATGTCTGTCCCCAGCAGACAAGTTGTTTGTCCACAGACAACTTGTCTGCTGGGGACAGACATGTGTGCACAAATGGTGTACACATTTGGTGTAGGGGTGGACCGGTTCCGGTTCGGGCCCGGTCGGGCCTCGGTTCATGAAAGGGGAGGCCCGGAACCGGCCCGGGTAACCCCGGGTCCGGGTCGGGCTGGGCCTCGGTTCATTTTTTTTGCTTTTCCTAATTAACCCCCAACCCTCCCCCCTCACCCCCAAACCACCCCAAACCACCTCAAATGGCCCATCATACCTAGTCCAACCCAAAAACTTAAAAAAAAATTCAAAAAAAAAAAAGAAAAATAAATAAATTGGCCCGGACCGGGCCCGAACAGGCCGAGCCGGTTCACTATTTAGGAGGCCCGGGCCTGAACCGCCTACCTCACCGGGCCGGTTGGCCCGAACCGGGCACCAACCGGTTCACCGGGCCGGTCCGGACCCGCACAGTAGCAGGTCGGTCCGGTTCCGGGCCGGTTGGCCCGGCCCGACTCCAAGCCTAATTTGGTGTACACTAAGCATTTTTCTCATTCTTAGGATCATCAAGAAATCTAATCTCCCACCAACATTCATAGATACAGCTTTTAATTTCCATCGACAGAGTTGATGTTTTGTTCAATTTCAATTTTACAAATCATGTCATATTCCTACACTGCCGCACAAGTGCACAATAATCATTCAAATATGAGTTTAGTACAAATTAAAATGATTCAGATGATTCAAAAGCCGAAACAGAAAAGAATTAAAGAATACCTTAGTGACTAGATAGCGCCACTAAAAAATTGAATCACTATCCACTACCGCCGGAGATATTTATATCTGGCTTTGTAGAGTAGATCCAGTGGTTTTTGTTCGCTATTGGTTACCAATTACAAGATAGTGTTACATATAAGTATGGTTGGACTCGGGTCGGGCCACCCGGGCCGCTACTGTGCAGGACCGGGACCGGCCCGGTTCTCGGATCCGGGTCCGGGTCGGGCCTAGGCCCGGGGGTAGGGCGGGTCCGGGCTCGGGTCTCAAATTTGGTGAACCGGCCCGGCCGGGTCGGGGCCCGGGCCCGGGCCAAATTGATTTTTTTTTTTCATTTTTTTTTTCATTTTTGGGGTTCCACCCGGGTTGGGCTTGATGGGTAGGATGGGTTTGGGGGGTTTGGGAGGGTGGGGGTGAGGGGGAGGGTTAGGAAAGCAAAAAAAAAAACCAAACCGGAGGCCCAGACCCGGTGGCTACCCGGGCCGGTCTCGAGTCCACCATTTTTGAACCGCCGGTCCGCCCGGGCCTAGGCCCGACCCGGACATGAGTTCACCTCTACATATAAGTAAGAGATAAATTTACCTTAAGGATCTTTTTGGGGTGAGCTACGTCTAATAACTAGTGTTGGATTCGGTTCGGGCCACCCGGCCCGGCCCGCTACTGTGCGGGCCCGAGACTGGCCCAGTCGGGCGGTTCGGGACTGGGTGTAGACCCGAACCGGCGGGGAGGGCGCGGGCGGGTACGGTTCCTGAAAAAGTTGACCCGGCCGGGTCGGGCCCGGGTCCGGGTCCAACGGTCCAATTTAAAAAAATGTTGGGCCCCAAACTAGCCGTTATGGCCTTGGGGGTGGGCTGGGGACAACCCAAACGGCTATATAGCCGTTGGGTGGGGTGCAGGGGGGGTGTAAAAAACACTATAAATACTCCTAATCTTAAACATTTTTTCATATCCCTTCTCCAATTCTTCTTAAATCATATTCTTAACTCTCTACTCTCTAATTCTCTTATTCTCCAATATATTATATTTATTATTTATATATCTACTTTATAGTTTATACTTAAGAAGTTAAGATGAAAAATCAAGATGCCATTATACGGTATAATTTTGATAAGCAGAAGGACCTGAAGACCGGGATGTGGTATGCAACTTGCAAATGGTGCGGTAAAAAATGTAGCATGGGGATTTCAGGCAGATACGGGATGGCAATGAAGCATATGAAGTCATGTGACAAAGCCAAATGATCGGGAGGTGCGACAAGTTCCGATTGATTACAATTTTCAAAATGTTTCTCTTAAAGTTTGTTTTAATTTTCAAATGTAATTACTATTTCATTTCAAATAAATGCACTTGCAGTTTGTTTTAATAATTGTATAAAACTATAAACTATAAAATATAAATTAAAAAAAAAACTTTAACCGGCCCGCCCCCACCCGGCAGGTGGCCCGACCCGTGACCCGGGCAGGTGGCCCGGCCCGAACCGGACCCGTTCAACCCTCGGGCCGGTCCCGGGCCCATGTCATACAAACCGGCGGCCCGACCGGGCCGGACCCGACCCGGCCCAACCCAGCCTGAGTCCACGCCTACTAATAACCATATAATATGCATTCCGAGTTTGGTCTGAACGTGGTTCATCCGTTCATGTGTGTATTTCAAGTTGCAACACATGATTTGGGTTAGCACATTTGCAGTCAACTGTCAACACATGATTGGGTTGCACCTTTTCTCTTTTCATTACAATACCTCAAACAAGGCAACAAATGAACATGACCAACTGCAACTCTTCAAGGGGAAAACACGGCCAGTTTATAGAACCAAATAGAACCCTTTTGGTAACCATGCTTTTCAACTTTCCATTTGATTTCACGCATTGGGATGGATCCAACCGGTTCGAACCGGCCCGGGAACCAGACCGGCCCACTACTGTGCAGGCCCATCCCGGACCAGGCCCGGATGACCAGTTCCGGGCTTTAGCGCGGTTCCCGGGCCCGGTTCTTTTTTTGTTTTTTTGGTTTTTCAATTTTTTTTTATCTTTTCCTTGAGTAGGGCTGGTTGTTTTGGGGGGTGGTTGGGGGTGGGGGTGAGGGAGGGGGTCGAGGGTTAATTACAAAGCCAAAAAAAATTACCTTGAACCGGGCCCGGACCGGCCCAGCCCGGACCCGGTATCAACCCAAGCCGATTCCAGGCCCAACATCCTGGAAAAAAAGCCCGGCTTGAACCGGACCAGAGCTCAGCCCAGCCCTGGTCCATGCTTATTCACACATTGAATTATGTAACAATAAAAAAAATAAAGTAGAAGTTACTATAGATGATTATTTTAACTATTTGCACATATAGTTTTTTATTTATTTTATTAATGAAATATATGTTTCACTAATCGACAGAATCAGCCAATTAAACCATTTTTCAGCCAGAATTTCATAAATTTCAACAAAAGCGACCAATTTTGGTATTACAAACGGCTTATAGAATAATAGAACCAAATAACCAATGCAACATATGGCAAATTATGAGTGAGAAGACCAATTCTTGCTGCTCGCCCAAACCCACCCACCCACACCTGCTTCCAAGTCTCAACTCTCAAACACTGTACCGTTCTATACTTGCTTTGTTTTGTTTCTAGTAAATAGAGCCAAAAACAGAACCAACGAAACTATCACATTATGTGCTGTACATACATCTTTGGAAATAATGTGTTTTATCTTTAAGCAAGACAAATGAAAAACAAGAGGCACAAACAAGATAAAGCTACTGAAAAATGCATTATTCACGTTCGTTTTGTTTTCTACAACGGAAGTAGAAAACTCATCACAAAAAGGAAGACCATTTTAGGATTAGGAAAAGAGATGCAGTCAAGCAAATGCATTAAGCTACTAAAAGGGAACATTAGTCCCAATACAAAGAATCATGAAACAAGCAACTACCAGCCTTACCTCACCTAGTCTAAAGGAAGGAACCAAAGTAATAATCTTAGCAATATATTACACTCGAAAAGCACACCAGTTGTCATACCCCACATTTGAAGTCAACAGGGGAGCGGCTTACCCAGTGTATCCCTGCACGTTAATAAAAGATAGGTGATATTAAATGGCTGTCATATCACATTCTTAGCCAGCAGCAATAGGGCATTTTCAAGACTTAGACATAATTTAGGAGGAAGTTTGAGACAGAAAATATCAAAGCAGGTATGTCCATGCTTTTACTAAGAGGCCGTTTTGTAACACTGAAATTAGCTGAAGCGATTGATTCTACTAAAATTAATGAGAGCTAAATTGATTGATTTTGATGATTTGTGAAATAATTATATCTCAAGCATGTTTTTATTAATAAAATAAATAAAAATATATATGAAAAAATAGCAAAAATAGCCAATTCAGCCATAAAAGTAACTTCAATTTTACTTATTATTATTATGATTATAACACAATTCAACGCGTGAAATCATAAGTTACGTGCTTGGTGAAAAAGTCGGGGCTGAGAAGCTGAAAACATGGTCACCAAACGAGCCCTAAACAAGTTTTTCACTGAATATGAAATAATATTTTTTTAGATTTTAGGGGTTATTGATGTACTTCTCTCAACAATAACAAAAAAATCATTTTTAGTGCTAGTAAGAAAGGGTACATATTTACAAGAGTAATTTTATGTGTCATCCAAAACATGCACTCAATACTCTCTACCTAGCCCTGGAGGCAGTTGTACTTCTTAAATGATTAAATCTTTTAAAGAACATAGTGCACATGTGTATCTATAATCTACTGCAATGTTAATGAAGTAATCACTCAAATACCTGATGCTGCTGTTGGTGCTGTTGTTGAGGTGGTGGATAATTACCATACCCACCTCCATAGTACATATTTGGATCTTGAGCAGCAGCAGTAGCAGGGGGGTAACCATATGATTCATATCCGGGAGTGTATCCATAGTGCCCACTATTGTTGTTCCATTGGTTCTGTTCAGGCTGTGGCTGAAAAACATTAACCAGATTTACAAAATAGATTCCTGAATATATATACACCCCATTTTACACATAGCACAATATAACCTGTCGGTTTGAAGGGCTACGACCCCATGAAAGGCGAATGCTTTGTCCTCCCAACTGAGACCCATTTAAGTTCAGCAGAGCTTCCTCAGCAACATTTCTGTGGTTTTGCAAAAAAAACATTTGTGGAAACTAGTTTTTTATGTGGACATTGAGAAAGTATTAAAAGATAGGTGCTGCACCTGTCAGCAAATTGGACAAAACCACATCGCTTCCCTACAGGTATTTTCACATGAAGCAACTGCCCATAGTTCGAAAAAAATTGCCTCAGAGCATCCTCTGAAACATTAGTGTCCAAATTCCCGACAAATATCTGCAACCAAGTATGTGTTTTTGTTAGCACCTGTGAGACTTCCTGAAGGACTGTTACCTATAATAAGATATACTGACAGTTGTGTTAGTTGGATCGTCATCACTCTGAGTCCCTTGGCTATTTTGATAAGTATCTGCAAATGGAAGTAGAAAAAAAGGAAGGAGGCAACTAGAAATAATCAGACTGACATGAAGAAAGAAAAAGTGGATTTTATGCAAATGAAGTAATGATTTTTAAATAAAACAGACTCAAAGGTTATTCAACATTCAATACTCCCGAAAAAAGTCTAAACTGTAAACAAATACAGTAGCACTCATAAACTTGCGAAAAAATTACAGAAGTAACAAAGAGGGCAAGAAGGAAAAACAGTTGCATGGATAGAAAGTATAGCAGCAAGAAAATCTTTCATGATTCAGCTTTATACCGCTTCACTATATTAGCATTACTGCACTCAATCACTTCGTACTATTTGAAGTCCAGGAGATGAAAACAAAGCACTTAAGGTTGGTGAAACTAAATCTATAAGGTGGTCGCAGTCTACATGGTTTTCTGGGTATCTTCAAATCACTCAATTACTCCCCATACTATTGTCAGGCCAGTGGTAAATTGGTATTGACACAAATGACATGCAAGATTAGCTTCTTTCTACAGACAGAGTGTGGTAAAATGTAGAGCAAAGAGGTCAAATAGAAAAATAAAAGAACAAAATCAGATTGATAATTATCTCAAAGGAAAAAAAGGATTTGATGATAATTTTGGCTGCATAAAGTACATAAAAGTACACCATCCAATCTAAACTTATAAGAGGACCACTAGTAGGGGATGGATATTTTATTTTCCAAAATAAGCAGTTAAAGGGTCTAAAGAAGGAAAACTGTGGGAATGGAAGTTACTATTTCACCAAATAGGTGCCCATTTCAGCTAAAACAAGTTCCCTGCTTCTAAAAGGTTAAATCTCTGAAGACCCTGCTTTGAGATGAATGGGTGTGACAAGATTTTCAAATTAATTTTTCTGAGAAATAGGCAAATGATTGTGTCACAATGTGACACCAGTTCCAAATGCAATGCGACCCTGCTTTAACAAGATACAGAATGCAAGATTTATGTGTGATTATATCTTTTGTACTGTAGGGAGCATTTAATTATGTGGGAAAAAATAAACATTTCATGAAGAAAAATATAAGGTTATCTGATTTAAAAAAAACGTTGGGTGAATGAAGCAGGCTACGGTCTTGTAACATACCTTGTGGTTGAGTGCTACCTTGTGGTAGGGTGCTCAGGTTCTTCTTGTTAGCAGCTACCCCAATCCGCATTGGCCTGCTTGAGCAATACATCCCATTCATCTCAGTCATAGCACGCTGTTGCTCGCTTGGATCCCCAAATTTGACGAACCCATAGCCTTTGGTGCGTCCAGTGGCCCTATCTGTAACCACCTTTGCCCCCTTCACAGATGGATAGTTGACTCTGAAAGTCTCTTGCAGTATGTAATCTGTGACATCAGCAGCCAAATCTCCAACAAATATAGTGTGCTCAGGAGAAGAATCTGAACGCTTTTCTCCTGAACCTAGAGAAGCCCAGTTAAGTCGAAAGTTCTGTTGAGCATTAGGCATTGGTGTGCCATGGTATGCTTGTAGATTCTTTTCCGCAGCTGCTTGACTGTTAAACTCAATAAAGCCATACCCCTCAGATTGTGAAGTTTGCTTGTTGCGAATAACTTTAACAGAGACAACCTGGAATTAGATGATGACTCAAAATGTATCAAATCACCAAATGCACATTATAATAAAAGAATAGAAGATGACTGGACAATAAAAGTATTGAGTACACACTCCCAAAATGCCCGGAAGATTGTGCTCTTTCCAAGCAAGATACGGAGTACTTTTAATCAAAGTTACATTCCTCAAATAACAAGCATGCGCTGAATAATAAACATCATAAACTGATAAAAGCACAACATTTTTGGATAAAATATAGCAACCCTAATATATTTGGGGAAATAACTATCACAAAATACAATTATAGATTGAGAACTAGAGGAAACATGTTTGGTTGTTCGTAAATGGCATACCTCTCCTGTACCATAAAAGCATCTCGTCAGGTAATCCTCATCCATCCAGGGCTGCAGATCACCGATCCAGATGCTGCGGATCTCATCCGCGCTAGGAGGTTGAGCAGCCGCAGCGGAGTTGTAAGGCGGTGGCTGTTGATTCTGCTGGGACGGCGGAGGACCAGCGCCCTGCGTTTGCGCGTGCTGGTAGTAGTACGGAGATTGCTGCTGCGGCTGTGGCGGCTGTGCCTGGTAGTGCGGCTGTGGCGGCTGTGCCTGGTAGTGCGGCTGCGGCTGATGTGGTGGCGGTTGCCCCATCCACTGCTGCTGCGGTTGATGGTACTGCTGGTACTGTTGGGACGGGGCCATTGGAGGTGGGGGGCCCGCGGATGAAGGTTGCATCGTGGTCTAGATTCGCGCTAGTGCTCGGGACGACTGGAGGAGGTGCGTATGACCACTGAACCCTAGTTGGGCATGCGTTGTTGATGACAGAGAGACCATCTTCCCTATTTACCGTGTTAAAAAAGTACAAATACCAACACTTTCCGGGAGAAAAAAAAACCATGTGATCAAAAAAGTACATCGACAAGTGTGATTTACCCATTGATTGATTACTTTTTTGCACATTTGTCACGGTGATTGCTTGAAAACCAATTTCAATGTACACAAACATTAGTTATTAGTTGTCTGTAAAGACAAAAAAATGTTTGTACATATACAATTTTTGTCTAAGTACATACACATATGTTTCAGTGCAATTTAGCCCTGGATTTTTTAACATTTAGCCCAGGATTTGTTTCAGCATACAAATTTTTGTCTACCCCAATCCTCTTATACATAGACATCGAAAGAAAACCGGTGTTTGTGCACATATATTTTTGCTCAATGGTGATAATTTATAACATGCTACTAGTTTTTTAGTTTCAACTTTCATCATAGAAAATATTTATCATTATTTTGCATCATACAGACAAAAATTCATGAGGCTCTAGTTTTCCGATGACTTTCCGGTATGTTTTCGGTCATTCTCAAACAACAACATTTAGGTGAAAATGGTGATGGAAGATGATGAAAATAATGATGGAATGTGATGGTGTATAAAAGGTAAAAAGAAAAAAAGGAGGAGAGGAGGAGAAAGAAAGAAAGAAACAAGGAGAGGGAGGGTTTCGTGTGATGCAAGAGGGGGAAAGGGGAGTGAAAAAAGTGGGGAGGGAGGAAAGTAAAAATTGGGGTATTATAGGATGTACCCCTGCGTGTACCTTTAGCGAAATTCTTTAATTTTTGCATGTGAGTAGGAAGTTGCAACCTCCCAATCTTCCATATTCCTCAAACCACTAAGCACTAAGGTTTATATGACTTTGTTGAGAATGACATTGCACATATAAGTTTTTTAAATAAATTAATGAATGAATAAGCCAATGAAATGAATCAATAGTTTATGTATCTTTTGTATTCCCAAAATAAAATATGCATCTTTAGTGGTCATATGATCATACATTTTAGCTATTGATAGAGAGATAGATTTGATTTGTAATTGACATGGAGATCCATTTGAGCGATATTTTTCTCCCATAGTATGACGGTGGTTAAGAGGAGCGCTAATAAGTGAGGCCTCATGACCACTAATATCGGGGGTCAACTCCCTAGGAAAAAATGATGAACAAGCATTGTCAATCATGAGCAGCGAAAAATCATTACTCAATCGGTTACACCGATGAGGAAGACACAATCTTTGAACATCAACATGATGGAAATATGCATATAAGAGTACATAATAAATTGCAAAACACTTGCTGAATAATTTTTTATTGAGAAAAAGACAATAGATTGAGAGAAGAGATGGGAGGGGGTTAAGGTTTTACTGTCATGGCTACCCCGGGGAAAGCTGCCAGCGATATCTTTTATATCTCACGAATAAGTTAGGGTATCATACGCAAAATAATCTTTAATGGTCTGACCACCGCATATATTTATAAATATGTAAATTGCTCAATTGTAATATTTCAACCGACCTTCAGCATAAAAAGGTATGATGCTTTAAGGTGTCACATAATTTTCCTTGGTTTTTAGCCATATGTTTTGTTAGTCCATCTCAACTGAAATCGATTAAAAAAGAAGTTTAATTTGGTTTAATATCAAAGAAAATGTACTCATTCTATCGATTAGATTTTGAGATTCACACAATATACTACGTACGGGTGTTGGTCTCGCATTGCTAAAATGAAGGGTGATAATCCCAGTATGCTAACAATCACACAATCTTAACAGTGATAAAGAAGCAGATAGAAGGATATGGAGAATATTCAAACCAAATCTAATATACCGTATGAAACTCCGCTGCTCTCCCTGGAGAAGGAGAGCAGCGACAAACCCTACTCTCTCTATCTCGCCTCTGCGTCTTTAAAGCCTCGAACATTAGGGTTCCCGTAAGTTAGCCTCCTTTTATAGGAGAAGTTGGCTAACTTACGGGTTACAAGGAAGCTAACGGACTGATACACATTTGTGGCCCGTATTACACGTTTAATTAATTAATACACAAATACAAAGATATTTAATTAGATTGGACACCATAAAATATTCCTAACAATCTCCCCCTTGGTGTTCAATCGTGTTGAATCAGCATTGCAGCACATATATCTTTGTCTTTGTTGTTATTCAGCTTCCTTTGTCTTTGAACTTGACTTCTGAGGAAGGCTTTCTGAAGAAATCCTTGCTATCTCCCCTTTGATGTCTTCTTGACAATTTGATCTTTGATGTCGGGGGTTGAGGGATCTTCAGTATCTTGCATGTAGTCCTTGCCTTCCAGAAGTTGCTCTTGATTAGCTTGGATGAAGTCTGGTGACGCCTCTAGAATGAATATTCTTTGGAGAATAGGAGACGCCCATGGAATTCATCTTCAGGACACGAGTATTTGACCTCTGTCTCCTTCACAATGTAGTCTTTTTGACTATTTGGAATGAATGCTTTTGAGGAGAACTTATCGGTGACACAGCGGAACATAATGATGGTTGACTTGTGAGCGTAGCTGACCATTTGAGTTGCGGAGATAGTAAAGAGAGTGTTGGAGGAGAGAAGTGTCCCAGAATGGTTTTATTTGACAGTTAACAGCATGTGGACCACTCTCCCCCTCATGACGATCCGATGAATCGGGGCGTCATGCCTTTATTCTTTTGTTCTGCGGAAATAAAACAGGAAAAACAAGCAGAATGTAACGAAGATAACATAGCCCCCCGGGGTCGTGAAGACGCCCGTTATCATCACTATAGATATAAACTCTAAAGCGATGGCCTGAAAATGTTGGTTATTCTTATGTTGTAACAGCAGGACTTCCTTCCAATCATTGGTATACATCTGAAATAGATGAGCCCTATGGAAGTTCTCGCAGGTCATGTAGACTAGAAACTGACTCTAAAATGTGTCTGTGTCCTACAAAATTTCAAAACACTTGGGAGTGAGTAACTAGACACGACGTGATCAATGAAAGTTCAGTGGCATGGGGCTTAGGCCACTGTAGTTGATAGACAATTTATAAGTCCTCGCAAGTGCACGAGTCACGGTAGTATAGTGCTCAAGTAAGGGTCGAATCCACGGGGAAAATGCAACTAAGTAATCGGAAAACTATTAATAAAAATGGAATTAAATTTAACTAAAAAGAGTTTTGAGAATGTTTTGATTTGAGACCGAAAATGTAGAGCTTGAACTAAAATGAATGCAAGGAAATTAAATGAATAAAAATAAAGTGATTAAACAACTAATCAGAAAAGCGATTGAGAATTAAGCAAGAGAAAAGATAGTCCAGGATTATGAATCTGTCACTAATTTTTAGTATTTATGATTTAGTTAGTCAACTGAATTGAGGGTTCGTTCTAGACAGAAATATGACTATTCCGTATGGCGTCCAGAATAAGTCACGTACTTTAACTATTAATCAATAATAATTTATTAATTCAATAGTTAAAATCCATTAATCACAAAAGAACTACGGAAACCCGATTTAAGAACCAAATAGATAACTTAACAAGACAGTTGAATTATCTATTCTTTTATCCAAAAGAGCTCGAATTAATAGGCATGACATGTACTCTGTTAATCCACTCAAACAACTTAATTAATCATATTAAAGTTGGCCAGAATTTAACATAATTAAATTAAGCGAATAAGATCAATGGATAAAACTCAACCAATTGACATAACTAAAATCACAATTTCATACTAAATCATAGCAACATCATCATAATCCAGGACTTAAAGAATTTAGCTACTCATATTAAAACAGGCTGAGAGTAAAATAACAATAACTAAAGAGTTCATCTTGATCATATTAATGATCAACAAATGATTACTGTGAATACTCAATTTATTAAACTAAGGCACATATGATAAAATAAAGTAAACTGGAATTTTAGAGCAAAACGAATTAATCAAACCAGAGTTCTTTTTAGAAGAAAAATTTCTGAATTAAATTGCTAATGTTCACGATGATGGAAGCCAGAACTACTGCTAAGGTTGAAATCAGGAGCTCCCCTTTCTTCCAGACGCAGGTCTAAACCTCCAGCCGCCTCCGCACTTGGCTCTCCGTCCAGAATTCCTCCTCGGCTCCGTAATAGATGGAGAGTCCCCCTAAAAATAATAATAGAGCAGCCCCTAAAACCCTCCAGCTTCTTGTTTTTCTTGGGCTTTTTTCCTTCTTTTCTTTTCTTTTTGGGTTGCTGGTGCGTGGATTAATGAGCCATCTCATTTTCAAAAGTGCAGCCCCTCCTCTTTTCTCACGTATGAGGTGGGATATAAGCCCATTTATTTTGAAATCTTTACAAAACAATCCCTGAACTTTAGCTCCAATAAAAATGACACTATTCTTCTTAATTCAGCCCAATGAATCCTCGAAACCTTCCATTAAAACCGTTGCACTCTAAAATTCATTTTTAACAAAAAAATATAAGTCAAACCTCTCAATTAGGCAAATAATAAGCATAAAATTGTGATAAAATAATACAAAAACGAAGTACAAATTCCAGCTCATCAGTAGTCAGTATCACTTTCCTCGGAAGGAGACAGTAATAAGAGATGCGGTTCCCCGTGAAATATGATTAAACACCTGTCTGTTGAGAGACAAGTGAGTGGTCTTGGGTAGGGTTCAACGTGCACTGTTGGACAAGATGCAGTGACTTCTACCCGGGATCTGATTAAATCAGTCCTGAACCTATGAGGATTGTCCAGAGTATTTGAGTGGCTAGGAATAAATGTTCAATTCATAGCAGGCGGTTGAGGTAGCAAACTCATAATTGATTATTGTATTCTTGCTCACTTGAGCCTTCTGCTTCCTAACGCTCATAATGTTCACTCACTCACTCGCTCAATCACTCACTTACGCTCGGCTTTGTCCCTTGGGTAGGCTTAGTTGGGTTTACTAAGCCATATATACATGTTCTCTCATTACATTCTTCATTTTCTCTCTGTACTCCCCCTCAACTGGATCACTCGTTATGCTTTGTCATTGTTAGGCACCGGGGAGGATAACATTGAACACTCCCCCTAAAATGTTGCATCCGTTGAGAGATTCTTTGCTTTGTCGGTGTAAGGCGCCAGGAGGAGAAAACTGAATCTCCCCCTCAGAATGTGCAAGGTTTGATTGCTCAGCACTCGCCATACCCGTCATGTGTGTGGAGCAATCTGAACAGGTACCACACATGACGGTTTCCCTGAGCTCATCATTTGGAATTTCAGAATGTTTGAGGATCACACAATGTTGATGAGTTAGGGGAGGCTTCAGCAGTTGATTGTTGATTGTTGTAAGATGACCGTTGACGCGAGGTTGATTGAATTATCTACGATTTTCGGACCTCTACAGTGCAGCTTAGACCTTAGGTTTGACTTTGAAAGAATTTGATCAGATTTGCTTAAGTTTTGACCCGGACATCGGTGATTTACAAAGTATGTCGGAAAACTAACGTTTTGACCCTCAAGGTCTGCGATTGAGGGCGCGTGAGAAAGGTTTTTGGGGCTTAGCTCGAAAAATAATGTAGATCTTTTCTTTATCTTTCCAACAAAAAAAGGTTTGCTAAAATCGGATCACCGAGTCAAAAGTTATGGCCAAAAATGTGTGGTGTCGCAGAAAATCTCTAATTTTGAGTTTTGAGGAAATTCTTCGAGGATGAGCTTCTCGATGTTGAATTTCGAGAGCAGGTGAAATTAAACAGAATTCTAAGGCAAAAACTCGAAATCCTAATCTTGAGATTTTAATTTCGAGTTTGCCTTGAAGAGTAATGGCGAAATCCACCTGCAAAATAGACCTTAGAATTATGAAATCTTCAGAATTTCAAAATGATTGGAACATCGAAAACTTTGGAGTTTCGAAAACCTCATAATATCGAACACTTGATGTTTGAAAAACATCAGAACATCGTAAACTTCTAAAAACTTTGATAAACAGGGAATCTTTTAGAAATCCTATAATGTAAAGCTTCGATGAACTGCGAAGGATTTCAAGATTCGAATTATGAGTTCCAAGAAACTGCAAACTTTGAAAGATTCAAAACATCGAGAAATTCCAAAAATTCTGAATTTTTTCAGAATGTCGAAATCCTAAACATCGAGTTCCTAAAACTCGAAATTCCAAAACTCGAAATTCCAAAACTCTTAATTTTAAAAACTCGAGGTTTAAAACTCAAGATCAGAACTCGAGGTTTAAAACTCGAGGTCAGAACTCGAGGTTTAAAACTCGAGGTCAGAACTCGAGGTTTAAACTCGAGGTCAGAACTCGAGGTCAGAACTCGAGGTTTAAAACTCGATGTCAGAACTCGAGGTTTAAAACTCGAGGTCAGAACTCGAGGTTTAAACTCGTGGTCAGAACTCGAGGTTTAAAACTCGAGGTCAGAACTCGAGGTTTAAAACTCGAGGTCAGAACTCGAGGTTTAAACTCGAGGTCAGAACTCGAGGTTTAAACTCGATTTTAAAACTGTCGAGTTTAGGAATTCGAGACCCAAAAATGTAGAGTTCCTGCAAAATGAAAATTTCGAATTTTGAGAATCTGAAAATTGTTCTGAATAGCCCTGAAGGTCGAGATTCTCCTGTATCAGTTTCAAGTCAAAAAAAACGATTCTGCAGTAGTGTAAAAGCATAAACTCTACATTTCATGTAGAGTTCTTCAAAAATGAAAATTTGCAGAAATCGATAAAGAGGATATGTTGTAGAATCGGTTTTGAAAGGCGATTCCAACAGTATAATTTTTACAGATTTTCGTTCACAAACAAGATTACAGGAGCAAAACTCTATATTGAAGAAAAAGAGGAGAAAAGCAAAGCAGTTCTTCGTTAGATCCAAAAAATCGCAGTTAGATTCAACCTGTTTCACACCTGGATCTGATACCAATTGATAATCCAAGTATGTTAACAATCACACAATCTTAACAGTGATAAAGAAGCAGATAGAAGGATATGGAGAATATTCAAACCAAATCTGATATACCGTATGAAACCCCGCTGCTCTCCCTAGAGAAGGACAGCAACGACAAACCCTACTCTCTCTCTATCTCGCCTCTGCGTCTTTAAAGCCTCGAACATTAGGGTTCCCGTAAGTTAGCCTCCTTTTATAGGAGAAGTTGGCTAACTTACGGGTTACAAGGAAGCTAACAGGCTCATACACATTTGTGGCCCGTATTACACGTTTAATTAATAACTACACAAATACAAAGATATTTAATTAGATTGGACACCATAAAATATTCCTAACAAAGGGATCTATAAGCTAAATAAAAAGTTTACAAAAACTGACGCGAAAATGAAGCTCAGGTAAGTGACCTTAATGTGTTATTACTTTGACAATGGCAGTTGTCTTCCTCATGAATTGCTAATTATAAATGCTTCATAATGGTAATAGGTGAGTTCATAATACATTGAATTGTACCTCGTGAGTAAAACCTCCTTAGTAGTTGAATTCGTAATACCTAGTTTTCGTAATACCTTAAATATCTTTTGTTTCCTTCAAATAATTTAACCTTCCTTTTAAGAAACTTTCCAGTCATTATTTAAACTAAAAAGATCAATTTTGACTTATTTTGTTTATTGATCTTGATTTTATAAAATTGTAAGTCAATTACTTAGTTGGAATTGATTCCAAGTTCAAAACTTACTTTTACCATTCATGAATCAAAGTGCTATTTGATCTTCTGGAACATCTTTTAGAAAATCAGGATTCTTTTATTTTCAATGAGTGCATCTTTATGTTCTCTAAGCTATAAGTTCAATCACATTTTATGTAGCAGTAAATGGGCCTCGAGTACCAATGCGGTTTCACTTCAGATGTAGTTTAAATCAAATACTTCAAATTACTTTCTTCCATTGAAAGTAGCAATGTAGCATGGATAAGCTTTTTATGATTACCAAGTTTTGGTTCAGAAAAGGTTGTGGAATGTCATCGTGGTTTCAACTGCCATATGAATTTTCATATTGTTGTGCATGAACATTAAAAGGATATGGACTCTTCTGTTACTATAAATATGATAATATCACTTGATGGAATACTTAGGACATTCTGTACAGTCCCGGGCCGGTTGGCCCGAACCGGTCTATGAACCATAAACCGGGCTGGTCCGGGTCCGAACAGTAGCGGTTCGGGCCGGTTCCGGTTCGGTTCACCCGGCCCGAGTCCATCCCTACTCTAGCACCATAGTCGAGGATTAAAAATAGAAAATTTGAAAGTCGAGTACCAAAAGTGTAACTGACATAATAGTCGAGGACTTAAAGTGGAAAAACTCCAAAAAAATATATGAATTCTTCTTTGGGCAAACTTTAGTTCTAGTTCTACGATTCTATGATTCTATCCAAAGACATTCTCACACCACAAAAAGCTTGGAAATCTTTTATAGAGAATCACTCAAAAGTACATGGAATGAAGCACAACAAAATTAAGATATACCATATGTAGGTAAAAGGCCCAAAAAAAAAGCCACCCAAAACAATCACCATGTAGACGCACTTGTATAAGTTCAGCAACACAATTATAAAACATTCAGCAATCTACAACAAGTAAAGGTCGAAACCCCTTAAACCCTGAATGTACTAAAGGTTGCCTACGCTAAAAATATCAGTATACTCCAAAATCACAGCTCCCAATCTTGAAATCAAACAATCACATTATGCGACTTCAGAAACTCGCATGTGTAATATCCTTTATGGCACACATCGAAATCATGAAACTTACTCTTGCGCAATGGGGTAAACACATGCCTGCATGGGGGATAAGTAATACATGATGAAATCCCAAGAAATTTGAAGCGCTTTCGCCTATGGTAGAAGATCTGTCACTTTACCAACAACAACCGTTTTCCCTGGAAAAAATGTTGAAAATGTTGAAAAGGGCACAGAGATAATAGTCTAAAATCTAGAAAAAATTATATGGGACAGAAAGGACAAGTTGCAAACCCTCTGTTCGAAGAGTGAATCTTCCAAGTTGGGCAAAATCGGAGAATTTCTCAATGCATATGAGATTATTCACCTGGGGTGGTAAAAGTACCAAATTCATATTATAACAAATTCCTCCTCAAAGATTCGCAATACAAACAAACAATGTATAAGAAGAGAATAAAAGCAAGAGGGGTTAGAACTTAAGATAATCAAAGACAAGAAGGAGAGTGGTAAAAGAATAAGGCACTCAGACAATTTACTAAGAAGCCAACCTGAACAGACACACAACAAAAGCACCATTCTTAACATAGAGTGGTTTCTTTTTCATAGGTTTCCTTGTTTTTGGATCAATTTGCTGCATCCGTTCTACTATTTCACATTCCTCAACCACAGAGTGAATGTGCAACACGGCCTTGTAACCACCAGTAAAAATTGCCTGAAAAAAACATAGTCTACAAATTAAACTGATCTCTAAAAAAGCCAATAAAAGAATAATAATAATGATGATGATGATGATGATGATGATGCTAAGAAAGCTTCAATTCATACATTATCTAGTAACTCTAGGATTGACAGCCTAGGCGATAAGGTTAATATAATTGATGAAAATTATACTCTTGTTTTGAGTTATTAAAAATGTACTGCATATTAAATATTTGTTTTAAATTACAAGTTTATAGTTTAAATTTAAATATATATATATTTATTATACTTAAATATTATATATGATGTGACTTGTTGCCAAGTTGTCACCTAATCGGGTGCCTAGGCGATAAGGTGGTCAGCTGGTGCCGCGACTCACCTAACTGCCATGAAAATTGATAACCATGCCACCATTGCAACACTGGACAACACAAGTGTGGACATAAGAGGATTTGTCTGCTTACCTTTCTTCACATTATACCCAGAAGACTTCAAAAACGGATTTTGCACAATCACATTTACCATGTGAAAGATGCCTGTTTCAATAAAGTGGCATGAAAATATAGATAAATTGATAATGCGCAAGATTTTCAACACACGCACATAGGAAACAATTACATACCCACATGTCCTATGAATACAACATTCAGATGTCGTTTTTTGTGGATTTCTACTTCATCATCTTGAGCTGGTGTTTTCTTTTCTTTTTCTGTAAGGAATACAAAACGGTATGAGCACATAAAATTTCTTATCATAAAAATGAGTAAATATTTAATGCTAGAAGAGATTGATATGTGATACATGTTGAAACAATATAGTACTCACTTTTGCCTCACTATGTGTTAATTCCATTGAGTGGGGTGTAAACCAAATGAGGAAAGTGAAAGGAAGACACCACATTGTGTGGGATCTGTGAATAATAAAATAAGAAGGGCCTTAGGGGTAACAACTTATATCAATGATTCCATTTTTGAAAATAAATAGTTTGCCTAGACAACTAAGTACTTTATATTAAATAAGTGATTGTATCAAAGTTATTTATGCATAATAGATGTGTAGAGAATGATTACATTTCCACACCAGAGCAATTAACAATGCAAGAAACACTCTGACAAACAAGAGCATAGATATAAATAGATACACAGTTACCAAAGGAACTAATCAACTGCAGACCTTCTTTAGTGCCTTGACTGCCTTCGGGCTCAATATACTTCGGAACAGAGTTCTCTTGTGGCTTTATTTCAACTTCTGTAGCAAAAAAAGTTACAACACGCTTAGTGTGGATGGAAAAATGATTTCATTATGATATTTGGAACAATGCTTCTTCTACAAAACTTTCATCATCTTCTAGAAAACGTTAAAGCCAGAAACTATAGACTAGTTTGAAATTATCAATGCAACTACAAAGATTAGACTTTGAAGAGAAGTTGACTGTTAGAGGTATTTGATTGTTTGGGTTCCTCTGGAGGGGAGTGGGGTGTGGCCTATAAGCAAAAGCAAATTATTAAGTATTTATCTCTTCATTTTTTTTCAAATAACCAAAAGCATCTAATTTGCATGAATGAATATATAACAGTCTTGTAAAATTGAATATGGCATATCAGATTCAAGTTCCTCTTAGAAGTTGGAGCTTATAAGAACGGAGTGCTTAGCAGTTAGCACTTAGCACACTACATCAAGTACGGAGCTTGCTTTTTTGTTTTTTCTTTATTTAGCAGAAAGTGGAACCAGTTTTTAACTTTTGATCTGACAAAAATCATATTTTCCCTTTATAAGTATCCTAGTCCCACCTATCTCTCTAGTAGTACCACATACAGAAGACTTTATGAGAGCCATGTCTTGTATTAATATATTTCTATAAAATGCTCACTGAGTGTCACTACTTATTTCTCTCATGAGCTTTTCTGTAACTGGCTTTACCATTTCACTTCATATTCATAGGTATAGTTCAGCAGTTTCTTAGACTCCGGTCTTAAGACTTTTAACCTGGGGCATGCAAAAGAGCAAGCAAAACTGCACATAGTACTATCATTTTGACAATAATAGAAATAATGTGTTCCTGTTTACTGACAGTTTAATGTGAAAGATAGTTTTTTGCTTATAAATTGGTGTCAAAGAAAGTTTCTTTACTGATAATTTGATTTGAAAGAAAGTTTTGGAAAAGATATTCATCAAGACAATGTAAAGGTACTATGGTCACAATTAATCACATCATTATAAGTTTGTAACTACACTAAACTACCTCAAAAGGATAAAAAAACATAAAACATAAGGAGTATTTGGCAAGCATAGTTGATCGACCAAATCACTGTTAGCAATACCTGTTTTGCATGTGTCATCAGTCTTTGGAACTTCATCAGGTTTTGCGTCATCTGCGCTGGCTATATGACTATCTTTTGCTCCAATGAAGCCACATGGAAAACGTACAAAACAAACACACGTCAAGAAGTACACTCTTTGAAATTTGTCTAATATGAAAGAAGTGTGTGTCTGTTTACAGTTGAATCAAATAACCATGTCCTCAAAAGACTTAGAACTGTAAGTATTCTCTATTCACTATCTTCCTATATAGAAAACGGAGTGGAAGATTGAAAGAGTTTCCCGCCCAAACTACCAGCTATGACATGGGTCGGGTCGGGTCTATGATAAATGATCGACATTGCTAATTGAATATGTGCTCTGCAGTCTGCACAATGGATGAGACTGTTGTACTTGATTTTATAATTTTATAATGATGTTGCGTGTTCCAATTGAATTATTCAAGAAACTAGATCTCTCCACTTATTAAAAAATTTGAAATGGTTTGTATAAATTAGTACTATGCTGTCCATTCAACTTTAATAATGCGTGCTTCAGCTTAGTTCATGTTATTAACCAGTGGGTTTGCAACAGAGCAAATCTTTTTCACTCAGATTCTGAAGTACGAATATCTCGAGCATTGTGTTGTCTATTACAATATCATGTCTTTGCAATTGTCCAGTGGGTAATTTGCAGTACAAGTTCAAAGCACCTCAAAAATTCTAGTATAAATGTGTCCAACTTAAGCTGTTAGGCACCCAGAACATCACATAACATTGCCACGCAATGGAAAGTAAGAGTTGTATGGGTGCTGGAAGTTTGATCACATTTCAGGAGAGGGGACACTTCAATGATCAGTGGCTATCAAGGTTTAAAAAGTTTTTGGGTTTCAATACTGTAATTCTTATTTGTCGATATTATTAATCACACCATGTATGAACAGATTTTCTAAATCAGATTTGACAAAGGAGTTGGTAACACAACTTTGACTGGGTACACAACTTGCTCACAGGATTAAATCTCCCCCGAAGACCTAGATATGGAATTCTTTTATTACCAGTAGGAGAAAATTTCGAAGTAGGACCAGTTATGTACAAATAGATTGGAAGCTCTAGCAGGTTACATGCCTTAAAATTTATCGACCAGGTTAATGGCAGACACAATTATAAATATCAACATGCAAGTAAACGCAGGTTAAGAAAAAAAATTAATCCGTAGCTTTGAATCTAAATCAAATTTAGGGTGCTTAAAAAATAAAATTTAACAGTTTGGTTATAAACTATTTCTTCAAAATCAGATACACTTGGACTTTAAATACAAATTCACTCTTTCTTGAGCTTTGAAAATGTAATTTATTGTTGAAAGAGTATTTAGCAGTAGTAGTAATTACCAACCCAAAGTGATTGATAAACACTGAATGTGGAAATGAATATAAACAAATCTGAACACACATACACACGTGATAAGTGATAGGTATGCCAAAACTTTAAAAATCAAGGATAAAGATGAAATGGGTACACCAAAAACTTTTAAAACAGATCTTTCGATGTTCTCTTACCCATCATAAACATTGAGTGTTCAGCTAGGGAATGATTCCAACAACAGAAAATACCCACAAGATGATTCCACGACCAGAAGTGTTGGCTAAGCGGCCAACAATAACGATGGATTTCAGGCGGAATCAGATCGGAAGGCAACGACGGTCAATATAACGATCCGACTTCTGTTTTATGAAATTACCAGAAGCGGTGGTTCTCTACTTCTCTCAATGGGGCGTAAGGATCAAGAAAAATTAGGTAGGTTACATCCAGGGGTACACCCTATATAACCCCCCATTTTTTATTTTCTCCCTTCCCACTTTTTTCTCTCCCCTCCCTCCCCACTCTCTTCTCTCCCCTTCTCTCCCTTTTGCACCATACGAACCTCCCTCCCCCTCTCCACCATCTCTTTCTTTCTTGCTTTCTCCTCTCTTCTTCATCATCATCTCCTTCTTCTTCTTTTTCCTTCCTTCTCCCTTTTTCTTTCCGTTTTGTTCACCTTCAATCTTCACCATCTTCTTCTTATTTCTTTCTTCTTCTTCTTCTTCTTCATCGTGTTCTTCTTTTCCATTCTCTCTTTTTCTTTTCTTTTTACGTTTTATTAGCTAAGTTTAGAAACGATTCCTTGAATCTTTGCTGTTCATCATGTTCTTCTTCTTCTTTAATTCTTTTTACTACGTTTATGCACACTGACATCGGTTAGCTCTAAGTGTTTGTGTACACAGACGAAAATTGCATATGTACAGACACTTTTGTTTCTACACTGACAACTAGTGTCTGTGTACACCGACACTTTCAAACCAATTTTTTCACACCGCCACTTTTTTGTCTACACAGACAACTAGTGTCTGTGTACATCGACATTGGTTTCCGTGCAACAGCCTGACAGATCTGAAAACTAATTTTATTCACACCGACAGTTTTATCGAAAGCGTCTGTATTTGTACGGTTTTTGTCTGTGCGAATGACAAATAAATGGGGGTGTAACCCAGGGTGTACACCAAGAACTAGCCAACAACTATAGGCAAGGAACGTTATATACTCTGTAGGTTTTAGTTTTGTTGATTTAGTGGGTTTAAATGGGCAATATTTATTGGGCTAATAGCATATGCACTAATAAAAAGACTAATTCAGGCTTTTAGAAAGGATGAGACGATGAGTTTAGTATTGTTGTCAATAATGTTTTGTTTATATTTTCAAGTTTCTTATTTTTTATTGGGAATCTAAAATATAATTAATTTGTTTATTGTTTAAAAACTCTTTGAACTTTTCATTGACTAATTAAGTGTATTATACACAAATTCAGCAATTTATGTTCCGTACAGTTATATACCCCAGATTGGGTATTAAAGTTAATAAATTGAATTTAACAATTAATTATAAAAGCCCCTATACACCATGAATGGGATACTTCAGGTATAATCATATGACCTAAAACACTCATTATTTGAGTGTATATGAATTTAATTTTAGCTCACTGTTTGAGGAAATGATTATATTTGAATAATTGTGTTTCAATGTTTTGTATGAACAATAGATTTTTGTTGTAACTCATTGATGGAGTATTAACTCCTAGAGAGAAGTGAGAGCTAGAGAGAGAAGTGCAGTAAATGCTTTGTATTAATGATTTGTCAACACCTATAACTACTCCCAAAGGGAGTATTTATAGAGAAAATTAGGGCTGAGCTCCCAAGTCTTGGGCTTGGGAGGCCCATTTACAATAGGGCCACTAATGGGTTGGATACAAAGTGTATAAAAATGATTTATAGTATAAAATCCCATTCTGGAGGTTGTCTATGGCCGATGAGGGCATGGCCGACGAAGACCCGGCCGACGAGGTCACCCGGTTCTCCTGGCTTCTGGGTGGTATTCTGAGTAGACTTCTCTCTGGACGATGGGGGTCATCTGGCCGACGAGGCTCCCACCAGGTGATCGTGGTACCTTGTGTTCTCCGGAGTATGTGGGTCTTAGGGTCCAGGCCCATATACTCCATCAGGAGTCCCCCACTCTCTGAGCTGAGATGTAGACGAAGTGAAGGAGAGTAGATTCTCTAGCATTGACGTTTTCTGGCCGTTGTGAGGCCGCTATGGAGTCTTTGGCCGTTACGGGGTCCCTTTTCTTTGGTCCTTCATTCTTCGTTGTTACGGGCGCCCTACGTTCTGGCCGTTGTGTGGCCTTTGCTGCGGACGAGGAGGGACCTAGCCAAGCGGATGATGTTATTTTCTGTCTGAGGACGACGATTGCCTTTTCTTGGTGGAGACGATGAGCGTTCCCTGTTGTGAGTGGCCGATGAAGGCGGTGCTTCCTTACTCCTGGCCGTCGATGTTTGAATTTTGTACTCTGGGCTGAGGAGACCGTTGTGGTTATCTCCTGTGTGAGGACGGTGAGCGTCCTTTATCTCCGGATAGCCGGTAAGGGTGTTGTTTGCTTTATTTGGCCGTCGTGGCTCTCATTCTGTGCTTTTGGCCGAGGAGTGGTGGTATCCGTAGCTTGGTGTACATGTCTTTGAGGATGATAGCGGCACTGATCCGGAAGGAGTGATGTGTATCCTGGTCACGTGGACGATGATGATATGAGGACGTTGAGTTCCTTTTTTAATTCCTGGTCGAGAGTGGAGTATGTGGTCTCAAGGCTGTTGAGTGCCCTGAGTTAGGTGTTTGCATATTTGGAGGGAATTCTTTATTCGCTGACTTTGTCGTGGCCGACGGTGCACCACGAGGTTATGGACGTTGTGGTGTATATATGATCTGATGTTTTAGTTATGGACTTAGTATATTTTCGGATTTCTTTGATTTTGTCCTCCTGATTTCCAGAGGCCGGTGTAGTCCCCCAGTCCCCCACTTCTTCAGGCCGAAGAGTGAGCGAGGGGTGAAGGAGTAAAGGATTCCCTAGGCCGATGCGGGATTCTTGTATTCCCTGAATCCAGTCCCTTGGCGATTTCCTGACCAAGGTAACCCTGTGGGAGAACCCTTGGACGCAGGTCGCTTTCAAGAGATTATCATCAGGGTTTTATACAAGGCCGATGGCTGGGGGGTTGCTTTCTGCTTTGCTGCTGTGGCTGTTGGGAGGGCCATGCTATTGGTATTCTGTTTGGGCCGATATGGGCTCACTGGTGTGATCTGCCCTTTTGAGATTACCGTTGGCCGTTGGGGCTGATGTGCGCGTGCTTTCTTAGTGTGGCCGTTGAATGGTTGGCCGTTGCGGACGCTGATTATTGGCACGTTGGCGATGGACTGGTACTAGTGGAAGTGGGCCTGACCCGCCTTCTAGACCGGTACCAGCCCAATGGGCCTTGGGGTTGGTGGCCGTTCATGTGGCCAACAGGAGGGTGCCACGTGTAATGACCGTTGGGGGAGAGGTCTATAAATACCCCCTCCCTCCGAAGAGACTCCCCATTGCGTTCTTGAGATAACGAAGTGCTGCCCAATTCTAGAGAGATAAAGGTTGTTCGTGTGTTCTTCCGTTCTTCAAGACTTCCAAGGTCAGTTCATCGAAATTTTTCTCCACTTCCTTGCATGTTTTGCTTCCTTTAGACCTTGATCCAGTGTTAGTCACGAAAACACCTCAGATCTGAAGTAGTCTCCCTTAGAATTGTGATAGTTGTTATAATGAAGACTTTAGACGAAGAGTACTACCCTTACGACGATGAGGCCTCTGTTAAGTCCTTTGACTACCGGGTGGGGGAAGAGTGATGTGAGAAGATTGAGGATTTGAGTTCCTTGAAGACGGGGGAGCAAGAGGAAGATGAAGGTGTGGACGAAGAGGCCGCCTCGTCGTCTGAAGGGGAAGACGTAGGGGTCTCCCGCGCTATGGACGGTGCGTCTACTTCGACCGCCATTCCTTGCCCGAAACCGGTTTCTGCCGTCAAGGGAGTCGCCCCGAAGAGGAGGCGTCGGCCGAAGAAAGGCCCAGGCTTCTCCTATATGGACCTTAGCAACATTTACCTCATCAAGCCGTAGAGTGGTGCAGCTTACTACTTAGTTGCCCAGATGTACGTAGGGCCTTTTGGTAGGGTTAGGGCTCCTAGGTCGACGGACCACGTTCTTAATCCTCCACCGGGATATTTTTGGGTGTATCCGATGAGCTTTGCGAAAGGACTTCGCTTCCCGCTTCATCGTTTTATCACGGAGTACCTGGATATGGTGGGGCTTCCCCCGGCCTTGTTGTCCCTAAATAGTTACTCCCTGAACATCGGGTTTCTCCTCCGTTGTGCTGAGTTGAACTACAAGCTGACGACGGCTCTTTTCATGAATCTGTACCAGATAGGCCGAGGAAGCCACCAGAATTGTGCCGGCTACGCCAATCTTCAACAGCTGCCGAAGAAGAGGAGCTTTACTGACCTTCCTTCGTCCATCCACGTGTGGAAAGGCAAGTTCGTTTTTGTGTCGTTGGGTGAGGGAGGCACTGAGTTTCCTTCCATCGGCCACAGTGGTAGGTTCACCCTCCATGATACGCCGAGGAGTACCATCTTGGACGCTTAAGTGGCCGCATTTTTGGAAGGGGGCCAAGGAGCGTGAAAGATTACATCACGGAGTACAAGATGACCGCCCTTGGCTTCTTTAGGTACTTCGTTTACGGTGACAAGGAGGATGATGTTGAGTTGTGGCCAAAGATGACCACTACCTATGAGGAGGCCGATGGTCCGGATTTGGGCTTGCCTGCCGAAGCCGATGGTAATGCCCTCCCAAGCGCCTTTGTTTCTGGTTTGTTTCCCTTCTTGGCTAACTTCGTTTTTTTGTTGTGCAGACTTTGTGATGACCGGAGATCTGTGATGAGCAGGGCTAAGGCGAATGCGGCCGAGGAACTGGCGGCCAGGGAGGCCGCAAAACGTGCGGCCGAGGGGACCCAACCTGCTGATGTGCCAAGAAAACCGCCCACCCAGCCGAAGAAGAAACGGCCGGTGGATGACGGCCAAAAGAAGCTCACTGAGGCCGGTATGCAACCGTCCAAGAAGTCGAAGAAGGTTGTTGCCGACCCCGCCGCTGGGCCGATGACTGTCCCTGCTCAGGGCGAAGGAGGCTCTGGTGCCGATGCTGCCCTATTGGACCTTACCTCTGGTCCCTCTTTTGACGTTTCTCAGCCCCTCCCCATCGTCCAATATCCCCGGAAGAAGCGTTCCGGCAAGGAGTTGGCCACGGGGACGTACAAAATGGAGGTGGAGTATCCCGTGAAGGGAGGCGTCTTTAACGACATCGTGGACGGCCATGACGTGCTCTCCTAAGATCTCCCAGTTGAGGACCGGGTCTATCTTGACAAGCTTGGTGACGTCAAGATCTACGATGGTGGGATGGACCTCGTCGTCTAAGTAAGTTCCTTGCGCGCACCTCTGTCTTTTTTTTTCCTTGTATGCGTCATCGTCTAACCACTTTATGTTTTGTAGGGGGCCTTCATGCTAATGGAGAGCAACAAGAGGCAGCAAAGGGAGATCGCCCGACTGAGGGAGGTTGAGCAAGAGGTTGTCTCGGCCTAGGAGGCCATGAGTTGTCTGGACCGGCTGCGAGCCGAAGTAGCGGATCTCCAGAGGAGGACTGATGAGGCCGACGTGGCCTACCGTGAAGTAGCTGCTGCCAGAGATGACGCTCTGGCCAAACATGCCGAGGACAGGGTGGCGCGTGAGGCTGATCGCCACCGTGCTGAGGAGGTCGAGGAAGCCAAGGCCGCTGCGGAAAAGGCCGCCGACGTTGCTATTGAGAAGTTCTTGGCCGAGGGCTGGAAGGCCGAGGAACGCCTACCCTGATGCTATGAAGTGGCGGCGGCCAAGCTCGAGGATTGGGGCACAAACTCTCCCGCCGGCCAAGAGTTTTTTGAGAGGGAAATGTCGGTGTACTACGACATGGGCCAGCGGCGGATGCAGTGGCTGATCTACCAGAGGCTACGTCGTGGCCTTAAACTGCTGAAGCTTACCCGGAAGTGGGTTCGGAAAAACTTGAAGCTTCCCAAGAACATGAAGGATCCCGAAGAGGAGGTGAAACTTCCTCCCTCCAAAAGGCAGGCCCCGGTGCTGAGTTCCTCCATCGGAGTCTGACTGGTCCGATGACGATGTCTTGGGGGATATTGCCACCTCTAGGGCCGAAACCAGTGCAAGTACTACCGCCGAGGAAGGTGGTGGGGGCGTCGCCGAATAGGGTGTCGTGGAACAGCACGTAGAGGAGGCCGGTCAAGGGAGTTGATTAACTGGTTCTTCGTTTTGTACTTTGTCTGTATTAGTTACTTTTCTTTTGTAAAGGCCGACGTGCCCCCTCATGTAATGTGTCTTAAATGAATGAGAACACTAAGTGTGTATTCTTCGTCTTTGTGTCATTCCTCATTCCTTTTTATTTCTCTTTCCATTTTCTAAGTGTCGAACAAGAACTCTTAATCTTGCTCTCCGTAGTTGTAGCCGATGAAAGGTCCTGCCCTTTGCTCGGCTGAGGGGGATGACTTCTTCGGCTTTGAAACGTTTGGTGTTCCATTTTTCGTGGAAATCTCTAAGTGTTTAGCTTAGAAAATTTTGGAAATTGTTCCAAGTGTTGGACAGACTTAGGTGATTGCTTCCTTCATGAGTGGCCGATGATGGCTTATCGCTCGGGTTGTCCAATGCCGGCTATGTGGTGCCCTTGTCGGCCACGAGAGTTTGCCTTGGTATTTTTTTTGTCCAAGTCTTTTCTTTTCTTTTTTGAGCGCTTTCGACTGTAATGCGTAATATTTGCCTGATATGTACTTAGACGATTTTGGGGATTTTATTTTTATTGCTCGAGGCCGGCGAGTGCACGGCTTATCGGCTTCCCTCTTTTTTGGGGGGGATATCGCTTTGGGCCGCTGATTGCGCGGTCCCTCAGCTGTCCCTCTTTTATTTTTTGGGGATATCGCTTTAGGCCGGCAAGTGCGCGGTCCTTCGGTTGTCCCGCTTTTATTTCCTTCCTCTTTACTCTTTCGAGCGAGGAGTGGGTGTCCTTCTTTCAGGCTTCGGTCAAGGGGGTCGATAGTCCCTCGGCCGGTAAGGAGTCCTACTGGATCGTCCTGTGATCTCAGGGAGGTCCTGTCGCCTATTTATGACGCGGGCTAAGGCTTTTGGTCGGTTACCGACGGCTGCCGTTCCTCTTCCCTGAGTTTGGGGATTTTTGTCACCTCAGCCATGATTTCAGACCTGTCGTCCTGCTGATTTCGCGGATAGACGACGTGGTGAGCTTCCCATTTCAAGACGCGGGCTCTTTGCGGGCCCTTCGTCCTGGGGACACCGTCGGCCTTTCCTAAGCATTTTCGCTTTGAGGGGTCGAAACGATGTGCTCTGTTGACCTTTCCTGAGCATCTTCGCTCTAAGGGGTCGGTGTAGTATATTACATTTCCTTGAACTTTTTTTGAAAAGTAGAATACAACTTTTATTGATAAGTGGCTCAAGGCCGAGGGTGGCGTTCGACCAACAATCCGTGGTAAGGTGAGGGCTTTGCCGGCTGCGCCATCCCCAGATTATTGATAGAATTTCACCAAATGATTTACATTCCACGTTCGTGGTACATTAGACCCATTTGGGTGTTTTAGTTTGTAGGTGTCGGGCTTGACTACGACATTGACGATGTAGGGGCCCTCGTATTTGAGTGCCAGTTTGCCACCTTCCGTCGGCTTACTTTCCTCTCTTCGGCGAAGGACGTAGTCCCCCAACTGGAATTCCCGGGAACGTACCTTGGCGTCATAGTATGATTTTACTTGACGCCAATAGTTTTCTGCCCGGATGAAGGCCTGCTCTCGTCTTTCTTCGATCAGGTGGAGGTCAATCTTCATGTTTTCTTCGTTGGCCTCAGGCTCATAGCGCTCTACTCGTCGGTTGGGTATGGTGACCTATGTGGGCGCCTTTGCTTCAAAGCCATAACAAAGGGCAAAGGGTGTTTCGCCCGTTGCCCTCCTCGGCGTAGTACAGTAGCACCACAGGATATTGGGGAGCTCATCGGCCCAACTGCCCCCTACGTCCTGGAGTTTCTTCTTCAGGCCTTCCAAGATGGTTCTGTTGGCGTTATCGACTTGCCCGTTGCCTTGAGGATAGGTGATGGAGGAGAAACAATGTTTGATTCCCCACTCTTGGAGGAGCTCTTGGAAGGGTGCGGCCTCGAATTGGGTGCCGTTATCAGATATGATCTCCTGAGGGACGCCGAAGCGGGTGAGGATATTCTTGTGGACGAATCTCTGATACCTGGCCCCTGTGATGCTGGCCAAGGGTTCCGCTTCGACCCACTTGGTGAAGTAGTCCACGACGATGATGATGTAGCGATTGTTGCCGGCGGCTCTGGGCAGGGGGCCAACCAGGTCAATACCCCATCTTGAGAATGGGATCGCGGTGCCGACCAGGGCGTAGTTGATGGCTGGCCGACTAGGGGCCTTCTGAAGGACCTGGCATGCAGTACACTTTCTTGTTTTTTTTTTAACCCGGAAGGCAAACCACCAAAATCAGTGGGGCAAATGTCGGGGAACATTTGCCGAAAATTTATTAATGAGAGAGAAGGTACAAAAAGAGAGGGGGACCAGACCAAAACCTCTCGTTAGAAGCATACCTCTGGAAAAATACATGAAAGAAAAGAATAGATATAAAAATTAAACGAAATTTTGGGGGGGCTAGACCTGACCCAAAATAAAAAATACAAAATTTAGGAACGTAAACTCAGAATATCAAAAAAATCAGCATAAAAATTTGCTTTAACCAACGCAGGTAAATGAGAAACCTTATGAAATTTAATACACTGGGCCGGATGAATAGGGAATGCTGCTAAATGATGGGCCGACCCGTTTCCTTCCCTCAGAACATGTCCGAAAGATAAACCCCTATCCAACGCTTTCCTTCTAAAATCGTGTAGACCAGCGCAGTTGCCTGAATCGTTGAGCAGGGATAACGAAAGGGTAGCATCAGTTTCCACCTGAAAATCAACATAACCGTCCGCCATAACCATCTCAGCTGCCTGAACCAAGGCTTTGAGCTCCGCTTCCTTGCTCGTAGATGCGGAAACCTGGAAGGCGATCGCCAGAACCAGCTCTCCAGATTGATTCCTCAGCATGGCACCTCCTTGAGCCAAACCAGGTACGAAAGCAGCGTCTACATTTAATTTATATAATTTTTTTGGTCTTTTCCACCTGACAATCTGCAAAGCTGAAGTATTAAACTTGAAATTGCTTAAAATCAAATGATTTCTCCGGAGGAAGTCATCAATAGGTTTAGCCTTGATTTTGGTCAAACTACATGTCCACCTTTGAGTATAGCACTTAATCTGAGAGATTTGGTGCTCCGGAAGAGGAATAGGTGTAGAACCCCAAATGTAGGAGGAATAGGTTTTCCAGATGTGCCAACAGATTATACCCGGCATGTTGTGTTTAAAGATATCTGAAAGCTTTTTTGATCCAGCCTCAATCCACCAAAGAATAAGGATCTGTTTAACAGAGGCAGTCCTAGGAATTTTGATGCCAAAAATCCCCATGAAAAAACTCCATATTTTTCTAGTATAAGTACACCCAAAGAAGATATGCTCAGTTGAATCCCCATGCTTTTTGCAGAGAGGACATCTAGAAGGCTGCAAAATAAATTTAAATCTCTGCAAATTATCTGTGAGAGGGAGATATTCATTTAGGAATTTCCACATAAACACCTTAACTGTCATATGTTGATGCTTGTTCCATATGTGTTTATCTGAAAAAGTAACTGATCTGCAGGTTCTAATCTCATTGTATGCTGAAGAAATAGAGAAAGAGCCATTAATTCCAGGATCCCAGGCTACACTTCCATCAACATTAATTGTGCAAAGGTCAGATGCTAATTCAATAATCTCACAGATTCGTTTCCAAACTGTAGAGTCAGTTAGTTTGGGTCTCATATCTCCTCCTCTAGGATACCTAGCCTTAATGAAATCATTCCAAAGAGAATTACTTGTTTTCCATTTCCACCAGAGTTTAAGGGTGAAAGCTTTTTCCACATCAGTAAGAGATCTAATCCCCAAACCTCCTTCCTCAATAGGGTAACAAAGTTTAGACCATCTAGCCCAATGTACTCTTTTTCTAGAGTCTGAGGAACCCCAGAAAAAACCTGCCATTTTCTTCTCTAGGACAGATATAACTCTCCTAGGAATTTTATCAGAGGCTAAAATGTGATTGGGAATAGTATTAAGAACATATTTTATCAAGATCAACCTACCTGCTTGTGTAAGATTGTTCTGCTTCCAAGAAGAAAGTTTAGAGTCAAAATGCTTAAGCAGTTGAGAGCAATACTGAAACTTATTAACCCCTTTATGCAAATTAGCTCCCAAATACTTTAGAGGCAGATTTGATTTCTTCATCCCCAAGATTCTATGTATCACTGAGCTTCTGTAGTTAGCTTTTTCCCCACAAATAAAGCTACTTTTTTCCAAATTCACTGTTTGACCAGAAGCAGCTTGATACTCTTTAACAAAATTATTAAACTTAACTAAGGATCTAGAATCTCCATTAGTAAAGATTAATAGGTCATCAGCAAACCCCAGATGGATGATAGAATAACCTTGAGAACCCAACCAGTAAGGCTTAATCTCTCCATTCTCCATTTTAGCTTTAAGACCCCTTGAAAAACCTTCAGAAGCTATTATGAATAGAAAGGGAGAAATAGGGTCACCCTGCTTGACCCCCCTTTTAGGTTGAAAGAAACCTTGGGGACTGCCATTGATAATTATAGAGAGAAAAGTAGATTGGAGACTAGCTCTAATAAGGGATATAAACTTAGCAGAGAAACCAAATTTAGTCAACACATCAAACAGATAACTCCATGAAAGCTTGTCAAATGCTTTAGCCATATCCAATTTAATGACAATATTGGAACCTCTTATATTCTTGTCAAGAGAGTGAATCAACTCTTGGGCAATCAAAATCTGATCAGAAATATCCCTATCCTTATCAAACCCTGCTTGTTCATTAGAGATTATTTTAGGCAAAACTCTAACCAGTCTAGAAGCCAGAACTTTGGTGCAGATCTTGCTATTGAAATTTGATAAACAGATAGGCCTAAAGTCAGAGAAGCAGTCTGAGTTGTCTTTCTTTGGTATAAGAACAATAAGGGAACTAGAAAAACCTTTGGGAGGAAACCTCATTTTCAACAAATTTGATATCATCAAAAATATTACCAAAAACCTCTTTATTCCACTTTTTCAACACCTTTTTTAGCCTCTGTAGCTTAGTGACCAAACCATGCATTCCCCCACCAGTAAAACTTTCATTCCAGCTTTTAGAGACTGTGCTTAAAAAGGATTGATGTGATAACCACATATTTTGGAACCTAAAGGGTTTAGGTCCAGTCTGGTAATGATTGTTGCATTGTAAAAACATAGGACAATGGTCAGAAGGTGCTTGATTTAGATTAGTAAGAACAATGTGGTCAAACAAATCTAAGAAAGCATCATTAACCATGCACCTATCCAATCTTCTCCAAAGTCTACCCCTAGTCCTTACACCAGTCCATGTGTACTTACATCCAGAGTAGGGCAAGTCAATGAGATTACATGAGGAGATACAGTCTTTAAACTCCAGCATACTGCCCTGGATAGGAATAGTTGCACCTTTATGCTCTGAGTTATTCATAATAGTATTAAAATCTCCACCCACAAGCCAAGGTTCATGCATGTTGTTTGCTAGATGATTGAGCTGATCCCACAGTTCCCTCCTTTCCAATTGAGTGTGTTTAGCATAAATAGCAGTAATCCATCCTGTATTTGATGCATTGGTATATTTAAAGTGTGTAAATTGAGTTCCCCAAGTAATGTCAGTGATTCTAATGGAGTTGGAATCCCAAAAAATCCAAACTTTATTCATGGAGTTAAATAACACATTAGTGAAACCAAAATCAAGTTTAAAAGAATCAGCTTTATTAGAGTCCACCAAGGGCTCAATAGCAATAAGAAAATGAATCCTCCACTTCTGAATTAATTGAGATAGCCTTGGCCCGGAGGCAGCCAGACCTCTCACATTCCATATGAGACCATTCATTTGGAAATGGGGAGATTATTATGTGTTTGCCTTCTCGCAGCACTTCTTGTGATCATCCCTGGGTGTTGTTGTGTAGTTTTCTTGTGTTTCCTCCTTCTCCCAACTGTGATAAATTCCCCTGCTTCTTCAACCTTATCTTTAATATCATTAGGGATTAAGGCTGATAACAAATCAGAATCCTCCTTAAATCTCTTTGATTTAATCAACTTTTCCACTTTGTTAGTGAGTTCTGATTGTAGGGTCAACCAGTCTTCCTTGTTGACATGTTTATGTGTAGCTTCTGATTCTGACCCATACTCCTTGTCTGCAAGTTCAGGATCAAACTCAGTAGCTTTCTCCAGACTAAGGATAGAGAGATCATCTCTTATATACTCACTATGCATGGGAATTTCAGGTACATCATCTAAACTGAGATTTTGGTTGTTCATAGAGATTTTACTAACAGGTATTTGTTCATGAAACACCTCCTCTGTCTCAGTGTCTGAGTCTTCTTGCAGAACAATTCCATGGGTTTTAGAAGAAGATGGCAGGTGCTTTGGTTGCTGCTGGAAAACCACTATAGCTTTACCTTTATCTATATTAGCTCCCCCTGATGTATTTGTAACATGAGCATTATCTCCCCCTGATGTATTTGTAGCATGTGTGTAAGGAATATTTGTATTTAGATTTTGATGATGCTAGATTAATTAGGACTTTAGAGTACCCCTATTTAGACTTAATGTATTAGAATTTTCACTTGTAAAGTTCTTAGTGTAATCGACTGAGCAGAAGTGCTCCAAGAGCAGAAGACCTTCTGAGCAGAAGGGCTCCAAGAGCAGAAGACCCTCGTAAGACATTATTGAAACATAGGACCTTTGGTTCTCTGCTCCAGAACAGAAGACCTCAGGGTCTCTGTTAGGCTTTACTCTGACAGAAACCCTTCTGGGTCTCTGTTGGAAATATTCTCAACAGAAGTGCTCCAGACCTCCTCTGGTCAACTCTCAGTTAAAGACACCAGAAGGCCTGACACTTAGAAGAATTCCACAGAACCGGGAAGTCAACCAAAAGATTCCTTCAACGGCTAGGAGTATTGAACGGAAAAGCTACAGTACGCGCATTAAATGCTCATTTAATGCCCCCATTCTCCGTAGAGTAATTGCAGATGATTGGCCGCAATGTCAGGAATTCTTTATCCCAAAATAGTAACCCGCCAACTTTACCGGGCTCTACTAGTCAAGTCAACTGATCGCTCATTTAATGCAGTTGTCCTCCTACTCCTCCAACGGGAAGACAACCTCAGTATAAAAGATACACTACGAAGAACAACCGGATAACTTTGCAATTTTTGCTAACCTTTGCTACAACTCTTCATACCAGAAATTCAAACTCTGAAAAGCAAAAAGCCTCCTTGAGATTAACACTTCATCATCTTCTACAAGAGAAGGCAGAAGTTGGAAAAATACTTTTTCCAACTCAAGCAAAGTTCCAAGTGTTCTTCAACTCTTCAAGCTCATCACATACAAATCCGTTGTAACGAAGCTAGTTGGAGGAACCCCTGTGTTAACAGAAACTCTTCTTGCAACAAGAAGGACGTCCAAGTAACTGGAGTAGTGAAGTGGTGATACTTCCAGGAAGCTCAGTGAAAGGACCAGTCTTAAAGGAAGCCATGCAGTGCATCCCAGGAGACATCTAGGCTTGAAGAAGACGTGGAGAGCTTCTTAAGTGCTAGGACTAAGGCTTTGTAAACGGAAGTTTTTACAGCTTAGTGGAACAGTGGACTAGTGGAACAAGTTGTTCCTTGAACCACTATAAAAATCCCTGGTGTCATTTACTTACTGCTTTAATATTTGCACTTAGATAGAACTGTCTAACTCCTTAGACTTGGTATCTGTGTTCAGCAGAACTTGTCCTACGAGTTAACAGAAGGCCTACTGCCTTTGCTTCTCTGAGGCTAAATCAACAGAACTCCCTACCAGAACCCCATCCGCTGCCAGTCTGTTCTGTCAACAGAACAGGCTATTCTGTAAAATCTGGTACTTAGTTTAAAAAGCTAAAAACCAATACAGTCTATTCACCCCCCCTCTAGACTGTATCCAGTACAACCGGGACCAACAAGTGGTATCAGAGCCTCCTTGTTCTAATAATCTCTTAGGTTATTTACTGAACAAAGATCCACTTGTTTTTCTGTTTGACCTCATTTCTATCTGATATAATGGATCACTTCTTGTCCAAGAATCTTATGTTTTCAGATCTTAAGTTTGATGACTGGAGGATCCGGATGAAAGCACATCTCTGTGCCCTGCATGATGAGATGTGGGAAGTTCTAGATATTGGCCCTTTCACAAGCTTCCAGAAGGTCAATCCTGAGCATGCTATTGACAACACCAGGCCCCAGATGATCAGCAAAGCCAAGTCAGAATGGACCACTGAAGAGAGGAGAAAGTACAACCTAGACAATATTGCTAAGGACATCCTCTACAAGTCCATTGATGATAGGTACTTCAACAGAATAAAGAAGTGCAAAACTGCAAAGGAAATCTAGGATACTCTTGAGCTCATTGGAGCTGGTGATGAGCAAGAGAAGGACAACAAACTGACTATAGCCAACAAGAAGTTTGATGACTTCAAACTTCTCCCTGGTGAAAGCATCTCCAAGATGTATGACAGGCTCCTCACTCTCACTGGAGATATCTCTGAGCTTGGCAAGGAACTCACCACCAAGGAGATCAACCTGAAGGTGTTGAGGGGACTGCCCTCAGCATGGAAGATGAAGGTGGTTGCTGTCCAAGCCAGCAAGGATGTAAAGACTTATCCCACTGATAAGCTCATTTCAGATCTCAAAGCTCATGAGTTTGAAATGACTGAAGAAAAAGAAGATGTACCAGAAGAGAGGACCACTACAGCCCTCACTGCCAGCACATCAAAGGTAAATGATTTTGACCCTTCAGTACTTTTATCTGACGAATATATGGCTGCCTTTGCCAGGAGATTCAAAAAGTTTATGAAGAATCCCAAAGATGGAAGGAGTCCATCTTTCAACAGAAAGCCATACCAGAAGGTCAAACCAACAGAAAGCAGTGGTGAGCTTCTCTGTTACAATTGCAGACAACCTGGTCACTTCAAGGCTGATTGTCCCCATCCAAGGGTGTCCAAGAAACAAGGACAGGATGGAGAAAAGAAGAAGTACGAAGACAACTCCAGAAGGAGAAAGGCACTTGTGACAGAACAACTAGAGAAAGACCCTCTGTCAGAAACAGAATCCAGTTCTGACTCAGATTCTGATGAGGCCTTCTGTTGCCTTGATACTGAGACAGAAGACCTTTGCCTCATGGCTCATTCTGATGATGAGGTAACCTCTACTTCTGAATCTAGTTTTTCTTCGGTAGGCTTAGCTTTTGATTCTGATTCAATGTCAGAATTTTGGGAAGAGTTTAAGGCCATACAAGCCACTTATTCCTCTGTAACAGAAGAAAACAGTAAGTTAAAAGCTGAGATTCTTGACCTTAAGAAGGAGGTTGAGATCAAAATCAATCTTCTAATTATGGAGAGAGATCAACTGGAGACTGAAAATGTTTCTCTTCTCAAGAGAATAAGAGAAATAGAGCCTCTCGAGATTAAGTACAAAGCTTACCAGAAGGCCCAGTCTTCCATGGAAAAGATTGTACTTGATCAACAGATTGGCACTGGTTTTGGTCTTGGTTATGGCTCAACAGAATCAGGTGAGCCTTCTGTAATGCCTAGCACCAGAGTTGCTAAGGCAGACAAGGTCATAGTGCCACTGATTTCTAGCCCCATCTGTCAAGCTGGTGTATCTGGCACCAAGGTTGTTCATGAGGAAGTCAGACCAGAAAAGGGAAAGATAAAGATTCAACAGAAACCCTTTTTGAAAAATAATGAACCTGGCAGAAAACCTAACAACAGAAAAGGTTTTCAAGATAACAAAAATAAAAGACCATTCATTGACAGACAACCTCATGTCAATCATGCCAGAAATGATCACCAGAAGGGCAAATATCAAGAGAGAGTTAACTTCAGGCAGAAGAGGTTGGCTGGTCAACTTCAGAAGCCCAAAGCTAACCGTCCCTCTGCTCTTGATAGTATATGGGACTTCTTTCCAACAAAGAAAGCTATGCAAAAGTATGTAAACAGGAAGCATGACCCTCACAAGCATCTGCCCAAAGTGAATCACACTTCAGTTTACTATAACTACCAGGTGGACAATGGGTACCACCCACCAAGGTTTCACTTGATGAGACCAAAATGGTACCAACTACCCAGACTCCATGACCCCCCAGGACCCAGCATTGCTTGGGTACCTAAATCTTTCTTTTAATCTTGCAGGAACTGTGTGCTGGAGCTATCTCTGAACAAGAATGGTTTATTGATAGTGGATGCTCCAGGCACATGACAGGTGACAGAAGTTGCCTAACAGAGTTCCAGAAATGCAAAGGACCTAGAGTTACCTTTGGAGGTAATGACAAAGAAGGTCAAACCAAAGGAAGAGGAAAGCTGATCAGGAACCAGATAATCATTGATGATGTCTCATATGTCAAAGGACTGAAGTTCAACTTGCTAAGTGCTAGCCAATTCTGTGACAAAGGCTACACTGTTGAATTCACAAAGGACTTCTGCTATGTGAAGCATGAGACAACAAAGGAAGTGGTTCTTACAGCATCAAGGAAGAAGAATATTTATGTAGTTGATTGGAACACAGCAAAGGATGGAGTTTGCCTGATAGCCAAAGGAGATTCAAAACTGAGCTGGGACTGGCACAAAAAGCTCAACCATTTGAATTTCAAAACAATCAACAAACTGGCCAGAGAACACATTGTAGAAGGGCTACCAGACATTGTGTACAAGAAGGAGACCCTCTGCAGTGCATGTCAGAAAGGCAAACAAGTGAAGAATTCCTTCAAACCCATTACTGGAGATCTTTCTACAAGTCCTCTAAATCTGATTCACATGGATTTATTTGGACCTGTTGAAACTCCAAGTGTTGGTGGCAAGAAATATACCCTAGTCATGGTTGATGACTACTCCAGATATACATGGACTATTTTTCTATCAAAGAAAAATGAAACTCTTCAGAAGTTGCCATCTCTGTTAAAACAACTTCAGACTGAGAAGAATTTGAAAGTGAAGACAATCAGATCAGACAGAGGAACTGAATTTGTCAACCAAGTCATAAAGGACTTCTGTGATCAGAATGGGACTTTTCATCAACTCTCTGCCGCCAGAACCCCTCAACAGAATGGCGTAGCAGAAAGAAGGAACAGAACTTTAAAAGAAGCTGCAAGAACAATGATTGCAGAATCTGGATTGCCTATGAGATATTGGGCTGAAGCAATTAACACTGCATGCTATACTCAGAACAGAAGCATGATCAACAAGAATCACCAGAGGACCCCTTATGAACTCTGGAAGGGAAGAAAACCTAACATCAGCTACTTTCATGTATTTGGATGCAAGTGCTACATTCTTAACAATGGAAAGGAGCATCTGAAAGTCTTTCAAGAGAAGGCTGATGAAGGAGTCTTTATAGGCTATTCAAACACTAGTAAAGCCTATAGAGTACTCAACAGAAGGACCCTACATGTTGAAGAATCTATACATGTGAAGTTTGATGAAAGCATCTCTGTTAAAGAGGTAACAGAGATCCTCAAGGAAGTCAGCATAGAAGACAGAACACCAGAACCAACAGAAGAGGTAGCAGACAACCCTGCATTTCCAACACCTGCACCAAACCCCCTTCTGTTGAATGAAGATGAAGACTCCGAAGATGAGGAACCAGAGAGACCAAGACAGCAGCGGACAGAACCTGACCTAACATGGTTAAGAGATCATCCCCCTAACCAAGTGGTTGGTCAAATCAGAAGTGGAGTTCAAACCAGGTCGACATCAAGAAGAGAAGCAATGCTTGCCTGCTATATATCTCAAATGGAACCTATGACAGTTGAAGAAGCTCTTGCAGACTCAGATTGGATCAATGCTATGCAAGAAGAGCTTACTCAGTTTGAAAGGAACAAAGTATGGGAACTTGTTCCTAGGCCAAAGCACCAGAATGTCATTGGAACCAAATGGGTATTCAAGAACAAAGCTGATGAAGATGGCAACATTGTAAGGAATAAAGCAAGGCTGGTAGCTAAAGGATATTGTCAAGAAGAAGGAATAGATTTTGATGAGACCTTTGCACCAGTTGCCAGACTTGAAGCCATCAGAATCTTTCTAGCCTATGCTGCCTACAACAACATCAAGGTTGCAGACTAGACAGGAAGAGCACCTCTGGTCACTACCAATTGCTAGGAGGAAGGCTTGTTTCCTGGTTTAGCAAGAAGCATAACTCCATCTCAACAAGTACAGCTGAGGCTGAGTACATTGCAGCTGGGAGTTGCTGTGCTCAGCTACTCTGGATGAAGCAACAACTGAAGGACTATGGAATTCAAGAAAAGGAGATCAAGCTGTTGTGTGACAACACCAGTGCTATTGCTATCACTCAGAATCCAGTTCTTCATTCCAGGACAAAGCACATTGAGATCAGACATCACTTCATCAGAGATCATGTTGAGAAGAAGCACATTTGCATGGAACATGTGCCAACAGAAGACCAGCTTGCAGATATCCTGACAAAGCCTCTTCCTGAGGCTAGGTTCAACAAACTGAGAGAGGAATTGGGAATGATGGATGAGATTCCAAGGGAAAGTTGAAAAGAAAGGCCCTCTGTTGCTAAATTCCTGTTAACAGAATACCTATTGAAGAACCCCTTCTATTAACCCCTTCTGTTCTCTACCCTGACAGAACACCTCAGCAACAGAAACCCTTTCTACAGAAAACCTTCTCTTATGTCTAACAGAAGGTTGTGGACTTAGAAAATTTCTGAAAACCGGGTGACCTAGTAAATTATTAAAGGTCTTTTACCCTTTTACCCTTAAAAAGGTATCCAGCCGCATAATATTTACTGCGCCCCTTTTTACATTTATTGGTACCTTGGAACCGTAAATTATCTCAAACGTCCACTAACCCATATCCATAAATCCCCCTTTCGCAAACCTAAACCGTTACTGCTCTCATAACTCTCAAGCTTTTGAACTCCTATCTCTCCAAAACTCTCAAACCGCTTAAAACTCCATGGCTTTCTTGAGCTTCTCCGATCTTTCCAAGGAACAAAAGGCAACTCTTCTGAAAAATGTACTGACAGGGATGAGAACTGGAAGTCCTACCCAGGTTCGCAGAGAAAAAGGAGAGGATGACCTCCATTGTTGACGGACTGTCAAAGTGTCAACTGAGCAAGGTCATCACTCACACTTATGAGGCCTACAGTAACGTTGACACCGTTGAGTTCTATCTCAACGCATCCTTCAAGGATGAAAATATCTCCTCCATTGTCCAAGGAGAAGAAATTTTGATTGATGCTGACGTCATCAACACCATCTTCAATATCCAACTAGAGGAAGGCAGGGCCTCTCTACTTGATTTGGAGGATACTGACATCCCTCTGCCAGAATTCAAGAAGAAGTTCTGTAGAAGAGGTGAAGAAGTAGAGAAGGTCAACATCAAGAAGAACCTGCTCAAGAAAGAATTTGAGCTGCTCATTAACATTTTCCACAAATGTTTATGGTGCAAATATACCTCAACTGATGATGTCACAACTGCCAATGCCAAGGCCCTTTATGCAGTGCATCATGGGGTAAACATCAATTGGGGACAAGTCATGGTAAAGTCCCTGATTGAGGTGATCAAGAAGAAGAACCCAAAGACTAGCCTCTACTCTGGGAAGCTAGGGCATGGACTGCTCATTTCAGAAGTGCTCCTCAAACAAGGGGTAAACTTGAGGAAGGCTACAACTTTGGATCACACCAAGGTAATTTTCCTGTCTGCCTCTCCAAATAGGGAAAAAGCCATAAAGGCAGAGCTGAAGAGACAGCTTCAACTTGAGGCTAAAAGACAACAAGGAGAGAAGGTGCAGAAACCCCTCTCTGTAGCCCCTTCTGCTGAGAAGAAGCAGAAGAAGAAGACCAAGAAGACAGAACAGGTTGCTCCTCCAACCATGAAGGCTGGCCAGAAGAGGAAGAGGACCACAAAACCCAAGAAGAAGGTTGCTAAACCTGTGATTTCTGTGTCTGAGGGAGTGGCAGACACTCAGGGGGAACCAGAGATCCCCACCTCTGCTGCATCTCCTGACCAGAACAGGGTGTCAACTCCAATAGAACACCCCAGTCCTGTCAAAGATGGGTATCTGTCTTTGCTAGACAGACAGTTTACCCGGGTCCTTGAATGGGACCCCTCTCCAAAATAATCCAATATTTTGATCACTATGAGCAAGAAGAAGAAGCCATCCTGAATTGGGTTGGGACTGATGATGTCTCAAAGTGCTTTACCCTCGACTTTCTTCACTCTGTCCTTGAGAAGAAGAAGGCAAGCTACAAGGGAAAGGCTATTCTCATATCTTCACCCTCAGAGGAGACAGTCAAACCTCTAGAAGAGGAAGAGATAGAAGCCTTTGAAGAATGGCTGTTCACCAAAATGGCAACTGACTCTGTGCAACCCAACTTCAACCCAGGAGAGTCCTCTGTACTCAAGACAGAAATGCAAGCCATGATGGAGCACATCAAGGAGTGGAGGTCTTCTTTGCTCAAAGAGAAGATCATTGAGGTAATCTCTCCAACCCCTTCTGTTAATATCCCAACAGAACCCCATATTCCCTCACCTCCCACCAGCACAGAAACCCCTCCACCAGAACACCCCCAACCTAAATCTCCTAAACAGAAAACCCCCACCCCTCCTCACTCACCCAAAAGGAAAATTGCATCTCCCTGCAGAGCAATTGTTCCCTTCGGAAACCGCTCACCTTCACCTCCACCATCTCCTCCCCAACAGAATGCCTCACCTATTCAATCTTCACCCCAGCAACAGAACCCCTCACCCCAACAGATATCCTCTTCATCTTCTGAATCTGAACATCAAACCCCACCTCTAGAATCACCTCCTCCACAACAACCTGCAGAGAAGCTTAAACCTGTATGGTTTCTCAGAGATTTTGACCCTACAACTGTCTCTCCCATCTCTGCACCCCAAGGGAATTCTAGGCATTCTACTGCCCCCAATCCCTCCTTCAGAAAGAAGAAGAAGATAGTCAGAAACACCATACCTATATACTCTTCTTATGAAGATTCATCTGACAATGATGGATTCATGGTCAGCAAGTCATATCAAGCTACATCAAAGAGACAGAAGACCCCTCCTCTGACTCAACTTGAGCATGAACTGCGTGTCCAATCTCTCTCATATGTCCAAGAACATCACCCCTTGCCTAAGGGAAGAGGTCTAGAGATGCCTCCAGCTGATGGCCAACAGAATAACATTCCATTCAACAAATTTGTTGAATCTGTAGAAGACTTTGGTGGACAAATCCTCAAAGGCATGGACAAGTTGATAGAGATCAATGATAAACACTATGGGCACCTTGCTCATGTGAATGACAATCTCAATTCAGGAATGCAGTTCATATCTGATCGTTTTGAGAACCTCACAGGGACCCTCAACAACTTCATAGCCTCCTCCTCTGCCAGAACAGATGCCCTGTCAACAGAAGTGGTAGGCATCCACAACACACTCTCTATCTTTCAACATACTCTCCTGAGTCAAGGACAGGCAATCAACTCTATCTCAGAGAACCTTGAGGCTCTGAAGAAATCTGATGCCAGAACAGAAAGGCAATTGACCTCTATTGAGGAAATGTGCAGAGCTCACCAAGAACAAGCTCAAGCTCTCCTATCTACTGACAGAGACAGATATCAGAAGATGGTGCTCCTTGAAGCCAATAACAAGGACATCTTCTCTGCCATTCAGAAGCAGCAAGGTCTCATTGAAGGCCTTACCTCTGTCACTCAGACTCTACCAGAGGCCCTAGAGCAGATAGCCTCCACTCAAGCCTCAGAGTTCCAGAAGATAAGCCTGATGATAGAAGATCTGCATGATGCCAAAAAGGGGGAAGAGGACCCTCAACAGACCAGGCCTAGGTCCCACAGAACTCCTACTAGGGCACCCTCCTCTGCTGAGCCTGCAGTGGATCCGACTCCCTACTTTGAAGCTGCCCTACAGAAGAAGAGAGCAGCAGGTATACCTAGACCCCCATCTCCAGTCAAGAAAGGCACCAAGAAGAAGAAAGTTTTTAACTTCACTGAATGGAGATTGGGTGGATCTCAGAGAATTGACAGAGCTCAGTTTGAAGAGATGAAGGCCAAAATGACTCCCACCCAACAACAACACCTCTATTTGGACAAAGATGGTGTTGTGAGAGTTAGGTATGGGGGGTCCTTGGAAGAAGCTGAAGAATGGTATAAGAAGAACATTGTCCCTGGCAAGACAATACATGAAGGTGTTCTCAGCTATCTTGACTGCAAGCTTTCTCCCATCTGGGCATCTTATCAAAGCTCTGGCAACCTTTTCAAGATCAGAGCTGAAATAAATGAAGAACTGCTCAGGCTTCAAAGACTGGAGGAAGAAGCTCTGCAAGCAGCTAATCTGGAGAATGTGTAAGGTTTAACTCTGTAAAACTTATCTAATAAAATCACATCTCTGCCTTCTTACTTTGAAGTGCTTTTCTTCAATTCCTGTCTTTTTGCCTTCTGCGTGTGTTTGTTTATTTCATTTATATTCTGCTATCTGAATGTACTGTACTCTTACTATTTTCCTATGCCAAGTTGCCCACCAAGATTTTAATAGAAGTTTTTAAACTTTAATCTTTCTTTATGGTGAAGGCACTTCTCTGGAAATAGTAAAAGGGTTTTGGCATCATCAAAAAGGGGGAAATTGTAAGGAATATTTGTATTTAGATTTTGATGATGCTAGATTAATTAGGACTTTAGAGTACCCCTATTTAGACTTAATGTATTAGAATTTTCACTTGTAAAGTTCTTAGTGTAATCGACTGAGCAGAAGTGCTCCAAGAGCAGAAGACCTTCTGAGCAGAAGGGCTCCAAGAGCAGAAGACCCTCGTAAGGCATTATTGAAACAGAGGACCTTTGGTTCTCTGCTCCAGAACAGAAGACCTCAGGGTCTCTGTTAGGCTTTACTCTGACAGAAACCCTTCTGGGTCTCTGTTGGAAATATTCTCAACATAAGTGCTCCAGACCTCCTCTGGTCAACTCTCAGTTAAAGACACCAGAAGACCTGACACTTAGAAGAATTCCACAGAACCGGGAAGTCAACCAAAAGATTCCTTCAACGGCTAGGAGTATTGAACGGAAAAGCTACAGTACGCGCATTAAATGCTCATTTAATGCTCCCCATGCTCCGTAGAGTAATTGCAGATGATTGGCCGCAATGTCAGGAATTCTTTATCCCAAAATAGTAACCCGCCAACTTTACCGGGCTCTACTAGTCAAGTCAACTGATCGCTCATTTAATGCAGTTGTCCTCCTACTCCTCCAACGGGAAGACAACCTCAGTATAAAAGATACACTACGAAGAACAACCAGATAACTTTACAATTTTTGCTAACCTTTGCTACAACTCTTCATACAAGAAATTCAAACTCTGAAAAGCAAAAAGCCTCCTTGAGATTAACACTTCATCATCTTCTACAAGAGAAGGCAGAAGTTGGAAAAATACTTTTTCCAACTCAAGCAAAGTTCCAAGTGTTCTTTAACTCTTCAAGCTCATCACATACAAATCCTTTGTAACGAAGCTAGTTGGAGGAACCCCTGTGTTAACAGAAACTCTTCTTGCAACAAGAAGGACGTCCAAGTAACTGGAGTAGTGAAGTGGTGATACTTCCAGGAAGCTCAGTGAAAGGACCAGTCTTAAAGGAAGCCAGGCAGTGCATCCCAGGAGACATCTAGGCTTGAAGAAGACGTGGAGAGCTTCTTAAGTGCTAGGACTAAGGCTTTGTAAACGGAAGTTTTTACAGCTTAGTGGATCAGTGGACTAGAGGAACAAGTTGTTCCTTGAACCACTATAAAAATCCCTGGTGTCATTTACTTACTGCTTTAATATTTGCACTTAGATAGAACTGTCTAACTCCTTAGACTTGGTATCTGTGTTCAGCAGAACTTGTCCTACGAGTTAACAGAAGGCCTACTGCCTTTGCTTCTTTGAGGCTAAATCAACAGAACTCCCTACCAGAACCCCATCCGCTGCCAGTCTGTTCTGTCAACAGAACAGGCTATTCTGTAAAATCTGGTACTTAGTTTAAAAAGCTAAAAACCAATACAGTCTATTCACCCCCCCTCTAGACTGTATTCAGTACAACCGGGACCAACAATGTGCATTAATTTCCCCTGATGTATTTGTAGTTTGAGCATCCCCTGCTGTAATAGTCTCAATAACTTTCCTTGATGCCCCTGTTGTAGCTTCCTTGACTGTATTTTGGGTTTTTGATACCCAAACTGGGCCTTTATAGGTGGGAGCAGTTGTCTGTGTGATAGCCTTCCCAACCAGTAATTTGGGACAATTGCTTGAGTCATGTCCCAGATGAAAACATGAAAGACAATATAAAGGCCTGTTTTCATAAACAATTGGTTGTGAAAAACCTATCTTCCCGGTTTGGATCAAGAGCTTATTAGGCATCTCCTTAGTAAGGTCCAACTCCACGCAAACCCGAGCCTGGGAAGGCCTAGTCAAAGTTGTAGTAGCAATATCAAGCTTTAAAGGCCTGCCAATTAATCCAGCAATTTCAAACATAGCCCTCTTGTCTTGAAGATGAATAGGTAATCCCTGTAGGGTTAACCAAACCGGAACAACTGGGGATTCAACATTGGGCTTAAAATCAGGGGACCATTTCGTCACTCTCATAACATTACCGTGAATATCCCAAGTTTGTCGATTCCAACATCGAATGTAATCCTCTTCGAGATCAAACCTGATTAGAACATGTTTTTTCTCCAACAAACCCAACTGGAAACCACCCTTAAACCCTATGATTTCAAAAGAATTTCGTAACGTAGCCATAGGTGATCGCCCCTTATAAAAGTAACCAACAAGAGATCGTTTGTGTTTATCAGCCAGAATTTGAATATCTTCCTCAGAAAAAGACACAGCCGGCATACCTTTGAAACGAGATTGTGTCATTGACAAATTAGCGTCTTCCTTGTTAAGTAGAACTGAAACGAAAGATCTCTTACTGCCATTCCAAGCATTTCCGAAAGCCGGCGGAGGAGGCTGCGCCGGCGTTGGAGCCGCCGCCTTAGGTATCTCGTTCATCGACTTAGGGTTTCCTCTCTAATCAACTCTCATTCATAGTACACTTTCTTGTAAGATTGGCACAATCCCGCGCCATCGTCGGCCAGAAATAGCCCTGGACGACGAGACGCCGGGACATGCTGAAAGGGCCCTGATGAGAGGAGCAGACGCCGCAATGGACTTCCTCCATGGCCACTTCGGCCTCATCCGGGTGCAGGCATCGGAGGAAAGTGCCATTGTAAGATCTTTTGTAGAGTTTCCCATCCTCGATGGTGTAGCTTGGGGCCCTGAGTTTGGCTAGCTTGGCTCTCTCCTCGTCCTAGGGCAATCCTCCTGAGGTGATGAAGGTCGTGATGTCAGCGATCCAGTCCTCCGGTCGCTGTTAGATGCACATGACCAGGCTGGCATGGATGCTGGACATGCTCAACTCTTCGACCTTGGCTGTCTTGGAGATGTGTTCTGGTGTGTCTGTGCTGAGCTTGGAGAGGATGTCGAGCTCAGCATTCTCCGCCCTTGGGATCTGGGTGATCTCATGGGTTTCAAATGCCTTGAGAAACTCCTCGGCCGCCTGTTTGTATTGCCTCATCCTCCCTTTTTTAGCCTCGTATGAGCCCTCGATCTGGCCCACCACTAGCTTGGAGTCGCACCTGATTCTGATGTGCCGTGCTTTGAGGCCGGTGGCGAGTCTGAGGCCGCTGAGGAGGGCCTCATACTCGGCCTCGTTGTTGGATACCCTGAAGTTGAAGCGGATGCCATAGTAGGCTCTGAATCCTTCAGGGGAAATGAGGACGCCTCCGCCACGACAAGCTTTGGAAGCCGATGAGCCGTCAGTGAAGAGAGTCCATGTTTCGTCTGGTTCTGGCCCGGGCGTGGTAGCGGCCGTCTCCCTGGCTATGCACTCGGTGACGAAATCGGCCAAGGCCTGCCCGTTGATGGATGGCCTTGGCTTAATCTCGATCTGGAAGTGGCTGAGGAAGATCACCCACTTCACCATTCGTGAGGAACTGGTGGGGCTCCGCATGAGTCTGCCGATGGGTTGCTAAGTTAAGACGTGGGCGGCATGGGCCTGAAAGTAGTGCCCTAGTTTTTTCACTGTATGGACGATGGCCAGTACCGTCTTCTCAATGGGGTAGTACCTGAGCTCGGCCTCCCGTAACATCTTTCTTACGTAGAAAATTGCCTTCTGTACCCCCTCCTCCTCACGGATGAGCACGGAGTTGATGGCCGACGTGCTCACCCCTAAGTACAAGAAGAGGGTCTCACCGGCCTCGGGTTTGGAAAGCACCGGTGGGGACGATAAGTACTGCTTTAGTTCCTCAATAGCTTGCTGGCACTCCGTCGTCCATCTGAAGCCATTTGCCTTGCGCATGATCTGGAAGAAAGGGAGAGACCTTTCAGCTGATTTTGAGAGGAAACAGTTTAGGGCCGCAAGGCATCCCGTCAGTCGTTATACCTCCTTCACATTTCGTGGTGGGTCCATGTTGACAATGGCCTGTATCTTCTCCGGATTTATTTCAATGCCCCTTCGGCTGACCATGTAGCCGAGGAACTTGCCCCCCCTGGACGCCGGAGGTGCACTTCTTAGGATTCAGGCGGAGCTAGAATTTCTTCATGATTTCAAAGATCTCCCGAAGGTCGTCGGCGTGGCTGGTGGATTGCTTGCTCTTGATGAACATGTCGTCGACGTACGCCTCCATCGTCCGGCCGAGGAGTGCTCTAAAGACCTTGGCTACCATCTTGGTGTATGTGGCGCCTGAGTTCTTGAGCCCAAAGGCCATGACGAGGTAGCAGAATTCCCTCCGGGGTCATGAAGGACGTCTTCTCGGCGTGATCTTCATGCATGAATATCTGGTGGTACCCCCTGAAGGCGTCAAGGAACGACATCAGCTCGCACCCCGCCGTCTCATCCACCAATTGATCAATGTTGGGGAGACGGAACGGGTCCATAGGGCACACCTTGTTCAGGTCAGTGTAATCAACGCACATTCTGAACGTCGGCGGCTTCTGGGCAAGGATGATGTTGGCCAAATAGGTGGGGTACTTCACCTCTTTGATGTGGTTGATTGAGAGGAGCATGGTAACCTCCCCCTTGACGAAGTTCTGTCTGTCGGCCGAGAGGTAGCGCCGCTTCTGCTTGATCGATGATCGGCGTGGAGGCGGGGTCGACTGACAGCCGGTGAGTGATCACTTTTTGGCTGATGCCAGGCATGTCGTGTCACGCCCCAGACCTAGCTGGACACGTCAACAACCCGCCGTACAGTACGAATAGTCAACCGCAGTCCAACTCATCCATACTATACAAGGCGTCTTGAATACAATTCACACATAGTACATCCATAAACAAACATAATGTAAAACATTTATTTAAAGCAGCGAAAACATTTAATATAAGTGTTTATGCCAAACCTTGGCAAACATGGGAATACAAGCCCCCAAATAATTATTCAAAAATAATATCCATGAGCGTTTATATAATTGTTTTCAAACAGAAATGGAGGAAGCACGAACCACGTCTTCTCCCCTGAATATCCCCGAAGCAACGGGCGTCGGTAGCAACCTTCAAGTTCTACTTGAAACTGTGAGGTGGCCTCCCTCGTGAAGGGGGGAGGTCAGTACTTGGAAGCATTTGACAAGTACAATGACAACTATACTAAGTATAATCAACATTTTAATTTCCAAGACCCTCAAAATAGGGTGATATCATAATATAAATAATAATTTATATTTCCCACTTATTATCCTTATAATAAGTAAATTCATTTATTTGTCGGCACATGGCCCTTCTTATATATTTCTTTTCATTTATCATTTGCATAACCCAACCCTTGGGTCTTATTATTCCTACGGGACTTGCTACCGCTGTCCGAGACCTCATGAGGCTCTCGGTTCGGACTCCAACATCCCGTCCCTGGACTCATACCCATCATCCCGTAAGAAGGTAAGGCCCTCCGGGGTCCTATCTTATGTGTTACCGCTACCGGAGCCTAGTTAGGTCTCCGATTCGGATTCCACCCTAACCCGTGATCACGATGCAAGTCCATGTTATCTAACCCCGCTCTCTAGAGTCGGGAAGGGCCATGGTCCTTACTTATTTCCATAATTCAACCGGCTATCCTCAAGGACTACCGAACACACCCGTAGGCCAATTCTATATCTAGGATTAATTTATTATTTACTTTATCTTGGGTATCCCTTAAGGCCTACCCCTAGTATAACATAAAGTTCATACTTTCCTACCTTAAAACATCTCTTAAGACTACTGAAGGCATAACATTTCACAATCCAACCTTAGGATCAATCTTAACAACATTTCATTTTAATGTCCAACTAGTATCTTAATACTAGTCAAATTAATTCCAACAAACCAAGTTCTCAACTCATAGTCATATAGACAATTCCGACTGATTTTTCCATTGAAAATATGATTTATCTCAATATTCAAAATATCACTTTTAATCACTCATATATTCTAATATGAAGTAAAAAGTATATTTCAACATATGTTTCATAATTAATTCCACTTTCAAGTCAACATACTCATAACACATGATCATACACAATTTACTCTTAAATTTGTATACCATGCTCCTTTTCTTTATAGACATTAGTATTCTCATTCTTAGGCATTATTAATCATTAATAATCTATAAAAACACATTTAATTACCTTAGGTAATCTCATGAAATTAACTCATTAATTATAAGCAATATAGTCAGTCATCCTCACCTTATAGAGTGCTTGACTAGTTGCCTTTGCAAAGCCCTTCGACCCGTCCTCGTTCTAGGCCGTTCGAAAGTGAAAATTTGGACTGCCGGGCAAAAGCCGGGCGGCTTTCACGAAAGCCGGGCGACGTTCGTAGTCTGCAACTGCGAACAGCTTCCTATATGTGGCGGTTTCCGGCGATTTTGACTCCTATCGATTCACCAACTCTTCTAAGTTAATTAACACCACTTTATAACAATATTCTACACTTTTAACCGTGCAGAACTCATGGTTTAATCCATCATATGATTTCTTACAAATCATACACCATAAAACTAGTTAAAAGAAGATAGTTGAGTTCTTACCTTCTTCTTAGCTAGTTTTCTACTGGAACTTGCTTGCCTCTTGCTTCCTCCAAGCTTGAACTTGATGAGGAGTTGATGGAGCTCTCTCTTTCCCTCTTTGTTGGCCGAATAGTTGCAAGGGATAGGGGGATGCTTCTCCTCAATCAAGAGCATCAATCATGCCTAGAATGAGGCATTGGCATGAGGTTTTGTCTCAATGAGACTTCCCACCTAATGCACACCCCTCCCATGTTTTGGTGTCCTTCCAGCTCTCATTAGTCAACTTAGAGCACATAAAAACGTGGGGTGGCCCCCACTTATGTGGGAGGTCATCCCATTATGTCCCGGTGTGTACAATCGGCCCCGAAAGTTGTATTTCTCGGACCGTTTTAGTTATATTTTATTTTATCGGGCCAAATAAAATATATCACACATTCCTAATAATTATGGGCCTTTAGAATAGATGTACATCCCCCAAAATTAATTTAGGAGTCCCCGAAATTCCTTTCGGGCTATTATCTGGTAAATGGCCAATACTGGTAATTGGGCCTCGTTTGACCCACCGGTCAACTCCATGCCCTTCCTATGGCCCATATAAAATATCCACCACCATATAGATGTCATCTATACCAAGACGAATATAATATGTGGTTCTGGAATTATCGGGCGGTCCCTGTTCCCGCTGTGGGCCCCACATGCAATTACTATTCACGTAAAAGCAATAATAAAATTTAACAATTACGTAAATTCATAAATCATCCTTCAAGGTTTATTACATAATTTACTAAAAGTAAACATGCTTGGGGACGGTGTCACAAGTTCACCCCCTTAACGGGAATTTCGTCCCCGAAATTCACAACGATTATTCAAACAGGAAAGCATACTGTTCCCTCATTAGGGCTTCCGTTTCCCAAGTTTCCTCTTCAACTCGGTCACTTTTCCAAAGGAATTTAACCATTGGAACTTTCTTGCTCCTCAACTTCTTGACTTGCCTGTCAAGTATCTTCACCGGTTGCACGGCATAATTCAAGTCTTCCCGTATTTCCACAGGTGGTTTCTCTAACACATGAGACGGATCCGGAATATACTTCTTAAGCATAGACACATGGAATACATTATGTATTTTCTCCAATTCCGGAGTCAACTGCAATCGGTATGCTACGACCCCAATTCTTTCAAGAATCACAAATGGTCCTATGTAGCGTGGGTTAAGTTTCCCTCGGCTCTGAAATCGGATGATTCCTTTCCAAAGTGAAACCTTCAAAAATACCTCCTCTCCAACCTTAAACTCTAAGGCTCTTCGGCGCTTATCGGCATATCTCTTATGTCTATCCTGTGCCGCCTTAAGTCTCTCACGAATCATCTTCACCTTTGACTTGGTGATCTCCACCATTTCTGTGCTCTCGAGTTTGGCCATGCCAACCTCATCCCAACACAAAGGTGTACGACATCTCCTCCCATACAATGCCTCGTATGGAGGCATGCCAATACTTGCCTGATAACTGTTGTTATAGGCAAACTCCACAAGTGCCAAATGGTTGTCCAAACTCCTTTGGAACTCCAATGCACAAGCTCTCAGCATATCCTCTAATATCTGTATAACCCGCTCGGATTGCCCATCCGTTTGCGGATGAAAAACTGTACTGAATTTCAACTTTGTCCCCATAGATTCTTGGAACTTCGGCCAAAATCGTGATGTGAATCGCGGATCTCTATCGGATACAATGGTTATTGGAACCCCATGTAGCCTCACGATCTCATCCACATACAACTTGGCTAACCTCTCTAGTGCATATGTGGTGTTGATAGGTAGAAAATGTGCACTCTTCGTAAGCCTATCAACCACAACCCATACGGCATCATAGTTCTTAACCGTCCGTGGTAGCCCCACCACGAAATCCATAGTCACGTGTTCCCACTTCCATTCAGGAATGGAAAGTGGCTGTAATAACCCAGCTGGATGCTGATGTTCTGCCTTAACTTGCTGACAAGTAAGACACCTACTGATGTACTCGACTATTTCCCTCTTCATACCAGACCACCAGTAACTTTCTATCAATTCACGGTACATTTTCGTGCCTCCCGGATGCATGGCATACGCCAATGAATGAGCCTCCTCTAAGATGGACTTTCGGAGCTCATCATTCGACAGTGCACACACTCGATCACGAAATAATAAGAGACCATCGTCTCTTTCCCTGAAATCCTCAACCGGTCCCGCTAGCATGCGTTCACGGACCTTCATAAGCTCTTCGTCAGTTTCTTGACCCTTCTTGATTTCATCAAGTAATGTAGGTCTCACCTCGAATCTAGCTAACAAGGCACCATCGCTAGATACCTCCAATTGGGCTCCCAATGCCCTCAAACTAGTCAACAATGCCCCAGATGAACTCTTTCGGCTCAAGGCATCCGCTACCACGTTGGCTTTACCGGGGTGGTACTCGATAACTAGATGGTAGTCTTTTATCAACTCCATCCACCGTCTCTGTCTCATGTTTAACTCTTTCTGAGTAAACACGTACTTCAGGCTTTTGTGGTATATATGACATGTTTCCCCGTAGAGATAATGTCTCCAAATCTTCAATGCAAATACCACTGCCCCCAGCTCTAAGCCATGAGTATGATAATTTACCTCATGCTTCTTCAACTGTCGTGAAGCATAGGCAATCACCCTCCCATTCTGCATCAAGACACATCCAAGCCCTTGGATGCTCACGTCGCTGTAGACATCGTACCCCATACCCTGTTTGGGTAATGCAAGTACCGGTGCCTCGGTCAATCTTTTCTTCAATTCAAGGAATCCCTTCTCACATTGATCATCCCATACAAACTTAGCCCCTTTTCGATTGAGCTTCGTCAATGGTGATGCCAAAACTGAGAATTTCTCCACGAATTTTCTATAGTATCCTGCCAATCCAAGGAAACTACGTATTTCCTTGACGTTCTTTGGCCTCTCCCATTCGGTAATGGCTTCAATCTTCTTCTTATCAACCACTATCCCTGATCCCGAAACTACATGCCCGAGGAAGCCAATCTCCCTTAGCCAAAATTCACATTTGGAAAACTTGGCATAGAGTTGCTTCTCCCGTAGCGTCTCAAGAACAAGTACAAAGTGCTCCTCATGCTCTTCTTCACTCTTTGAGTAAATCAAGATGTCATCTATGAACACAATCACAAACCGGTCCAATTATTTATGAAATACTCGGTTCATCAAGTCCATAAATGCCGCCGGGGCATTGGTTAGTCCGAATGACATAACTAGGAACTCAAAATGACCATACCTTGTGCGGAATGCACTCTTCGGTATGTCGTCCTCCTTTATCTTCAGTTGGTGGTACCCCAACCTCAAGTCAATCTTCGAAAACACCGTCGCTCCTCGGAGCTGGTCAAACAAGTCATCAATCCTAGGCAAAGGATACATATTCTTGATTGTGACCTTGTTCAGTTGACGATAGTCAATGCACATTCGAAGTGTTCCATCTTTCTTTTTCACGAAAAGGACCGGTGCTCCCCATGGGGAGTGGCTCGGCCTTATAAAACCGTTATCCAAAAGCTCTTGCAATTGGGTCTTCAACTCGTTAAGTTCTGTGGGTGCCATTCTGTATGACGGTATAGAGATTGGTTTGGTGCCGGGCTCAACCTCGATCACGAACTCAATCTCCCTATCGGGTGGAAGTCCCGGTAAGTCCTTTGGAAAGACATCCGGATACTTGCACACTACTCTTACATCATTGATGTCTATCTCTTCTTTGGTCTTGTCCACCACGTATGCTAGATATGTGTGGCATCCCTTTCTCATCATATTCCTCGCTCTCACGGCGGATATGATACAACTATTTGATTTGCCTCTATCTCCTTCAAAGCGTAAGGTAAGCCCTTCACCGCTTTCAAGTTCAAGAACCTTTGTGTAGCAATCGACCCTAGCATGATGTTTCTCGAGCCAATCCATTCCAAGGATCGCGTCGAACTCAATCATACTCAGCGGTACGAAGTCACACGTCAGGGTTTGGCCCTCCACCTCCACCTCACACGATGGATAATGGCTATCTCTTTCGATATCATCCCCTAGATGAGTGGATACCAATAGGGTTTGAGTCATCGGTACAAGTGGTCCGTTGAATCCGCTGGCGAACGCCTCACTCACAAATGATCGTTGCGCCCCGGTATCAACAAGGATCCGTGCATCTCTCCCATTTATCTTTAGTGCTCCTACATTCATAAGTAATGTAAGACACACCTTCTAAGAAATAGACTCGTTTCTTCGGTCATAGAGTGCACCAACTACGGTTTAGATGATAGTCATTTAACGCCCCATCACAACCCGCTCGGTTCTCACCCTCGAAAACCGACCTTGTGCATTAACAGGGGAAAGCCGGTCGCTTTTCACGAAAGCCGGCCGGTTTTCGCTCACTTCGGAACTTGTCGCTACGTAAGCCAGCCGGTTTCTACGAAAGCCGACCGGGTTTTGGTTGCGAGAAAATTGTACGTTAATTAATCACGAAAGCCGGCCGGTTTCCACGAAAGACGGCCGGTTTTCGTCGTCGTCGTTTTATTCACAAAATAAATTTCAAAAGCCGGCCGGTTTCTACGAAACCCGGTCGGGTTTCAGCAGTGCAGGAATTCCCAGGCCCAACGAATGCCGAGCGGCTTTCACAGAAGCCGGCCGGGTCTTGGCGCCGCAGTTTATCCCGGATTATATATTAAAAATGCCGGCCGGTTTCTGTGAAAGCCGACCGGTTTTCATCTGCGAGAAAAATTTGAGATTTAATATTTACGAAAGCTGGCCGGTCTTTGGTGAAAGCCGGCCAATATCCGTCGCCGTAGATTTTTATAATAAAATCAACCCAAGGCCGGGTGGCTTTGGCAAAAACCGGGCGGCATTCGCCCAGGGCGATCTTTCACTCCGCCTTCTTTACTCAAAACCGGCACAATTTGCCGAGGTTCGTTTTTTTTTCACGCAACCTCTTGAATTTAATACATATAATGAAGTCAACGCAAAGAGTTATGAAATTACCCGCAACGGAGTCTGGGTTAGCACGAGCGTCCGCCTCCGTCATCGCGTAGACCCTAGCTTGGGTCTTGCCTTGGTTCACGGATGGCGCGTTGCTTGTACTCGCCCCACCATGTCTCGTGCTTGCATTGGGTACCCCCGCCCAGTTCCTGCTCAATGTCGTCCCACTACTCGGTCCGGCACCCATGGCTCGTCCGAGTTGTGGGCAACTCACTTTCAAATGCCTGACCTCCCCGCATTGATAACACCTCGGGGGATCGCGGCACTTGCCAAAGTGGTTCTTTTTACAATTGCTGCACCTCTTCATGCCCGAGCCTTGTGACAACCAGCTCTGCCCGCTTGGGCCTTGATTTCGCCTCGCCGGAGGTGCAGGGGTTTTGAAAGATCCGCCTCCCCCGTGGTTCCCCTTCTTGTTAGACCCTTGAGGGCCATGGTTCTCCCATTTTCTTTTCTTTGCCTCCTCGGCATTCCTTCGTTTTCTTTCCTCCCACTCTTTCTGCCCCTTCAAGCTTTGTTCAACCACTTGACTAAACGTCATATTAGGCAATTGTGTTGCCCTCTCGCGCATGTCAAGGTCCAAGGCATCCCAGAAATGGTTCACCATCCGGTTTTCATCACAAATGTACTCCGGTATGAACTCAGCAAGCTTTCTGAATTTGTGCTCAAGTTCCTTCACCATACATTCACCTCCTTGGGTTAAATTAGTGTACTCCCTCCTCTTCAAGTTCACCTCGAAGTCGGAGTAGTATTGGCTAAAGAACTCCTGTCGGAAATTCTCCCAAGTGACGGCCTCGCCGTACTTCCCTTTGACTCCATCCCACCACGTGGACGCCATGCCTTCTAGCAATCTTGTTGCCACCCTCATCTTCATGTTTGGTGGCAGCTGCATATCCCGGGCCGCTTCGTTGAATCTTTTGATCCACTCGGCCGCCACGGAGATGTCCCCCGTTCCATCAAACGATTTACATCCCAAGTCTCTTGCCTCTTTGAGGTACTTCGAGATTCTTATGATCGGAACCTCGACACCTCGCCCCTCTTGGGGTTCTATGCTTCCCCTAGGACTCACACGACTCCTTCTCCTCGAAGCCCCTCCCAAAGCACGCCTTGCCCGACGCCTTTGTCGATCTTGATGATATTGCCGGAGCAATTCCTCAATCCATTCAAGAGCGTCGTTATCGTCGCTCTCCTCGCTAATGTCATCATCTTCCCCATCATATGGGGTTTCAACCGGCTCCGTTCCCGGTCGGTACATTGAATCCTCCGTGGACTCATAATGCTCATCAATTGTTTCAACATGACCATCACTTACGGTCAGCAAGTGGCCTGCACGGCCCTGCCCCCGAGACACCCTTGATGCCCCACGACTGCCATGTTGGGACCTCCCAGGTGCCTGGCCAGTCGGGTTCCTTCGAGTGATTCTACCGGTACGTTCCATTTCTGAAAGAAATTGCGAATGAGTCATTAGACTCGTATCAAATGTCAATTGACGGATAGGCACTTAAAGACATCCTTTGGCTCAAATCACCGCCATACCAATTGTTAAGGGTACCATCTTAACAATTAGAGACATTGTAACTCAAGTACCAAAAGTTCTATAAGTACAAAACTTCTTACGCTCATGGTTTTCAATTTCATTTTCAAAAAGAATTTTGAAGCTTCATTATGATGTTTACGGACTAAGGCTCTGATACCAATTAAATTGTTCCAGATTGGGTGATTGCTATGCAAGATGAACTCAATCAGTTTGACAGACTGGATGTATGGTCACTGGTACCCAGGCCTCAGAGAAAGACAATCATTGGCATGAAGTGGGTATTCAAAAATAAAAGAGATGAAGAAGGAACAGTTGTAAGAAACCAGACAAGGCTGGTCGCAAAGGGATATAATCAACAGGAAGGCATAGACTACGATGAAACGTTTGCGCCCGTAGCTAGAATTGAAGCAATCCGCCTCTTTCTTGCATACGCGGCGCACAAAAACTTCACCGTCTTTCAGATGGACGTGAAAACAGCTTTTCTAAATGGGACTTTAGAAGAAGAAGTCTATGTCGCTCAACCAGAAGGATTTGTAGATCCAAAATTCCCAGACCATGTATACAAGCTCAAGAAAGCTCTCTATGGGTTGAAACAGGCACCCAGAGCTTGGTACGATGCCTTGACCGAATTTTTGATCGATTCAGGTTTCTCAAAAGGAAAGATTGATACTACTCTGTTTATCAAGCGACAAAAGTCTGACATCATTCTGATTCAGATCTATGTTGATGACATCATCTTTGCCTCTTCAAATCCGCGCCTTTGCCAACATTTTGAGAAACTGATGAAAACCAAGTTCGAGATGAGCATGATGGGTGAACTTAACTTCTTCTTAGGCCTGCAAGTAAGACAACTCTCTGATGGCATTTTCATCAATCAGTCCAAATACATTATGGATATGCTAAAGAGATTTAACATAGAAGGCAAATCTTCCATGACGACCCCCATGTCCCCAAACAACAAACTGGACTCAGACCCCTCCGGGAAGCCAGTAGATGCTACGAATTACAGGGCCATCATTGGATCTTTGCTATATCTCACGTCGAGCAGGCCTGACATTGTCTTCTCCACATGCTTATGTGCTCGCTTTCAAGCCAATCCGAAGGAATCTCATCTGACAGCTGTACGACGAATCTAGGCCTTTGGTATCCCAAGCATTCAGGCTTCGATCTAGTCGGATACTCGGATGCTGACTTTGCTGGTTGCCGGATGGACCGCAAAAGTACATCGGGAGCCGTCCAATTCTTGGGCGAGAAACTAGTCTGCTGGTCTTCCAAAAAGCAAAACTGTGTGTCAACATCTACAGCTGAGGCCGAATACGTCGCGGCTGCTATTTGTTGTTCACAAATATTATGGATGAAGACTCAGCTCCAGGACTACGGTTACACATTCCGCCACATCTCGATCTACAGTGATTCTCAAAGCGCCGTCACCATCACAAGCAATCCTGTTCACCACTCCCGCACCAAACACATTGATCTGCGCTATCATTTCATCAAGGATCACGTGGAGAAAGGAGACATAGATATGTACTTTGTAAGCTCAGAGCTTCAACTAGCTGACTTGTTCACTAAGGCATTGGATGAAAAAAGATTCCAGTTCCTGGTCTCCAAGTTGGGCATGTTGAACCTCGAGCCTGTTTAATTTTTGTCTCCACTGGTCTGAAAAGTGTGTGTGTGCGGGACTTGTAAAAAGTGTGTGTGAGTGTAATCTGTAAATAGTGTGTGTGCGTTGCATGTGTTGAGGGGGAGAAAACCAGAAAAATAACAAAAAATAGTGTGCGTGCATTGCATGTGTTGAGGGGGAGAAAACCAGAAAAATAACAAAAAAATAGTGTGCGTGTGTTGCATGTGTTGAGTGGGTGAAAAATAAAAAAGAACAAAAAATAGTGTGTGTGCGTTGCATTCGTACATATTGTTTGTTGCATTTTTTTTGGGGGGGGGGAGAAAATTTTCACTAATTGAGGGGGAGCTCTTTATTTTTTACTAGTTTTAGGCCTCGAAAATCTTTTACAAAGGCATTGTGTGCTAGCCCAATCATTCGGGCTCAACTGTTACGGAGGAGGTCCAAAAAAATTTCTAGCGTATAAAAGCCTCGCGAAAACCCTTATCTTCCATTCTGATTTTTCAAAGGCCAAATTTTTTCGCAAGGCAGAGCTCAGATCGCTTCTTCTTCCTCTTCCCAAACATCTCTGTTTTCGCAAACCCTTCTCCTTCTCCTTCTCAGATTCTCCTTCTCGACATCCTTCTATGGTAGAACTTCCATTGTTTTCGAAATACATAAAACGCTTTCAACGGACATTCGTTCTCACAAAACGATCGTCCCTCTTCTCAAAATCGAAATCAAAAAAGTCAAATTAGAGTTTTTCGTTTGAATGTATGTCGTAATCTCGCTTGTTATCATTTTGGTATATCATATCTTTGTTTTTGCAGGTGGTTTAATCTCTTCGAAATCGTCGATTCATCTTCTCGAAATCAAGATCTCGAGATGTGCATCTCGACATCTTGATCTCGAGATGTGCATCTCGACATCTTGATCTCGAGATTTGAATCTCGAAATCAAGTTCTCGAGATTTGCATCTCGACATCTTGATCTCGAGATTTGAATCTCGAAATCAAGATCTCGAGATCTGCATCTCGACATCTTGATCTCGAGATCTGCATCTCGACATCTTGATCTCGAGATTTGCATCTCGACATCTTGATCTCGAGATTTGAACCTTGAAATCAAGATCTCGAGATCTGCATCTCAACATCTTGATCTCAAGATTTGAATCTCGAAATCATGATCTCGAGATTCAGATCTCGAGATTTGGACTTTGCAATTTTTTTTCAAAATTCCACCTGCATAAACTTATCTGAAACCTGCAAACCAAACTCTTTCAATCTAATCAAACAGTTGAGTTTCATATGCTGACCCCCTGCTTCTACAGTTTAAAATGGCATGAACCACTCAAACGCAGATCGATGATGCCATCTACCCCATAGGGAAATGGATCAAGGTGCTGGACAACAATTTCCAGCTAGACCTTGCGGTGTTCAAGTGCCAGAACCCCGTAGTTCCAGCAATCATGAAAGGTCACTATCTCTGGCCTGCACTTCACAACTCAAAACCGGTGCCAGAGATATACCTACAACAGTTCTGGGGTCATATGCATATGGACTCACTGAAGGATCGCTCAAAGATAAAGACAAAGCTGAACGGCATGCGGGTGATTCTTACACCATCCACTCTACAGGCTACTCTATCGCTGCCAATCCATGACGAGTACGATGCGCTGCCGTCCATCCCAGATCTACTGAAAGACGTGGCATCCCTAGGCTACACCTCATTACTGCCACAGCTCTCCAACTTCAACGGAGCATATCTACACCATCCGTGGAAGAATCTCTTCGGGCTGGTGAACAAGTGCATGTCACCTAAGCATGCCGGATTCGACAAGTGCAACAAGCAGATCCTGTTAGTCTTTCATGGCATCACTTTCAACAAAAACTACGACCTGGCACAACTCTTCTTCTCAGAGCTAATGGACCTGGTCAAAGCCAAAGAAAAGAACATGCCAGGTACCATCCCGTACGCAAGGTGGCTCGGGCTAATCATAAACGACTGCATGGCAGAGCACTCCTCAATACCAAAACGGAGCTCAGATCCACACTTCACTACACCGAAGCTGCAATACTTCAAAGCAGACAAGAATCATGTCTTCGGTCTAAGGATCCCTGGATTTCTGCTCAAGCTTGTCAAATCTTCAAATCCAGCGGTCCAGCAGTACAAGGAAGCCACTGAGAGAACCGTCCCTATGGTTCAGCAAAACCCAGCTGGACCTACCCCGGGGACAAAGCCGAGTGTTGGTAAGGGTCCAAAGAGAACCCAAAAGCCACAGAAACCAGTGGCCGGTTCGCCCAATGAAGGAAAGTCTGACGACTCTCTAGAGACGAGTCAGGCGGCTGAGGGCACCGAAACAGACGCTGAGGAAACTGCCAATGAATCGTCAAGTGATGCCCAAACAAACACTGACGACGAGGCATCCGAGAGCGTGGGCACAGATAGCGGAGAATCTGGCTCGGATGATGAAAATGATGACAATGACAGTGAAGATGTTGAGCACACATATGCCCTGATCAGAAAAGGAAAGCTGCCAGTCGAATCTCCACAGAAGAAAAGAATCACTGCTGAAGATGCAGCACCGATAATAGCTGGCAGACCCCAAGTCTTCACTATCAAGGAGATAGCTAAACCGAGAGTCGATCCTAGCGAGACAAACTACTCCAAGGACGACTATGACGAGGTAGCTCATCAAATTAAAAATTCTAAAGAAGTCGTCATCCGGGAGAAAAGGGCCAAGGTTAAGAATGACAAGGCTGCTAAGGCAAAGCCCCAACCCCGAGTCAGAAAAAGCCTGATTGATAAGGCAGACGAGCACATCTTCGCTGGCTGCGATACCTTTATCCAGATAAGCCGAGCTGAATCCTTAAGCACAGGAACCGATCTTTTCGGTTCCTGGGTAGAAGTCGCAGCATCTGGCTCAACTGCGCAAGCACAGCCCTCTCCCAGCCACTCGATAGCCTCTCAACAGGTTATTGTTTCAAAAGAACGGGACTCCACCCCCTCACTGGTTCCTTCCAAATCAGTTGAGCGTACAATTGACCTATCGCCCGAGGTCAAAACCCCTTCTTCTATCACATCGAGTCTAGGTGTCACTTTCCCCACATTTTCTTCCTTTTCTAGGACACCTACACTATTCACTGCACATACAGGTGCACACACCCTGAACGCAACAACCAGAGCGCAAGCTATAACGATTGGAAGCCCTGCTACGCCCACAATGATTCCATCATTGCACGCAGGCCACACATCAGCAATCTTCACTGATGCTGTGTCAACAGTTACAACCCCCGTAACTGGTCACCCAACCTTTGAAGACGTAAACGTTCTACTAAATCACTTCCTAGATTCCACCATTAAACCATGGGTGCAAGATGCAATGACCGCTCTAGCACAGGAATTTAGGACCACCCAAGCGGTTCGGTCTGAACAAACCCCACCCCAACCTTCACCTGAACCGTTCATCTCCCATACACAACCAGTACCCTCAACCTCTCTATCCCACCAATCCATCAATCAAATACTCATTCCCTCACTTTCTCGGGGAACCCAAGATACAGAACCAGTATTCTCCCCACACCCGACCACACCCTCCATCGATCTCTCCTCACTATCCTTCGACACCCTTGCATCGGCTTTGCTGGACAACCTTCTTAACATTCCCGAAGCCAAACTTACCCGTCACCAGCAAGCCATACTCGAAGCCCTCCTTTCTTCATCGGAAACCAAGAGCAAGTGCAAGGAGAGTCCTCGTGGTCGCAAACGTTCCCATGAGGACCCCGATGATTCAGATCCTCATGAGGGGGAGAACAAGCGACCTCGATCACTTGAGCAAACTGCTTTACCAAGCCAAAATCCACAGCCAATCCAACCCGAAACCTCTACAAACCAACAGCCACCACCCACAGCCAAAATATCTAGCATGGTCGAGCTAGACGTAACATCCCGAGGCGTATCTCCCAGAGATACCAACCGAGGAGGGGATGGAAGTCCTGATGATGTTACCACTGGTACATCTTTTACATCAGGCCATCAGTTGGAACCTAGTTCTAAACTGATGTCAACGGGCAATCCTAGTGAACCCGGTTGTGCTACCCGGGAACAATCACCGCCTCAAAAGCAGCAAAGAGTTCCATACATTTCCCCAGGCAAGGACATCCACGATGCACTGGAGGAGGCGGTGATATATGATAAATGGCCAAGACAATGGACAGAATGGGATGATCTCCGCAATGAGGCTGAAGTAGAGGACATGCAGAGAAATTGGTGGCTACGAGAGCTAATCAACAAATGTTCTGAAGATATCATCACGCTCGAGGATGATGAATGCAAGGAAGGGGAGAACTACAAGGAATCCCAGAAAACTCTTGAATCCGTCATAAGACAATCAGCGGGAAGACTTCCCAAGACAGAGAAACCCTGGGACAACGTTCGAATCAAAGCCCCCTTCCAAGAGGAAATCAGAGAGCATATCTGGCGTAGACCAGACAAAGTCAAACCGCTGAATGAACTGAAGCTAAGAGGCCTTACTCATCTAAAAGGAAAGCAGGCTGGAGGTCATCTACATATGCTATTACAAAGGTCAACCGGTACTCAGAGAGAACTGATGGAACAAGATCTGAAGTCCAATATTCTCCCGATTCATCAAATTCTACAAGTGAAGGCTGAAGATTATCACGGAGTGACATTCTATACTTACAGACTTCAACGCACTGACGGGAGTGAATTTACTTGCCAAGAGAATGACTTCATCATGCTTAAACCCGACGACATCTATCAAATGTTCATGGCCTATAGATACCTTCCAGTCAGGCAGAGCATAACATACAACGAAGGTCTTGCAGCAATCAAGAGATTCATGCTTAGACAGATCAGAGTACACTCTTCACATGATCTACAGATGGCTATTGAGTGCAACATGAAAAAGACAAATCTGACAAAGCCAAGACTGTATGGTCCAGAACTCGAAGACTTCCCAGCTTACCATATCTTCTTCACACCGCCAGCAGTCACTTATCTGAACCACAAGAACGAAAAACGTCTGATGGTAGTCAATGAAATTGAGAAATACTGTGACGGAACGCTGAAGATAATCAAAGAACAGCTTCTAAAGATGAAGGCAGAGCTAGAGGAAAATCTTCAAGAGGCATCGTCTTATGTTCAAAAGGAACACTCTACAGTAGAGACAATTTTAAAGGCCATTGACGATCGCCTAGAAAAGAGAAATATGCTGAGGCAATATGAACATGCACTAAATATGAGGAAGCACTACTTCAAGTCGCAGAAGCAATAACAGAGTGGCACTTGATCATAAAGGGGGAGATTGTTGGAGATATTTTAATTGTGAATCAAGTTTGTCATAGGTTATCTTTATTATTAATCCTTTTATTTAGTTAGTGCATGAATTAGATAGCACTTGGGCCAAGTGTTAGGCCCATATAACCAGGCTAAAAGCCTTGTACGCCTAACCTAAACCTCGCCTATAAAAAGGGAGCCGAGGGTTTAGGATTAGGTTAACGTCGTACTTATTCTCTAAAGCCTTAAGCGCATATCTTTCTGTTGTACGAGTTCACGGTCTATCAAAGAGGGTTTTACATTGATTCAATCTGTGTTCATCCTTACGTTTAATCTTTGTTGTTAGATCGTTATTCATTGCTGTTACAGAAACAGGGACTATCAGTTGGACATGCTAGTGTCAACGTTTCCAGCCATGCTCCCAAATGTGCACAACACGAACCCGAACCTGAACGCGGCTCTGATACCAACTGTCACGGACTTGTCCCCTCAACAAGCTCACGTGCGGCCTTAGCTCCTTTCGGCCCCTCGCAGTAGCTAAGTCAGCCTAGACAACTCCTTAGTGTTGTGTGTGCTTAAGTGATTGGCTAGAAGGAAATGTGGTAAAGGAAAGAACACTTGAAGAAAGGTTGAGACTTTATTGAATGCTTGGAAACTTCGATGTGTACAAATGAACCACCTTGAGGGGTATTTATACTTGCCCTCCTCCTGATTGGATGGTTGAGATCTATTTGATCTAACGTCTATGGTTTAATTCTAGAATATTCTATACAACTCTATCATAATCTAGAGTATTCTACTATACTCTATACAAGTGTACATGTATCTACATGAGTCTAGAATATTCTCTTAGCCTCCAGGATTCAGCCCCTTCCTCTTAGGATGTTCTAGACTCTACCTTGTCTCCTGGCCACGGTTATGCCGTGGCGTATGCCATGTGATGCCGCGGCGTATCAGCCTATTATGCCGCGGCATTGGGAGACTCGTGACATTTAGGTAGCATGCTCGAGCTATCTTTTGGTTCCCCTGGACATAGCCGATACTGCCGCTGGTAGGGAACTTCAGGCACAGATGTTTCATGGAGATGATAGCCTCCAGATCCTCTAGTGCTGACCGCCCCCATATCAAATTATGGGCGCACTCGAGGTTGACCACCATGAACTCCATGTCAAATTTGGTGCGATGGGAGTCGTCGCCGACCTCTACGGGGAGGACTATCGTGCCTTCAACGTCGATAGAGTCCCCGGTGAAGTCGGACAACAGTGTCCTTATCGGCTTGAGCAGTGCTTTGTCCAGCTTTAGCTGCCTAAAGGTGTCAAGATACATGACGTTGACGGAGCTCCCTGTATCGATGTAGGTGTGGTGGATGATAGAGTCACCTATCTCGCACCGGATGACGAGGGCGTCTCTGTGTGACACGGGTCCCGAAGGCAGATCCTTGTCGGTGAAGGTGATCGCCTCCATCTGCTGCTTCTTCGGCTGGGGGGAGCGTGGGATACCTCCCCAATGTAAAGGGATTGGGCCCACTTCTTCCTTTGGATGGCCGAGTCCCCCCCCCCCCCGTATTACCACCCACGATGAGGTTGATGTGGTTCCTCTTTGGGTGGGGCTCTTCAAAGTCTTCCTCGTCATCGCTGAGCCTGCCGATCTCTCGCTTCTTCATAGAGGGTTCGCCCCCAGGATTACCAGTGTTTACCCACGTATTCTTGCGTGGGCCACCTTTAACAAACTGGGAGAGTTCCCCCTGGCGAATCAGTTTCTCGATGGCTCGCTTCAGCGTGACGTAGTCATCTGTGTTGTGGGAGGTGTTCCGGTGGTAACGGTAGTAGGTGCCGCCCTGATGGACATCATAGATCTCTTTTGCTGACCGAGGATCTCGCTCAATGAGGTCGTGCTCCTCGGCGTAATCGAGGATGGAGCTGACCGGATGAGTGAGTGGGATCTTTGGCCTTTCCATCCTCGGCCGCCATATGCGTCCTTATTCTTTCCGCCAGATCCATGGCGGCCTTGTCCTCCATGACCTCGGTCCCCGGCCGAGGGTGCACCTGCAGCTGGTGTGGCGTTTGTCTTCTTGGGGGGATGACCCCCGTCTTTCTTGTGGCTGTGGAGCTCGTCGACGTCAGTGTACAAGTTTCCTCGCTGAAGCGCCTTCAAATAGGACCTCGGTGGGTCCGTGATGAGGCTCCTCGCATATGGGGTGCTGCGGAGGGCACCCTGGAATAGGACAAGGAGGGTGCGCTCATTGGCCCCCTTGACCTCATCAGTCTCCCTCGTCCACCGGTCTATGAATGACCGGAGTGATTCATCATGTTGTTGCTTGACGGAGAGAAGATGGGTGAAATACTTCTTCGCGCGCTTCCTTCCGGCAAAGTGAGTGAGGAAGCGATGGGCAAGGTCCTGCCATGAGTCTATGATCCCTTCGGGGAGCGCGTTGAACCACTCATAAGCTGTCCCCTCAAGAGTGGAAAGGAACCAGCGGCAGAGGTATTCATCCAACGCGTTCACCATCAACATATTGTTCTCGTATCGGCTGAAGTGCTCCTGGGGGTCGGAGCGGCCGTCATATGGCTTGATGGCATTTCCCCGGTACTTCTCGGGGATGGGAGCCGAGAGTACCCTGGCGGTGAAGGGAGTCCTCGTCCCGACCTGGATGATGGGGTCTCCTCGTCCTCCGGCCAAGTCCCTCTCAAGGATGGTGACCTTGTTCAGAAGGGCGTTGAAGTCGGGGTCTCTGGATGTGTTGCCCGCGGGGGTGGCGGCCAGTTCTTTGGCCTCCATCTGGGCGAGCCTTCGCTCGAGTTGGGCGATTACCTCGTCCCAGGGGTCCCTGGAGGCCGTGGTGGCGCCTGCGTCTGCAAGCGGGCTGCATGAGCCGTGTTGATTTGGTGACGGGCATCATCCTCATGCAGTTTCCCCTTGCCTTTGTCCAGGCGGGGCCGATCCGCTATCCGGGATACCGACCCCAAGCTTTCCCTGGGTGAGCTAGGCTCACGTTGACCAATCCGCCCTGCCATCCTCTCCGAACCAGGTCGACGGCACGTGTCACCTAGCCTATTAAAGACTGAGGCTTTTCCACGCGCTGGGGTCAGTCCAGCTCGAAACGGGAAAGCAGGGTGGGAGTGGGACGACGTCCTGTCATGGGGCACCACCCCCTCATCATTGCCTAGCCTGACGGCCAATGGCTGGGGTTGAGGAGGCGGCGTCGTGTTCTCCCCCGTCCTTGGCATGAGTGCGCTGAGGACGGTGGGGTTCCGGGCCAAGCTGGCGATGATGGCCGAGAGTGCGGCCTGAAGCTGAGGGTCAATAGCAGGAGAGGCAGGTTGCGCTGAAGCGTTGTCGCCTTTTTCCGCGCGCTTCTTGTCCAAGCCGATGAGGGCATCGGGGGCGCTGCCGTTGAGCTTGTTGCGCGGGTCACCTGCGAGGTTGATGGCTTCCTGGAAGACATCCCCCTCGGCGGCCTTGTCGGCCGTGGCATCCTCCTCGTGTTCTTGGTTCTCTTGTGCCTCAGGGGTGGCCTTGCCGAGGAGGTTGCGGTTTGACTTAGTTCTTCCCATTGTCAGTTAGTTGTGCTTGGTAGCGACGAAGGAGGCTAACTTGATTGTTCTAGCTCTCAATGAAAGCACCAAATGAGGGAGTATTAACTCCCAGAGAGAAGTGAGAGCTAGAGAGAAAAGTGCAGTAAATGCTTTGTATTAATGATTTGTCAACCCCTATAACTACTCCTAAAGGGAGTAGTTATAGAGAAAATTAGGGCTGGGCTCCCACGTCTTGGGCTTGGGAGGCCCATTTACAATAGGGCCAATAATGGGCTGGATACAAAATGTATAAAAATAATTAAGTATAAAATCCAATTCTGGAGGCTGTCTATGGCCGATGAGGGCACGGCCGACGAGGGCATGGCCGACGAAGACCCGGCCGACTAGGTCACCCGGTTCTCCTGGCTTCTGGGTGGTATTCTGAGTAGACTTCTCTCTGACCGATGGGGGTCATCTGGCGGACGAGGGTCCCACCAGGTGATCGTGGTACCTTGTGTTCTCCAGAGTATGTGGGTCCTGGGGTCCAGGCCCATATACTCCATCACTCATCATGATATAAAATAAAATAAAATATTTTCGTGAATATAAGTATGTATTGGAAGAAATAGACAAAACACATTTATTATTAATAAGGCCTCATTCTCCTTATCAATTAAATTAAAAATTGCAACAAAAAATTATAAAAAACCATCAAACAATTTAATTTTTTAACCCGGTAAGTAAATCACCTCTTTGATGATGTAAACCCACAAAAAATCTCACAAATAATTCAATACTTACGCAGACTTCTTTATGCTCTTTCTTTAACTAGGTTTGGGATTGGTTCGTATCTGGGTCAGACTTTTTCTAAAACTAAAAATTATCCGTAAGATTTCAGTTTATGATAATTATAGACCGAATAAGACCCATCATATTTGATCTGAGTCGAATTTTTGATAACCTGATTTCTAATTTAACAATCTAGGATGTTATTGTTCATCGTTGGTATTAAATTTTTTAACGTGATTTGATTATATTTTGTTTTGTGCATCGCACGGGTGATAATATAGTTAGATACAAAGTAGACAGATGGTCTTAGTGATGAAGATATACCAAATGAATCGATCTGGAGAGCCTTGATATCCTCTTCAATATCTAAAATTGGATGCAAATAGTCGATTAAACATAATATTAATGTATGTGACCATAAGAAAGCCAATAAGTAGTCATGAACTCATGATAAAGCAATTCATAAGTCACAAAACAACTTGTTTTGAATCTTAAGCATAACAAATTTGTGGATCGTTGCACTTACCGCTACACTAAAGAAATCGCTGATAGTGTAGCACGCTCCTCCCCATTTATAGTACAAACGAAGCGCCACGCGGTTCGATTGCACCGGCAGGCTTGCAGATTGCTGGAACCGCATACCCGTGGCCCAACAATCTCCCTCCCAGCACCTGCCAAACTAAACTGCGCAGCATGCTATTGCCGGGGGTCGAACCCGTGACCTTGGCTCTAATCCCAATTGTGGATCATTGCGCTTATCGCCACACTAAAAGCAATTGTTGATAGTGTAGCACGCTCCTTCCCCTTTATAGCATAAACAAAATGCCACGGAATTTGATTGCACTAGCAGGCTGGCAGATTCCTGGCACCGCATACCCGCGGCCCAACAAAAAAAGTGACACGTGATCACTCAATTAGATTGCACAACTTAAGGGAGCATGGATGCATCATTATATTGGAACCACCAGCCCTCTTACCACCACCACCAGCTGATGTTGGATTCAAAGACATTATCCCACTACCCAGAACTTGAGCTCACAGATAAGAGAGAGGCACAGAGGATGTGGCGCACAAAGAAGAGTGATGTGGAGGACAAATGTAAGGAAGAAAGGTAGAGAGGATGGGCCTGCCATTGCTGGTTTACACTTCTCAGGTAGACAGAAGTAATTTTTCTATATTGAATGATTTTGAGATGTTATAAGTTAATGATAAAGAATAACTTTTGATTGAACGATAAAGAAATGGATAAACTAACTAAATCCACAGCTATAAACGCTTACTATTCTTTCCTGAAGTGGAAACACACGTTTAAGCCTAATATTTAAGTTTCAGACTATTTTAAATGAGAAGCCATTCTTTTAATATGATAAAGCCCATCTAAATATCTAGATAAAAGGTCAAAACGGCATAAACATGCATTAAACAACACAAGTCACACTATTCGCTAAACTTGCACTAAACAGCACAAGTCACAGTGTTCGCTACCTCAACTCTCCTGCTCTGCTCTACTCACATTACCTTAGTGTTCGCTAACTCCTCCACATTAACCGCAGAAACTGGAAGCACTCAACAATCAATGGCAGTAAGTTTTCTTCTCCTTCATATACTTCTTTATTACCTTCCTCCATTTTCTTTATTTTTTGCAGCATGTACTTCTTCCTATATACTTTAGTAGAACTCAAACATATATACATATACTATCACTCTATCATGTGCAAGCTTGTTTGGTTGTTTATTCTTCTTATTTAATATTTTCATTCGCGTACACTTCATATGATTTAATCATTGAATAGTTTCATGAAGTATACTGTATAAATAATATCTGCCTTATACATTTACAGGAAATGGAAGGTTGAACTTCAGCAATGGGTCCTAATAGTGCCAAATCAGCAAAAATAGACCTGGCTTGGAAACACAATTACTTGGCTTATGAAAATGGTGCAAATGCCTGACTTTATTTTGTTCAATCATGACTTGATAATTTAGTTGGTTCAATATGATGTCATATACATCCATAGTAGTCACGGCGCACGGCGATGAACATGGCGCAGGGGTAATTTCACACGGCGATGGCGATGGCGCAAAAATGGCGCAAAAATGGCGCACCAGTAAAACACAACATCAAAAAAATTTAAACATAACCTATAGACAATATATGTGTATGACTTAATCACCAATTAAGGAGTGAAATTGTTAAATAAGAAAAGTAGTACAAAAAATAATCCAAATCAAACCAACTTAATATCCATAACTAGTTCATGTCTAAAAAAACTGAATTTAAAGTTTGATCTTTATGATCTGTTGACTAATACTCATAGTCATCCCCCTCCTCGCTCACGTCTAGTCATCAAACCCATCTTCCTCATCTGACTCAGATAGGAAAGGAATTTCTTCCTCATTCATTTCACTATCAGAAGGATCTTGTATTGCATCCATGTCATCTTCATCACGCAACTGATGTAGTGTTGATGTTGATGTTGATGCTCTAGTGTTGTGAGCTAATTCATTAATGCCAGCTTCTTCTTCCACAATATCCCAATTTTCAATTTCATTTTCCTCTGTAGCCTCATCAATCCATTCATTGCAATACTCTAGATCATCTAGACATATCTTCATTTTCTTAAAAGCTTGATCTTGAAGACGCTGGTTTGCCGAATGTAAACTAGAACATTCATTTTTTGGGCAACAACTTTGTTTTTTTCTTGTTGTGTACCTAATATTAAGAGATAGTATAGTATATTAGTTAATCATTTATTATTTGTGGAATAAAAATGACTTGGATGAGAAAACTTACATTCTCAAATGCGCTCCAATTTCTTTCACACCCAGATGCACTACATGTTAAACTCGGGATGGGCACTGCAAGATGTTGCAGAGTGGGAGAAGAAGAGCCATTTGAAAGCCACCAATCAACTGCATTTCTCATATTTAGTTAAATAGATTAAATTTCATATTTATTTCGAAACTTGTATTAATAATGTTAATTAATAAATTAAGTTTTAGATTTGTATTGATTACCAGGGGGTTGTTTGTCTCGATTGTTGATGGACAACTTAGTCTGAAAGCTGCCTCTTGCACTTGTGTAGTTGGAAATCTCATTTGAGAACTCTACACTTTCACCAATCTCTGTGGGTAGCATCTTCTCCACGCACTTGATAAATCCATCACAGATTTCCGCATCACCCAACACTCTTCGTGAATTCGGATAAAAGAATTTTGGATTTAAATAATATCCCGCGGCATGTAAGGGAGAGTGAAGATTCTCATCCCAACGTTTATCAATAATCCTCCACAGCGGCTTCTATTTCTCTTCTCTCCCTCTAAATGTGTTTTTGATTCCGAGTTTTGCTCTCTCCATAGCTTCATATGTGAAACCCATGGGAGGCAAATCTCCATCCACAATTCTCAACACCTTCACAAGAGGCAAATAAATCTTCATAACAAAACTCACACTTCGCCAAAATGTTTGGCGGTGAACTTCATCACAACATGCTTTGTCCTCTGTCGTTTTTGCAAAGTCACATTGAAACCACTTTGGCGAATTAAACATCTGCCTCAAGGCGTGTTTTTGAGTGAGGAGGCTTTGAAGAGTCAAGAAGTTCGTTGCAAATCTGGTTACGACTGGTTTCACCAACTCCCTCCCGTTGGTGAATTCTTTCATCAAATCCAAAACAAGAGTATGATTGTAAATGTAGGTAGTAATACCTTGAGCCGTCTTGACTTTTTTTGCTACAATTGGAATTTTCTTAGAAAAAACCTCAATAATAAGGTCAAGAGAGTGTGCAGCACAACTGGTTGTGAAGATGTGTGGGTATCTTTGCTCAATTTTCCTCTTAGCTAACCCATAATTTTTCGCATTATCTGTCACAACCTGTATCACACTTTGCGGCCCGATTTCTTGAATACACTCATCAAATAACTTAAACAGAGCATCACCGGTCTTCTTATATGATGAAGCATCAATGGATTTCATGAAAATAGTTCCCTTGATGGAGTTGACACAAAATTTTACAAGAGTTATGTGTCGATTGTCCTGCCAACAACCAGACATTATGGTGCACCCATCCAGCTCCCAAAATTTCTTATTCTCTCTTACAACGTCATCTGTTTTCTCCACCTCCATACGTAAAAAATTTTCCCTCACTTCATGATATGTATGTGCCTTAAACCCGGCCCCAAATCTACCTATCTTTTCGAGGGTTTCTTTAAACAACGGGTCACGGATGGTATTAAATGGGATGCAATTTCTATACATCCACAAATATAAGCTTTAAGCATAATCTTCCCGCTCTTTTGATTTCATCTTTGATGGGATCGTTGATTGGATAATTCCCCATTCTTTCGTTTCTTTGTTGGATAAACAAACTTATCCATAGGCCCACTAGCACCGGCTCCCACTGGATATGAAGAACCCCCAATTACCTCAAAGTCATCATCTTCACTGTCATGTTCTGCATTAGATCCAAACATCCCTCCAGTGTATGTACTCCGAAATGTATTTTCAAGTACATTTGTATCGGGCCTGAACTAGCTTCTTTCAAAACCAACACTTGTAGGACTGCCTTCTTATCTGCAGGGATTAAGTCGCATTTTCTAGTGTTGCGGTGATTCCCTGCCAAGTGTTGTTTCATTCTTGTAATCCCGCCTTTGGTGACATGCCCACAAAAGTTGCATTTGAAAGCATTATTGTCATTCTCATTCAGCTTTTTACAATACTCCTTTGCATAGGCACTTGACATTCTGAATAAAAAACACAAAACAGTAATCAAACATTAAAAATTTATGTAACTAACACACTTTTAGTTTGTGAGTACTGTGACTATCATAGTGTCTAACACTTTAATAAATTACTTCTGTGACATACAAATATAACACATCCAGATTGATCAAATTGAAATGAAACTAAACAACTTATAATACAAATGACGTATGCATAATAAACATATTAAATAAATGGAATATAGCATACAGTATTGTTGGTATATGTATGCATAACAATATTATATAATATAATAACATAATTGCATAACATACACAATAGCAAACACCATTATACGTATGCACAAGTCATAACAATAGCACGTACATAGTGGCTTAGGTGCATATACATAACATACATGATACGAATTATATAATATTTAATAAATTAATAATTGAAGTCCACAAGACCATAACATAGATGATAAGGACACATGTATATAAAATATGGACACATGATAGTAACATTTAATAATAGAGGTCGAGAAGACCATAACATAGATGATACTCACACAATCACATTTATTCATACGGACTTATATAAGCTGAAAGAGGGAGGAATTACCTGTATGGGGAAGCACGGCTGGATGGTCGCCGGTCATTAGGAGGTGGCCGCCTATAGCTAGCTTCTCGTTGGATGCTCGTTTGGTGGTCGCTCCCTCAATACTCATCGCACACTTCTAATCTAACGCAAATACAGTCTCTCGCGCAGATACACTCTCGGAATTGGTATTATTAGCCGTTTTTTGTTTTTATGTTCAGAGTCAGTAGGCAGAAACGTACGCGGGCCATAATTTTTTTGGCATCGATTAGTTTGGGCCCATTTTTTTAAAATTTACGCCATTTCTTGGCGCAATAAAGCGATAGCGTGGCGATGGCGCTATTTTGGCAACGCTCTGTGTATCCCCTGCGCAATAGCCATGAATAGTGGCGATGACCCCCTGAAATGCCAATAGCAACAATTGGTGATTGCCATATGCGCCATCGACTACTATGTATACATCATGTTTGATAATTGCATGATAATATATGTGATATTTTCCAAGTAATGTGACTTAGGTAAATCAGGAAAAGCGCATTTTTTGCGCTTTGACCCTGAGGCGATGGGATTACTCCGTCTCCTTGAGTGTGACTTGAGAATTTGACTACCTTGGTTTTGATTTAAATGTTGAGTCATATAAGTTAGTTGTTAATGCTCTTAAGTGCAGGAAAACCAGTTTTAATAATAAGATAAAAAAATGTTAGTTCATATATGTCTAAAGTAATAATGGAATGTTGAGGAATAACAGTCTAGTTGAGTATCGATTTGAAGATAACTCAGTTAAGGTCCAACACACTGATGGTTACCCAAAATTATTACTTGTAGCAATTAAAAAAACGAATAAATATTAAAAAAGAAAACTTTTAATATAACGATTTTCAAACATATTAGGAAAAACAAGAAACATATTTTCTTTACAAAAATTAATCCTTAACTTTAATGGCCGTCAAGGTGTTCATGAGCAAGAATCCTCGCTCGATATCATCAAAGAAGAATGGAAAATGAAATCAATACCCGACCATTGGGGTTTAGGATAGATTGGTATGAAACCTAACATGCACTTAACGAATAAATTCATATGAAAACCTACCCATCTGGAGATTTCGCTACTCAACCGATGAAAGCTCTTCGGCACTTAGCTGCCGATAATTGCAGAACGGCAAAGACGAGGTATTTAGGGTTGTATAAGTGAAAGACCGGATCGACTTTAGAATTGCTCCATTGTTGTGCGGCCTATTTTTCAACTTGGCGCAAAATTTTTTTATGATTGTTTTAATTGTTTGTTATGTTATTTTAACTATTTTTTTTTGAACAAGACGGCTTAAATTGATATCAAAGCATTCAACAAGGAAACAAAAGCAAATGAAAGGACTACTTCCAACCACCGACTCTCGAACCAGACTTAGACCTAATCACCCATAAAAAAGAAATGTGGGTGTTTTAATAGTTAAAGTGGTCCTTTAACAACAACCTAACGCAAGACAACGATTATGCTTGACTCTTACTTATAGTCATAGCATATGAAATCATAATTGGATTGTTGGTCCCGGTTATACTGGATACAGTCTAGAGGGGGGGTGAATAGACTGTATTGGTTTTTAGCTTTTTAAACTAAGTACCATATTTTCAGAATAGCCTGTTCTGTTGAAAGAACAGACTGGCAGCGGATGGGGTTCTGGCAGGGAGTTCTGTTAGCCTCAGAGAAGCAAAGGCAGAAGGCCTTCTGTTAACTCGTAGAACCAGTTCTGCTGAACACAGATACCAAGTCCAAGGAGTTATACAGTTCTATCTAAGTGCAAGTATTAAAAGCAGTAAGTAAACGACACCAGGGATTTTTATAGTGGTTCAAGGAACAACTCGTTCCTCTAATCCACTGTTCCACTAAGCTGTAAAAACTGCCGTTTACAAAGCCTTAGTCCTAGCACTTAAGAAGCACTCCACGTCTTCTTCAAGTCTAGATGTGTCCTGGGATGCACTGCCTGGCTTCCTTTAACACTGGTCCTTACACTGAGTCTCCTTGAAGTATCACCACTTCACTACTCCAGTTATTAGGACGTCCTTCTTGTAGCAAGAAGAGTTTCTGTTGAAACTGAGGTTCCTCCAACTAGCTTCGTTACAAAATATGTGTATGTGAGGAGCTTGAAGAGTTGAAGAACACTTGGAACTTTGCTTGAGTTGGAAAGAGTATTTTTCCAACTTCTGCCTTCTCTTGTAGAGGATAATGAGTTTGAATCTCAAGGAGGCTTTTGCTTTTCAGAGTTTGAATATCTTGCTTGATTAGCAATATGATAGCAAAGTTATGGCAAAGTTATCCGGTTGTTCTTCGTAGTGTATCTTTTATACTGAGGTTGTCTTCCCGTTGGAGGAGTAGGAGGACAACTGCATTAAATGAGCGATCAGTTGACTTGACTAGTAGAGCCCGGTAAGGTTGGCGGGTTACTATTTTGGGATAAAGTATTCCTGACATTCCGGCCAATCATCTGCAATTACTCTACGTAGCATGGGGTGCATTAAATGAGCATTTAATGCATGCACTGTAGCTTTTCCGTTTTATACTCCTAGCCGTTGAAGGAATCTTTAAGTTGACTTCCCGGTTCTTTGAAGATCTTCTAAGTGTCAGACCTTCTGGTGTCTTTGTCTGAGAGTAGAACAGAGAAGGTCTGGAGCACTTCTGTTGGGAGTATCCAACAGAGACCCAGAAGGGTTTCTGTCAGAGTTAATACTAACAGAGGTTCTGAGGGCTTCTGTTCTGGAGCAGAGAACCAAAGGTCCTCTGTTTCAATAAAGCCTTAAGAGGCACTTCTGCTCTGGGAGCCTTTCTGTTCTTGAAGCACTTCTGCTCTTGAAGCACTTCTGTCAAGTCGAATACATCTAAGAATTTTACAAAGGAAAATTCTAATACATAATTCTAAAAGGGGTACTTCTAAAGTCCTAATTAATATAGCATCATCAAAATCTAAATACAATTATTCCTTACAATTTCCACCCTTTTTGATGATGCCAAAACCCTTTAACTATTTCCAGAGAAGTGCCTTCACCAAGAAAAATTATTAAGTTTAAAAACTTCCATTAAAATCTTGGTGGGCAACTTGGCATAGGAAAATAGTAAGAGTAAGATACATTCAGATAGCAGAATATAACAGAAATAAACAAACACAAACAGAAAGCAAAAAGAAGACAGGAATTTGAGGAAAAGCACTTCAAAGTAAGAAGGCAGAGATGTGGTTTTATTAGATAGGTTTTACAGAGTTTAAGCCTTACACATTCTCCAGATTAGCTGCCTGTAGAGCTTCTTCCTCTAGTCTTTGAAGCCTGAGCAGTTCTTCATTTATTTCAGCTCTGATTTTGAACAGATTGCCCGACCTTTGATAAGATGCCCATATTGGAGAGAGTTTGCAGTCCAAGTAGTTGAGGACACCTTCATGTACAGTCTTTCCAGGGACAATGTTCTTCTTGTACCATTCTTCTGCTTCTTCAAGAGATCCTCCATATCTAACTCTGACAACACCATCTTTGTCTAGATAAAGGTGCTGTTGTTGAGTAGGAGTCATTTTGGCTTTCATTTCCTCAAATTGAGCTCTGTCAATATTCTGAGAGCCACCCAATCTCCATTCAGTAAAGTTGAAAACTTTCTTCTTCTTGGTGCTCTTCTTGACTGGAGATGGGGGTCTAGGTATGCCTGCTGCCCTTTTCTTTTGTAAGGCAGCCTCAAAGTAGGGAGCCGGATCTACTGCAGGCTCACCAGAGGAGGGTGCTCTGGTAGGAGTTCTGTGAGACCTAGGCCTGGTCTGTTGAGGGTCCTCTTCCCCCTTTTTGGCATCATTCAAGTCTTCTATCATAAGACTGATCTTCTGGAATTCTGATGCTTGGGTCGAGGCTATCTGCTCCAGGGCCTCTGGTAATGTCTGAGTGACAGATGTAAGGCCTTCAATCAGACCTTGCTGCTTCTGGATGGCAGAGAAGATGTCCTTGTTGTTGTCTTCAAGGAGCACCATCTTCTGATACCGGTCTCTGTCAGTAGATAGGAGGGCTTGGGCCTGTTCTTGATGAGTTCTGCACATTCGCTCAATAGAGGTCAGTTGCCTCTCTGTTCTGGCATCAGATGTCTTCAGAGCCTCAAGATGCTCTGAGATATGGTGGATTGCCTGACCTTGACTCAGGAGAGTCTGTTGAAAGATTGACAAAGTGTTGTGGATGCCTACCACTTCTGTTGATAGGACATCTGTTCTGGCAGTTGTGGAGGCGATGAAGTTGTTGAGGGTCCCTGTGAGGTTCTCAAAATGGTCAGAGATGAACTGCATCCCTGAATTCAGATTGTCATTCACATGAGCAAGATGCCCATAGTGCTTATCATTGATCTGTATCAGCTTGTCCAAGCCTTGGAGGATCTGTCCTCCAAATTCTTCTGCAGATTCAACAAACTTGTTGAAGGGAATGTCATTCTTTTGTCCATCTGCTTGAGGCATCTCTAGACCTCTTCCCCTAGGTAGTGGGTGATGTTCTTGGACAGATGACAGAGAGTGAACAAGCTGTTCATGTTCCAGTTGAGTCAGAGGAGGGGTCTTCTGTCTCTTGGATGTGGCTTTGTATGATTTGCTGACCATGAATCCATCCATGTCAGAGGATATCTCATATGGAGAGTAGATAGGTTTTCTGTTGCGAACCACCTTCTTCTTCTTTCTCAGAGAGGGATTGGGAGCAACAGAGTCCCTAGAATAACCTTTGAGTGCAGAGATGGGGGAGATAGTTGTAGGATCAGAATCTCTGAGGAACCATACAGGTTTTAGGTTTCCTGCAGGTTGTTGTGGAGGAGGTGATTCTGGTGGAGGAGATTGATGATCAGATCTGATGAGGATGAGGAGGAGGAGATCTGTTGGGGTGAAGGGTTCTGGTGTTGGGGTGAGGGGTTCTGGTGTTGGGGTGAGGAGTGAAAAGGTGAGGCATTCTGGTGAGGGGGAGATGGGGGAGGTGAAGGTGAGCGGTTTCTGTAGGGAACAATTGCTCTGCAAGGAGATGCAATTTTCAGTTTGGGTGATGGAGGAGGGGTGGGGGTGTTCTGTTCAGGAGATTTATGTGGAGGGAGTTCTGGTGGAGGGGTTTCTGTGCTGGTGGCAGGTGAGGGATAGAGACAGAAAGGGTTGGAGAGTTTACCTCAATGATGTTGTCCACGAGCAAGGAAGTCCTCCATTCCTTGATTTGCTCCATCATTGCTTGTCCTTCTGTCTTGAGTACAGAGGACTCTCCTGGGTTGAAGTTGGGCTGAACAGAGTCAGTTGCCATCTTGGTGAACAGCCATTCTTCAAAGGCTTCAATTTCCCCATCTTCAAGAGGTTTGACAGCTTCCTCTGAGGGTGAAGAAATGAGAATAGCCTTACCCTTGTAGCTGACCTTCTTCTTCTCAAGGACAGAGTGAAGAAAGTTGAGGGCAAAACACTTTGAGACATCATCAGTCCCAACCCAATTCAGGATGGCTTCCTCTTCTGCCTCATAGTGATCAAAGAACTGGATTATCTTGTGGAGGGGTCCCATTCTCCATCTTCTCCATTCAAGGACCCGGGTAAACTGTCTGTCAAGCAAGGACAGATACCCATCTTTCACAGGACGGGGGTGCTCTGGTGGAGTTGGCACCCTGTTCTGTTCAGGAGATGCAGCAGAGGTGGGGATCTCTGGTTCCCCCTGAGTGTCTGCCACTCCTTCAGATTCTGAAACCAGAGGTTGAGCAACCTTTTTCTTTGGTTTGGAGGTCCTCTTCCTCTTCTGTCCGGCCTTAGGGGGGGCAAGAGGTGCTTCCCCTTCAGTCTTCTTCTTCTTCTTCTTTTCTGCCTTCTTAGCAGAAGTGGCTACAGAAAGAGGTTTCTATACCTTCTCTCCCTGTTTTCTCTTGGCTTCAAGTTGAAGTTGTCTCTTCAGCTCTGCCTTTATGGCTTTTTCCCTATTGGGAGAGGCAGTCAGGAAAATTACCTTGGTATGATCCAAGGCTGAAGCCTTCCTCAAGCTTACTCCTTGTTTGAGGAGCACTTCAGAAATGAGCAGTCCATGCCCCAGCTTCCCAGAATAGAGGCTAGTCTTGGGATTCTTCTTTTTGATCACTTCAATCAGGGACTTCACCATGATTTGTCCCCAATCGATGTTCACCCCATGATGCACTGCATACAGGGCTTTAGCATTGGCCGTTGTAACATCATCAGTGGAGGTGTACTTGCACCATAAACATTTGTGAAAAATGTTTATAAGTAGCTCAAACTCCCTCTTGAGCAGGTGCTTCTTTATGTTGACCTTCTCAACTTCTTCCCCTTTTCTGCAGAACTTCTTCTTGAATTCTGACAGAGGGATGTCAATATCCTCCAAGTCAAGTAGGGAGTCCCTTCCTCCCTTTTGCTGAATGTGGAAGATGTTGTTGATGACGTCGGCATCAACCACCACCTTTTCTCCTTGGACGACGGAGGAGATGACTTCATCCTTGAAGGATGCGTTGAGATAGAACTCAACTGTGTCCACGTTGCTGTATGCTTCATAACCATGAGAGATGACCTTGCTCAGTTGGCATTGTGACAGTCCGTCAACAATGGAGGTCATCCTTTCCTTTTTCTCTGCGAACCTGGGGAGTACGTCCAGTTCGCATCTCAGGCCAGTCAAGACATTCTTGAGAAGTGTTGCCTTTTGTTCTTTTGAAATATCGGAGAAGCTCAAGATGGCCATGGAGTTTACTGCGGTTGGAAAATTTCTGAAAGATAAGAGTTCAAAAGCTTGAGAGTTATGAGAGCAGTAACGGTTTAGGTTTGCGAAAGGGGGTTTTATGGATATGAGTTAGTGAACGTTTGAGATAATTTACGGTTCCAAGAAACCAATAAATGTAAAAAGAGGCGCAGTAAATAAATGGGGGCGCAGTAAATTTTGTACGGCTGGATACCGTTTTAAGGGTAAAAGGGTAAAAGACCTTTAATAAGTTACTAGGTCACCCGGTTTACAAATTTTCTTTTCTAAGTCCACCACCTTCTGTTTAGACAAGAGAGGGTTTTCTGTAAAAAGGGTTTCTGTTGCATAGGTGTTCTGTCAGGGTAGAGAACAAAAGAGGTTGACAGAGGAGGGTTAACAGAAGAGGTTCTGCTACAGGAATTCTGTCAACAGCAAAAGAGCAACAGAGGGCCTTCCTTTTCATCTTTCCCTTGGAATCTCATCCATCATTCCCAATTCTTCTCTCAGTTTGTTGAACCTAGCCTCAGGAAGAGGCTTTGTCAGGATATCTGCAAGTTGGTCTTCTGTTGGCACATGTTCCATGCAGATGTGCTTCTTCTCCACATGATCTCTAATGAAGTGATGTCTGATCTCAATATGCTTTGTTCTGGAATGAAGAACTGGATTCTGAGTGATAGCAATGGCACTGGTGTTGTCACACAACAGCTTGATCTCCTTTGCTTGAATTCCATAGTCCTTCAGTTGTTGCTTCATCCAGAGTAGCTGAGCACAGCAACTCCCAGCTGCAATGTACTCTGCCTCAGCTGTACTTGTTGAGATGGAGTTCTGCTTCTTGCTAAACCAGGAAACAAGCCTTCCTCCTAGCAATTGGCAGTGACCAGAGGTGCTCTTTCTGTCTAGTCTGCAACCTGCAAAATCTGAGTCAGAATAACCAATTAGTTCAAAGTTACCTCCCTTGGGATACCATAGGCCTGCATTGGGGTTTCCTTTGATATATCTGATGATTCTCTTTGCAGCACTTAGATGGCTTTCCTTGGGCTTTGATTGGTATCTGGCACAGATTCCAACAGAGAATGAGATGTCTGGTCTGCTTGCAGTCAAATACAACAGAGATCCTATAATTCCTCTGTATGTTGTTGCATCTACATCCTTTCCTTCATCATCTGGATCAATTCCTTGTGAGGTGTTCATGGGAATCTTCACTGATGATTTGCCTTCCACTCCAAACTTCTTGATTAGATCTCTGGTGTACTTCCCTTGATTGATAAAGATCCCTTCTGGAACTTGTTTGACTTGGAGTCCTAGGAAGTAACTGAGTTCTCCCATCATACTCCTTTCAAATTGACTCTGCATTACTTGAGAAAACTTCTTGCACAGTTCTGGATTAGTACTACCAAATATAATGTCATCAACATATATTTGTACTAACAGAATATGATTAGCAACAGAGATTTGAAATAGAGTTTTGTCAACCTTTCCTTTAGTAAACCCATGGTTCACTAGGAAAAGGGACAATGTGTCATACCAGGCTCTGGGAGCTTGCTTAAGACCATAGAGGGCCTTTTTAAGCTTGTAGACACAAGAAGATTGAGTAGGAATGACAAAACCTGGTGGTTGTTCCACATAAACTTCTTCTTCAAGATCTCCATTCAGAAATGCACTGTTGACATCCATTTGGTAGACCTTGATGTTGTTGTAGGCAGCATAGGCTAGAAAGATTCTGATGGCTTCAAGTCTGGCAACTGGTGCAAAGGTCTCATCAAAATCTATTCCTTCTTCTTGGCAGTATCCTTTAGCTACTAGCCTTGCTTTGTTCCTTACAATGTTGCCGTCTTCATCTGCTTTGTTCTTGAATACCCATTTGGTTCCAATGACATTCTGGTGCTTTGGCCTAGGGACAAGTTCCCATACTTTGTTCCTTTCAAACTGAGTGAGCTCTTCTTGCATAGCATTGATCCAGTCTGAGTCTGCAAGAGCTTCTTCAACTGTCATAGGTTCCATCTGAGATATATAGCAGGCAAGCATTGCTTCTCTCCTTGATGTGGATCTGGTTTGAACTCCACTTCTGATTTGACCAATCACTTGGTTAGGAGGATGATCTCTTAACCATGTCAGATCTGGTTCTGTCAGCTGCTGTCTTGGTCTCTCTGGTTCCTCATCTTCAGAGTCTTCATCTTTATTCAACAGAAGGGGGTTTGGTGCAGGTGTTGGAAATGCAGGGTTGTCTGCCACCTCTTCTGTTGGTTCTGGTGTTCTGTCTTCTAAGCTGACATCCTTGAGAATCTCTGTTACCTCTTCAACAGAGGTGCTTTCATCAAACTTCACATGTATGGATTCTTCAACATGTAGGGTCCTTCTGTTGAGTACTCTATAGGCTTTACTTGTGTTTGAATAGCCTATAAAGACTCCTTCATCAGCCTTTTCTTGAAATACTTTCAGATGCTCCTTTCCATTGTTGAGAATGTAGCACTTGCATCCAAATACATGAAAGTAGCTGATGTTAGGTTTTCTTCCCTTCCAGAGTTCATAAGGGGTCTTCTGGTGATTCTTGTTGATCATGCTTCTGTTCTGAGTATAGCAAGCAGTGTTGATTGCTTCAGCCCAATATCTCATAGGCAATCCAGATTCTGCAATCATTGTTCTTGCAGCTTCTTTTAGAGTTCTGTTCCTTCTTTCTGCTACGCCATTCTGTTGAGGGGTTCTGGCGGCTGAAAGTTGATGAAAAGTTCCATTCTGATCACAGAAGTCCTTTATGACTTGGTTGACAAATTCAGTTCCTCTGTCTGATCTGATTGTCTTTACTTTCAAGTTCTTCTCAGTCTGAAGTTGCTTTAACAGAGATGGCAACTTCTGAAGAGTTTCATTTTTCTTTGTCAGAAAAACAGTCCATGTGTATCTGGAGTAGTCATCAACCATGACTAAGGTATATTTCTTGCCACCAACGCTTGGAGTCTCAACAGGTCCAAATAAATCCATGTGAATCAGATTTAGAGGACTTGTAGAAAGATCTTCAGGAATGGGTTTGAAGGAATTCTTCACTTGTTTGCCTTTCTGACATGCACTGCAGAGGGTCTCTCTTTTGTACACAATGTCTGGTAGCCCTTCTACAATGTGTTCTCTGGCTAGTTTGTTGATTGTTTTGAAATTCAAATGGTTGAGCTTTTTGTGCCAGTCCCAACTCAGTTTTGAATCTCCTTTGGCTATCAGGCAAACTCCATCTTTTGCAGTGTTCCAATCAACTACATAGATGTTCTTCTTCCTTGATGCTGTAAGAACCACTTCCTTTGTTGTCTCATGCTTCACATAGCAGAAGTCCTTTGTGAATTCAACAGTGTAGCCTTTGTCACAGAACTGGCTAGCACTCAGCAAGTTGAACTTCAGTCCTTTGACATATGAGACATCATCAATGATGATCTGGTTTTTGATCAGCTTTCCTCTTCCTTTTGTTTGACCTTCTTTGTCATTACCTCCAAAGGTAACTCTGGGTCCTTTGCATTTCTGGAACTCTGTTAGGCAACTTCTGTCACCTGTCATGTGCCTGGAGCATCCACTATCAATAAACCATTCTTGTTCAGAGATAGCTCCAGCACATAGTTCCTGCAAGATCAAAAGAAAGATTTAGGTACCCAAGCAATGCTGGGTCCTGGGGGGTCATGGAGTCTGGGTAGTTGGTACCATTTTGGTCTCATCAAGTGAAACTTTGGTGGGTGGTACCCATTGTCCACCAGGTAGTTGTAGTAGACAGAAGTGTGATTCACTTTGGGCAGATGCTTGTGAGGGTCATGCTTCCTGTTTACATACTTTTGCATAGCTTTCTTTGTTGGAAAGAAGTCCCATATACTATCAAGAGCAGAGGGACGGTTAACTTTGGGCTTCTGAAGTTGACCAGCCAACCTCTTCTGCCTGAAGTTAACTCTCTCTTGATATTTGCCCTTCTGGTGATCATTTCTGGCACGATTGACATGAGGTTGTCTGTTAATGAATGGTCTTTTATTTTTGTTATTTTGAAAACCTTTTCTGTTGTTAGGTTTTCTGCCAGGTTCATTATTTTTCAAAAAGGGTTTCTGTTGAACCTTTATCTTACCCTTTTCTGGTCTGACTTCCTCATGAACAACCTTGGTGCCAGATACACCAGCTTGACAGATGGGGCTAGAAATCAGTGGCTCTATGACCTTATCTGCCTTAGCAACTCTGGTGCTAGGCATTACAGAAGGCTCACCTGATTCTGTTGAGCCATAACCAAGACCAAAACCAGTGCCAATCTGTTGATCAAGCACAATCTTTTCCATGGAAGACTGGGCCTTCTGGTAAGCTTTGTACTTAATCTCGAGAGGCTCTATTTCTCTTATTCTCTTAAGAAGAGAAACATTTTCAGTCTCCAGTTGATCTCTTTCCTTAATTAGAAGATTGATTTTGATCTCAACCTCCTTCTTTAAGTCAAGAATTTCAGCTTTTAACTTACTGTTTTCTTCTGTTACAGAAGAATAAGTGGCTTGTATGGCCTTAAACTCTTCCCAAAATTCTGACATTGAATCAGAATCAAAAGCTAAGCCTACCGAAGAAAAACTAGATTCAGAAGTAGAGGTTTCCTCATCATCAGAATGAGCCATCAGGCAAAGGTCTTCTGTCTCAATATCCAGGCAACAGAAGGCCTCATCAGAATCTGAGTCAGAACTGGATTCTGTTTCTGACAGAGGGTCTTTCTCCACCTGTTCTGTCACAAGTGCCTTTCTCCTTCTGGAGTTGTCTTCGTACTTCTTCTTTTCTCCATCCTGTCCTTGCTTCTTGGACACTCTAGGATGGGGACAATCAGCCTTGAAGTGACCAGGTTGTCTGCAGTTGTAACAGAGAAGCTCTCCACTGCTTTCTGTTGATTTGACCTTCTGGTATGGCTTTCTGTTGAAAGATGGACTCCTTCCATATTTGGGATTCTTCATAAACTTTTTGAATCTCCTGGCAAAGGCAGCCATATATTCATCAGATAAAAGTACTGAAGGGTCAAAATCATTTACCTTGGATGTGCTGGCAGTGAGGGCTGTAGTGGTCCTCTCTTCTGGTACATCTTCCTTTTCTTCAATCATTTCAAACTCATGAGCTTTGAGATCTGAAATGAGCTTATCAGTGGGATAAGTCTTTACATCCTTGCTGGCTTGGACAGCAACCACTTTCATCTTCCATGCTGAGGGCAGTCCCCTCAACACCTTCAGGTTGATCTCCTTGGTTGTGAGATCCTTGCCAAGCTCAGAAATCTCTCCAGTGAGAGTGAGGAGCCTGTCATACATCTTGGAGATGCTTTCGCCAGGGAGAAGTTTGAAGTCATCAAACTTCTTGTTGGCTATGGTTAGTTTGTTATCCTTCTCTTGCTCATCACCAACTCCAATGAGCTCAAGAGTATCCCAGATCTCCTTAGCAGTCTTGCACTTCTTGATTCTGTTGAAGTATCTATCATCAATGGACTTGTAGAGGATGTCCTTGGCAATATTGTCTAAGTTGTACTTTCTCCTCTCTTCAGTGGTCCATTCTAACTTGGCTTTGCTAATCATCTGGGGTCTGGTATTGTCTATGGCATGTTCAGGGTTGACCTTCTGGAAGCTAGTGAAGGGGCCAATATCAAGAACTTCCCACATCTCATCATGCAGGGCACAGAGATGTGCTTTCATCCGGATCCTCCAGTCATCAAACTTAAGATCTGAAAACATTAGATTCTTGGACAAGGAGTGATCCATTATATCAGATAGAAATGAGGTAAAACAGAAAAACAAGTGGATCTTTGTTCAACAAATAACCTAAAAGATTATTAGAACAAGGAGGCTCTGATACCACTTGTTGGTCCCGGTTATACTGGATACAGTCTAGAGTGGGGGGTGAATAGACTGTATTGGTTTTTAGCTTTTTAAACTAAGTACCAGATTTTCAGAATAGCCTGTTCTGTTGAAAGAACAGACTGGCAGCGGATGGGGTTCTGGCAGGGAGTTCTGTTAGCCTCAGAGAAGCAAAGGCAGAAGGCCTTCTGTTAACTCGTAGAACCAGTTCTGCTAAACACAGATACCAAGTCCAAGGAGTTATACAGTTCTATCTAAGTGCAAGTATTAAAAGCAGTAAGTAAACGACACCAGGGATTTTTATAGTGGTTCAAGGAACAACTCGTTCCTCTAATCCACTGTTCCACTAAGCTGTAAAAACTGCCGTTTACAAAGCCTTAGTCCTAGCACTTAAGAAGCACTCCACGTCTTCTTCAAGTCTAGATGTGTCCTGGGATGCACTGCCTGGCTTCCTTTAACACTGGTCCTTACACTGAGTCTCCTTGAAGTATCACCACTTCACTACTCCAGTTATTAGGACGTCCTTCTTGTAGCAAGAAGAGTTTCTGTTGAAACTGAGGTTCCTCCAACTAGCTTCATTACAAAATATGTGTATGTGAGGAGCTTGAAGAGTTGAAGAACACTTGGAACTTTGCTTGAGTTGGAAAGAGTATTTTTCCAACTTCTGCCTTCTCTTGTAGAGGATAATGAGTTTGAATCTCAAGGAGGCTTTTGCTTTTCAGAGTTTGAATATCTTGCTTGATTAGCAATATGATAGCAAAGTTATGGCAAAGTTATCCGGTTGTTCTTCGTAGTGTATCTTTTATACTGAGGTTGTCTTCCCGTTGGAGGAGTAGGAGGACAACTGCATTAAATGAGCGATCAGTTGACTTGACTAGTAGAGCCCGGTAAGGTTGGCGGGTTACTATTTTGGGATAAAGTATTCCTGACATTCCGGCCAATCATCTGCAATTACTCTACGTAGCATGGGGTGCATTAAATGAGCATTTAATGCATGCACTGTAGCTTTTCCGTTTTATACTCCTAGCCGTTGAAGGAATCTTTAAGTTGACTTCCCGGTTCTTTGAAGATCTTCTAAGTGTCAGACCTTCTGGTGTCTTTGTCTGAGAGTAGAACAGAGAAGGTCTGGAGCACTTCTGTTGGGAGTATCCAACAGAGACCCAGAAGGGTTTCTGTCAGAGTTAATACTAACAGAGGTTCTGAGGGCTTCTGTTCTGGAGCAGAGAACCAAAGGTCCTCTGTTTCAATAAAGCCTTAAGAGGCACTTCTGCTCTGGGAGCCTTTCTGTTCTTGAAGCACTTCTGCTCTTGAAGCACTTCTGTCAAGTCGAATACATCTAAGAATTTTACAAAGGAAAATTCTAATACATAATTTCTAAAAGGGGTACTTCTAAAGTCCTAATTAATATAGCATCATCAAAATCTAAATACAATTATTCCTTACATGGATACTATCGCCTCTGAAACTTGAAACGCAAGTTGGCATCTGAGAGGGTCAAGGACAATCTTTGAATCACCACTTTCTGTCCAGCACTCACACCAGTCATAATCTTCCCCTCCAAAACATGATAGTAGAGCCTCGTTAGAATGAGCCGAGTTCTGTTACACAACCTCATTGAATGGTCTATATTTCTAAGAAGCATGAATGGAGTCTTGACCTTTAACGTTAAATTGTGATTCAGTACACCAGATAATTTAATGTTATTTAGGAATTCTGGAGTGTGCAGTTCTGTCATTAGATCTGTAGTAGAATCTACCTTTGACACGTTATAAGAACTAATATATGTCCTAGAAACCTCACCGACGTTGAGACCCATCATATAATCAGTGACATATTCAACCACGGCCAGCGTCGGGGCTAATATGGCACGAACACGTAAACAACTAATGTCATGCGCATATGCAACATACTCCGGGAAAATGCTTTCCACAATAGCGGCTACTGGATCAACATTGGTGTGAATCAATAGATCCTCAGGAATATCAATTGAGACAAAGTCATCATTTACTTCCCCCAAAACACCGTCACCAATATTGGCAATCCACTCCAAAAAAATCTTTAAATCATAAGATTCTATTTCATTCGTTAAATTCTGCAGACGCGTGTTTTTGGTCAACCGAAGAACGGTGCATTCAGACCACAAATATGACGAATTGATGGTTGTATTGACAACATCTTTTTTTTCTCCCATTAGGTATCACTAGCAGCACCTGGCGAAAGTCCCCCCCCCCCCCCCCCGAACACCACAGTTTAATATATAAAATAAAATATCGATAAACAACAACAAAATGTATTAATGTAATGAAACCATTCACTTTTCGAAGAATAAAACCTTGTTGAAGAATATTTTATTGTGAATCAAGTTTGTCAGATGTCTTGTAATAGTCTAGTCTTTACTATGCCTGTAATGTATTTATTAGCATAGTAAAAGATATGGGGCCAAAATATCAGGCACATATCTGGCGTAAAGCCTTTATGCAATCCTGACTTGCGCATATAAATAGGCGCTTAAGGCTCATGTTTGCGTTAACTTTGCATTCGATATTTTAGCCTTAACGCTCATCCTTGTGTTGTAAAGTTCACAGTATATCAAAGAGAAGTTTAAAGGATCTTCACTGTATTCATCTTTCTGTTACTCTAATCTTTGTTATATCAATATATATTGTTGTAATCTACAAAACAGGGACAAACAATTGGTATCAAAGCCGATTGAGAACTGATCGGACGTTCATCAACGAAAGACTCTACTCTTTTTACGCTTTTCTGTATTTTTCGAGTTTAGCCTCTGTAATCTGTTCTTTGATCAAAAAGCTGTAAAAGTTATACCGTTAGGATCGCATTTTCGAAACGATCAAGCAGTATACCCTAGATCTTACTTTTCACAGATTTTTATTCTTGAAGATCTCAACATACAGATCTGGAGATTAGCTTTTCTACATATTTTGTTTAGCTTTTAGATCTGAAATTTTCACAGGAGGATCTCGACGTTCAATACTACAGGAAACAACTTTCAGATTTTGAAAACTCGAATTTTTCATTTTGCAGGATTTCGAGATTCAGACCTCAAAATTCAAATCTCCACATTGAGATGTCGATATAGGATTTCGGCATCCAGATTTCGACATTTGAAAACTCGAAACCCAAATCTCGAAGTTTCAAATCTCGATATTTCAAATCTCGAAATTAAGATTTCAATATTTGAAATCTCGATATTCATAAACTCGACATTTGAAATCTCGATATTCAAATCTCGATATTCACGATCTCGACATCTCAATATCGAAATCTAAGATCTCGAGACCAGGATTTCGACAATTAAGATCTCGACCTTCTGCCCTTTGAATTTTTTTCTGATCAATATCTCGAACGGTCAGCTTTTATTACAGCAATGGCAACCGACTCATCAGCACAAGGAAACAACAGCAATTCTCCGGTACTCAGGAATGGGGAATACCAGATGTGGAAGACTAGGTTTCTCGATTTTCTTGAAAATCGGGATAACTCTTCTGCACTACTGGAATCTCTCACACAGGGTCCTGCAGAGTTGTGGATCACTATCCCAAGAAACGAGAACAATAATCCTCCAATCGAACAAGTCAGACGGATCAAAACTCCCACTGAATACATAGCGGAGGACAAAGAGAGATTGAAGGTTGATCTCAGTGTCATCACATACTTGCTGCAGGCCATCCCAAATGATATCTACATTATGATTGATAGTATGCAGACTGCGAAGAAGATGTGGGATGAAGCTGTGAAGCTGCTGCAAGGAACCACGATTGGATTAAAAACCAAGAAGGCCAGTACTCTGACGGCCTATGACTCATTCAAATCCTTACCAGGCGAATCACTCATCTCAACCCACAAAAGGTTCAGGACGTTGATCAATGAACTGAGAAAGATCAACATATTCAAATCCAATATGGAAATGAATATCACATTTATGTCTAGTCTGAATCTTGAGTGGAGAAAAACTGTGAAAGATGTGAGAACCAGTCTAGACTTAGATGAAGTGGATCTCTGCACCCTACGTGACCATCTGAGAACTTTTGAGAATGATGTTGTAGAACTAGAAGGACAGTACTCAACTGATCCATTACGCTCGTAATGGAAGCTCAACCAAAGAGGTCCACGAAGGTCCTGAAGAAGAAAAAGAAGGTTTTCATTGAATCAGAAGAAGAAGAATAAGAAGAAGAGAGTGATGAAGAAATGGATTTTGAGCATGAAATGGAGGAGTTGCAGAAGAAGATGGCACTCTTGACCAAGAAATGGGGGAAGAAGAACAACTCCTCAAATAAGCTGAGAACCTCCTCTTCTAACTGCAAATAGAAGACCCATGATCAAGGCAGCTCTGGAAAAGCAACTACAGCTGATGAATCTCCCAAGTGCTATAACTGTGGGAAGCCTGGACATCTTCTGAAAGATCGTCGTCTACCCACGAAAAGGGACGCCAACTTCTATAAACAGAAGATGATCTGGAACAAGCAAAAGATGTTGTTGGCTCAAAAAGAAGAGGAGAATGCAGCACTGCTGGCTGAGAAAGATCATTGGACTGAGGACTCATCTGATGAAGAGGAAGAGGAGAACTATGCGTTGATGGCATTGTTGGAGGATGAAGAAGAAGAAAAGGGTGATGCTGCGATCCCCAAAAGTGAAAACTCTAACAACACTGTAAGTACTTCAGATTCTCAGTACTCTTGTTCTAATCAAGGTCAATCCTTACAAGATAAGGATGGCATAATTAACAACCTAAGGGAGAAGTTAGACAATAACTACCAAGAATTTGTTAAGTGTCTAGACCAGAAAGCCTCCTTAAGCATACAACTTGAAAATGAAAAGTGTTTCAAACTGAGATAGAGCTAAGTACAGAAAAAGCTGACACAAACGTTTTTGACAATCAAAGAAATAATCTTTTGAGTAAAATCAAAGAACTTGAGGATCTGATTGCTACGAGAGGTCAATCAGAACAAACAATTTTCCTAAATCAAATTAGTGATGACCGGTATTACAATCCCAGATCCGGACTTGGTATCTCTAATCCATGTTATTTAAAGAAAGTTGATTGCATTCGGCTTTATGACTTAAATTACATGAGAACAGAATATCTTGACAAAATGGATTGGACCGATCAAGAAGAATGCACTAAAGAAGAAGAAGAAAAGAGAAAGAATCCAAAAACTGAAACTTCTTTCAATTATTCTGTTTTAAATGAAAAAAGCCTTACAGGCGAAGGGCAAAAAAAATCTATTGATGAGTGCGTGAATCCTTATGCTCTTATGAAGGATGTACCAAACCTGGCACACCCCTTAGATCCACCTCTGACCATTGGTATATCTAAGTTTGGAAAGGAACCCTGTATTTTTCCTATAGCTCAAAAACTCAAGGATTTGCAGAAAACCCTAGATGATGAGAAAGAAAGGTTTGAAACCAAACAGAAAAGTTTTCAAAGTAACTGGGAGGAACTTTTGAGTAAGTTTAATCAGTTGAGTGAGGAGTATCATTCAAAAACAATTTCCCAATCCACTAATACAGAGCAAAAGGACACTCACATCTCTCCAAACAAAACTAAGTTTTCAAAAGCAATCTCCACTCACTCCTCTTCTCCATTGTTTACAGGACATGAAGTGAATAGGAGATGGGAGAAGGAGGAGTGGAAGCAGAAAAGAAAAGAATCGAAATTGCCGAAGGAAAGAAGAAAATTTTTGAAGAAAAGAAGTCCAACTCATGTTCTAGTTCTCTTTTTTATTCTAAGAAAAAATGTAGCTCTATTCCAGTCAAACATTGTGTCAGTAATTCAGCCTTGAGTCCCAAGATGAAAAATTCTGTGTTATCTTTTGAACAATCTCCTTCTTATAATTCAATTGTTGCTTATGGCTATTCTGTTCCTGACCATCATAATTATTCATGTGATGTGAATATTGTTAGGGTGCAACTGCAAAGAAAGCACAAGCAAAGAAAAGAAACCAAGAATAGAACTATTGAGGGAGTTTTCAGTCTTCCAAATCTAAAATATCCCCTCAAAGTTACATTTGAACAGACTCTCGAAAGAGAAGATTTTTAAATCTCACCTTACCAAACAACCATTCAATCACAAAGCTGATGTCTACACTTCACCCACAATCACACAAAAGTGGGTTCCTAAAATAGAACCTACTAAAACTGCAAAGTGGGTTCCTAAAGCAGAACCTGCTAAAACTGCAAAGTTGGTTGCTAAAAGGGAATCTACTAAAACTGCAAAGTGGGTTCCTAAAAGGGAACCTACTAAAACCACACTTGCACAAGCAGAGACTGCTAAAAAGGAGCTTGTAAAAGAAAAATCTTTGCGTGAAAAAGTTGTTGATCTTGGATCACAGCTTGAAGACAAGTTCAAAAAGATGTTTTCTGTTGACAAGGAAGGACCCATCCCAAGGTGGGTACCTAAACCTTCTTAATTGTTTTGTAGGGCGGTCATGTGTGGCACTTAGACTCTGGATGCTCAACCCACATGACCGGAATGAAACACCTTCTGAGCAATTAAAACTTCCCAAATCAGATTTGGGAATGATGCCTCATCTCCCATTCTTGGCTTTGGAGATGTTGTTTGCCCAAGTGTCACAATTAAAATTGTCTCATTCGTTCAAGGGCTAAAACACAATCTACTGAGCATAGGACAGTTCTGTGACAGTGGAATGGAAGTTAAGTTCAAATCTGACCAATGTTGTATCATGGACAGCTTTGGGAAAACATTATTAACGTGTACCAGGACTTCAAACCTGTACACGGTTGATCTGAAAAGTGTACAATCAATTTCCTCCATCTCTCTACTGTCAAAAGCATCCACTGAGCAAAACAGTTTGTGGCACAGACGTCTTTCCCGTCTGAACTTCAAGAATCTTTCCATCTTATCCTCCAAGAAACTTGTGAAGGGGCTTCCTCTGCTGAAGTCTTCCACTAAAAACCATTGTAGTGCATGCAAACTAGGCAAGATGACAAGAAGCTCTCACAAGTCAAAGCCTGTTCCATCCTCTACTCATCCGCTGCAGTTGATTCACATGGATCTGTGTGGACCTATGAGATTCCAAAGCATCAACGGTTGCAAGTACACTCTTGTAATCGTTGACGATTTCTCAAGGTACACATGGACAAAATTTCTTCGTACAAAGGACGAGACTGCTGAAACCATTATGACCTTTATCAGAACCACACAAAACCTACTACAGAAGAGTGTTCGCATAACCAGAACGGACAATGGTACCGAGTTCAAGAATCAAACTCTCACTGATTTCTATGAATCTCTTGGTATCACACAGCAATTTTCTGTAGCCAAAACTCCCCAACAGAACGGAGTTGTTGAGAGAAAGAACAGAACACTTGTCGAAGCAGCACGCACCATGCTCATACAATCTAGACTGCCTCATTTCATGTGGGCAGAGGCAATCAATACATCGTGTTTCACCCAAAATAGAACATCTATCCACAAACGCTTCGACAAGACTCCCTACGAAATTCTTTTCAACAGAACTCCAGATATCTATTTCTTCAAGATCTTTGGCTGCAAGTGTTTGTACTAAATGACCGCACTGAGAGAAGTAAGCTTGACCCAAAAGCCAGAAAAGGCATATTCATTGGCTATTCATTCCAGTCCAAAGCTTACAGAGTCTATTTGAGAGACAGGCGAACAGTCATTGAGAGTGTGAATGTAACATTCTATGAAATGGCTGACTTCGCAACAGAACACCTAGAGGCTGATCCGACACCTTCTGTATCACAGGCTTCTGATAAAGATGATCCCAACAAAGTACCCGAAGGTGTGATTCTCAATTCTCTCTTCAGACACTTCTACGAGAATTCACAACCTTCATCTCCTCCATGCACACCAGCTTCAACTTCGGAACCTCCACCACAACCTACTCCAACTACTGTGATCCCACTTCTACCTAATCCAGATGACGTACCATCTACGCTATCAACCCCCCAATCCAACCATGAAGAAGATGAGGATCACAGTTTTGATACAACTCCAAATTCATCTCCTCTGCACACCACGGCTGGTCAAGAGACCACTATTCCTTATGAGGACTCAGATCAACCGATCATAACTCCAATTCCTCTGGCTCATGAGAGGAAATGGACAAAAGCTCACCTGATTGAACAAATCATCGGTGATCCGAGTCGTGGAGTATGCACCAGATCTGCTACCACGAATGAATGCATGTACGCGTGCTTTCTAAGCCAAAATAAACCATCCAAAGTCTCTGAAGCACTCACTGATCCAGATTGGGTGATTGCCATTCAAGATGAACTCAATCAATATGAGAGATTACAAGTATGGAGACTCGTGCCAAAGCCCCCACAAAAATCCATCATAGGCACCAAATGGGTGTTCAAGAACAAGAAAGACGAAGAAGGTATTGTCGTGCGAAACAAAGCGAGATTGGTCGCAAAAGGGTACAATCAGCAAGAGGGCATAGACTATGATGAAACATTTGCGCCCGCAATGAGAATTGAAGCAATCCGCCTCTTTCTTGCGTACGCGACTCACAAAAACTTCACCGTCTTTCAAATGGACGTGAAGACTGCCTTTCTCAATGGAGTCTTAGAGGAAGAAGTCTATGTTTCTCAGCCCGAAGGATTTCTAGATCCCAAATACCCTGACTATGTGTACAAACTGAACAAGGCACTCTATGGGCTGAAACAAGCTCCAAGAGGCTGGTACGATGCCTTAACAGAGTTTCTGGTTGATTCAGGTTTCTCCAAAGGAAAGATTGATACCACACTGTTCATCAAGCGACAGAAGTCTGATATTATTATGATTCAGATCTATGTCGATGACATCATCTTTGCCTCCTCAAATCCGCGTCTGTGCAAACATTTCGAGAAACTGATGAAAACCAAGTTTGAAATGAGCATGATGGGAGAGTTAAACTTCTTTCTAGGCCTGCAGGTCCGACAACTACAGGATGGTATCTTTATCAATCAGTCCAAGTACATTCTCGATATGTTGAAAAGATTTCACATTGACGGCAAGCCATCCATGAAAACCCCTATGTCCCCCAACAACATGTTGGACTCTGACTCCTCAGGGAAACCAGTAGATGCTACCAACTACAGGGCAATCATTGGATCGTTGCTCTATCTCACATCCAGCAGGCCTGATATTGTCTTCTCCACATGCGTGTGTGCTCGCTTCCAAGCGAATCCGAAAGAATCCCACCTGACCGATGTAAGAAGGATCTTGAGATACCTGAAAGGCACAGTGAACTTAGGCCTTTGGTACCCCAAGCATTCTGGTTTTGACCTTGTCGGATTTTCGGACGCTGATTTTGCGGGTTGCAGAATGGAAAGGAAAAGTACATCGAGAGGCGCCCAATTCTTGGGTGAGAAGTTAGTCTGCTGGTCTTCCAAGAAGCAGAACTGTGTGTCAACATCTACAGCCGAGGCAGAATACGTCGCGGCTGCTAGCTGTTGTTCACAAATATTATGGATGAAGACTCAGCTAAAAGACTATGGGTACACATTCCGCCATATCCCGATCTACAGTGATTCACAAAGCGCCATCGCCATCACCAGCAACCCTGTTCACCACTCCCACACCAAACACATCGACTTGCACTATCATTTCATCAAGGACCATGTGGAGAAAGGAGATATTGATATGTATTTTGTAAGCTCAGAGCTTCAATTGGCTGACTTGTTTACTAAGGCACTGGATGAAATGCGATTCGAGTTCCTAGTCTCCAAGTTAGGGATGTTGAACCTCGAGCGTGTGTAATTTTATCTCCACTGGTCTGTAAAAGTGTGTGTGTGAGAGACTTGTAAATAGTGTGCGTGAGTTTCATGTGTCAAGGGGGGAGAAAACTCAAAAAAATACAAAAAGAGTTGGGTGAGTTGCATCTGTTCATAGAGTGCGTTGCATGTGTCAAGGGGGAGAAAATCAGAAAAATAACAAAAATAGTGTGCGTGAGTTGCATGTGTGCGTATTTTTGTTTCTTTACCTCATACACTGTTCGAGGGGGAGGAATGTTGACTTAAAACTGGGCCTCAATTTTTTTTCTGAATGGGACTTCTTGGCCCATTTTTTATTTTTCGACCCAGAACGAATCTCGCGTATAAACAAAAAAAAGGGGGAACATCTCGTATTTCCTTCATCTTCTCGCATTCCCTGTTTTCACGAAGTCCAGGCCCTTCGTCTTCTCGACATTCTCCTCTTCTTTTCTTCCTGAATCTTCATCTCTTACTCTCACAATTTCATCAAAAGGTAGAACACTGGTTTTTGATCATCTTTCAACGAATCATCTTTGAATCAAACCACGTTTTCGAAAAACCCTCAATCGGAATTTTTTCAATGAAGAACACAAATCGGTTTCCATGTTTTTCAATGATTTGTATATTTTGCTTTGTGATTTTGCAGGTGGTCATCGTCATTAATCTCTGAGGCGAACTTGAGCATCACGTTCTCGAGGTTTAATCTTGAGTTTTCAATCTCGTCGTTTCATCTTCGAGATTGAAATCTCGAGATTTAAACCTCAAGATCGTGATCTCGAGATTTAAACCTCAAGATCGTGATCTCGAGACTTACATTTCGAGATTGTGATCACGAGATTTTGCCTTAGAAGATTTTTGACAAAGTCCACCTGCAACCCATTCTTATGAAAACTCCAAAAACATCAAATCATTTCATAAAAAGACCAAAAATAAAAGAACTACTATGTTGACCCCATGTTTTTGAGTTCATTATGTCAGGCACTAAACAAGCAGAGATTGACGACACGATATACCCGAGGGGAAAATGGATCAAAGTGCTCGACAACAACTACCAACTGGACCTGATAGTGTTCGAATGCCAGGATCCTGTCATCCCAACAATAATGAGGAGTCACTATCTCTGGCCCGCACTCAACAACGCCAAGCCAGTGCCCAAGATATACTTGCAGCACTTTTGGGGGCATATGCATACAGAGTCACCCAAGGACCGCACCAAAATCATGACTAAGCTGAACGGCATGCACGTGATCGTGACGCCTCTACTCTCCGGCCCACATTAGAGTTACCGGTCCATGACAACTATGATCCGCTCCCATCTATTCCAGACTTACTCAACGACGTAGCGGCTCTCGGTTATGCTTCCCTGCTCCCCAAGCTATCCAACTTCAACGGGGCATACCTCCATCATCCATGGAAGAGCCTCTTCGGACTGGTCAACAAGTGCCTCTCACCAAAGCATGCCGGGTTTGACAAATGCAACAAGCAGATTCTCCAGATCTTCCACGGCATTGCTTTCAACAAAAAATATGACATGGCTCAGCTGTTCTTCACAAAGCTCATGGATCTAGTGAAGGCAAAGGAAAAAAATAGAACAGGCACCATTCCCTATGCCAGATGGCTCAGTCTCCTCATCCACGAAACCATGACAGCGCACCAGGCCATTCCTCGACGAGGTGATGATCCACACTTCTCAGCGCCCAAGCTTCAATATTTCAAGAATGACAAGAATGCTATTTAGGGACTGTGGATTCCGGACGCCCTTCTCAATCTTTCCAATCAGTCCAATCCAGCAGTGGTTCAACACAAAGAAGATCTCGAGAGAACAGTCCTTATGGTTCAGCAAAACCCAACTGGACCTACCCCAGGGACTAAGCCGAGTGCAAGTGAGGGTCAAAAGAAAGCCAAAAAGCCGCAGAAACCAGTGGCACGTCGGCCCAATGAAGGGAAGTCTGACGACTCTTCCGAGAGGACTCGGACAGCTGAGGGCATACCGACGAACGCTGAGGAGCCGGCCGATGAATCGTTCAGCCCGGCCCAAAATAAGGCTGACGATGAGGCATCCGATAGCGTGGCCAACCGAAGTGATGATGATGATGATGATGATGATGATGATGATGACATTGACGGCGTTGAGCACACATATGCCTTAATAAGAAAAGGAAAGTTGCCTGCCGAGTCTCCCAAGAAAATCACTGTTGAGGAGGCACATGTCGTTCTAGCAAATCAATCCACGACAATCACAATCAAGGAGACTCAGACAGCACCGCAACATGATAGAGATCCTCTTATTTGTGTTCAGCATCAAGAAGTGTTGTTCGACGAAATCAACCAGCACAAATCTGATTATGAAGAAGTCGCACACGTCATCAAGAATGATGAGGACATCATCATCAGGGAAACGCGAGCTAAAACCAGAAATGATGTACCTCCATCATCCAAGCCAAAGAAAAAGCGGTCAGTTACGAGGGGCCTGATCGACAAAGATGACATGGCTATATTTGAGGACTGTGACCCCTTTATCCACATAAGCCGAGCCACATCCCTAAGTAAAGGAGCCGATCTTTTCGGTTCCCGGGTAGAAGCCGCAACATCCGGCTCAACTGCGCACGCACAGCCCTCCTTCAGCCACTCTTTAGCCTCCCAACATGCTAAAGTTTCAACATCAAGGGATTCACCCACCTCTCTGGTCCGCTCCGGATCAGTAGAGAGAACTAGTGGCCAATCGCCCAAGGCCACCACCCCCTTCTTGCCCACATCGAGTCTAGGTGTCACACTACCCACATTTTATACTTTTTCTAGGACACCTACACTATTCACTGCAAAGACAGATGCACACACTCTGAACGTAACGACTCGAGTGCAAACTATGACGGTCGGAAGCCCTGCTACGCAAATAATGACTCCATCATTAAATGCAGGCCACACATCAGCTATATTCACTGATTATGTGTCAACAGTTATCACCCCTGTAATTGGTACCCTTACACCCGAAGATGTAAAACCGTTCTCATCCATCGCTTTTTGGATTCCACCATTAAACCATGGGTGCACGAAGCATTCACCGCTTGGGCACACGAATTCAAAAACACCCAAGTGGTTCATAGTGAACAAAGCCAGCCCCAAACTCAACGCATTCCCTCTCACTCCCAATCCCATACCATCCCTGCTATCTCCACCTCGTCTTTCCTGAAACCACTTAGCCCTACACCTTCTCGGGGAACCCATGATACACAACTAGTATCATCCCCACTCCAGACCACACCTCGCCTGGATCTCATTGCCCTACCCTTTGATACCCTAGCATCTGCTATGCTCGCCCAACTTCTTAACATACCCAAGGCCGACCTCACCCCTTACCAACAAGCCATCCTCCATGCCCTCCTCTCCACTCCTGAAACCAAAAGCACTTTCTGTGACAGTCCTCGTGGTCACAAATGTTCACATGAGGGTCCCGACGATTCGGAACCTCATGAGGGGGAGAACAAGCGTCCATGAACACTTGAGCAAGGTGCTTCCACTAGCCACATCCCACTTTCTGAAAAACCCAAATCATCAACCAACCAACCACCCGCCTCCAACCTGAACCACAATCAAGCCTATCTCTCTAGCCTGGTCGAGCTAGATGAAACATCCTGAGGCTTATCTCCAAGAGATATTGTTCGAGGAGGGGATGGAATTCCTGATGATGTTACTACGAGTGCAACGGGTAATCCTTGTGACCCTGGTGTTACTGATAACAATTCCCCATCATCACTGCATCAACCAGCTCCCACCACTCCGTCATCAGAGGCAATACACGATGAACTCAAGGACATCATTATGCATGACAAGTGGCCCAAGAAATGGACGGAGTGGGATCAAATTCGACAAGATGAAGAACAACAAGACATGCAGAGGAGCTGGTATCTACGAGAATTGATCACGAAGTGTGCAACAGACATAATCAGACTTGATGAAGAGGAACTCAAGGAAGGGGAAAACTATAAAGAAACTCCCAAGGAACTCGAATCCATCATTAAACAAACTACGGGACGACTTCCCAAGAATGAGAAACCTTGGGAGAACGTGCGTATCAAAGCCCCCTTTCAAGAGGAACTCAGAAAGCGTATCTGGCGCAAACCGAAGATGGTCAGACCCTTGAATGAGCTCAAAATGCGCGGACTCACACGTCTCAAAGGAAAACAAGTGGGAGGCCACCTACACATGTTAATGCATCGATCAATGGGGCCCCAATGAGAAGTGTTGGAAAGAGATCTGAAATCTAGCACACACCCAATACATCAGATCCTGCCGGTCCAGGCAGAAGATCATAATGGAATCAGATTCTACTCTTACAAGCTTCAGCGCATCGATGGAAGTGAATTTGTATTTCAAGAAAAAGACTTCATCATGCGCAAACCAGACGACGTCTATCAGATGTTTATGGCATGCAGGTTCCTTCCTGTCAGAAACAATAGAACATACAGCGAAGGTTTCGAAGCGATAAAATGTTTCATGCTCAGACAAGTCCGAGTTCATGCATCTCACGATCTCCAAATGGCTCTCAAGAACAACATCCCAAAAGGAAATCTGTCTCAACCAAAACTACACGGTCCGGAGCTTGAAGACTTTCTGAACTATCACATCTTTTTAAATCCGCCTGCAGTCATTTACCTGAATCACAAGGGTGAGAAACGTCTGATGGAAGTTAATGAGATCCACAAATATTGTGATGGGACTTTGAAGATTATTCAAGAGAAGCTGAGGAAAACTAAGGAAGATCTTGAACAAAAACTTGAGGACACATCAACATACATTCTGAAGGAGCATGAAGTGTTGCCATCAATTCTGAAAGCCATTGACGATCTCCTAGAAAAGAGGAATATACTCAGACAATGTGAGCATGCACTGAAAGTGAGGAAACACTACTTCAAAGCTCAGAAATAAAAAAAGACGACACTTGATCACAAAGGGGGAGATTGTTGAAGAATATTTTATTGTGAATCAAGTTTGTCAGATGTCTTGTAAAAGTCTAGTCTTTACTATGCCTGTAATGTATTTATACTCTGTATTTATTAGCATAGTAAAAGATATGGGGCCAAAATATCAGGCCCATATCTGGAGTAAAGCCTTTACGCAAACCTGACCTGCGCATATAAAAAGGCGCTTAAGGCTGGGGTTTGCGTTAACTTTGCATTCGATATTTTAGCCTTAGAGCTCATCCTTGTGTTGTAAAGTACTAAAGTTCACGGTATATCAAAGAGGAGTTTAAAGGATCTTCACTGTATTCATCTTTCTGTTACTCTAATCTTTGTTATATCGATATATATTGTTGTAATCTACAAAACAGGGACAAACAAACCTGGATGCTGCAACATTCGCCTCCGCGTGTGTTGTATGTCATCCGCCATGAACCTCCAATAATGTTTCCAAACAAACTCTGGGCGAGCCATCGACTCCGTCCACAACAAAATAACGAATAAAATCCACATATAAAAGCCCGAAGATAAAAGGCTAGCTTCCTTGAAGCATCAATGAATTCCTTATCATCATCCCGTAATCCCAACGCATAACACGTCTCATGAAATGAAACATATGTTACACCATCTACCATTCTCAAATCTTCATGACATATTACACCACAAATGTGATTTAAGAGGCACCTAATGTAATAAGATTCACCGCTACCGGGATGTACATAATACATTCTGCCAATAGCAAAAGCCTTTTTTCTTAGGGTCCACTCCTTTATGTTTTTCATCCAAATGAACTTCTGAGGAAACTCGACATTGAACATAATACACTCGCCTCAGAGTATTTTTTATTGGCCTCCATCCATGCAGTGAACATACTATCCTTAACTGATATTGAATTAACCACTAAGTTGAGGGGCTGCTCATCATGAAAAACGACAAATTGTTCATGGGGCAAATGAAAGCTCAGACTCTCTACTGCCGGGTTTTGGTACTGAATCTCAAGACCAAACACCCTCCAAGCAACCTCGCATGGGGAAATGTATCTACATTCGTAATACATTTGAATATCGTCAATCAGCTTATGTTGCGTATCACCATTCACAGTCTTGTAAAAGGCATATGCTACCCGATCACACCCCTTGTTGATGTACTTGAACAAATACTTGATCGACATCGACTGGTTACACCACTCAACATTCATATGTGCACCATATTTCATCAACAAATATCGGTTGTGCGGAACAACAAATCTATTATCCAAATTCACATTATTCTTCCTGATCACACGACCGCTACTACCACGTTTATACGCAGGCTAACCGTTGTCATCGACTGATGTTTCAGCACACAATTTTTTGGGAAAGTGTTTGGTACACTTACCGTCAACCATGCAAGGCACAGACTTGACAACTCCACGTCAAGGGCCATGCATCATAAAATCCCTAACTGTTGCATAGTACAACGGATCATGGCTAACATCCAGAATTTCAACAAATATCACCTTATCAATATCTTCGGGCGACAAGAACTTGGTCCTCACTCGATAACCACAATAAAATATGGGCATGAGGCAATCCACGCTTCCGAAATTCTATCGTGTAAACCACTGCAAAATCACAAGGCAATTTGTTTATATTTTTCATTGAAATAACAAATCAAAAATAAAAGTTTACTGCACTACCTCCCCAGACACTGCCAAATGACTTCTTTTTCCGCAAATCCTGAATTAAGCCGTCAAGCCTTATCTTGAACACTCGACTAACTACATTCAAGCGATCTTCTGGTTTTAGATTTCTCGAATGGAGGAAACGATCAATCTATGGCCATCTTGGGTTACAGTTAAATGTAACAAATAGATACGAATTTATCTCTCTAGGTGCTCTACGAAAATAATATGCGGAACAGAATGTGTAGAGACTTAGTATTCTAGCGTGAGAGCTTTGAGAATGATATGACTATATATTCTAATTGTGAAACTCTCAAATATGTTCGGTCCATTTATCCTATATTTATTGGAGTATGGCCGAACACCCTTGTTACATTAGGATGGGCTGATTAATCTAATTAAATGGCTCCTAATTAATTACATAGGCCACTGATTAAATGGCTCCCAGGTTATCCATATCTATTTATTAAATAGATATGAATTTATCTATCTAGGTGCTCTACGAAAATAATATGCGGAACAGAATGTGTAGAGACTTAGTATTCTAGCGTGAGAGCTTTGAGAATGATATGACTATATATTCTTATTGTGAAACTCTCAAATATGTTCGGTCCATTTATCCTATATTTATTGGAGTACGGATGAACATCCTTGTTACATTAGGATGAGTTGATTAATCTAATTAAATGACTCCTAATTAATTACATAGACCACTGATTAAATGGCTCCCAGGTTATCCATATCTATTTATTGTAGTATGGCCGAACATCCTTGTTACATTAGGATGGGCTGATTAATCTACTTTAACTTTTGTATGGAAGACCCTTTCTGCAACAATTAAGCCCAAGAGTGAGATTCTCCTTGATGTTGCATCAAGTTGGACTGCATCCCTACTTCTTCCTGGCGGACGCACTCCACATTCTCGATTTACAATCCCACTTAGTTTGAATGAAGACTCCAGGTGTAATATCAAGCATGTCAGTCCTCTTGCTAAACTTATTGTACAGTGCAAACTCATTATTTGGGATGAAGCTCAAATGTTGCACAATTTATGTTTTGTCGCATTAGACAGCAGCATGAGGGACATAATGCAATTTCACTAACAAAACAGTGGGGCTCTGCCGTATGGGGGAAAACTGTGGTGTTCGGGGGGGGCTTTTGCCAGGTGCTGCCAGTGATACCTAATGGGATAAGAAAATATGTTGTCAATGCAACCATCAATTCGTCATATTTGTGGTCTGAATGCACCGTTCTTCGTTTGACCAAAAACATGCCTCTGCAGAATTTAATGAATGAAATAAAATCTTATGATTTAAAGATTTTTTTCGAGTGGATTGCCAATATTGGTGACAGTGTTTTGGGGGAAATAAATGATGACTCTGTCTCAATTGATATTCCTGAGGATCTATCGATTCACACCAATGTTGATCCAGTAGCCGCTATTGTGGAAAGCATTTTCCCGGAATATGTTCCATATGCGCATGACATTAGTTGTTTACGTGATCGTGCCATATTAGCCCCGACGCTGGCCTTGGTTGAATATGTTAATGATTATGTGATGGTTCTCAATGTGGGTGAGGTTTCCAGGATGTATATTAGTTCTGACAACGTGTCAAAGGTAGATTCTACTACAGATCTAATGACAGAACTGCACACTCCGGAATTCCTAAATAACATTAAATTATCTGGTGTACCGAATCACAAATTAACGTTAAAGGTCAGGACTCCAGTCATGCTTCTTAGAAATATAGACCATTCAATGAGGTTGTGTAACGGAACTCGGCTCATTCTAACGAGGCTCTAGGTTGTCCTTGACCCCCTCAGATCTAATAGACCATTAATGTTTTGGAGGGGAAGATTTTGACTGGTGTGAGTGCTGGACAGAAAGTGGTGATTCATAGATTGTCCTTGACCCCCTCAGATGCTAACTTGCGTTTCAAATTTCAGAGGCGGCAGTATCCAATTATGATTTCATATGCTATGACTATAAATAAAAGTCAAGCACAATCGTTGTCTTGCGTTAGGTTGTTGTGAAAGGACCACTTTAACTATTAAAACATCAACATTGCTTTTTTATGGGTGATTGGTTTTAAGTCTTGTTCGAGAGTCGGTGGTTGGAAGTCCTTGCTGAATGCTTTGATATCAATTTAAGCAGTCTTGTTCAAAAAAAAAGTTAAAATAACATAACAAACAATTAAAACAATCGTAAAAATTGGGTGCGCCAAGTTGAAAAATAGGCCGCACAACAATGGAGCAATTCTAAAGTCGATCCGGTCTTTCACTGATAGAACCCTAAATACCTCGTCTTTGCCATTCTGCAATTATCAGCAGCTAAGTGCCGAAGAGCTTTCATCGGTTCAGTAGCGAAACCTCCAAATAGGTAGGTTTTCATATGAATTTATTCGTTAAGTGCATGTTATGTTTCATACCAATCTTTCCTAAACCCCAAAGGTCGGGTATTGGTTTCATTTTCCATTCTTCTTTGATGATATCGAGCGAGGATTCTTGCTCATGAACACCTTGACGGCCATTAAAGTTAAGGATTAATTTTTGTAAAGAAAATATGTTTCTTGTTTTTCCTAATATGTTTGAAAATCGTTATATTAAAAGTTTTCTTTTTTTTAATATTTATTCGTTTTTAATTGCTACAAGTAATAATTTTGGGTAACCATCAGTGTGTTGGACCTTAACTGAGTTATCTTCAAATCGATACTGAACTAGACTGTTATTCCTCAACATTCCATTATTACTTTACACATATATGAACTAACATTTTTTTATCTTATTATTAAAACTGGTTGTTGGATAATTGATACCCATATCCTATAACTAGTGAGAGTTTGAACAAGAGTGGAGAAGAAATGATGAAGAAGAAGATGAATAGTGTATAGAATGAATATTGATTGTATGAGTTGTGTAGCCTCCTAAATGAGTATATATAGGGAAAATCCGGTCTGGGCCTCTAATATGGGCCTGACAGACCCGGATACATAAATGGACTGATAGTACAAAAAACTAATCTAGAACATCTGAATAATAATAATGTACAATAATATGAATGATATCCGCTAAACGTGTGTGGGCCGCTGTCCAGGCCCTGTAGTCGGCAGGCCAGGGGGTCGGAGTCCATATATTCCATCAGGAGTCCCCCACTCCCTGAGTCGAGAGTACTCGAGGCGAAAGGGAGTAGTCCAAATTGTATCTGCAACGTTCTTCTGTCTTTGATTTCTTCCTTTCCGGCCGGGGACCACCACCCTTGTCCATGATGGGGAGGTGCCTCGTTAAAAACCTTTACTAGAAAAAAACCCTGTGGGAAAAAATCCTAATAAAGGGAAAAAGAGTACACCTAGCGCCCCCAACATGAAACAAGGAAGGTAGGCCCCTTCCGGCATAATCATTTTTGTCTGGTTCAACTTGTCTTCATCTGACTTAGCTCTCGTTCCTGCTCATGCGTGATATTTGCTGCTCATCCAGAAAATATGACCTCTCAGTCCCCCAGTCCCCCACTCTTTGAGGCGAGTGGAGTCGAGGTGAAACTGAGTAGAGTCATCTTCGTACCTACACATTTAACATACATATAAATTTTTTTTCTTGGGGTTTATGTTTCCGATTGGGAGTTCGTCACTTGAAAAAGTGGAAATGTGAATTATTGATGTAATGATAGAATACTTAGTAGAGTGGAGGTGTGAGCCATTCGTACGCAACGGCCGCCACTCTTGGAATGACTAAGACCGGTCTTCGTGCCTGAGAGTCAGGGCTTTGTGCCTGAGGAGTCAGGGCTTTGCGCCTGAGGAGTCAGGGCTTTGTGCCTGAGAGTCAGGGCTTTAAATCCTAGTGATGGGTCTCAAGCCACACTCTACTAGGCATTTGATCATAAGTGCGTGATACTGTGACATTCACCCGATAAAAAAGATGATTTAAATAAATATAAATAATATGAAAATTAAAGAGTACTTATCTTTTTTAAGCGGGCTGAAAAATGTGGGCTGACTGGAATGAATAGCATCCAGCAGAACTCCTTGGGCCAATTTTAACTCCCAGAAGCCCATTGACAATCGTGGCCCACTGCATTTCACTCGTAGTGGGCAAGTGGTAGCCACATGACCACATTCCAAAGTTGGCTCTCCCATCAGCAACCTGGCATATCTTCACTATGGCCCTTTGTACGTGGGAGGAATATCCAGGCAGACCGTGGAGAGGCAGGTGAAACATCCCACCATGGCCAAGCTATTAGTGCAGGTCGGCCGCTGACTGGCAGTGGTGGTGGAAGCTGCAGCGGGGCGACGGCGGCTGGAAAAGCTAGTCCGCAGTGGATCGACCGAGCCCCGAAACGTACTCTCCTAAAACTCCAAGCCACCATTAATGGTGAAACTCAAGAAGTTCCCAAGCGCAGGTTTCCTGGTCACGTCAGCAGAGCGTGAGAGCTGGAACGGCGACTGACCAGTTGGAGGACTAGTGGGTGGCTGACCGTTGACGACGAGCGGCAGTTGGGCGATTCAGGCGGTGGTCGATGGAGCCAACGACGATCCACGAGCTGCTCTTTTTCCGGCGGCGTTTTACTAGAAACAGGGGCGGCAAGATTCGGGGCACTGCAAATGGCGTTTGGTATCGCTGCGAATGAAGCGGTGGAGGAACCCTTGCGACTTTGAATTGTCTTCCCATACCACCAGCCTTTAATGGCGGAGATGTTAAGACCCGATTTCCGCGAGGCTAGCCTAGACAGGGTCAGTTCTTGTAGACAGAAATAGTGGGGAGCGCTTAATGATGACTGTCGAAGGCCACAGCTCCAGCTCTGGTGGAGTCCTTCAAGACTGCAACGCCCCTAACTTGGATCAGCGTCGACGAGTTCTGCAGCCTCGGTTTGCGAGATCTACAACCATGGTAACAAAATATGGATTAGGTGGCAGCGAGATTCCGCTAATAGCGCGCCGACGGTGGCATCTCTGGCTCAGATGTGGAAATTTTAGATTTGAAATTCCACATTTCCTCTTTTTGGGACTTTCCAGCACAGTTTTGGCTAGTTTTTTTGTGTTTGGGATGAATTTTTGGTTGTTTGCGGGAGGTTTTCTCACTTGATTGTGTTCAAACCTCTCAATGAGAGCACCATTGTTGGATAATTGATACCCATATCCTATAACTAGTGAGAGTTTGAACAAGAGTGGAGAAGAAATGATGAAGAAGAAGATGAATAGTGTATAGAATGAATATTGATTGTATGAGTTGTGTAGCCTCCTAAAGGAGTATATATAGGGAAAATCCGGGTCTAGCCCTCTAATATGGGCCTGACAAACCCGGTTACATAAATGGACTGATAGTACAAAAAACTAAACTAGAACATCTGAATAATAATAATGTACAATAATATGAATGATATCCGCTAAACGTGTGTGGGCCACTGTCCAGGCCCAGTAGTAGGCAGACCGGGGGGTCGGAGTCCATATATTCCATCACTGGTTTTCTTACACTTAAGAGCACTAGCAACTAACGTATATGACTCACCATTTAAATCAAAACCAAGGTAGTCAAATTCTCAAGTCACACTCAAGGTGACGGAGTAATCCCATCGCCTGAGGTGCAAGGCGCAAAAAAATGCGCTTTTCCTGATTCACCTAAGTCACATTACTTGGAAAATATCACATATATTTTCATGCAATTATCAAACATGATGTATTCATGTATATAACATCATATTGAACCAACTACATTATCAAGTCATGATTGACCAAAATAAAGTCAGGCATTTGCATCATTTTCATGAGCTAAGTAATTGTGTTTCCAAGCCAGGTCTATTTTTGCTTATTTGGCAGCATTAGGACCCGTTGCTGAAGTTCGACCTTCCATGTCCTGTAAATGTATAAGTCAAATATTATTTATAGAGTATACTTCATAAAACTATTCAATGATTAAATCATATGAAGTGTACGTGAATGAAAATGTTAAATAAGAAGAATAAACAGCCAAACAAGCTTGCACATGATAGAGTGATAGTACATGTATATATTTTTGAGTTCTACTAGAGTATATAGGAAGAAGTACATGCTGCAAAAAATAAAGAAAATGGAGGAAGGTAATAAAGAAGTATATGAAGGAGAAGAAAACTTACTGTCATTGATTGTTGAGTGCTTCCAGCTTCTGCGGTTGATGTGGATGAATTAGTGAACACTAAGGTAACGTGAGCAGAGCAGAGCAGGAGAGTTGAGGTAACGAATACTGTGACTTGTGCTGTTTAGTGCAAGTTTAGCGAACAGTGTGACTTGTGTTGTTTAATGCAGGTTTATGCCGTTTTGACCTTTTATCTAGATATTTAGATGGGCTTTATAATATTAAAAGAATGGCTTCTCATTTAAAATAGTCTGAAACTTAAATATCAGGTTTAAACGTGTGTTTCCACTTCAGGAAAGAATAGTAAGCGTTTATAGCTGTGGATTCAGTTAGTTTATCCATTTCTTTAACGTTCAATCAAAAGTTATTCTTTATCAGTAACTTATAACATCTCAAAATCTTTCAATACAGAAAAATTACTTCTGTCTACCTGAGAAGTGTAAACCAGCAATGGCAGCCCCATCCTCTCAACCTTTCTTCCTTACATTTGTCCTCCACCTCACTCTTCTTTGTGTGCCACATTCTCTGGGCCTCTCTGTTATATGTGAGCTCAAGTTCTGGGTAGTGGGATAATGTCTTTGAATCCAACATCAACTGGTGGTGGTGGTAAGAGGGCTGGCGGTTCCAATGATGCCTCCATGCTCCCTTAAGTTGTGCGATCTAATTGAGTGATCACGTGTCACTGTTTTTGTTGGGCCGCGGTGCCAGGAATCTGCCAGCCTGTCAGTGCAATCGAACTCCGTGGCATTTCTCTTGTGCTATAAAGGGGGAGGAGCGTGCTACACTATCAACGATTGCTTTTAGTGTGACTGTAAGCGCAACGATCCACAATTGGTATTAGAGCCAAGATCACGGGTTCGACCCCGGCAACAGCATGTTGCGCAGTTTAGGTTGGTAGGTGCTGGGAGGGAGATTGTTGGGCCGCGGGTATGCAATTCCAACAATCTGCAAGCCTGCCGGTGCAATCGAACCGCGTGGCGCTTCGTTTCTACTATAAATGGAGAGGAGCGTGCTACACTATTAGCGGTTGCTTTTAGTGTAGCGGGAAGTGCAACGATCCACAAATTTGTAATGATTAAGATTCAAAACAAGTTGTTTTGTGACTTATGAATTGCTTTATCATGAGTTCATAACTATTTATTGGCTTTCTCATGGTCACAGACATTAATATTATGTTTAATCGACTATTTGCATCCAATTTCAGATATTGAAGAGGATATCAAGGCTCTCCAGTTCGATTCATTTGGTATATCTTCATCACTAAGACCATTTGTCTACTTTGTATCTAATAGTGAATAGAGAATACATATGGTTCTAAGTCTTTTGAGGACATGGTTATTTGATTCAACTGTAAACAGATACACACTCCTTTCATATTAGACAGATTTCAAAGAGTGTACTTCTTAACGTGTGTTTGTTTTGTACGTTTTCCATGTGGCTTCTTTGGAGCAGAAGATAGTCATATAGCCAATGCAGATGACCCAGAACCTGATAAAGTTCCTAAGTCTGATGACACATGCAAAACAGGTATTGCTAACAGTGTTTTGGTCGATCAACTATGCTTGCCAAATACTCCTTATGTTTTATATTTTTATCCTTTTGAGTTAGTTTAGTGCAGTTACAAACTTATAATGATGTGATTAATCGTGACCTTAGTACCTTTACATTGTCTTGATGAATATCTCTTCCAAAACTTTCTTTCAAATCAAATTATCAGTAAAGAAACTTTCTTTCACACCAATTTATCAGCAAAAAACTATCTTTCACATCAAAATAGCATTAAAAACTTTCTTTTATATTAAACTGTCAGTAAACAGGAACACAGTATTTCTATTATTGTCAAAATGATAGTACTGTGTGCTGTTTTGCTTGCTCTTTTGCATGCCCTAGGTTAATAGTCTTGAGACTGGAGTCTAAGAAACTACTGAACTATACCTATGAATATGAAATGAAATGGTAAAGCGAGTTACAGAAAAGCTCATGAGAGAAATAAGTAGTGACACTCGGTGAGCATTTTATAGAAATATATTAATACAAGACATGGCTCTCATAAAGTCTTCTGTATGTGGTACTATTGGAGAGATGTGGGGACTAGGATACTTATAAAGGGAAAATATGATTTTTGTCAGATCAAAAGTTAAAAACTGGTTCCACTTTCTGCTAAATAAAGAAAAAACAAAAAAGCAAGCTCCCTACTTGATGTAGTGTGCTAAGTGCTAACTCCTAAGCATTCCGTTCTTATAAGCTCCAACTTCTAAGAGGAACTTGAATATGATATGCCATATTCAATTTTTCAAGATTGTCATATATTCATTCATGCAAATTAGATGCTTTTGGTTATTTGGAAAAAAATGAAGAGATAAATACTTAGGAGGCGTTTACTTCGTTGCTAAAGTCACAGTTAGGTTAGTAAGACAGGTGAAGTAAACACGCAAGTTGCTTAAAACGTTGCTTACTAACCGAAAGAGGTGCTTAAAGTGCCGCTTAATAAGCATATCACCCCCTCATGTATTAATTAAGTGGCACTTTAAGCTTTTTCAGTTTCCGAATTTACCCTTACCTTTACCCCTTTCCCTTACCCTATTGCTACACAACTACCCCGCCCTACCCTGCCTTACCCCGACCCCACCCTTGACCCCAACCCTTGACCCCCAACCTTGACCCGAACATCCCCCCACCGCCACCTACCCCGACCCCTCCACCACCTGCCCTACCACACCCCCTCACCCCTTTACCTTGTACCCCCTACCACCTTCCCCTACCTTGACCCGACCCCGACCCCGACCCACCCCTACCCGTTTACCAACTACCCCCACCCCACCCTTGACCCGATACCCCGCCCTACCCTACCTTACCCCGACCCCACCCTTGACCCGACCATACCCCACCCCCACCTTACCACTACCCCGACCCCTCCACTACCTGCCCTGCCCCACCCCCTCACACCTTACCCTGCCCTATACCCCCTACCACCTTCCCCGACCCCACCCCTACCCCTTTACCCCCTACCCTCACCCCACCCTTGACCCGACCACTACCCCGACCCCACCCTGACCCCCAATCCCCACCCCCACCCTTGACCCGACCATACCCCACCCCCACCATATCCTACCCCGACCCCTCCACTACCTGCCCTACCCCCACCCCCTCACCCCTTCCCTACCCCTGTACCCACTACCACCTTCCCCTACCTTGACCCGACCCCGACCCCACCCCGACCCTACCCCTTTGCCCCCTACCCCCACCCTTGACTTGACCATACCCCACCCCCACCTTACCCTTACCCCCTACCCTCCACCACCTGACATACCCCACCCCAACCCTCACCCCTTACCTTACTCCTTTACCCCTACCACCTTCCCCTACCTTGACCTGACCCCGACCCCTACCCCGCCCTTTCCCTACCCCGACCCTACCCCTTTTATCCATACCCCCTACCCCTACCTCGACCCACCCCTACCCCCACCCCCACCACCCTTGACCCCATCCCACCTTACCCCTACCCCCTACCCTCCACCGCGTGCCCTACCCCACCCCACCCTCACCCCTTACCCTACCCCTTTACCCCTAACCACCTTCCCCTACCTTGACCTGACCCTGACCCCGACACCACCCCTACCCCTTTACCCCCCTAACCCCTGCCCCTACCTCGACCCACTTCTACCCCCACCCTTGACCCGACCATACCCCACCCCCACCTTACCCCCCTACCCCTACGAGTTGGGGTGGGAGTAGGGGTGGAGGGTAAGTTCGTGGTAAGGGTAGGGGGTAGGGAAGGGGTGGGGTCAAGGGTGTGGAATTGGAGGTAGGGTGAGGGGTGGGGTATAGGGCGGTGTAGGGGTTAGGGGTGTGGGTAAGCGACTAAGCGTATGAGATGACCCCACATATTATATTATATACTTTTGTTCATTAATGTTTGTGTGTGTATATATCCATAGGGTTATTTTGGACATTTTAATGTTAAACTGTGTTTTAAATCCTTTGAAGTAAACATGAGCTTACAACACTGCTTATTTTATGCGCTGCTTATTAACACGAGTCTTAATAAGTACTGTTTACTAACCCGTGAAGTAAACGTGTCCTTAATAATTTGCTTTTGCTTATAGGCCACACCCCACTCCCCTCCAGAGGAACCCAGACAATCAAATACCTCTAACAGTCAACTTCTCTTCAAAGTCTAATCTTTGTATTTGCATTGATATTTTCAAACTAGTCTATAGTTTCTGGCTTTAATGATTTCTAGAAGATGATGAAAGGTTTGTAGAAGAAGCATTGCTCCAAATATCATAATGAAATTATTTTTCCATCCACACTAAGCGTGTTGTAACTTTTTTTGCTACAGAAGTTGAAATAAAGCCACAAGAGAACTCTGTTCCGAAGTATATTGAGTCTGAAGGCAGTCAAGGCACTACAGAAGGTCTGCGGTTGATTAGTTCCTTTGGTAACTGTGTATCTATTTATATTTATGCTCTTGTTTGTCAAAGTGTTTCCTGCATTGTTAATTGCTATGGTGTGGAAATGTAATCATTCTCTCTACACATCTATTATCCATAAATAACTTTGATACAATCCTTTATTTAATATAGAGTACTTAGTTGGCTAGGCAAAGTATTTATTTACAAAAATGGAATCATTGATATAAGTTGTTACCCTTAAGCGCTTCTTATTTCATTTTTCACAAAGATCCCACACAATGTGGTGTCTTCCTTTCACTTTCCTCATTTTGTTTACACCCCACTCAATGGAATTAACACCTGCTGAGGCAAAAGTCAGTACTATATTGTTTCAACATGTATCAAATATCAATCTATTCTAGCATTAAATATTTACTTGTTTTTATTATAAGATATTTTATGTGTTCATACCATTTTGTATTCCTTACAGAAAAAGAAAAGAAAACACCAACTCAAGATGATGAAGCACAAATCCACAAAAAACGACATCTGAATGTTGTATTCATAGGACATTTGGGTATGGAATTGTTTCCTATGTGCGTGTGTTGAAAATCTTGCGCATTATCAGTTTATCTATATTTTCAGGTTTCTTTTATTTTCAATGAGTGCATATTTATGTTCTCTAAGCTATAATTTCAATCACATTTTATGTAACAGTAAATGGGCCTCGAGTACCAATGCGGTTTCACTTCAGATGTAGTTTAAATCAAATACATTGAATTACTTTCTTCTATGGATGGACTCGGGTCCGGGCCGGGTCCCGGTCGGGCCTAGGCCCGGGCGGGCCGGCGGGTCAGAAATGGTGGACCCAGGACCGGCCCGGGTAACCATCGGGTCCGGTCCGGGTCCGGGCCGGGCCGGGCCGGGCCCATTATATATATATATATATATATATATATATATATATATATATATATATATTTGTTTTCCTCTTCCTAATTAACCCCCCTCCCACCCCCAACCCCCAAACCACCCCAAATGGCCCAAAATACCCAGCCCAACCCAAAAATTTAAAAAAAATTGAAAAAAAAAATAGTTTTTGACCCGAACCGGGCCCGGGCCTAGTGGTGGACTCGGGCCGGGCCAACCGGCCCGGAACCGGACCGGCCCGCTACTTTGCGGGCCCGGACCGGCCCGGTTTGTCGGTTAGGTCACGGTTCGGGCCACCCGGCCCGGTCATGTAGCGGTTCGGGCCCGGGCTTATAATTTGGTGAACCGGCTCGGCCGGGCCTCAACGGTCACAAAAAAAAAAAAAAAAAATTGAAGGCTCTACTAGCCGTTGGGAGACCTCCCAAACGGCTCTATAGCCGTTGGGAGCATAGGAGGGGGGGTCTGGGGGGTTAGGGGGGTGGGGTGGGGGTGGGGTGGGGTATACAAAGAAAAACCTATTTATACTCCTATTTTCTATACATTTTTTACACCTCTTCTTCTACAACTCTTCCTACTCTCTAAAATCTAAATTCTCTATTCTCTTAATCTCTCATATTCAATCATCTTCATTCTTCATCTTCTCCAAATTCTTTCTACATATATATAATTTATATAATTATTATATCTACTTATATATTATAATATTAATTATCTACTTATAAATATATACTTATACACATTCATATTATAATTCTTTACGCATTATATTATATACTATATATTGTTATACATTATATTATATATTACTTATAATATATTTACACATTATATATTTATATATACTATATATAGTTATACATTATATTATATATTACTTATAATATATTTACACATTATATATTTATATATACTATATATAGTTATACATTTGATTTATATATACACTTCTCGTTTATCTATTTAATTACTTAATTGTTTCATTTGTCATATTAATATTAGTTAAAGTAGTTAAAGTTAGATGTTTCATTTGTCATATTAATATTAGTTAAACTACTTAATTGTTACATTTCTCATATTAGTTCATTAGTTAATTGCTACATTTTTACATTTCTCGTATTAGTTAATTGCTACATTTGTACATTTCTCATATTAGTTAATTAGTTAATTGCTACAATTTTACATTTCTCATATTAGTTAATTGCTACATATCTCATTAAATTCATCCTAATTCTCAATTGTACTTCTTATTTGAAATAAATATACTTCAATTCGAATATAATATATTGTAATTGTAATAAGATTTATTCTAATTATATAATAATTAAAAAAATTAAATAGGCCCGGCCTGGCCCGCCGGGCGGCCCGGCCCGTGAACCGGGCGGGTGACCCGAACCGAACCGGACCCGGGGTTATCCGGGCCGGTTCCGGGCCTGCCTTCCTAGAACCGAGGCCCGGCCGGGCCCAGGCCCGAACCGGGCCCGAACCGGCCCGAGTCCACTACTATTCATATTCACCCGGCCCGAGTCCATCCCTACTCTAGCACCATAGTCGAGGATTAAAAATAGAAAATTTTAAAGTCGAGTACCAAAAGGACACAATAGTAGGAGACTAATAGTGGAAAAAACTCCAAAAAAATATATGAATTCTTCTTTAGGTAAACATTAGTTCTAGTTCTACGATTCTATGATTCTATCCAAAGACATTCTCACACCACAAAAAGCTTGGAAATCTTTTATAGAGAATCACTCAAAAGTACATGGAACGAAGCACAACAAAATTAAAATATACCATATGTAGGTAAAAGGTCCAAAAAAAGCCACACAGAACAATCACCATGTTCAGGCACTTGTATAAGTTTAGCAACACAATTATAAAACATTCAGCAATCCACAACAAGTAAAGGTCGAAACCCCTTAAACCCTGCATGTACTAAGGGTTGCCTACGCTAAAAATATCAGTATACTCCAAAATCACAGCTCCCTGTCTTGAAATCAGACAATCACATTATGCGACTTCAGAAACTCGCATGTGTAATATCCTTTATGGCACACATCGAAATCATGAAACTTACTCTTGTGCAATGGGGTAAACACATGCCTGCATGGGGGATAAGCAATACATGATGAAATCCCAAGAAATTTGAAGCGCTTTCACCTATGGTAGAAGATCAGTCACTTTACCAACAGCAACCGTTTTCCCTGGTAAAAAATGTTGAAAAAGTTGAAATGGGCACAGAGATAATAGTCTAAAATCTAGAAAAAAATTATATGGGACAGAAAGGACAAGTTGCAAACCCTCTGTTCGAAGAGTGAATCTTCCAAGTTGGGCAAAATCAGAGAATTTCTCAATGCATATGAGATTATTCACCTGGGGTGGTAAAAGCACCAAATTCATATTATAACAAATTCCTCCTCAAAGATTCGCAATACAAACAAACAATGTATAAGAAGAGAATAAAAGCAAGAGGGGTTAGAACTTAAGATAATCAAAGACAAGGAGGGTGGTAAAGAATAAGGCACTCGGACAATTTACTAAGAAGCCAACCTGAACACGACACACAACAAAAGCACCATTCTTAACATAGAGTGGTTTCTTTTTCATAGGTTTCCTTGTTTTTGGATCTATCTGCTGCATCAGTTCTACTATTTCACATTCCTCAACCACGGAGTGAATGTGCAACACGGCCTTGTAACCAGCAGTAAAAATTGCCTGAAAAAAACAGTCTACAAATTAAACTGATCTCTAAAAAAAGCCAATAAAAGAATAATGATGATGATGATGATGATGATGATGATGCTAAGAAAGCTTCAATTCATACATTATCTAGTAACTCCAGGATTGACAGCTGTGCAACAAACTCGGTAACGGCAGGTACTGGCCTTACTGCATCAAGAGAACTATTACACACTTATATTACAACTTTAATTTGAACAAAAACACCATTACGTATACATATACTATAAACTTGAATTCAATCGAAGATCTTAATGATTTTGTAGCTGGTCTTTTCATAACAAATGCTTCAAAATTTTATTTTTATAGAACCAAGTACAATTACAACGAAAAATATGATACACTAATGCCTTCACAATAATGGCATATTAACCGATAACCCTCTCTTAAGTTTTCTATCGCAACAAAAAAATAAATCTTCAGAGATTTTCTGAAGAATAACACTGTTCCACTTGAATAGTTCATTCCATATTGGTGTATTATTGTCATATTTCCCATTTACATCTTTCATGTATTATAAGTAGGAAAATAATATGAAATGTTGTAAATTATATTCAAAATAGTCACTGCCTATTGGTTAAACTTTTCAATTTTCTGCAGATCATCCTCGAGCACTTATCCATATAATCCAAAAAGGCAAATAGATCATTTGTTAAAACAGAAACAACATACACAGTAGCTCTCTAGATTCTACCAAGGCAGGTGTTTTCTTCCCCAATGACCAACACCACAAAGAATGAGCATCACAACTGAAGAACCCCAACAACAGACATATAACTCTAAAAAACGAAAACTATGATAAGTACAAAAAAAATTAATGGTATTTACCAACACTGCATAAAACAAAGCCTGACAAGATGTCCTCTTCCTCAATCCCAGATACTCTGACTCGTAAGTTTTCTCCAGGCCCTGCTCGTCTGACTTTATCTTCATCAATGAATACAGCTAGAACTTTAACAGCTGCCTGCGAAAACAAAAGAATGAACAACTCTTGGAATGGTAATCCTACATGAATCTTAAAATTTGAAATTATCAATAATAACAACTTTTTGAAAAAATGAAGTATATTGAAAAACACCTTATTGGGCATCACCAACAAACTGTCACCCTCACGTACACTCCCAGATTCGACTTTCCCCATAACAACTGTTCCCATATCTTTAAACTTGTCAATAATTGGCATTCTGCATATACATACAAAGTTAGTAAAAAGACCTTGGAACCAAATAAGATATAAAAGGTCACTCCAGTAAAACTAAACACGCAATACATGTATAACTATACTCATATAAGCTAAATCAAAGGCTTTAGACATGCACTCCAAAATTTTAATTGAAATCAAAAATTATGAAAGTGACCAAATGAGGGTGCTGTTACCTGAAAGGACCTTTAGGATCACGAGGTGGGACTTCAACTGCATCAAGAGCTTCAAATAGGCATGGGCCGTTCCACCATGGACAAGTCGTTTTATCTAGACGTGTTTTCAAATTTAAACCCAAAATCCCAGATATGGGAAGAAATTGAACATCTGTAAATAGAAAATATAGCCTTTAGATTTAGAGGAGAAACAAAAGTGATGAATTCTGCATTGGTGATCCTATGGAAACATAATAGTATGGAATTTATCAAGAAAGTTATTCACTTGATAGCAACAAAATTTGAAACATAATAATCACGCCCAAGAAAAATGGAAAATTAGGAATCACAATTCACAACCATTTTAAACCATACAAGTTTTATCCACTTCAGATCAGGCTACAAAATGGACCCTAAGTATGAGCTATGTACATTTCACTAGGAGTTGTGCCATACTCTCAACTTGTCTGAAGTCTCTTAGGCGACCTTAGGCAATGATTGGGTGCCATCCGGTCTCCATGGAGACGCCAAACACTGTTTTTTAGACCCACATGCGCAAGCCAGAGAAACCCTAAACCTTATAGCCTTTAATATGTCATGAATCGCTGCCGCAAGTCACCAATGTTGGTACTCTTCTGTCGTCTACACTAGCTCGTCACTCTCAAGTACAAATTTTTTCTTTCTTTGATGTTTAGTTTCCTAGTTTCTGAAATCTTAAGAACACTGTTCCCAACTCATACTTGTATGCATTACTGTATTCAGTAGTTGTGTACTTGTGTTCCAGCTGGAGTCCAACTTTAGAAATGGATCAACACTATTTCACTATGAAGCTGGACTCTGTCTTTAAAATAGCTCAGCTTTAATGTATAGTTCATATATATGATAGAGGATATTGAATCTCTGAAGTGCACTTGTTACTTATGTGCCATATAATTGATGAAAATTATACTCTTGTTTTGAGTTATTAAAAAAGTACTGCGTATTAAATACTTGATTTAAATTACAAGTTTATAATTGAAATTTAAATATATATATTTATTATACTTAAATATTATATATGACGTGACTTGTTGCCTAGTTGTCACCTAATCGGGCGCCTAGGCGATAAGGTGGTCAGCTGGTGCCGCGACTCACCTAGCTGCCGTGATAACTGATAACCATGCCACCATTGCAACACTGGACAACACAAGTGTGGACATAAGAGGATTTGTCTGCTTACCTTTCTTCACATTATACCCAGAAGACTTCAAAAACGGTACCATTTTCCCCTCGATTTCATCATACCTGAAAAGATAAAACCCTACTAAGGAATTGGGGGGAAATCAAGAAGCGCACTGAAAGATGTTCTCCAAGCAAAAACCTTTCTTTTGACCAGTTGACAGTAGGCTCATCCATTTTATTCACAACAATGAGGAGCTTTGTGACACCAAGAGTCTTTGCAAGTTGAACATGTTCACGTGTTTGTCCTCCTCTTTCATATCCAGTTTCGAACTCACCCTTCCTAGCAGATATCACCTAGATTGCGAGGCAAAATAATTGTTTTCAGATTTTAAGGTAAAACTGGAAAATGAGAACACTTTATTCATTATGATCAGGAGTTACAGGTCTAGCAACCAATAAGCCTTACCAGTACACCTATATCAGCTTGGGAAGCTCCACTAATCATATTGGGTACATAGCTCTTGTGCCCCTGGAGAACATGGAATTAGAAAAGTTAGAATGTGTGGAGCAAGAAAGGAAATGACGCCAGAAACAACTAGCATATTGTAAGTGTGACAGGCTATTACCACATATAGAATATAAGAAAATTTTATCTAACTATAAATATGTGCCTAAAGAAAAAGTAAAACATATAAACCATTGCTTGAGCAGTTTACCGGAGCATCCAAAATAGTGAATCTTGTAGTTTCTGTTTCAAAATGCGCTCTTCCAACTTCAACAGTAATCCCCTGTATCAAATTGCAATAACCGAAAGAAAGATTTTAATATCAATACTGAAAGTAGTTGGTCATTTAACTCACTTGCCATGATGCCCATGTTTGAGTTATAATATCAATACTGTAATATGACTATGAAAACTACCTCAATTTTCAACTCATTGTAGTCATCATATCCTTCCCACTAAGTGGAAAAAAAACAATGATGATAATGGTTTTGGAATTTCATCTCATTATTCCTTCATAAAAAGGTTGCGGCAAGATGGTCATTTTGAAAAAATTCAAAGAGCATTGTCACTATTGTTTATTTGCATTAAATTATAGTATTCACTAATTTTAGACGATAGATTGACAGTTGACACTAAATTCCCTTGGCCACAACATAGTTGGAATTAAGATGTCAATAATGAATTAATGATGGCAATGATGGAATTGCATAATTGACTTTTAAGCTATATAGTTGTGGTTGAACATAATTTTTGAATGTGAAATTATCATGTGAATGAATACCTTATCCCTCTCTTCTTCATTTGTGTCCATAATATATGCCATATACCTAATACGGAAATCAAAATAAAAAATGTCAGTATTGTGGGTAACTATGAAGCTTCCATAGAAAAAATGTCAAACATTCAAATAAATAGTTCGCTAAAAAGAGAGGTGTTTAGTAAATTAACATAAAATGATAAAATGTGAATTATTTCAACATTTAAGCATCCAGGCCCAACTAAAGAAAATAGAAACTTCATGTTCATCAGACCAGAGGTCATATTCAACTAGAAGGAATCACAGCACAACTAGCATTTGAACACATGAACACAATGCCAGTTCAGCATGCAGTCATGTTCCTCATAGCCGGTAAAGGTCTCAGACATGATTTCTTAGCGATATGAAACATAAGGCATTTATAGTTTATACTATAGTTTATAAATTTCATTTATCAAAATTGTTATTATTTCAAATCAGAAAACAATTAGTAATGGCTTCAACCCTCCAGTATGAATAGGGGAAAAAGCTGCTAGCTTATAATCACCACTGCATAAACTCTTGAATCGCAATAGCAGTAAGCTAGGATGTCCCTCAACTCTCTTCAATGATATTTAAATAAAAAATTATCAGAAGCAATTGAAGAGGACTTGCACTCCTATTAAACTAAGTAAAGCACTTTTATTTCCGGGGCTCTATGATACATGCCTACATGTTAGCAAAAGTGATGAACTGAAGTAAACAAAGTGATGAAATCTACTGTGTAATAGTAAATACAACTCTGAGAGACTCCCGAGACTGGATTAAGGCAAAAAAAAATCCCATGAAGTTTTCTATTCATTTAAGAGTTGCTCGATGAAATAAAAACTTAGACAAGTAAATATAAATGCAAGCATGACTAACCAGCTCTCTCTACTTTTGTCCTTTGCTTCTTTCTCATACTTCTGGATTGTACGATCATCTACTTGTCCACTAAGGAACAATATCTGTCCTCCAATAGTAGATTTTCCAGCATCTGGGCGTATGAGAGAAAGAACAAAGGTAAAAAATTAATTACAATACTGACAACATGATATGATACTGAAACTTAGCTTGTAGCTTGCAATCTATGATTCAAGACTTATCTCCAGATGCTAACGGATTTTGCACAATCACATTTACCATGTGAAAGATGCCCGTTTCAATAAAGTGGCATGAAAATATAGATAAATTGATAATGCGCAAGATTTTCAACACACGCACATAGGAAACAATTCCATACCCACATGTCCTATGAACACAACATTCAGATGTCGTTTTTTGTGGATTTCTGCTTCATCATCTTGAGCTGGGGTTTTCTTTTCTTTTTCTGTAAGGAATACAAAACTGTATGAGCACATAAAATTTCTCATCATAAAAACGAGTAAATATTTAATGCTAGAAGAGATTGATATTTGATACATGTTGAAACAATATAGTACTGACTTTTGCCTCAGCAGGTGTTAATTCCATTGAGTGGGGTGTAAACCAAATGAGGAAAGTGAAAGGAAGACACCACATTGTGTGGGATCTTTGTGAATAATGAAATAAGAAGCGCTCAAGGGTAACAACTTATATCAATGATTCCATTTTTGTAAATAAATACTTTGCCTAGCCAACTAAGTACTCTATATTAAATAAGTGATTGTATCAAAGTTATTTATGGATAATAGATGTGTAGAGAGAATGATTACATTTCCACACCATAGCAATTAACAATGCAGGAAACACTCTGACAAACAAGAGCATAGATATAAATAGATACACAGTTACCAAAGGAACTAATCAACTGCAGACCTTCTGTAGTGCCTTGACTGCCTTCGGGCTCAATATACTTCGGAACAGAGTTCTCTTGTGGCTTTATTTCAACTTCTGTAGCAAAAAAAGTTACAACACGCTTAGTGTGGATGGAAAAATAATTTCATTATGATATTTGGAGCAATGCTTCTTCTACAAAGCTTTCATCATCTTCTAGAAAACATTAAAGCCAGAAACTATAGACTAGTTTGAAAATATCAATGCAAATACAAAGATTAGACTTTGAAGAGAAGTTGACTGTTAGAGGTATTTGATTGTATGGGTTCCTCTGGAGGGGAGTGGGGTGTGGCCTATAAGCAAAAGCAAATTATTAAGTATTTATCTCTTCATTTTTTTCCAAATAACCAAAAGCATCTAATTTGCATGAATGAATATATAAGAGTCTTGAAAAATTGAATATGGCATATCAGATTCAAGTTCCTCTTAGAAGTTGGAGCTTATAAGAACGGAGTGCTTAGCAGTTAGCACTTAGCACACTACATCAAGTAGGGAGCTTGCTTTTTTGTTTTTTCTTTATTTAGCAGAAAGTGGAACCAGTTTTTAACTTTTGATCTGACAAAAATCATATTTTCCCTTTATAAGTATCCTAGTCCCCACCTATCTCTCCAATAGTACCACATACAGAAGACTTTATGAGAGCCATGTCTTGTATTAATATATTTCTATAAAATGCTCACCGAGTGTCACTACTTATTTCTCTCATGAGCTTTTCTGTAACTGGCTTTACCATTTCACTTCATATTCATAGGTATAGTTAAGCAGTTTCTTAGATTCCAGTCTTAAGACTATTAACCTAGAGCATGCAAAAGAGCAAGCAAAACTGCACACAGTACTATCATTTTGACAATAATAATAGAAATAATGTGTTCCTGTTTACTGACAGTTTAATGTGAATGAAAGTTTTTTAATGCTATTTTAATGTGAAAGAGTTTTTTGCTGATAAATTGGTGTGAAAGAAAGTTTCTTTACTGATAATTTGATTTGAAAGAAAGTTTTGGAAAAGATATTCATCAAGACAATGTAAAGGTACTAAGGTCACAATTAATCACATCATTATAAGTTTGTAACTGCACTAAACTACCTCAAAAGGATAAAAAAAACATAAAACATAAGGAGTATTTGGCAAGCATAGTTGATCGACCAAAACACTGTTAGCAATACCTGTTTTGCATGTGTCATCAGACTTTGGAACTTCATCAGGTTTTGCGTCATCTGCACTGGCTATATGACTATCTTCTGCTCCAAAGAAGCCACATGGAAAACGTACAAAACAAACACACGTTAAGAAGTACACTCTTTGAAATCTGTCTAATATGAAAGAAGTGTGTGTCTGTTTACAGTTGAATCAAATAACCATGTCCTCAAAACACTTAGAACTGTAAGTATTCTCTATTCGCTATTAGATACAAAGTAGACAGATGGTCTTAGTGATGAAGATATACCAAATGAATCGAGCTGGAGAGCCTTGATATCCTCTTCAATATCTGAAATTGGATGCAAATAGTCGATTAAACATAGTATTAATGTCTGTGACCATGAGAAAGCAGATAGATAATTATCTGAAAAGAGAAGAATCTGAACGCTTTTCTCCTGAACCTAGAGAAGCCCAGTTAAGTTGAAAGTTCTGTTGAGCATTAGGCATTGGTGTGCCATGGTATGCTTGTAGATTCTTTTCCGCAGCTGCTTGACTGCTAAACTCAATAAAGCCATACCCCTCGGATTGTGAAGTTTGCTTGTTGCGAATAACTTTCACAGAGACAACCTAGAATTAGATGATGACTCAAAATGTATCAAACCACCAAATGCACATTAAAATTATAATAAAAGAATAGATGATGACTGGACAATAAATGTATCGAGTACACACTCCCAAAATGCCCGGAAGATTGTGCTCTTTCCAAGCAAGATACGGAGTACTTTTAATCTAAGTTACATTCCTCAAATAACAAGCATGCGCTGAATAATAAACATCATAAACTAATAAAAGCACAACCTTTTTTGATAAAATATAGCAACCCTAATATATTTGGGGAAATAACTACCAAAAAATACAATTATAGATTGAGAACTAGAGGAAACATGCTTGGTTGTTCGTAAATGGCATACCTCTCCTGTACCATAAAAGCATCTCGTCAGGTAATCCTCATCCATCCAAGGCTGCAGATCACCGATCCGGATGCTGCGGATCTCATCCGCGCTAGGAGGTTGAGCAGCCGCAACGGAGTTGTAAGGCGGTGGCTGTTGATTCACCTGGGACGGCGGAGGACCAGCGCCCTGCGATTGCGCGTGCTGGTAGTAGTACGGAGATTGCGATGAAGGTTGCATCGTGGTCTAGATTCGCGCTAGTGCTCGGGACGACCGGAGGAGGTGCGTATGACAACTGAACCCTGGTTGGGCATGCGTTGTTGATGACAGAGAGACCGGCCGGTTTTAACTTTCAAGAGTTAGAGTTATAAGAGGTAAAATAAGTCCTTATAACGTTTTTACCGTCCGGCCGTCGCCATTTGGGGCAGTTCCCGGAGGAATTTTTTGATGAAATTATTCGAGCATCTTATTCATTAAGTCTAGCTTACTCATACCAAATGACAGCCAAAACTTAAATCGGGAAGGCATTCAAATGAAGTCTTGAAGATAACTGCGCTTTTAAACTGCGCAGTTATCTTTAAGACTTCATTTGAATGTCTTCCCGATTTAAGTTTTATCTGAAATTTGGTATGAGTAAACTAGACTTAATGAATAAGATGTTAAAAAAAGTTTATCAAAAAACTCCACTGGGAACCGCTCCAAATGATGACTCCCGGACAGTAATGACGTTATAAGGACTTATTTGATCCCTTTTATGCAACTTCGAGAACCAAACTGACTCTTACCTCACAAATAAAATACTACCTACATTCCCATTTTAACTTCCAAATGAGTTTGGCACAAAGTTTAAGATAGTGGATATTGTATGGTGGAGAGTTGTGCAGAGGAGAGACAAATGTGTAAGAAATGTTGTGAACCACAAATTCTTTACCAAAAGGGGAAAGTGGAAATTTTAATTGGAACGGACGAAAAAGGAAAGTTGGAAGTTTATTTAGGAACAGAGGGAGTAACATTTTTGAAAGAAAAAAAATGTTTGTGTGATCAAAAAAAGTACATCAATCAGTGTGATTCACACACTGATTGATGTACTTTTTTGCACATCTATCACGGTGATTGCACGAAAATCAATTTCAGTGTACACAGACATTAGTTGTTAGTTGTCTGTATAGACAAAAAAATGTTTGTACATATACAATTTTTGTCTAGGTACACATACACATTTGTTTCAGTGCAATTTAGCCCTGGATTTTTAAACATTGTTTGTTTGTGTACAAGACACTGAAAGAAAACCGGTGTCTGTGTACATATATATTTTGTCAATGGTGATAGTTTATAATATGCTACTAGTTTTTTAGTTTCAACTTTCATCATCGACAATATTTATCATTATTTTGCATCATACAGACAAAAATTCAGGAGGCTCTAGTTTTCCGGTGACTTTCCAGTAAGTTTTCGGTCATTCTCAAACAACAAATTTTCGGTGAAAATGGTGATGGAAGATGATGATGAAAATAATGATGGAATGTGATGGTGAATAAAAGGTAAAAAGAAAGAAAAAGGAGGAGAGGAGGAGAAAGAAAGAAACAAGGAGAGGGGGGGTTTCGTATGATGCAAGAGGGGAAAGGGGAGTGAAAAAAGTGGAGAGGGAGGAAAGTAAAATTGGGGTATTATAGGATGTACCCCTGGGTGTACCTTTAGCGAAATTCTTTTATTTTTGCATGTGAGTAGGAAGTTGCAACCTCCCAATCTTCCATATTCCTCAAACCACTAAGCACTAAGGTTTATATGACTTTGGTGAGAATGGCATTGCACATATAAGTTTTTAAAATAAATTAATGAATGAATAAGCCAATGAAATGAAACAATAGTTTATGTATGTTTAGTATTCCCAAAATAAAATATGCATCTTTAGTAGCCATATGATCATACATTTTAGCTATTGATAGAGAGATAGATTTGATTTGTCATTGACATGGAGATCCATTTGAGCGATATTTTTATCACGTAGTATGACGGTGGTTAAGAGGAGGGCTAATAAGTGAGGCCTCATGGCCACTAATATCGGGGGTCAACTCCCTAGGAAAAAATGATGAACAAGCTTTGCCATTAATCATCACTCAATCGGTTACACCGACGAGGAAGACATAACCTTTGAACATCAACATGATGGAATATGCATATAATAGTACATAACTAATTGCAAAACACTAGCTGAATAATTTTTTGTTGAGAAAAAGATAATAGATTGAGAAAAGAGATGGAAGGGGTCAAGGTTTTACTGTCATGGCTACCCCAGGGAAAGCTGCCAGCGATAACTTTTATATCTCACGAATAAGTTAGGGTATCATACGCAAAATAAACTTTAATGGTCTGAACACCGCATATATTTATAAATATGTAAATTGCTCAATTGTAATATTTCAACCGGCCATCAACATAAAAAGGTATGATGCTTTAAGGTGTCACATAATTTTCCTTGGTTTTTAGCCATATGTTTTGTTAGTCCATCTCAACTTAAATCGATTAAAAAAGAAGTTTTATTTGGTTTAATATCAAAGAGAACGTACTCATTCTATCGATTAGATTTTGAGATTCACACAATATACTACGTACGGGTGTTGGTCTCGCATTGCTAAAATGAGGGGATCTATAAGCTAAATAAAAAGTTTACAAAAACTGACGGGAAAATGAAGCTCAGGTAAGTGACCTTAATGTGTTATTACTTTGATAATGGCAGTCGTCTTCCTCATGAATTGTTAATTATAAATGCTTCATAATGGTAATAGGTGAGTTCGTAATACATTGAATTGTACCTCGTGAGTAAAACCTCCTTAGTAGTTGAATTCGTAATACCTAATTTTCGTAATACCTTAAATATCTTTTGTTTCCTTCAAATGATTTAACCTTCCTTTTAAGAAACTTTCTAGTCTTTACTTGCTCATTATGAAAATTAAAAAGATCAATTTTGTCTTATTTTGTTTATTGATCTGGATTTTATAAAATTGTAAGTCAATTACTTAGTTGGAATTGATTCCAAGTTCAAAACTTACTTTTACCATTCATGAATCAAAATGCTATTTGATCTTCTAGAACATCTTTCAGAAATTCAGGTTTCTTTTATTTTCAGTGAGCGCATCTTTATGTTCTCTAAGCTATAATTTCAATCACATTTTATGTAGCATTAAATGGGCCTTGAGTACCAATGCGGTTTCACTTCAGATGTAGTTTAAATCAAATACTTTGAATTACTTTCTTCCATTGAAAGTAGCAATGTAGCATGGATAAACTTTTTATGATTACCAAGTTTTGGTTCAGAAAAGGTTGTCGAATGTCATCGTGGTTTCAACTGCTATATGAATTTTCGTATTGTTGTGAATGAACATTAAAAGGACATGGACTCTTCTGTTGCTATAAATATTATAATATCACTTAATGGAACACTTCAGACATTCTGTATTTTTGCGAAGGGTGTCATTGAAAATTTATTTAGAGATTTCCAGGAGTCTAATGATTTATTATCACGAGATCTTGATCCTTATGTATTTGTTTTGACAAAAAATTATAAAAAAACGAATACATAAACCATAAGTGCTTTTTAGAATGTCAATCTTTTCACTAACAGATCCCATTTTTTAAGATAGAAAAAAGGCAGGTATAGGATTACATTTTTATCTTGTAATTTTTCTCAACAGGGGAGGTATTTGGGCTGCGAGTCGCGATTGAATGGATTGGGCTTCGTCTTCCCCAACAAGAGGAGTCGAGGACGAGAGGAGTGTTGCGAGCCTGCAACACTACTGAATTGAATCGGCGGCAAGCAGGCAAAGTTTGGGGCAGAACAAACTGTACGCTTCTTAAACGGCGGCTTCTACCTTCTGCTACTCACCACTGCCAGGTAATTTCTTTTTTAGTTGTTCATTTGTTAAGTGAATCTTGCAAAGATTTCATCACTGATTTTAGACAAACCAGAGGTAGTTGTTCACTTGTTAATTTCTTCTAGATTGGGGCGGAATGACGACACATTATCAGTATTAAAGTTGCAGGGAGATTATTTTACACTGATGTTTGCACTCTTTCCATCTTAGGATGAGTTGTGTTGTTGACTTCTAAAGTTTCTAGTAGTTACTCCTTAATGTTAAAGATGTAGGACTTGGCTTTTTGTGAAATACAAAATGGCTCATCCATTACCATGCTTCTGGATCGGCTTTAGAGACTGAATTGAAACACTCTCCTTCAGCAAGGCATCTAATTTAAGTGAACCAGCCGGTCTAGGCTAGTTTACTTGTTAAGTGAATTTTGTGCTTAGTTTTTTGATTGTATATGTTTTCTTTTTAATCTGCATTTCTGCGGGCCTTTTAATGAAAACTGTTAGAATGGAGCATGTATTATATAAGCATTTCATTTTTTTTATTGCTAGTATTATTTATTTTATTATGAAACCTGTATTTTAGTTTAGGTTTTCTTTAATTATTGCTTGAGAAAGATGAAATGTTTGCAAGATTTCACAATTATTAAGAAATTAGTGATGCTATTGAGGAAACTTACAGGACTTAATAAGATAAAATCTCTTGCGGCCTTTACAAAATAAGATTTGATAATCTTTTACAGGACTTAATAAGATTTAATAAGATAAAATATTTACAATTATATTAACTTATAAGCTGAATACTAATAAAGTTTTGTAAGTTTGGCAAGTAGGTTTCTTTAGAATAATGAGACAGTTTTTCAAACGTACCATACTATCTAGTTACTAGTGACATAAAATCAGAAATTTAAGATAAAAAATTGATAAATGTTTGTGTGTTTGGTGTGACTTGTGATGAAAATATGAAAACCTGGGATTACATCTTTGGAAAAGCATAAAGCAGAGTATTATATACACATTACAGTGTACTACTACTATATTACAATTAGTATATGCACATAGTATGCTACTAATATACTTATATACCAATAACTCAATAAGTGGTATACTAGTATTATTAGTTTATTACATATTTAGACAATAGTACTTAGATACTAGTGTAGTATGAGTATAAGACTATATGTCTATATGAGTCTAAAATATTGGATGAAGAGGACTGCATAAAAAGAACACATACCTTATTTAGAGCTGTGAGGAAAGTGAGGCTGTTTAAGAAGATGAAGAAACTGAGGAGACTGAATAGCGATGTTTAGTGACTTGAGGTTAAGCGAGAAAACTTGATTGTCTACGTTGGGTTTTACATCTTTTCATACGTGACTTAAGGGGTTTTATGCAGGTTTTACTTGTTTTATCCTATAATTTAGATGCGCTGAGTGTTATTACATATATGGGCTAATTATTTTTGAAAGTTTTAAAGAAAACAAAAGGTTGTCAGCCTTTTTTGTACCAGGGAACCCATATACATATATAGCCTTTTTACAAATCCAAGTGATGCAAAGAACTTAACATGGCATGCAAATGATCGAATTGTTGAAGGAAATCTACATCATCCCGCCGACTCTCCCCAATGGAAGAAAATAGATGTGGCATTTCCAACATTTGGCAACGAGCCAAGAAACCTCAGGCTTGGTCTCTGTACCGATGGAATAAACCCTCATGGTAATCTTAGTAGCAAACATAGCTCATGGCCAGTTATGTTGGTGATCTATAATAGGCCCCCTTGGTTGTGTATGAAACGAAAGTATATATTGCTTTCTTTGATGATCTCAGGCCCAAAACGGTCGGGTAATGATATAGATGTATTTTTGGCACCGTTGATTGAAGATTTAAAGAAGTTATGGGATGAATGTGCATTGGTCTTTGATGGGTATACGAAGGATTTTTTCAATTTGCGCGCCATGATCTTCTGTACAATAAATGATTTTCCAACTTATGGAAATTTATCAGGGTACAGTGTGAAGGGACATAAAGCTTGTCCTATATGTGAAGAAGGTACAAGTTTTAAACAGCTTGTACATGGGAAGGAGACAGTCTATCTCGGTCATCGCAAATTTCTAGATCGATATCACCCTTATCGAAAATTGAAGAAAGCTTTTAATGGCTCACAAAATTTTGAACATGCTCCACAGCCATTGACTGGAGTTGAAGTGTATGAAAAGGTGAAAAATATATCTTTCGTTTTTGGGAAGACTCAAAAGCTGAAATCTCAAACCGAGAACAGCCCGTGGAAAAAGAAATCGATATTCTTTGATCTTCCATACGGGAAGACACTAGATGTGAGGCACTGTATTGATATTATGCATGTTGAGAAAAATGTGTGTGATAGTCTTGTTGGAACACTTCTGAACATAAAGTTGAAAACAAAAGATGGTGTGAATGCTAGATTGGACTTGATCGAAATGGGTATAAGACCCAATTTAGCTCCACAACCAATAGGAGAGAGGAACTATTTGCCTCCTGCAGCACACACTTTGTCAAAAGAAGAGAAGACAAGTTTTTGCGAGTGTCTCCACAAAGTGAAGGTACCGCAATGGTAACTCTGTTAGGTCCCCTAGATTTTAATAATCATATATTAGTTTTGATGATACTAAAAACTATCCGTGTAATAGACTAGCACTTGTATTTGTTGTGCTACTATTTATTGTAATGTGCTCAAAAGTGATAAAGTACTCAAGAAAAACAGAGAGTACTAAAAAGAGAAGAAACGTACCATAAAACAAAGAGAAAAGAAACAAAAAGAAAAAGGTACGAAAAGAGTCAACAGAAGCCCTTTTGAATAAACTAATCAGAAAACCTTCAATGACCTTCTGGTCATAACAGAGAACCTCAACTCTGATGGACATCAGAACTGATCAACTTTAGTGACACCAAAGTAAAGGTCTCTGATATATACTACAAGACCTTCTGTTATGATTGTAACAGAGAACCTCAAACAAAGGTGGTTCTCTGTTGACACCAGAATAGAAGACCTCATAGGTATTCTGTTGAGATATTCTGATCAGAAGCTCAACATCTGTTATTCTTCTCTTAGCACAGAAACAAGAAGACACAAGACCCACTTGCAGTCAGAATGACAGAATGCATAGAAAATAATGTTACAAGAAATTATGTGACAAAATTTCTTATAACATTACTTACTAAAAGCAAGTAATCTTATGTTGAGGAAAGCATTAAACAACACTCGGCCTATATACTGAATTTCTGTAAGCTAAAAAGATAAAGATAAATCATCTTATCTTTGCCTTGAAATGAGGAATCAAGTTGAGTGAAGATAAAATGATATGTGTCACAAGAAGACAAAAATCAACCATGCTGCTTAGTCAAGTGGAACAAAGCAAGTAGATCAAGCAACGATCAATATTGGATCACTCTGCCAACGGAGGAGATTCAACAACAAAGTCTATTAATACAGAAGGAGTGCAGGAAGACCATGTGTGGCACCAGATGGCAACAAACCCTAGTATATTGGAACCAAGTGGAACAGAAGGGAATCAAGGTTTACAAGAAAACATCCAGCTAGCTGATTCACCTTCACCACTCTGGCCACCCCACTCATCTAATGCTCTTAGAATAGCTTATCATTCATACACATCTATAGAGCTTAGATTAGTTGGCAGTTTAGTTTAAACCCATGTAAACTAGTCTAGTGTATTCATTCTAGTATGTGTGTGATCATCCAGAAGGTGAGGCAAGGACATGAGTAGCTTTAGCTGGGCAAGCCATTAGTGAAAAACATTGGAGGACATGAGTAGCTTGGAACAGTGTGGTTCCTCGTGAAAAACCTAACAATCTACGCCCGGTCCAGGGGTAGATTGGGCACTAAATGTAATGGGGTATTCATTTAGTGGAAAATCCATCTGAAATAGGTTGGGACTGGATGTAGGAGGATTACACTACCTCTAAACCAGGATATATCTTGTGTACCTTTTATATTCAGCACCCAACACATACTTCAGTTCTCACTCACCTTCACACTATCCCAAAGGCTTGCATATTCACTGTCCAGAAAACTCACTAAAGTTTTCTGTGAACCAAAACTCCTTACCTACGCACTACAAAGAGATCTATGACAATAGGTCTAAATCCTTCACACAAAAGTGTTCTGTCCACCCATCTCTGTTACAACTAAAAGGGTCATAACCTGTGTTCCTATAAAGTGTCACACTCTTGAGGTCAAGACTTCCGTTGTATGTTTCAATATCTCCCAAAAGATATTGAAGACAATATCTGAAAATAGCAACAGTACTAAAAGGATAATCTGATGATTGAAGCCAATCTTATGAGGAATAAAAACTGAGAAATCTCATTATGTTCATTACTAATGAAGATCACTGGATTGACATTGAATATGACTTTATCAAATTTGTCCCTAACCTCCAGAAAATCAATACACTTACTGGTCCATCCATTATCCGTATCAACTCCATAAACAAATGGACCAATAACCAACTATATATTTCCACATCATCATACACCCTCCTTACCCTTACTCCCATACCAGAGAACCTATCACACTCCCTTTTGGCTGACAACATTTTTGAGAAGTCAACCAGTCCACAAAAGGATCAATGAAGGTTCGAAAGAGATTCAATGATATAAAGGGAAAAGAGAGCAATCAATATCATGAAACAAACAAAGATCTAATGAGTTCAGTATTCATCAATTGACAACTGGTGTTTATGAATATCAAAAGACAATTGTGTATTTTTCATAAGTATCATGAATGGTACTACTGCTCTTAAAGGAAAGGAAGAACCAACAAGGGAAAAAGATGATGGAAGTATTGAGTGGAATAAAGAGGTCAATACTGGAAATAAACAAAATGAAATTCTCAGATCATTAATACAACTTATGTTAATGATTTAAAGAATTATGTATTGAGCACACGCCAGTCTATGACAGAAGAAGACATTCTGTTCTCAAGAATGTCATCAAAGATGTGCTCACCGGAAAGAAGAGATTCTCAAGACAGTAAGCTCCACGCTGCTTGCTGAAAAACTGCTGACAAGGAATCAGCTGAAAAGATCTTCTTCTCCGGCCACCAGGTGTAAGTGGATGTATCAGATGATGTTCAATCCCAATCAGAATGGCCTTATTCAAAGAAGGACTAAACCAACATCAACAACATCACACAAAGATTGTTAGGATCATATTACAGAATACTGAATTTCTGTAAGCTAAAAAGATAAAGATAAATCATCTTATCTTTACCTTGAAATGAGGAATCAAGTTGAGTGAAGATAAAATGATCCGTGTCACAAGAAGACAAGAATCAACCATGATGCCCAGTCAAGTGGAACAAAGCAAGTAGATCAAGCAACGATCAAGATCAGATCACTCAGCCAACAGAGGAGATTCAACAACAAAGTCTATAAATACAGAAGGAGTGCGGGAAGACCAAGTGTGACACCAGATGGCAACAAACCCTGGTATATTGGAACCAAGTGGAACAGAAGGGAATCAAGGTTTACAAGAAAACATCCAGCTAGCTGATTCACCTTCACCACTCTGGCTACCACCCCACTCATCTAATGCTCTTAGAATAGCTTATCATTCATACACATCTATACAACTTAGATTAGTTGGTAGATTAGTTTAAACCCATGCAAACTAGTCTAGTGTATTCATTCTGGTATGTGTGTGATCATCCAGAAGGTGAGGCAAGGACATGGGTAGCTTTTGGCTAGGCAAGCCATTAGTGAAAAACCTTGGAGGACATGAATAGCTTGGAGCAGTGTGGTTCCTCGTGAAAAATCTCACAATCTACGCTCGGGCCAGGGGTGATTGGACACTAAATACAACAACAACAACATCCAAGCCTTAATCCCAAAAGAATTTGGGGTCGGCTAACATGAATCGATCTGTGATATCGATGCCAAAAAGAGAAGGCGGACAAGAAAAGGAAAAAAAAGTAAGATAAAATGAATAAAATAAAGATACATAAATATAAGATAACAATAACACAAGAATATAACCAAGATAAAAGAAAAATAAATAAAAGAACATAAAAAAGCTAGAAGATAAAAATAACATAAGAATATAAAAAGATAAGGAAGATAAACGATAAAAGAAACAAGAGAGGAAAGGTAGACAAGCCATCAATCGTCCACATGGATGTGCGCCCTCCACTTTGCTCTCTCCAAAGCCATACTCTCATCCAACCCAAGAAGACGCATATCAGTTCTGATTACTCTAATCCAAGTTTGTTTGGGTCTTCCCCTCCCTCTCTTCTCTGACTCTTCTCCCCACCCCTCAAGTCGTCTAACAGGTGCACCACTCGGTCTTCTATGCACATGCCCAAACCACCGCAAACGAGACTCCTGCATCTTATCTTCTATAGGTGCTACTCCCACCTTTTGTTTGATTACCTCATTCCTCAGGCGGTCTTTTCTGGTATGTCCACACATCCAACGCAACATACGCATCTTTGTCACACTCATCTTTTGAATGTGGCATTGTTTCACCGCCCAACACTCTACGCCATACATTAATGCCGACCTAATTGTTGTACGATAAAATTTACCTTTCAATTTAGTCGGCATACCTCGATCGCATAGAAATCCTGAAGCACTTTTCCATTTCATCCACTCAGCTCTGATTCTATGACATACATCTCCATCTAATTCACCATCCTTCTGAATTATGGATCCCAAGTAACGGAACATATCACACACCGGTATCTCCTTACCATCAAGAGTAATCCCACTGTTGCTACCACTTCTACCTCCACCGAACTTGCACTCCATATACTCAGTCTTGCTTTGGCTCAATTTGAAACCCTTGCTCTCCAATGTTTGTCGCCATACTTCCAACTTTGATTTAACACCAGATTGTGTCTCATCAATCAATACAATATCATCGGCACTAAATGTAATGTGATATTCATTTAGTGGAAAATCCATCTGAAATAGGTTGGGACTGGATGTAGGAGGATTACACCACCTCTAAACCAGGATATATCTTGTGTACCTTTTATATTCATCACCCAACACATACTTCAGTTCTCACTCACCTTCACACTATCACAAAGGCTTGCATATTCACTGTCCAGAAAAGTCCCTAAAGTTTTCTGTGAACCAAAACTCCTTACCTACGCACTACAAAGAGATCTATGACAATAGGTCTAAATCCTTCACACAAAAGTGTTCTGTCCACCCATCTCTGTTACAACTAAAAGGGTCATAACCTTTGTTCCTATAAAGTGTCACACTCTTGAGGTCAAGACTTCCGCTGTATGTTTCAATATCTCCCAAAAGATATTGGAACATAGACCTCTAAACCAGGATATATCTTGTGTACCTTTTATATTCAGCACCCAACACATACTTTAGTTCTCACTCACCTTCACACTATCACAAAGGCTTGCATATTCATCACCCAACACATAGACCTCTAAAAGGTACCTCAAAAGTGTCACACATTCTGTTTGAGGAAAAAGGGTTGAAAAGAAAAGATTTTTAGAAGTCTATCCCCCCCTCTAGACTTCTACCTCACTTGGGACCATCATACTCTTCAAATATTAAAGCGCTGGTCAACATGAAAGAATTAAAATTGGTGGTGTTGAAGTCTCATGATTGTCATTCTCTAATGCAACAACTGCTGCTAGTTGCTATTAGAGGCATACTGCCTAAAAATCTGAGGCACACTATTACAAGGTTGTGTTTCTTCTTCAATGCGATTTGTGCAAAATCTATTGATCCTCACACCCTTGATGAATTGGAGAATGGAATTAGTGTTACTTTGTGCCAGCTAGAGATGTACTTTCTGCCTTCCTTTTTCGATATCATGGTACATGTAGTTATGCATTTAGTAAGAGAGATTAAATTATGTGGTCCACCGTATCTGCGATGGATGTACCCACTTGAGCGATACATTAAAGTTCTTAAAGGGTATGTGAGGAATCGTTTTAGGCCAGAAGCACCCATTGTTGAAAGTTATGTCGCTGAAGAAGTTATTCAGTTCTATACCGAGTATTTGGATAGAGTGGGGTCTATTGGTCTTCCCAAATCTCGTTTAGAAGATAGAATGAAGGGGAAGGGAACTCGGGGAGCAAAAGTAATGACTATGGCTCGTGGTGATATTGAGGAAGTGCATCTTTATATTTTACACAATATGAGTGAAGTTGAGCCTTATTTGGAAGAGCACGTGAACCTAGTAAGGTGCAATAATCCACGAAAGAGTAACATGTGGATTGTAAATGAACATAATCGATCTTTCATTAGTTGGTTCAAGAATAAAATTCTTACCGATGACAATGTTAGCGGGGATATACGTTTTCTAGCTCGTGGTCCTAACATGGAGGTGATATGTTATGGTGGATTTGACTGTAATGGATATTCATTTTACACAAAGACACAAGATGAAATTAGTACAATGCAGAATAGTGGAGTCACTTTGGTCACCAATGCGATGCACTTTAGTAGTTCTAAAGATAAAAAACCTGCATTGGCACATATGTCATATTATGGCATCATTGAGCAAATCTGGAATATGGACTACACAAAGTTCAGGGTGCCAGTGTTTTGCTGCAGATGGGTAGATAGTAAACATGGTGTAAAGATTGATGAGTTTTGTTTTACACTTGTTGATCTTACCAGAGAAGGTCATAAAGACGAGCGTTTCATAATGACATCTCAAGCAAAACAAGTTTTTTATGTCAGTGATCCTTGTGATAAGAAGTGGTCTGTTGTTCTACATGGCAAGAGGCAGATGATTGGAGATGCGGTTGAAGATGAAAGTTTTGATATGGAAGAGATTCCTCCTTTTTCTTCAATGTTATTACCGATTAACGCTGAAAGCGAGATAGATGAAGTACATGTTGTATGGAATGACCATCAAGAAGGCTTATGGGAGGACTGATTTTCTTCTATTCTTTTGGTATCGTTAAAACTCTTCATTATTGCATTGTCGAAAAGTTAAATACCTAATACCTTATTCAGTTGTCATAAGTTTAGTATTAATATAATCATTATTAATTTGATTATAGTTATTCTTAGTTTTATTTCAGAATTTTTGCATTACTGATCTAGCATTTGAACTTTTGGTCACAGCATAACGGATAGTGTAGGAGTTGTGGATAGATCTTCTGACTTTGTAGGTAGAACAAATGTTTGTTCTTACAGACTTCTAATATTTTTCCTAATAGTCGATATTACCAAAAAATAAGAATAATTTATATTCATGCAGAGTTCTAATGTTTTTTCCTAACAGTTGCTGTCAATTTTCTTTGTTTTTGCTAGAAGTTATATATCTGCAAAGGAAATGGATTCTCGGGAATACGACGATGCTACTGTTACCCAGAGTAGTAAAAAGAGAGGTCTCACCATAATGAAGAAGCTGTTACTTAGACGTGCCTCGAATTCTCCAAAGATATTTGTCAAGTTTATTAAGTGTCATCCCACTGGTCCAAATAGACCCAAGCTAATCAATTTTGTTGGATCATTGGGACGAAGCAGAGTAGATATCACAATTTCTAATTGGAAGCGAGTTTCAAATATTACGAAGGATCTTATTTGGGAAGATATTTTGGTATTCTCTTTTCCTAGCATATACTTGTTCATGACCATATTCAAATATTTGATTGTTCAATATAATATAGTTTTTATAGATGATATTGTTACTTTTGTGGTAGAGTGTCTTTGACATCCCCAACACAAAAGGTGTTAGAAAACGGGTGTTGCAAATAGTCAATAAGTCATGGAAAGACTTCAAGTCAATGCTAACTACTGAGTTTGTGTATGGGAATAAACAAAATGAAGACTCCCTCAAGACATATAATTAGATACTTGAAGAGCAATGGGCTAAGTTTGTAGAAAGCCGTCATGATCCAGAATTTCAGGTATAATTAATCAAATGACATGTTGCTTGTATATTAAAGACAACTTTTGTAAAAGATTTGTTCATATGAAAAACTGATTTGTTCATGGTATTTCTGCTGCTGATTAATGGTGTGAGAAGAGGATTGAGTTCTTGTTCCCTTCATTCCATGAGCTTGTAAAGCCAAGCATGAGGCTTATGCGTGATAACATATCTGAACTTGTGATTAACCAATGTTTAAAATGCCTTTGATATTTCTTGTGATTAACCCATGTTTAAAATGCCTTTGATATATTTCTTTGTTTAACGGAGAATGCTGCACCTCAGGGACATTCATTGGTACTAGTTACTAATCCTGATGTTGACGACTCTCAAACAAGTGCTCAAACTAACCAGGACAGTGAAATGATACTTACTGAGAGCCAAACAGAGAGTGACTCTTCGTGAGAATTAAAAAAGATTGGGGTAGGTGGTTAAACCTTTCAAAGAAGGCAGCAAAAGGCCACTTTGGAAGGAACCTATCATGCCAAAACTAGTAAGCACAAGGCGGACTAATAAGTCCATTTTTGTACTTATTTTTCTTATCAAAATTAAGCAATTTTTGTATAGAAAATAGAAAAACAAGGCACGTTTTGGATATTTTGGTTCAAATTTCATGAATTCAGGTGAAAATTACATTCATAATATGTTAGGTAAAATTTCTGGCCAATTGAGCACAAAATGAGTCATTTTGAGTAACAAATAAATCCATATATAAAGAAGGAAGCAGAATTTCAAAGTGGTCCAGAAGGGAAAGTTGAAGAGCACAAAATACAGAACAAGACAGTCAAAGAAGCCCGCAGGCGGTCAAGTAGGCAGCCAGATCTGACCGCCCTCCAGACCGCCTACGCTATTTTTGGAAAGTCAACATTGTGGACTTTGACCGGACCCGGAAAAGACCGAAGGCTGCCGACACCCCACGAAGGGCGGCCGCCCTTGGTGCCTGCCTACGACACAAGACGACAAAGCCAACGACCGTTGGTGTGAAAAGACGGCAGGTGGCCAGACAGAAACGGCAGGCGGCCGCCCTCCGTGACCGCCTGCGGCGATGTGACGTTGCCACGTTCCGCTGCCAGTGAAAAGACGGCAGGCAGTCGGCTCAAGCCGAAGGGCGGCCGCCCTCCAGACTGCCTACGAGATTATTTGTGCTATAAATAGCCTGATTTTTGCTGAACTCAAACACACCATTCACGACCCTAATTCAGTTCGAAAACCTCCAGTTCTTCTTTTATTTCCGCAACTTCATAGGATTTTGGGAGAGAGAAACTTCAATCGTCCATATCTTCTTCATTTTACCTTCAATTTGTAAGTTCTATATATGCATTTTCATCCTCTTTATCTGTAGAATCTGAATATACAACTTGTTTGTTCGATCTGTTCTTCCAAAATTTCCAGAATATTTATCAAGTATGTTGGGGAATATTATCCCGGCCTACTACTGTTCAGAGGCCCAAGACACCGCCCCGGTACGGAGCCCAATCGGCGAGGTCCATTTAGGCCCCTCGGGCCCATTTAGGGCCATTTAGGCCCACCCGGCCTACTTGGGGTGTTTTCGGCCCATTAAGGCCCATTAGGCCTATTGGCCCATTAGAATAGAAAAAGCCCACCCTCCCTTCTATAAATAGGAAGCAAGGCTTCCCATGTAAAGGGGCTGCTTCTTTCCTTCTCTTTTGGGGAGCTCTTCCCATGACTGTTTTTTCTTCTTAGCTTAGCAACTAAGCTCCGTTAATGGAGGCTTCAAGTTTGTATTATGTTAATATAGTAAGGAGAGCATATTAATGAGAAAGAGCGGGCTTGGACGTTGGCCTAAAAAGTCCCGTGGTTTTCTCCCTTTTCGAGTTTCCACGTAAAAATAGCTAGTTCATACACGTTTATATATTTATTCACTTTTATACCAAATCCATCGTCCTTAATATCCGAAGTTATGTTGGGCTTTTGGATCTACGGGACTAAAACTCAACATTGACGCCGTCTGTGAGAAAAAATTCCCGTTCTGATAGGAAGAAGACTCCCGTACGAGTCTTTCTACGATGAGACAGAGAACTAGCGACTTCCCTGATCTCCCTCCGGTCTCAGTTGTTAGTTACGGCGTTTAGCGGAGTTCCTGTTCGGGAAACAGTCATTCACTTTTGGATAACTATGAATTTTGTCACATCATTCACTTTGCTCCTGTCAGTCTTCCCACGTGAAGGTGGACAAATATTCTCCTTACCTCAAGTTAATGGGTCGGCGGGCCCTACTCGTCATCTTCTTCCAACTTAGTGGGCTGGTGGGTCCCACTCATCATCTTCTTCCACCAGGGTAACGTGTCAGCTAGGAGATCCTGCAACCGTCTTCCTTCAGTTCCCCCTAGCAGTAGAGTGGTTTGCAATTTTCTTTGACCTTCGGCTGCAGTCTAGTGTCTATCTCAGGACATGAAAATGGTTTTTGTATTTGGCAGGTCCCTTGGTTAGCCATGGTATCTTCTTGATGGTTTGGCAGGTCGGGCCTGTACTATTCGGTGCTCTCCTATACCATAGGTCCAGCTTGGGAAATGAAGTTGCAGGGCAAGCGATGACCTGGAAGATGAACACTGATGTCGGTGGAATGGTGGAAAGGTTGCCCTGCTAGCTTGGATCTGAAAATCCTCCCCTGCTCCATTTCTTCACATCATTATCTCTCCTGCTTTTCTGCCTGGCTAAGACCCAACTCTTCCCTCATCCTTTTTCCTTTATTTCTTGCTTCAATCAGTAGCTTTTTGTATCACAAAATTTTGTAGAAATGTTATGAACACATGTAGCTTTTTGAACCAGTTTCCCACAGACGCCGCCAATGTTGCGCTTAAGTCGAACATAAACTAATAGATATAAATATAATTTGGTATAACACTCGATTTTTACGTGGAAACCCGGAAAGGGAGAAAAACACATGACTTTTTAGGCTAACGTCCAAGCCCGTTCTTTCTCATTATTATCCTCCCATCACTCAATTACATAATACAAGTATAGAAACCTCCATCAATGGAGTATGAATCAGCTAAGAGGAAGAAGAAATGCAGAGCTAAAAACCAACCCTTTACATGGAAGCCTTTGCTTCCTATTTATAGAACTCGGGGTGGGATTTTCCTATCCTAATGGGCCAATAGGCCTAATGGGCCTTAATGGGCCGAAAACACCCCAAGTAGACCGGGTGGGCCTAAATGGCCCTAAATGGGCCCAAGGGGCCTAATTGGACCTCGCCGATTCGGCTCCGTACCGGGGCAATGTCTTGGGCCTCTAAACAATAGTAGGCCGGGGTAGTATACCCCAACATAAGTCACCCAGTTTCTTGAGTAGTGAGCCTGTGAATCTACTAGAGAAAGTATATTCTTGCTCACGTCCCTCCTTGCCTTCCTTGAATCGGCGTCTTTCAATAGTCTCAGACGCAAAGCATGCATAAGTGACAGGTGAGGTGTAGCCCCCACACTAGGCACAACGGCGCTGTAGAGTCAGCCGCTCGTGCTGCATAAAAAGTGACGGTCGGCATCCTAGATTAAGGACCGATCAAAACGACGCCAATGTTGAGTTTTAGTCCCGTAGATCCGAAAACCCAACATAACTTCGGATATTAAGGACGATGGATTTGGTATAAAAGTGAATAAATATATAAACGGGTATGAACTGGCTATTTTTACGTGGAAACCCGAAAAGGGAGAAACCCACGGGACTTTTTAGGCTAACGTCCAAGCCCGCTCTTTCTCATTAATATGCTCTCCTTACCATATTTACATAATACAAACTTGAAGCCTCCATTAACGGAGCTGAGTTGCTAAGCTAAGAAGAAGAAAAAGTCAGGAGAAGAGCTCCCTAAAAGAGAAGGAAAGAAGCAGCCCCTTTACATGGGAAGCCTTGCTTCCTATTTATAGAAGGGAGGGTGGGCTTTTTCTATTCTAATGGGCCTAATGGGCCTTAATGGGCCGAAAACACCCCAAGTAGGCGGGGTGGGCCTAAATGGCCCTAAATGGGCCCGTGGGGCCTAAATGGACCTCGCCGATTGGGCTCCGTACCGGGGCGGTGTCTTAGGCCTCTGAACAATAGTAGGCCGGGATAATATTCCCCATCACAAGTCCCCCAATTTCTTGAGTAATGAGCTTGCAAATCTACTCGCGAAAGTATACTCTTGCTCACATCCTTTCCTGCCATCCCTGAATCAGTCTTTGAATAATCTTGGGCGCAAGGCATGCATAATCCATAAATGAGGTGCAATCCCGCACTAGGCACGACGGCGCTATAGAGCAAGTTGCTCGTGCTGCATAAAAGTGACGGTCGCCATCCTAGATTAAGGATCGACGAGCCTGATAAAAAAGAAGGTATGACGGTGCTGATGAGCCAGCCATTCATACTGCATAAAGCGGCAGTCGTCATCCTAGATCAAGAATAGATGAGCCCGACCGAGAGTCAGACACGACGGTGCTGTGGAGCCCGTTCGTGCTGCACAATAGCGGCGGACGTCATCCTAGATCAAGGATGGACGAGCTCGACCGAGAGTTAGGCACGACGATGCTGTGGAGCCCGTTCGTGCTGCATAATAGCGGCGGTCGTCATCCTAGACCAAGGATGGACAAGCTCGACCGAGAGTCAGGCACGACGATGCTGTGGAGCCCGTTCGTGCTGCATAAAAGCGGCGGTCGTCATCCTAGATCAAGGATGGACGAGCTCGACCGAGAGTCAGGCACGACGGTGTTGTGGAGCCCGTTCGTGCTGCATAAAAGCGGTGGTCGTCATCCTAGATCAAGGATGGACGAGCTCGACCGAGAGTCAGGCACGACGGTGCTGTGGAGCCCGTTCGTGCTGCATAAAAGCGACAGTCGTCATCCTAGATCAAGGATGGACGAGCTCGACCGAGAGTCAGGCACGACGGTGCTGTGGAGCCCGTTCGTGCTGCATAAAAGCGGCGGTAGTCATCCTAGATCAAGGATGGACGAGCTCGACCGAGAGTCAGGCACGACGGTGCTGTGGAGCCCGTTCATGCTGCATAAAAGCGGCGGTCGTCATCCTAGATCAAGGATGGACGAGCTCGACCGAGAGTCAGGCACGACGGTGCTGTGGAGCCCATTCGTGCTTAGCTCTTCATTTTAGTTTTGTTACCACCTCCAAGCCGTTTTGATCGAGTCAAACTCTGTTAGCTGAGATGATGGATTCCTCCAAACTGTTAACACGTTCGTCATTCGGTCATCCAGAATGTTTCTACGTGTTAAAAGCTGAGATGAGACTCTCTGAAAGTTCTGATCCCTCGGACGACAATCCATGTTACCGAACGTCGCTCGGCTCGTCGATACTTATAACTGACACCATCGCCAAGCCGTTTTAATCGAGTCAAATTCTGTTAGCTGAGATGATGGCTCCCTCCAAACTGTTAACACGTTCGTCATTCGGTCATCCGGAATGTTTCTACGTGTTAAAAGCTGAGATAAGACTCTCTGAAAGTTCTGATCCCCCAGATGACAATCCATGTTACTGAACGTCGCTCGGCTCATCGATACTTATAACTGACATCATCTCCAAGCCGTTTTGATCGAGTCAAATTCTGTTAGCTGAGATGATGGCTCCCTCCAAACTGTTAACACGTTTGTCATTCGGTCGTCCGGAATGTTTCTACGTGTTAAAAGCTGAGATGATGACTCCCAATGTTGATCACATTGAGCCGGGGTGGCCGATTGTGAAGTATAGAAGTAGTCAATGATGATCCGAACAATAAGTCTCCCTCCGTGGATTATGGAGTTGTTAACCGTTGAGACTCTTAACGATGATCACGTCGTGCCGGGGTGGCCGGTCGTAATCAAGAATGTCCGAGGGTCTTGCAGGCGCCCCCTGCCCGTGATACGATGGCGCTGAGGGGCCGATCGTACTGCATAAGACGGTCATCCTCTCTCTGTAAAGGCGTGGGAGGATCCAACCATGATCAAGGATATCTGAGGGTCTTGCAAGCGCTCCCTGCCCGTGAAGCTTGCTCTAGGTGCCGAACGGTGGGTCCGGATTGCTAGCCATGGATTTCTCTGGACTCTTTATCCCCTTTTCTGAATTCTCTATCCCCTTTTCTGAATTCTCTATCCACTTTTCTGAATTTTGAACGGCTCTGAACGCTATCTCGTAGGACTTGTTTCCTGGTAACTTTTTTCATGAACGTCTCTGTGCTTCGTGATCTCCCCGTTTGAGCTGACCGAATGACTTTGCTTGAATCTCTTTACATTGCCAGTCATGAACGTCTTCGCACTTCGTGATTCCCCGATCAAACATATCGAAGGACTTTTCATGCTTGTACTTTCTTCATTTCCTTGTCGGTCATGAACGTCTCCGCGCTTCATGCCAACATCATGGACCTCCCAGCTCGAGCATATCGAACGGATTCCACTACACAATAAGCATAGTAATACGGCCGTTCGGCCGAACATCATATACAAGCATATATATGCACACATGTGTAATATTTGTGACTACCGGTCGAAGTGGTATAATAACCCTTGGCGTAGACTCATTTCTTGCACTGCCCAGGTGCTATCAGAACCACCTAGTGGTTTGCCGGGCTCTTCTCAAAATAGCCCGAACTAATCAAAGTACGTACCTCGCCCCATACTGGGCATGGTTGCCGTTCGGTCACTTGGTGCCGAGCGGAACCATGTACGTTTTTTTTAAAATGTGTCATCGGGCAACGCCTTTGCGAGACACTCTCAGTCAGCTAATTTGAGCCGATCGGAGGTGGACCAATACACCCAGTCAAACCAAGCATTTAATTAAAACGTTGGTGATCTTATTTATAAAGCCCCGTTCAACATTATTTTATTCGGGATTTTTTAATCCCTATAAAACAATGGTGACGTGCAATTAATAGTAATGATACTATAATTAACATTTTAATTTACTAGCATTTTGATGTCGAGCGGTACTTTTAATGTATTAAAACACGTCGCTGGAGTGATGACCTTCGGGTGCACTCCGATCACTCTATTACCCCGATCATGGGTTGGCCGGTCGGCCCACTAAACCAACCATTTAAAAATGGCAGACTTATCACTAGAGCTTCGCTCGACATTATTTAATTCGGGATAATTTTAATCCCTAACAAATAATGGTGATGATAGAAGAAAAGTAACAATACATCAGTTAATCGTAATTAAAAGTGGGGGTCAAAACTCAACATTGGCGCCGTCTGTGGGAAACTGTTCAAAAAGACTCATGTGTTCTTCATTCTAGAAATTTTGTGATACAAAGAGCAACTCATTACAGCAAGAAAGAAAGAAAAAAATGTCCTTGAAGAAAGACAAGAAAAAGAACGTAGAGAGCCCGAATCAGAAGGTCAAGGAGGGTGGCCTCCAAAAACTATGGGTGGATGAAAAAGACTGGAGGTGGGCCCGCGTCCCCACTAGCTTGCAGCAAGGATAAGGACAAATTGCTTCCTAATCACGTGGGTGATGTGACAGATGCATGATTATCCAAAAAAGCTCCTGCTTCCCGAACGGAACTTCCCGTTCAAACTCACAACTGCACCCAGATGTTACGTTGCAGCCTTTTGGTGTCAAGGAAAACAGCTGTTACGTCTGGGGCCCATTGATGGGTGCCAGAGAAATATTCGCAAAGAGCACTAGACCATTGTCCTCCCATGTTCGGCCCCTGCTGTTGTCAGTGGCCTCCCCTGCAGGCTGCAGGTACTATAGAATGGTCGGGCATTGTAAAGACTTCCCACTCTAGGCTTCGGGGTCCCGTAAGGGACGGTGAGCTGGTGGCCTCCTCGGTTTCCCTCTGGGTGCAGTTGTGAGTTTGAACGGGAAGTTCCGTTCGGGAAGCAGGAGCTTTTTTGGATAATCATGCATCTGTCACATCACCCACGTGATTAGGAAGCAATTTGTCCTTATCCTTGCTGCAAGCTAGTAGGGACGCGGGCCCACCTCCAGTCTTTTTCATCCACCCATAGTTTTTGGAGGCCACCCTCCTTGACCTTCTGATTCGGGCTCTCTACGTTTTTTTTTCTTGTCTTTCTTCAAGGACATTTTTTTTCTTTCTTTCTTGCTGTAATCAGTTGCTCTTTGTATCACAAAATTTCTAGAATGAAGAACACATGAATCTTTTTGAACAGTTTCCCACAGACGGCGCCAATGTTGAGTTTTTGTCCCGTAGATCCGAAAGCCCAACATAACTTCGGATATTAAGGATGATGGATTTGGTATAAAAGTGAATAAATATATAAACGTGTATGAACTAGCTATTTTTACGTGTAAACCCGAAAAGGGAGAAAACCACATGACTTTTTAGGCTAACGTCCAAGCCCGCTCTTTCTCATTAATATGCTCTCCTTACCATATTTACATAATACAAACTTGAAGCCTCCATTAACGGAGCTTAGTTGCTAAGCTAAGAAGAAGAAACAATCAGGGAAGAGCTCCCCAAAAGAGAAGGAAAGAAGCAGCCCCTTTACATGGGAAGCCTTGCTTCCTATTTATAGAAGGGAGGATGGGCTTTTTCTATTCTAATGGGCCAATAGGCCTAATGGGCCTTAATGGGCCGAAAACACCCCAAGTAGGCTGGGTGGGCCTAAATGGCCGTAAATGGGCCTGAGGGGCCTAAATGGACCTCGCCGATTGGGCTCCGTACCGGGACGGTGTCTTGGGCCTCTGAAGAGTAGTGGACCTCGCATTTTCTTCCAAAAATTAAATAAAATAGTTGTTGATGTTGAATTCATTCCAATTAATTGTACAGTTGTTCACTAGCCTCAAGGCTGTTATTTATCTGAAGAAAGTTAATTTTCACGAAGCACAAGTAATTTTTAACTAATTTCGGTAATTAGTTGTTATTATTGAACAAATTAATTAAATAGTTAAAAATAGAAAAAAAAATAATTACGGTCCTAATTCCAGTTTATTCCATTGCAAGTTTATTTTGCCAGAATTTAATTTTTGTTTAATTTTTGCTATTATATATGTATAATTCCTTGTTAATGTTTAATTTATTTACTATATTGTTGAATGCAAAAATAATGCTTAGTAGTTAAATTTGTTTTGGGCATGAATTGAATAAAGGAATATGGATTGACTTGTTAGCCGAAAATTAGGGGTTAAAATTAACTAATTGGACTAGTTATTCAAATTGATGAAATAGTAATTAATAATTGTTAGCCATCTTCATTAATTAAATTTTGGAAAATTATTTCTAACTTGTCTATGAGATTAGAAAATAATTTTAGCCAACCATATTCATTAAAATATTAATGAAAGGGATTTACATCTTGTCTATGAGAAATAAATTCAAATTGCTTAAATAATGAGTTTAATTAGTTAATGAATTTGGCTATTTTTATTAATTAAAATATTGGAGAATTATTTCTGTCTTGTCTATGAGATTAGAATTTAATTCAAGTCAACCATTTTTGAATACATTAATGAAATCTAGAAATAGGATAAATTAATGAAAGTAATTTCTATTCTTATCTATGAGAAAAGAAATTATTAGTCCAATTTTAGTTTTTAGTTCCCCTAATTATTAGGTCCAAGAATATATCCATTTCTAATTACTCAATTCATTGCCCTTCTTTGATCAATCCAATTAGAGTTTAGTATTATATTCATATTAGTTTATTTTTGAGTCATCATTAGTAATTGCATAATTTAATTTACTTTGTTTTTCAAAAACTGGTTTAGAAAATCAATCAAAAGTTTTAATTTGGAAGGCTTCCAACGATTTGGGATAACGTGTGACTGGACTTAAAATCAAGAAACTCCTCCGCCATTCCTCAAGAGACACGATACTCGGGAAAAAACTGAAAGCTTAGACTCCGTTTTACTACAACGCCGCGTAAGCGGTTATCACGGACTGATCGAGTAACAGATCATACTTGTAATATCCAGCTCTCCAATACTGGGTTGTAGATCTCTTTCTAATATAGAACACCATCGAAATCTGAGGCTGAGAATAGGCTTTTGCGCTCATCACAGGGAAAAATCTGCAACTATTTATCCTAGTCACCACCCGATTCTTTAATTTCATTATAGATTTTTGTACCACAGTGACTTATATTCTTTAGTGTAGGTGATGACTGATTTGTGCATTCATCTGATGTCTGATGTACAATGTATCTCGAATAGGTAGGATGCTAGATTACATATTCACACACACTTGAGATTACAGAAGTGGCTTTTGTACTTTACTGACAAATTTGAATTCTAAAAAAAATTATCTAGTATTTTAGTTTTTGGGATAATCTGACTTTGGAATTTTCATTGTTTTCTTAACTGTTTACTATTTCTGTAGCATTTGGGTGAGGAAGGTAAAGAGCTGCAATCTTAAATGTGTACACGCATCGATTGTCCCGATGAGGTTACTACAAGTTAGAGCAAGACCTCATAAAGGAAAAACAACCAGAACAAGAACTTGCTTCTATGTCTGATCCATCTTTTGTGTGCACGCCCATAACTTTTATTCCGAGACATATATTATGGAAAGGAGGTTGAGTAGATAAAGACGGAAATTTTACCACAGAAGAGAGTAGAGAAGTTGCAGAAAAAATTGTTAGAACTAAAATAAAGTTACTTTTCTTATTATTACTATATTTATAGTGCACCACTGAATGTGTTATTATTAATCAATTTAATTGACTAATATTTCATTATATGGTGATATGATTCTTTGCAACAGCAAGCCTCCATAGGAGAATTCACTGAATCAGGGAGGGATGATATTTTGAGTGCAGCATTAGCGAAAAGTGAACATCCTGGTCGTGTTAGGGGTGTAGGAGGAGATTCTACAATAACTGAATACTTTGACCGAAAGTCAAGATGTGATGAGAAATACATGTCCTCGGAGGATGTTCAACAGATGATTAACAAAGGAGTAGCTGATACAGAGTCCAGATGTGCTAGAACATTTGAATAAAAAATGGATAGTCTAATGCAACAGAAAATGGAAGCAATGATGCAAACTATGATGTCAAGTAACGCAAGTCCTAAGTCTATCAATTTGGATCAGACTGTAAGCATAAATGCAGGTCCTCCAAAAAAGCAAAAAAGCTAGTTGTCTGGACCCGTTTGAAGTAATTCCTTTGGTATGCAGCTACTTTTCATTATGATAATTTTTAAGTATATATGTTATTCATGGGTTAATTAGTATGTACTGGAAAATGCAGACAGGGGAAAAATGTATATGCTATTCAGAGGACCCTACTAAACACGTTGTTGCATATGGAAAAGTTTTCAAGTCAAGTGCCATGCTACACAATAAACCACTATCTCATGATGAAGTGCGTGTAGTTGTTGAAAAAGTGGTTGTCCCTAGTGCAAGTGTACCTTACCCGAACGATGAGGTACAAAAAGTGGATGATGCTCTTTCTCAATTTATCGCTTGGCCGAAGCGGTTAGTGGAGTTGGGAATCGAGAATGAGGTACATGATGTATATCTATCTTTTATAATTATATTAAATAGGTTGACATGTACTAAAGTGTGAAATTAACAAGGTACATCATCGACGAGCACCAAAAGGAAAATTGTTGAATACATTGCCCTCTGATCCTCATTGCCCTTCAACCATAGATGTAAGTGCCATATCCAGGGAGTTTCAGTTGGTGAGGACATTGGCAATTGGATTACATGCAGATGAGTTTATTGATATAAATATGGATGTTGATATTGTTGGGAAACAATATGGATTCCATATTTATCGTGAGGAGATGGAACGCTTTCTTAAGATGGAGACTCTTGATATATGTGCAATGACTTTATTTTGCGTGTAAGTTTTTTTCACTTCAAGTCTTCGATCACTTTGACAACGTAAAAGAACCCTATTTATTTAAAATTATGCTCCTAGATTTGAGCAGATTTGGCATAACAATGTCCATTTTTATCCTAATTTAAGCATTTGTGAATCTTAATCGAAAGAGTTGTGTTCTTTGAGATGTTGGTGATTCTGTTCGTTGAAGTACAATGTTTCTTTGTTTTAAACTAGGTGTCTTCATCATCATTTTGACTTGAAAGCAAATCAAAAGTATGGTCTCGTATGTCCAAACATGGTTCAACATAAGACCAATTACCAAGACAAGAGTGAATACCTTGCTGACATTATTCTGAAAGGGGGTAAACAATATTATCTTGCACCATATTATGAAGGGTAAGTCTATTTATATATGCAAATGAAATGCTATTGAAATTACTTTACAAATCTTAAACTAGCTAGCTACCATTATTTTTTATGATTTGTTGTAATGACACAGTTGCCATTGGACGTTGTGGGTTCTTTGTCCAAGCACGCATGAGGCATTTTGGTTTGACTCAGTTGGTGGTCAACCGTCTAAAGATGTAAAGCAAATATTGACAATGTGTGTTGCTCGATATAGTTTGTTTCTGTAATTTGTTAATTACATTTTTAGTGTTGGTTAATTTTCACATCAACTAGGGTGATTAATTTGGTGTCGTTTTTAATATCTACAAATTAATATTGTTTGTTGACGAGGGTATTTGACCTATATTTATAGGGCTTTCAAAGAAGTTGTGGTCAAAGGTAGACATTTTGCAAATCGATACAAAACAACAAAATGGACTATTTGTCCGGTAAGTAATTTATATCCAAATATAGTTCAATTATATTATACCATACTTATATATTTTGGGTTTATCTCCTTCCAACGCAGTGCCCAATGCAAGCGGGAAATGTCGAATGCAGTTACTATGTCATGAGATTCATGTATGACATCATATCTTCTAAGACAAATAAAAACTCCATAACCAAGGTATCTTCATCAAAAGATACATATCTTCAAATCAATATAATTTGTGATTAATATTTGAATTATGCTTTTGCAGATGTTTAGTCGCGATGATAAATACACACAAGCAGATCTGGATTTTGTAAAGGGGATGTGGTGTAAAGCGTTGCTTAGATATACTTCCTCCGTTCTTAAATAAGTGCAACAGTCAACATTTCACACTTGCCGAGACACAACTTTGACCATTAATATATATAATTCTCTATTAGTAAAAAATTTTAAAAAATTACTTTTTGAAAATTTACAATGAGACAAATTTAATAATATATTTTTCAAAAAAATATATTAATATATCAATAAATAAAATGTAGTCAAAGTAGAACATGTGAATAATGTAAAATTTCACATGTTGCACTTATTTAAGAACGAAGGTAGTATATAGTTTATGATGACATTTATATAAGTTTGTGGCAGTAGGTTTTACGTATTAGATATTAAGTATCACTTAGATATTGTTATTGCACGTACAATTGTAATTTGCATTACATTTTGGTTGGTGATTAATTCGATTTGGTGTTTCGTTATGTTTGGTTATTAATATACTATTGTGAATTCATTTTGTTTGGTGATTAATATATTCATTGGATTACTATGAAAGTATATATTATATAGAATAATAAGATAACAGGTTAAAAAGAATCAAGGCGATTATGTAAGAAAGAATGGCATTTGTTAAAAAAGAAATTGGCGTCGGTTACAGGACAAAACTGACGTGAAATGGTATAATTTATTTTTAAAAAAAATATTCAACGTCGGTTTTAAGGAAAAACTTGACGTTAAAATCTTTTTTACAAAATTATACCTCGCCGGTTTTGCCACGAAACCGACATAATAGGTCACATTTAAAAAAAAATTGCACGTCGGTTTTTGAACCGACGTCATAGATTATTACCTATTACGTCTCTTACTTAGACGTCGCAACATAAACCGACGTTAAATGTCTAAAATAACCGACGTCTTAGGTGCTTTGTGTAGTAGTGTATCTCCAGGTCAATGCCCGACATATCCTCTGGTCCCTGAGTGAATAGCATCTGAAACTTCTACAGAATCTTAATAACACCTTCCCGTATTCCCGCTTCCATGTCCACCCCGATCGCCAGTTTCCGGTCGGGGGGAGAATCAATATCGATATGCTCCAAGAGAGTAGCAGGCTCAGGATGTCCCTCGAACTCTGTTCGACGAGTTTCAACCTCAATACTGTTTACCCGCATTCCTCGGGTATTCATATTTTTTAGGGCCTCCCAATAGCATGTTCGGGCTGTTGCTGGATCTGTCCTAGCCACTCCAACTCCAGTGTCCGTTGGGAATTTAATGCATGAATGACGAACGGAAGCTATCGCCTCGAGATCCTCTAACCCTGGTCGGCCCAAAATGGCGTTGTGGGCACATTTGATTTCTACTACCACGAACGTCATTCGGACCGATGCCTTGTGTGTCTCATCCCCAATCTCAACCATCAACTGGATAGTGCCTTCCGCTTCAATGCAATTTCCGGTAAAGCTTGCAAGTGGCGTCCTCAGGTGGGTCATCTGGTTCCTTTACAGTCCCATTTTTTTGAATGATTGTAGGTACAATACGTTCACACTGCTTCCCGTGTCAATCAACACCCGGCGGATCAATGCATTGTCTATGCACATGCTTATCACCAACTCGTCCCTGTGCGAACTTGATGAGTTCGGCAAATCTGCAGGTCCGAATGTGATTGGATCCATTCTTCCTTTCTTTTGGGGGGAGTAGAAATGGACCCCACATAGAGGCTCCGTTCGAACCTTTTTCGTTCGGCATTCGAATCCCCTGTTTCCCCGCCCCCAAATATAATCTTCACCTCCATTCTTGGCTTTTTCCACGGGTTCCCCGAACCCTCTACTTCATCTCTGGGGGGAATATAAACATCATTCCTGGGCTGAGCGTCTCACTGATCATCCCATCTGTAACTGTTCGGCTTTTTGACCGGCTTCAAGATGCCTACAGCGTTCAGGTCTTTATTCACATATTTGTCCAGGTGACCCCGCTGGATCAACTCTTCAATGGCAATTTGAAGGGCTTGGCAGAAATGGGTAGGATGACCCTTCTTCTTGTGGTACTTGCAAAAGGCATTCTCATCTGCCCCCATGTAACCTTTGGTATCAGTCGGAAGGGGAATATTATCCTTCTCGTTCTGGTAAATGGTTGCAACAGATAGGACCACAGGGGTGAATCGTCCTGGCTTCGGAGAGGGTGTGGCCGCTGGGATAGGACCCAACTGATCGGCCAGCCTTATTGGGGCAGAAGGTGTAGCCACCTTATCCCTGATCGTGATTTCTTCCTCCAGGGCAGCATGTTTTCGGGCTCTGTCTAGCACTTCGGCATACGATGTACCCAGATTCTTCTTCAAATCCTTGTACAATTCCCAGGTCCGGAGGGCATCAGTAAACAACGTGATCGTCGTATCCTCCGTCATGCTGCCAACCTTCAGGGTTTTATCCCTCCATCTTTTCAGAAACTGATTAAGGGACTCTCTTGGTCCCTGCTTGACAATGGTCAGGTTACTGAAGTACCGTTTTGGAGTGGCATTGGAGGCAAATTGTGCCAAGAATAATGATGATAATTCGGCAAATCTGTCGATCGATCCGGGCTGCAGGCTCCCGAACCACTCCTGGGCAGGTCCCCTGAGCGTGCTGAAGAACAGTCGGCAAATGGCTGCCTCAGTTGCTCCCAACAACATAAGTTCTCCTTGGTAACTTCTCAAATGCACACGGGGATCTCCCGCCCCGTCATATGTCCGACCGATCGGCGGTTTGGCATCCCTTTGGATTTCGACATTCATTTTTCCTGGGTAAATGGGGAAGTGATCCCGGCCCTTACTAGGGTGGGTTGTACAGGTGCCCTGTTCATCTGATCTCTCATTTCCGTCATCTGCCTCCTCATTTCGGCCATTTCTTCCTCCTCGGCCGTTATGAGAGGTGGTGGTGGAGTTCTTAGATTCACAAACTCTCGATTTCCTTCAGGTGGAGGTGTCATCTGATTCCGACGTCCCTGCCTGGATCTGGTGTTATCACGTCCCTCATATTGGAAACGATGCTCAGTTGGCGTAGGTCCTCTGGCTCGGGACCCGATCGGGGTATGGTCACTGGGAATGTGCTGCCTGGCTGTGTGAGTCTCCCGATGATCTCCCTGATGGGCCTGTGAATGGGCCGATGTCGTGGTTGTTTCTGTATAAGGGGTTTCCCCTGTGTAACTAGATTGCCCCCCATCTTGCTCGTCTGCCATGTATTGCATAACTCGGGCTACATCTCGCTTCGCATGAGGGTTCCTCTTCAGTGCTTCAGGGATGTAGAAATCCCCATCATAGTGTGGATAGGAGCCCCGATTGGATTGCCCTTGGGGTGTCCGGCTCCCCGGAGTCCTGCTCCTTCCATGTCGTTCTGAATCCTCGTTGGTATGAAGAGAGGTGATTCTGACCATCTTGATGATAGATTGATGTTTAGATAAATGTTTGGTTTGAAAAACTTTTTGTTCAAGTTTCCCACAGACGACACCAATGTAGATGTTAAGTCCCGTAGATCCGAAAGCCCAACACACGCTTTGGATATTTAGGATGTGTATAATAATTTGAGAGTATATGAAAATATAAAAGCTCAATAATAATATGCTCAAGAGCCCATGTGTATTAGATAATTCGTTGATTACACAGAAAACTTCCCGAATGGTACGTATGAATAATGATTAATACAAGAACAAGAGTAATGAAGCTATTCTAGGCCTTGAGTATCAAAATGCTAGCCCTTTACAATCTAGGTTGAGTTGTATACACGGTCACCGGATGAGCTAAGTTGTATACACGGTCACCGGATGAGCCTGAAAATAGGGTGCAAGCCTCTTGATGGCTGCTATCAAAGCCAATACTGTTTTCTCCATCAAGGTGTACCTAGTCTCCGGCCCGTTGAATGCTTTACTCACAAAATAAATTGGCCGCTAGATGCCATCTTCTTCTTTCAGCAATACTGAACTTACAGCCAGATCGGCCACGGCGAGGTACATATACAGGTGTTCCCCTGGGTCAGCTTTTGTTAAGACCAGGGGAGAAGACAGATACGTCTTGAACTCCTCCCCGATTGGCATTCGGCGGTCCATTCAAAGGGGTTTGCCTTCTTCATAATCTGGAAAAACGGGATTGCTCGGTCGGCCAGTTTAGACAGGAATCTACTCAAGGCTGCCAATCGACCGATTAATCTCTGAACCTCCTTGAGGTTCCTTGGGGCTTCCATATCCATGATTGCCTTCACCTTCTCTGGGTTAGGCTCAATGCCTCTCTCGCTCATCATGTAACCCAAGAACTTGCCCCCTTAACTGCAAAGGCACATTTCTTGGGGTTCAACCTCATATTCGCCTTTTGCATTATCTCGAACACCTTTTCCATATCCCGAACATGATCTTCCTTTTTCTGGATCTTGATCAGAATATCATCCACGTAGGCCTCCATTGTTACCCCCACCACTTCTTTGAACAGTATCCCGGTCATTCTCTGGAAGGTAGCCATGGCATTCTTTAACCCGAACGGCATCACGATGTAGCAAAATACGCCATCCGAAGTGACGAATGCTGTTTTCTCTGCGTCGTCTGGGTGCATGAAGACTTGATGATACCCCCTGAAGGCATCCATGAAACTCAATAGTTCACACCCAACTGTTTCATCTACCAGGAGATCAATCTGAGGAACTGGATAGGGATCAATACGAGTATCAAAATGATCATCACCGCCTTGTGATAAGCATGTGCATCTGAATTTTTTAGATCTCATTTGATCTTGTTTGCCACTTTTTGCATCTGTATTGGTGATCTTGGCATTATTGGAAGTATAAGGAACGAGATGGTTTTCTCCCTCAGCTTTGTCAAACCTCATCCCGGCGGTTTTGGCCACTTTCACCTTTGCTCTGAGGTCCTAGATCTCCCGATCACGACGGCGAATCCTCTCCTCCATCGCAGCCAGTTCAGCCATTGCTCTCTCACCTTTGGTGGCACGGTCCTCTAAGTCTGTGATGAGCTTGCGAACAGCAGATAGAAGGATCTGGCTATCTTCCCGGCCGCTTGCCAGGAGCTTCGTCTCCTGTTCGGCCGCCACGAAGGCCCGGTGATAATATACTCCGGCCTACAAACAGTGGCAAACAGGATCAGATGAGATCTAAAAAAATCAAAAAAAGTGTAAACCATTGGATGTGAGCTGAGATCTTCTGTGCTCGGTCATCAAGACCTGATCAATCTTTGTTTAGTTCGGTCAGGGGGGTTGACTAGTGGAATAAATTGACGGGTTGTCAGAAGATGTTTGGTAATTCAGCTGTTTGGTCATATAATTAGTAGAAAACGCCATGTTGGGATATTGGACCGAAGGCCCAATACCCGGGCCAATGGCCCAAAATATCCAGCCCAATAAAAAAACCTGGAATCCAGAAGAAGAACATGCCCAATGAAAATTATGCCCTGAACGGGGATTGGGTCGGCCAGTAATCAAAGTCCGATCAATCGAAATAGGAGATTTGGTCCTAAGGAAGCGAGAAAAAAGTAAACCTCTCGAAGGCAGGAAAATGGCCCAAAACTGGGAAGGCCCTTACCAAATCTCCAAGAAATATGCATCAGGAACGTTCGGCCTACATTCTACCGATGGACGACCGACAGAAACATAGAATGTTGAACATTTGAGGAAATTCTATCAATAAAAACGGATGTTGCCACCTCTTGAAAAAAAATTAATAGAGGGAGACATAACTTCCAGAAAGTCTCACCTCAGCTTTTAACATGCAAAATCATTCTGGATGTCCGAATGAGGAACGTGTTAACAGTTCGGAGGGAGCCATCATCTTAGCTACGTTTTGACCTTAGTCGGACCAAGCAAAGGATCCAAAACAGTTTGAAGGTGATGTCAAGACCATAAGTATGGACGAACCGAGCGACGTTCGGTAACACGGATTGTTCGAATGGGGGATCGGAAATATGGTTTTTAAATCTTGCCTCAGTCATTAGCTTCAACGCCCCCAACAACATGGGATCGAAGGGAGGGATCCGTAAGCAATTGATTTGGAAGTGAGTCGCCATTTTAGCCATAAGTGGGAAATGACCCGACCAGGGGATCTTGTTTATAGTTTGAAGATGGTCATCTCAAACCCCTAATATGGATGATCCGGATCGGAGGAAACCGGACGGATTGCATCGGAATTTTGGGTTTGGAAGATAGAAAGAGCGATGAAATGACATGATCGGGGAAAGAATCGAGTTTTATTCTTCGGCACTACTGACCGGAAAGTTCAAAAGAAATCAAGAGTAATACAACGACATGAACTATGAATGATCCCTGTTCGGGGAAGAGGGAGGTTGCGGGTCGCCAGACTACACCTGTGACACTTCAAAAATTTAAATAAAAATAAAAATAATTTTTAGTCAGATAAAATAATACAAAAATAACATTTTTGTAATTAATTAAGTCAGACAAAAATTCAACAGTTGTAACATTCTAATCAGATAAAATTTTCAAAAATTTATGACGTTTTAGTCCGATAAAAATACTTCAGTAATAAGAACAACATTTTAGTAAACTAGTGAACCAGACAGAAAATTTACATTTACGACATTTTTAGTCAGATAAAAATGGCCCGATAATAGAAGTTATGTTTTAGTATAAAATTAATTTAACTATTTTAGGTTGTATAATATACAAAGTATAAACTAAATAATTAAAATACTCATAATACATACATACATATATATATATATATATATATATATATATATATATATATATATATACACACACGTAAGTAATAATAATAGTATAACCTACTTAGTAACACATACGTAATATAACTAAACTAGACTACCTACGTATATAGTAAATATAATTATAATACTCCTAAATAAACTACTATAACCTAACTATAATACTCCTACTACATACATATACTCCTAAACCTACGTAAACAACCAAGTAAAAAGAAAAAGAAAATATTTTTACTCCTACGTACAAAGTTACGTATATATATACAAAACTCTAATAGTAAAAACAAATCCCAGTTGACTACCGAAACTCCTACGGGAGATAAACTCCCAACCGGAGATAACTACGGAGGAAGCCAAATGAATCCAACTCTAACTCTAACATCCCAGCCTAAAACCCTCATCTTTCCCTATAAATAATAGGCCAGAACCTACGTTTTCTTCATCCCAAAAACTAAGAAATATACATATATACGTATATATATATATATATATATTTACGACCCAGCGTTTTAGCCAGAAACAAGCCTTGAAAATACTTCTCAAATCTTCCCCTTCGTAATACGAATCCAACGGAAAAAGAATCGTCGAAAACGGTCGTGAAACGAGGGAGAAAGAGCTCGCCGGAGTTTCGCCGGGGAAAAACTTTTCGACGGAAAACGGAGAGGAGGGAGGAGCTGCCGCCGCCGCCGTACCATCCCTGATCACCGCCGACCCAGAAGGAGCCGATAGCGCCGCCGTTACGCCCGTCCGACGAGGTGAGTTCTTTCCCCCCTTGCCTCCCCGTTTTTCCGGCGACCATGTGAGGAAGACAACCCAGCTGAGCTGGGGTCTGTCCCTCTTGGGCCTGATTTTTTTTTGGGCCAGAAAATTAAATTTGGGCCAGTTCGGCCCAGTTGCAATAAAAATTAAAAATAAAATAGTAAATGAAATAAATAAAATCTGTAAAAATATAAATTTAATACCTAGTATAAATATACATATTCGGACCAACCAGAATTGGAAAATAATATTTTTAGCTATTTTTAATTGATTTAATGGTAATTGGGCCAATTTATACACATTTAGTAAATAATTAACTAAATAACGAAAATAATTATGAAATAAATATTGGAGTAAACTAGGATAAATATATGACTAACTAGGACCTTATGGACCATTTATAATTAATAAAAATAAGGTTTAGTATATTTAATTGGAATTAAACCGATTAATAGATATATGAAATTAAGGGAATAATTATGGAAAATAATTATAAAATAGATATCTGGACAACCTAGGTCAAATATAGACCCAAAATATATTTATAGACGGTTACTAATTTATAAAGTCGATTCTTAGTCTATTTATTTAAATTAGGCCATATAAAACTAGTTAAGTAATTAAATAAGGAAATATTAATATTAATAGTGATTATTGAATAAAAATTGGATGTTGTAGTCAATTATATTCAGATATTTTATTTCAAATATTGAAAATTAATGGATAAAATTATTAAGGTAATTTTATTAATAGAAAGTGAGTAATCAAATAAATTCGGATAACTAATAAATTAAGTTAATAAATTCAAATAATAAAATAAAAGGAGAAAATCGGGTAAAGTAATTACAAGTAGAATAAGTGACTAATTTCATCATATTTAATTAAAAAGGTGATTATCTAGAGACCGGATTAGAGGAGGATAACTAGGAGCAACAGGACTTAAGGTAAGTTTCTCTGCCAATCTAAAATTGTTTCCTCGTATTATATGCTTATTATGCATTATGTGAATAAGTGTGAATTGTTGAATTTTGTGTATGTGATTTTTGAAGAGATATTATATATATGGTAGTTGAGAAATATAAATTAAGTACTTTTGGGGTATTAAATATTTTTAAATACCTTCAAGACTTTTTAGAGAGATTAAGAAGTATTTTTGAAGTATTGTTAAGCAAAGATAAAATTTACATTTTCATAAGAAGATAGCATCTCGGGAGTAATCCGAGGTGTCGGTTTTTCCACATCCGGATAAATGTGGAGGATGATTAGAGCTACTACTACTAAGAAGTACAGTTTGGATCTATGATCCCTTTTAAGTAAGATTTGGATCTATGATCCCTTTTAAGTAAGATTTGGATCTATGATCCCTTTTAAGCAAGATTTGGATCTATGACCCCTTTTAAGTGAGATTTGGATCTATGATCCCTTTTAAGAAGAAGTTATAGTAGTAGTCCCTAATCATTCAAGAATTTTAGAATTGGGGTGGTTGGGTTCCGACCACTCGGGATGACTTACTACTCGGAGGGCTTGGAATCCCTTTTAGGGGGTGTGCACACTTAAGGTAGTCGTTTCGTTTCCAACAGAGCAGTTGTGGTACCGGCACTTGTTCGGGGTGGCCGTCCGTAACCACGGTCCACCGGGCTCTACCGAAAGGTTAAGCACCGCCCTTCTAAATTACTAGGAAGTTAGAGAAGAAGTGATTTTCTTAAGAAGTTTAAAGAGAAGAATTACTAAGAGATTTTCCAAGAGAAGTTTAAGATTTTAGCAAAGAAGTGATTTTAAGAAAAATCAAGGAGAAAAGTATTTTGGTGGAGTGCGTCATTTTTATATGATATTATATAAAAATCTATTTTTAGTCAAACCTGATTATTTTACGGGGTTGGGTAGTACTTACTTAGCTCTAAAGCTAATTTTTGTTATTTTTCTTGTCTCTCTCTTCTCCCTTAAATTTTATCAGGTGATGAGTTGGATACCTATGTGGATTGACGGATTGCTCGAGCTTGAGTGCGAATTAGAAGATGCCTTAGTTAAATCTAGTCATAAAACAAACATTTACTTATTATTACATTAGTTTTTGTTGTTCTACTTTGAGTTGCCTGTGCATTCGGTTAAGAGATGACCGAATGTGGCGGTAACACTCATTTCCCTTTTAGACTTCCGCTGTATTTCTTCAACTCTTTGATGAATGAATAAAGTATTTCTTTTAAATATATCAATGTTTTGGGCGGGAAATTTAGGGGTGTTACAACACCGAATCAGCAGGAACTGTTTTCTGTCTTTTTTCCATGACCCGATCATAAGTATTGCCGAACAGGTCGTCAAACCCTAACTCATCATGATCGAACGGCTTTGGGAAATGCTCCAGGACCTAGTTAGTTTTTTTACGTTTAAAACGCGTTTTAAACATGTACCGTTTTTTTGAACAAAAAAACGCGTTTAAAACGAAAAATAATGTCAGTCTGTTTAAAAAGGAAAAAAACTTCCACTTCCCGTATAAAACGTATATTTCCCGTATTTTACAAAAAATAAAAACATCATTTGATCACTTGAATGAATACATCAAATGAATAGGAGATCAACAATAGTTTAAAAGCAAAAAAGAAAACCTCATCCCCGTGACCCCGTGTTTTTGTATTGTTACAAACTTACAATACAAGATATACAATTGTTAAATACTAAAATTAATTGCATGATGACTAAAGCTAGCATCCTAAAATACTAAAATCTAAAATATTACTATGTATTAGATTTCTGATGTTCTTTTCCAAACAAGCATACCAAAATAAAGGCTTTTCTAAACTGACATCTTTAGTATAAACTTTTACACATAAACAATAATAAGTGTAGCAGTCGTACAACTTTCTCATGTCATCCGCCATCTAGGTGAAAATGATGAGTTTAACTTGAATGTTATTTGATGATCATATAAAGATAATGATGATGTTAACTTGGCCTCATTCTATTGTTATTATGCCTTATTTTCTGACATTACTTTGCAAAATTATATCTTGGACTTAATTACTCCGTACTATTTTTACTTTTGTCATTGACTTATGCAATTACGAATTATTTTTTTATGTAGTAATGTGATCTGTTACTTCAATATGTGTGCACTCTTATTTCTTTTTATTAAGTATATAATTTAAATGTTATTTTGGACTTGATCATTATTTCTTTTTTGTCATGAACTTATGCTATTATGAATGCAATTATTGATGGAGTAATGAGATATTATATTTGAATGTGTGTGTATGTTGATTATCCTTTATGTACTATATGTTTTTATGCTCTAAAAACTAGTACAATAATTTAATCATTCAAAACAAGATCCGTATTTTTAACCTGAATTTTTCTAAAAGATGTCGTATTATACACGTATACATATTTACACGTTTTATAAAAGTCAACGTATTTTTTGCCGAATTTTTGACCATATTTTTGTACAAGTTACCGAATAAAACACGTACGTATTAAACCACGTTTAATTCACGTATCGTATTTAACTAACTATGCTCCAGGATCAGGTCGAGGTTTCTATCAAGAAGCAGGTCTTGACTTTGCTTCACCATCTTCTCGATCAGGATGTCTAAGAAGGATTTTCCTTTCTAGCGTACCATCCAAGAGCTCGATCCCCGCCTTGATCGGGTCCTCACTCTCACGCAAAAATTGACCAAGATGAGGTCCCAGAAACTGCCGAGCGGTGTTTTCCAGGGCAACGTTCAACCCTTTCCCTCGTTGATAATCGATCACCACTTATTTGGTGATCTTGGCAGTTGACAGCCGTTATATTTACTTGTGTTTAACATAAGTATTTATAAGTATTTGTTGAAGAAAAGAAGAGAAATTGGGAAAATATCTTGAGAATGAGAGTTAGAGCATAAAACATTGTGATGAACGGCTTTTGGGACCAAAAGGATGACATTTTTCCCATCATTTGAGTATAACGTATTGTAGAGAACTTGAAATCACTCCATTCGAATTTCATGTGAATGGTAACTCAATAAGGTACAAATGTTATGAAGACATCATGGCCAGAATAGAAAAGGAACAATACTCAATCAACCGATAAAGTCAGATGTTGCTGGTGGGATTTCAGGATGCATACCTTTCAGTGTTTTATCCATATATGTTTATTGGATGAATAAAATCACGTCATTCAAGTTTTGTTGGATAGAAGACTTCATTATCTATAACTTTGGTGAAGGAATCATGTACAAATTCGTAGCGCAACATCTCTAACATCCCGGTACAAAAACCGACACTTTTTTATCCATTTCGGAGGAAGAGAAATGAAGTACATTTTTGGGCGCAGCAACCGGCGCCGGCCGGTCTTGAACCGGCGCCGGTCGGAACGTTTTTTCTCGCAAAAATGAGCCTGTTTTCAACCGGGGCCGGTCGTCTGACCAACCGGCGCCGGTTGGGTCGATTTTCTGCTAAAAAACAGCATCGTGCAAGCTGATTCTTGATGGGAAAACCCCATCTTCCTCAATGCTAATCAAATATTGCTTCCATACCTCATCTTTGGGTTCGAATAGACTAAAATATGTCATTCTTTAGCCTATATAAAGCACTCAATTCATCATACAAACATATTCCATTGCATAGATTAATTCTTAGCTTTTATATTTTTGTTATTGGTATTTTCTTCAAGTTCTTGAGGAGGGAAGTTCATTCTCCGAAATCATTTGTGTTTAGGTATTATTTCCTTTTTAATTTCATGTTCCATTACATTTATTATTGTATTGTGATTAATATGAGCATTAGAGGCTAATTTCTTAGCTAAAGCTAGGGATGAACTTCTATGCCCACTAGGTGTTTGATAAAAGTTCTAAACCAATAAATTATGATTTATGACTATAATTGATTGTTTATGACTATGGTGTACAACATAGAAGTATGTTAAATTTAGTTTATACTTGCAATTAATGTTGAAGTATAAACTATGAACATTAAAGGATAAACATATATAGTACCGAGAATAGAAATATATCCGGTCTTATATGATACGGGTGTGATGTCTTGATATTCAACGGGGTTTTCGGTAGATGAATGTAAGCCGTAACGGGACTTACACGTAACGAAAATCTCCATTCTCAATTTACCAAACTTGGCAGTCGAATTGAAGAACAAAACATGATTCTTAATCAAAGGATGGACAACCTCGAGCGAGATACCAAAAGCTCCTTCCACACTCTACAATTGTAGATTAACCAACTTGCTCAACAAGTTACTATAACAGGAAGTGACATGATCATCACAACAGAAAACATAAGAAGAAAGGAGGATCCCAAAGTTCCGGAGAGCAAGAAGACCCCAAACCTAATTGATGTACACGACATGATTAGAAAGCTATTTGTGGGAGATAAAGATGACATATTTCATGTGTGGAGAGTACAACCCACTCTAGAAAATTTCTTGAAAGCCGAAGCCAATGTTCTCACGCCTCCAAATGGTAGAAGATACCTCTTTTTCATTCAAGAAGGATACGCCAACAACAAAGGAGAACATAATCGGGATACGCCAAAAAGGTGCATTTTTGACCCAAGTGATATTCTTCTCAATATTGAAAATAAGAGCTCAACATCCTCTCCTCCCCCGCAAGATTTTAAAAGAGACTACTAGCTAAACATCTGCGGGAATTCAGTTGCACAAAAGAGGTATGTTCGTCCGGCCTATGACGTTAAACTAAGCGCTAATTGGGAGGCAACCCAAACAAAACCAAAAACAAAAAAAAAACAAAAAAACAAACAAAAAAAAATCATCGATCTCAGCTCAAGTATCATGCATTTTCTTCTCTCAAAAACATCTCATTCCACTATTGAAGATTTCATCTTGCATTACATTCTCCAATCTACATTGAGGACAATGTAAATCAAGTGTGGGGCGTGAATAATTAGTTGAGAAACTTTTCTTTGCAAATTAAATTTTTTCTAGGAAGGTTAAATTTTTTGATATTCTCTCTTTTAAGAGTTTTGGTTGAGAAAGATTTTCTTACTCACAAAAATGTATATTTAGATTAATTAAAATATTTATTAATCTTGAAACCACCACTTTCACTCAAATTTGTGACAATGTTCCAAATCCATACAAATGTGCATAGAGTGCAAATTCAAAATAAAAGTTTCGTCCCAACTCCAAATCACTCTATTGTCGGATTCTCCTCATTTCTGACAATCTAGATATATAATTACGGAGAACAAAAAAAAGAGTTTATATACAAAAGCAAAAAAAACTCATGTTCTCCTAGATTAGCCTTCTCTACAAAATCAAGTTGTCAGTCTACAAGAAAAAAAAACACCGACATACCCACATATTACCTAAATTGTCACAAAATAAACCCATCAAGTGTTTAAATATTTTTCTTAATCTTAAATACATTTATTGTGAGTAATAGAAAAAGGTTTTTGGACTCGAGAAAGATTAAAGAGTTTATATCTAATTTTTAGCATCTTATTAAACTTTTAATTTGCATGGTTTAGTTTCTTTTCTAATTGTGCATCAATACAAAGAAATTGCTTGAGGACAAGCAATGCTCAAGTGTGGGGGGATTTGATAGCCGTTATATTTACTTGTGTTTAACATAAGTATTTATAAGTATTTGTTGAAGAAAAGAAGAGAAATTGGGAAAATATCTTGAGAATGAGAGTTAGAGCATAAAACATTGTGATGAACGACTTTTGGGACCAAAAGGATGACGTTTTGCCCATCATTTGAGTATAACGTATTGTAGAGTACTCGAAATCACTCCATTCGAATTTCATGTGAATGTTAACTCCATAAGGTACAAGTGTTATGAAGACATCATGACCAGAATAGGAAAGGAACAATACTCAATCAACCGATAAAGTCAGATGTTGCTGGTGGGATTTCAGGGTGCATACCTCTTAGTGTGTTATCCATATATGTTGATTGGATGAATAAAATCACGTCATTGAAGTTTTGTTGGATAGAAGACTTCATTATCTACAACTTTGGTGAAGGAATCATGTCCAAATTCGTAGCGGAACATCTCCAAAATCCCAGTACAAAAACCGACACTTTTTGATCCATTTCGGAGGAAGAGAAATGAAGTACATTTTTGGGCGCCGCAACCGGCGCCGGCCGGTCTTGAACCGGCGCCGGTCGGAACGTTTTTCTCGCACAAATGAGCCTGTTTTAAACCGGGGCCGGTCGTCTGACCAACCGGCGCCGGTTGGGTCGATTTTCTGCTAAAAAACAGCATCGTGCAAGCTGATTCTTGATGGGAAAACCCCATCTTCCTCAATGCTAATCAAATATTGCTTCCATACCTCATTGTTGGATTCGAATAGACTAAAAGATGTCATTATTTAGCCTATATAAAGCCCTCAATTCATCATACAAACACATTCCATTCCATAGATTAATTCTTAGCTTTTATATTTTTGTTCTTGGTATTTTCTTCAAGTTCTTGAGGAGGGAAGTTCATCCTCCGAAATCATTGGTGTTTAGGTATTATTTCCTTTGTAATTTCATGTTCCATTACATTTATTATTGTATTGTGATTAATATGAGCATTAGAGGCTAATTTCTTAGCTAAGGCTAGGGAAGAACTTCTATGTCCACTAGGTGTTTGATAAAAGTTCTAAACCAATAAATTATGATTTATGACTATAATTGATTGTTTATGACTATGGTGTACAACATAGAAGTATGTTAAATTTAGTTTATACTTGCAATTAACGTTGAAGTCTAAACTATGAACATTAAAGGATAAACATATATAGTACCGAGAATAGAAATATATCCGGTCTTATATGATACGGGTGTGGTGTCTTGATATTCAACGGGGTTTTCGGTAGATGAATGTAAGCCGTAACGGGACTTACACGTAACGAAAACCACGCTCTCGCTGCCTTAACCGGAGTTGAGAATATATTAGCGACATCGTATTCATAATTATTGGCAAAGAACTAATATTCAACCATATTAAAGCATTTAAGTGATTCCCGAAGCCTTAGTTGTTGTTGTCATTCATCTTAAACTTAAAATTAGTTAACGATTATCTTCTTAAGCAAAAAGTGAAAAACCAAAAATATAAAACATAAATCAAAATCCCTGCACTTTACTCATTTCTTCATTTAAAGTTATCTACTCACGGACTAAGTTAAACAACGTTTCCTTGTGGATTCGACCCGGTATTTTACCGGAATTTATTACTATATCGGCACTTGTACACTTGCAAGTTTAGCCCGGTTAGCAGTATTGGCAGCATAAGAAACAAGATGGTTTTCTCCCTCAGCTTTGTCAAGCCTCATCCCGGCGGATTCAGCCACTTTCATCTTTGCCCTGAGGTCCTTGATCTCCCGATCACGACGGCGGATCCTCTCCTCCATCTCGGCCTGTTCGGCCATTGCTCTCTCACCTTTGGTGGCACGGTCCTGCAAGTTCGTGATCAGCTTGCGAGCAGCAGATAGAAGGATCTGACTATCTTCCCGATCGCTTGCCAGGAGCTTCATCTCCTATTCGGCCGCCAGGAAGGCCCGTTGATAATATACCCCGGCCTACAAGCAGTGGCAAACATGATCAAATGAGATCTAAAAAATTCAAAAAATGTCTAAATAAAAAATTAAAAGGATCTATACCTTGAGAGTCTCTTGATGACCTGCCTCGACCAGATCAGACCAATGGGTGAGGTTGGAAAAACTGGGAGGAACCTTCAAAGAGGTGCTGCACCACATGGAAGATGGCATTTGCATGAACAAATATCTCCCCTCAGCACGAGGCCCCATGTTAGAAAATTCTATGAACATCCGATCGTCGACCGGTATGTCGGTAAGGATTGAACCCCCTGACTTGGCAGTGGGGATGATAGGCCTCTTGGGCTCAGTCACTGGACCGGTTAAATCAACTATATGGTCAATCGGTGTAAGCTGGGTGCCATCATTACCCTGACGCCTCTTTCGGGCTTGTTCGGCATCATTCTGATTTTCAGCAACCAACTTCTCCTTACCTTTCTTGGTGGACGCCGTCGAGGTAGAGACATGTGGGGTGTCGAAAGGTAGCAGGGGGAATCACACCTACAAAGAGAGAAAAACAAATCTAAGAGACAGAACTAAACGAAGATCGATTGGGCTAAAATAAGCGAGTTTACCAATTCCAGCAACCAACATCTTGGAATGAGTGATGAAAGATCGAAGATTCCGAGAACCTCCTAGACGCAGAGATTCAGATTGGGAAAGAAGAACGACATTCAGCCTAGGTTAAGAATCCCGAACTAGGTAAGCGTTTCATCGGTCGGGATATGGAAGTGACTCGTCCACGTGGACGAAAAGAAATTGTTCCTCCCAGTTAGCTGGCGCAGTAGGGTTCTCCGTGAACAACTGACGATCAGCCCGAGCCACCAACTTCAAATACCAGGTGGTCCAGTAAGGCTGATAACAGTAATGGTACAGGAAGAGATCAACATTAGGAGCAATTCCCAGTTCATGGCACCGAATGATGAAACCGTTCAGAAGGCGATAGGTGTTGGGCACAAACTGAGCCGTCGCAAAAAATCTATGACAAACGGGTGCAGGGGAAATGAAGCCCAGCAGCCAAACCTCCGAGGGTTGTTTTTCGAAAGTTGCAGGGAAAGGGAAAGGTGGGAGCGGGAGATTTGGAAAAGTTGGAGGTGAGTGGGAAAGGTGAGGGACGAACGTGAGGGAGGTTGGGGGTAAATTATTTGGAGGGCTTTTATATGGGGTAGGAATTGGGGTAAGTTTGGAGTCCTATAGCAAAATTGTTTGTGTTTAGGATAGAAACTACTTTTGGATTCAATTAAGTAGCGTACTTTTGTTTACTTTATATGTACGTAGTCATAAATAGTGTTATCTACTCAACGAGTACACGCCGCTTGGGGGTTGGCATTTTGACTCAGCCCGTTCTACTCACCGAGTGAGTTTCTCAACTTGTTAAAAAATTGGGAGAAATAATTAAAATACTCCAAACTTTGAAGCTGTGTGAGGTAAGCACTCCCAAACTTACATATGTAATTTAAATACCTCAAACTTTATATAAAAGTTATTTTAACACCATTTTCTTGTATTATTTTTTTCAAAAATGTTAATAATTGGTGTTAGTTTCATAATTTAAAACATTTTAACATTCATGAAGGTACAATTAGCATTCTAAACTTTCAATATAAAATAAATAGTATCCCCCCACCCTCCAAACTCTATAAAATTGCAATGTTTTCAATTTGCTCTTTTAATTTATGCAATTAACATCATACATTTTTAAAATAATACATGATCATGGTGTTACAATAACTTTTTATTGAAAATTTGAGGTGTTTATTTCACACACTTTCAAAGTTCAGGGTATTTTAATTATTTTTCCAAAAATTTGGCTGTGTGAGTTACATTTGATATTTTGCCTGTTCTACCACTAAGGTTTTTTTTTGGATGAAATCTGAAAAGTTTACACTAAAGTAAGATGCTATGGAACTTATAAATAGTATTACATATTACAAAGTTAATTTTATAAAGTATTTTGCATATTTGCTCATACAAGTTAGATGATTTATACTCTTGGAAACTTATATAGATTACGATCTTTGTTACTTCATCATTCGAATTTAGGATTATTATCATTTATTCATGTCTAAGAATTATTAGATTAATATATTATCGGATTTTTAGTATCTATATTTTTAAAATTAATTTATACAAGGTTGAATAATCTCGGCTCTTGAGTTCTTTGTGTCCATTCTTGCTATTCAGCCCTTGACCAAGTTGCTACCAAGTAGCAACTTTGCTATTTACATGACGTCTTAAAAATTTCCTTTCGACTTGCATTTTCGGTATAGCAATTTTTAATCATGAAGAAATATTATTTCTTGAAGAGTTAAATATCGGTTGAAGAGTACTTAGTTTTCTGCATTTTAATTGCAAGAAAATTTGTATAGATAATATTATTTTTCAAACTATTATGTTACATCAAAACTTACACTAGAATAACTCTTTATGTTCACCTAATTTTTCAGTTAATTTTAGTTCATTTTGAGAATGTCCATATCAAAAGTCATTTGAATATCAATAAAATTCATTGCTGAAGTTTTTTTAATTGAAGTGTTAAACTCATGGGGAAAATCTTCCGTGAGCATTACAACGCTATGAAATATACAATTATGCGTAGAAATATGAAGTATTTTAGATAGTAATTCTAAGAACTCTAGGACTCGCTTTTAAGAATGATTTTATACATATGATTTTCATATTCTCATAATTAATCACATTATATAGAAACATTATATATGTGAATTGCATTTCCCATAGATTAAATTATCATGTGGGTTGTTGAGAAAAGTATCACATTTATACATATAACCATGCACATGTGAAATAGTACATTTGGCACAGTTGTATGGATTATTTAAAAAACGGAATTATTCTATCCTATATTGGAACAAAGCTCCATTTGGAGACTTGAATATCCCATGTTATATCTAATTCCAAATAGCAGTATATAAGGAGTGATTAATAACAATGTTTTTTGGTGCCAAATCATTGAGTGATCAGTTCATAGTCGATTTCTCCTTATGACCCTACCCGAATTATTCTCAAACAAAGATCACATGAATGGTATAATATTGAATTTAATATTATATCCACTCCATGTATTGGAAAAAGAGTCAAATAAACTCTTCTGCTATTTCAAATCCGTCACTTAAGCTTGTGTATTAAAAAAAAATCATATAAGTACGTCTACTTTTAAATTACAATCAATGAAGTCATTTGACTTGCTATAGCAGGTTATTTTTAAAAGAAAATTAAATTAGGAATATTAATAAATTTTTACAAAAATTCATATAAATTTGAATTAATAATCTAATAATAATATAAAAATAGTATTAATGTAAAAAAGATAAAATTTTAAAAACGTTAAAATAAAAAAATAAAAAGTCATAGAACTCGAAAAAAAAATAAAAACCTTTTAAATAGATGTAGAATATACTAATGTTTTTAACAATTTTAAAAAATTGACCTTGATATTCTGAAAATTTTCACAATTTTCGTATATATTTCTTCAAATTTTAACAATTTTTCATAGTTTTTAAATATTATAAACCTGCTATTGAAGGTTAAAAACTGATTAAATGGTCAAATTGATCAATTTTGTAAAGTTGGCGTACTTATATGATAGTTTTTTTAGTACAGGGGCTTGAGTGGTGGATTGGAAATAGTAGACGGGCTTATTTGACCTTTTTCTCCCATGTATTTATTAATTTGTTGTTGTGAACTATATTACACGTTAACACGGTTAGGCATATACAAGAAAGACGTGTAATATATGAATGCAATCACTCCATGCTTATAATAATGATTAGTTACTATGCAATGATAATTAATAAAAAGTTGATGACAATTGTTGGAAAAGGTTGTCATCTTCCTTCACCACTGCGTTGTTACGTACCCAATTTCAATCTGGTTTGAAGTTTGTGATATCTGACGAAGAAGGACGAGCAAACAAGTTTACTTTGAATATTAAATACAAAGAAGTTTATAACAATTTATAGTTTTTCCTTGAGAGCTGTGGGCATACATAATGAATATTTCATCATATAATGTTCTATATTTATTTTCTATTATTATCTCCTAGTTTGCTATTACTAACATCCTATTTTATTTAATATTTTTAATTAATTGATTTACTATCAAGTTTCTATACTTTTTATCATTACATATAAACTATTGTGTGATTAAATTACTCCCGTGTAACGCACGAGTGTAGTAACTAGTGGTCTTAAGTTCAAATCAAATCTAAATTGAAATGAACATTATGGTTGAATACACTCCGTATATATTACGTTGTAATATATTAACGAGTATTATTGTTATCATATATGCAGTATTTATTATTATTATTATTATCATCAGTATACTAATAATAATAATAATAATAATAATAATAATAATAATAATAATAATAATTATTATTATTATTATTATTATTATTGTTGTTATTATTATTAGAATGGATATCCATGAATCATGAAAGCCATTTTTTGCTGCTAAATACGAAAGCTTACAGTAAAACCCAGAACCCCGCGAACCACAGTTGCAACCGCTTGTCTCTGCTTTTAAACCCTAAAAATCTAATTCGAAATTCTTAAACAACAATGGCAGCAACCGCACGATGCAAGCTCCGATCCGTTGTATTCAATCATCCTCTTCATACCCGCCATTTCGCAACCTCGATCTTGAACCCTGATTCCAAAACCGCGCTCTCCAGCAAAGAGAAATCTCGTACAGCTCTCTCTCTGCTCCGAACCGAGACCAACCCGGAACGCATCCTCGACATATGCCGAGCCGCCGCGCTAACTCCTGAGTCTCACCTCGACCGACTCGCCTACTCCAAGGCCATCTTAAAGCTCCGCAACTCCAATTACTTTGGGGGAATTCGTGAGCTCCTTGAAGAATATAAGTCCCGACCCGATTTCAGATCCGAAAGGTGCATTTCCCACTTTGTCGTTCTCTATGGGCAAGCCGGCATGCTCGATGACGCCATGAAGACCTTTGAGAAAATGGAGGACATGGGGATCGAACGATCGGTGAAATCACTCAACTCTCTCCTGTTTTCTTGCCTTTTAGCTAAAAATTTCGGAGAAATGAAGAGGGTTTTTGTTGAATTTCCTAAAAAATACACGATTGCCCCCGACCTAGATACCTATAATACAATGATTAAGGGGTTTAGCGAGTCGGGTTCTACCAGCTCTGCCTATTCCATATTGGATGAGATGATTAGAAATAAAGTCAGGCCAAATGCCACAACTTTTGGAAACTGTCTTGCAGGTTTTTACACGGAGGAGAAGTTTGAGGATGTCGGGAAGGTTTTGGATATGATGAGTCAACACGGTGTTTCACCAGGCATTGCTATTTATAACATAAGGATTGAAAATTTATGTAAGCTCAAGAGGTCAAAGGAGGCAAAGGCATTGCTTGATGGAATTTTGTCCAGGGGGTTTAAGCCGAATTCTTTCACTTATGCCCATTTGATCCACGGGTTTTGTAAGGAAGGCGATTTGGAAGAGGCAAAGAGTATGTTTAAAAAGATGGCTAACAGTGGATGCCAACCGGATAGCGAGTCATACTTTAGGCTGGTTTACTTCTTATGCAAAGGTAAAGATTTTGAGGATGCAATGAAATTTGCAAAGGAATGTATGGAAAAGGGCTGGGTTCCTAATTTCTCGACTATGAAGATGCTCGTGGATGGGCTTGCAAGTATTTCAAAGGTTGAGGAAGCTAAGGAAATCATTTCACAGTTGAAGGAGAAGTTTTCTAGAAATGCTGACAAGTGGACTGAGATTGAAGAAGGGCTACCCAAGTAGGAGGGAAATGTATCATGGTAAACTCTTATCTTGGTTTTGAATAATGATTTGGTGTCATGATTAGCTTCTAAAATAGTTAAAGTCGATGCCCTTGTTGGATTAATTCTCTTCTACAGTGGTCTTTTTCTCAGTTACATTTTCTCCATTATTACTTGGACTTGATTTTGAAGCAACTTTCCTCTTGTTCCCATTCTAAGCTATTTGAGTTTTGAACATGAGGAAGCTATATCACCTCCCAATCTCACAGCACATAAATGTGATATTCATTTCTTCCCAAAATGCGCTGTATGTAATATAAAAAGTTAATAGGTTTTTTGTGTAATCCCATGAGTAATGAGTGGCATCACTATGTTTTTACAAATACTACGTGTGTATTTTTTTCTTGAATGGTTTGTAGTTCCATGCTATATTTTCTTTTACCCATCTGCAGCTTTATAATTTCCGTAAAAGATTAGAAAACATATGTTGATTTGCAAGGAAAAAGAAAACTAGAAGTCATATGTTGTACTGAGCATGTGTTTGATTGTCCAATAATTGAACGGCAAAATTAAGGGGCTGATTGCACTATATGCCAACTTGCCAGCAACTAAGCAACGATAAATGTGGTTTAAGTAAACATTATGGAGAATATTAGGCATGACAGAACATGTGACATATAAAAAATGCATATTTGTGAAATTGTTAGAGGAATGATAACAATATTGTGTGACTAGTGCAATGAATTGGATAAGAAAGGTTTTTACAAGTGTACATGAAACTCTTCATTTACGATCATAACACATGAGAATGGAGAAGTCGCTTTGGATTATCTCTTCTTTCCTAATGAAACTCTTCACCTGCAGTCCTTCACTCACCATGTGGTATCTTGTAATTCTCTCATCTAACAAGAAAGTTCTTATTCCTCTTTCAAGGACACTCACTCTTCACTACTCAAGAAGCCTTCTTCAGAGTGCTTCAGAATCAGAAGTCTCACCACTATTTATATTGGTCCACAAAGCTATAGACTTGCTTACTCATGAACTTTCTATGCTTCTCTTCACTCTCTGGCTCTATAATCTCATGCAGGAATTTACAAGACTCCATATTTCTAGAAAAATGTTCCAGGAATGTCCAGTTTCTCCTACACAGTACTAGACTACTAGATTATTGATTCCATACACCAGAAGACTCGGTAATATTTTAGATTGAAAAATGACTTAGTTGAAAAAGCCGACCACAACATGCTAAAGTTGATTAAAATTGAAGCAGACCTACTGAAGTCATTGGGGAACATTTTAAAAAGGTTGAGGGTTCATTTAAAAGCTGAAAAAGAAGTGAGGAAGGAGATATGAGCCTCTAGCCTCCGTAAATTTTTAGCACCAACCGGTCAGGGTGTGGAACCAACCCGAACTAAAATATTATTTTGTCTAGGTCTATCTACTACTAGGTCACATGTAAGCATGATCATATTTTGTCAAATATTATTTTATAAGTTATCATTATATATATAATCAATTCATTTTTCATGAGAAGGAAGAATGTCTAAAATTAAAATTAGGGATGTTAAATCAGTTTTTATCTACAATAAATTTTGAGAATGGTGAAGTTGGGAACCAAAATATACTTTAATTTCGGTTGGTTTGTTTTAATGTTGGTCAATTTTAACATATTTTGGCTGGCTATTTTCAATTTACTTATTTTTCAAATTTAAAGGCATAATTCCAACAATTTAGAGTGAGACAAATTTTGATCATTTTTGTTTTACTAGATTCGTTTTACAGTGGAAAAGTCTTTAATATTGACGAATTTATTAATTATTCAATCAGATCTGTTATTGAATGACACTACAACATTAAAAACGGAAATAATCAAAAGTTACAGAACTATATCTATAATTTTCTCTAACCATAAATTAAAAATTACTTAAGCATCATTAAAGGGTAGAGAGGGGGTAAGAATATATTTTTGATAGTGATAATATATCCCTACGTATAAAACAAATAGTATTCGTTCCGTCTCTTGTAACTTTGCCAATTTTCCTTTTTTGGATGTCTCACTAGCTTTGACACTTTCCCTTTTAAGTAAATAATTTGTGATTCCAGTTCATTCTCTCTTCTCTGCACAAATCTTAACCGCACAATTTTTACTTTATTATTCTCCGTGTCAGTCAATCTTGACAAAGTTATTAGTAGGGGTGGACATTTCGGTTTTCGTTTCGGTTTTCTTCGGTTTCGGTTTTCTTCGGTTTCGGTTTAATCGGTTTGATAGAAAATGTACCAAATACAAACCGATTAAGTTTCGGTTTGGTTTCGGTTTGGTATGGTTCGGTTCAGTTTGGAGTTCGGTTTACCAAAGTATTAAGGTTTGGATTGAAAAAAAAATTAACTCAAAATAATGAACCAAGAAGCGATACTAATGAATCAAATGTAATGTTAGATATAAATTTGCAAACAATAACAAAACATATATGAACAAAAAATATATAAGCATGACACATTTGTAAGCAACAACAACAACGGGTATGAATCAAATTATATATAAAGCCGAAACAAAAACAAAACGTGTGCTTGTAATAAGTAATTAACCAAATATATAGTAGTAGTAGATAACAAATTATAGTTAAATACTATCTACTTAAACCACTATAATTGTTATAGTTGTGAATGTAACTCTTGTAGTAAACTCTAGTCTTCGACATTAAAATTAAAGAATTAAAGTTTCAAAAAGATTGACATCAATCAAATTAATGAGAGAAATCTTATATTTTGGTTTGCTTTAGTTTGGTGTAAGTTGGTTTTGATTTGTTATTTTAAAAAAATATGAAATTATTTCATTTTTAGATTAGTTCGGTTTTATTCGGTTTTATTCGGTTTTATGATTTCGCTTCGGTTTCGTTCGGTTTAATACGGGTTGGGAGGAATACTACCAAACTCAAACCAAATTTCAAATGATTCGGTTTCGGTTCGGTTTAATTCGGTTTGGTACGGTTCGGTTCGGCCAAACCGAACCGTTATGCCCATCCCTAGTTATTAGGGAATGAATTCATTTTTGAAACAACAATGGCAGCAATCGCACGATGCAAGCTCTGATCTGTTATATTCAATCATCATCTTCATATCCCCCATTTCGCAACCTCGACTATTTCCAAACCGGCGCTCCGAGACTAACCCGGAACGCATCCTCAACGTATGGCAAGCCGCCGCGCTAGCTCCTGGGTCTAAAATGGACCGACTTGCCTACTCCGCGGCCATCGCAAACCTCCGCCACTCCAATCACTTTGGGGCAATCCGTGAGCTCCTTGAAGAATATAAGTCCCGACCCGATTTGAGATCCGAAAAGTACATTTCCCACTTTATCCTTCTCTATGGGCAGGGCGGACCCAGGAAAGTATCTTGGGTAAAATATTTTTTGGGGTTCAAAATATTTTTTGGGAGGGAGAAAATTATTTTTCATATATATACACTAAAAAAAATTCTTGTTAATGGGCGAGCCGGCATGCTCGATGACGCCATGAAGACCTTTGAGAAAATGGAGGACATGGGGATCAAACGATCTGCGAAATCACTCAACTCTCTCCTGTTTGCATGCCTTCAAACTAGGAATTTCGAAGAAATGAAGAGAGTTTTTGTTGAATTCCCTAAAAAATACAGGATTGCCCCCAACCTAGATACTTATGATACAATGATAAAGGTGTTTAGCGAGTCGGGTTGTACCAGACTACCAGCTCCGTTTATCCAATATTGAATGAGATGATTGAGAATAAAGTCTGGCCAAAAGACACAACTTTTCGACACTGTCTTGTAGGTTTTCTCAAGGAGGAGAAGGTTGAAGATATTGGGAAAGTTTTGGATATGATGAGATGACGTTCTGCTTCACCGGGCATTGTTGGTTTAAATAGCTCAATGTTTGAATTTTTTTGTAAGCTCAAGATGTCAAAGGAGGCAATGGCATTGCTTGATAAGATTTTGTCCACGGATTTGAAGCCGAATGCTTATGCCCATTTGATCCATCCATGTGTTATGTAAGGAAGGTGATATGGAAGGGGCGAAGAGTGTTTGAAAAGATAATTAACAGTTATATCAATTCAAAGAATTGGCTCCTTTTCTTTATATCCGATGGTGGAGAGATGAGAAGTGCACAGCTAAAATTACTAATGAGTGTATGGAAAAGGTCTGGGTTCCTAATTTCTTGACTATGAAAATGCTCGTGGATGGGCTTGCAAGTATTTCAAAGGTTAGGGAGGAACAATGAAGAAGAGGTTTCCTAGAAATGCCTACAAGTGGACTGAGATTGGAGGACTACCTAAGAAGGACTATGATGAGATTTTGCCATGGGAATTGAAGCCGAATTCTTTTTCTTATGCGGATGTATTTGCGGCATTGAGGTAACGACGATGCTGATGCTGATTTAATCCATCGGTTTTGTAAGGAACATGATATGGAAGAGGCGAAGAGTATGTTTGAAAAGATGTTTAACAGTTATAACAAGGAAACCATTTCATAGTTGAAGCAGTAGTTTCCTAGAAATGCTGACAAGTGGACTGAGATAGAACGGGTTGTAAACGAATCAAATAATTCGAAAAATTCAAATACAAATACAAATAAGAATACTAAATTTGATTCGAATTGTTATATAATACAAATAAGAATATCAGTGTATTCGATTCGAAAGTTAATCAAATATATTCGATAAATAATAGTGATAATATTAATATTAATAATAATAATAATAATATTGATAATAATAATAATAGAAATTGCTCTAAATAGGAGCAAAAACGTTTTGAAATTCCAAAATAGGAGTATCATGTTTTTTATTCCCTGAATAAGAGTACGTAATCTGCCAAGATTGGAAAAAAATGTCATGTTTTAAAGCCTAGTAAAGTCAAACTTGGCAGAAATTTACTCCTATTCAAGGAATAAAAAATATGATACTCCTATTTTGGAATTTCAAAACTTTTTTACTCTTATTTAGGGAATTCTCTCTAATAATAATAATAGTGATAACATTATAATAATGATTAAAAGATAGCTATATAAACCCGCAAAGTGTATCCCATATATACATTTACGTATACAAATTCCAAGTCTGTTTGTAATAAATCAGAAGTATCATACATATTAAGGATTGTAAATGAAGCAAATAATTTTAATTCGATTCTTGATCTGGATTCAAAAATTATGAATTAAATTTGAAAATTTATAATATAAGTACAAATGCAAATCAACTTTTCAATTCAAATATCTTTCAAATACGAATACAAATAATTATGTATTCAATTCAAAGAATAATCAAATATATTCGTTGATACATATACAAAATCAACTACTGCAAGTGTATATGTGCATCAACTATCCGATCTATATGTGTGTGTATAGTTTAAATTATACTCTGTATATCTGATCAGTTTTTTTTAGCAACAATGCTAAATATCTAACATAAAATTAGAGTTGTTTGACTTTGGTATATACAATTATCAACTTATTTCACACATTATAAGTATAATTTCTAATGTGTGTATTTGAGTATAATTTCTATTATAACCACAAAATTGATTCACTTTATTATATCGTACACAGTCTAAAAATGCATTGATCCATTAATTTTTATGAAAATGTAATGTTACAAATCAAATTCTAAAAGCACATATTAAGTCATAGCATACATTTATAACATAAAAATATATGAAAAGTTATTTTAAAATGATATTTGACTAATATTTAACTTATACTCAAATCGATTCGATATTCGTATATGATTTGTTAACTATTCGTATTGTTAAACAAATACAAATCGAAATTAATATTCGTTTCATATTTGAATTCGGATTCGTATTCGAAAAAAATAAAAAAATACAAATACAAAATCTCATTATTTGACTCGATTCGATTCGTTTGCAACCCTAGATCGAAGGACTACCCAAGTAGGAGGGAAATGTACATGGTAAACTTTTATCTTGGTTTTGAATAATGAGTTGGTGTCATGTTTAGCTATTAAAATAGTTAAAGTCGATGTCCTAGTTGGATTAATTCTCTTCTACACTGGTGTTTTTCTCAATTGCTTTTTCTCCGCCATTACTTGGACTTGATTTTGATGCAACTTTCCTCTTGTTCCCATTTTAAGCTATTTGAGTTTTGAACATGAGGAAACTATATCCCCTCCCAATCTCACAGCACATAAATGTGATTTTTTATTTCTTCCTAAAATGCGCTTGCATGTATATAAAGGAAAATGAAAAAATGACATGTATATTACTAACAGAGTTTTACTGGACAAAAATATGATTAGTTATATTTTTTGACAAAAGTATGATTAGTAACTATGTACAAGTAACTGGATAAGAGTCGCTATACTATAGTGTATTTCAAAGTGACAAGTTACTAATAGATGATGAGTCACTAAGAACTAGTCATTGAATATGACATTTTTTTGGATTTTCTTAAATAAGTAATATTTCTCTTTTAAATTTAATTTTGTAATATTCATGGAAAAATGTCAAGGAAAATTGTGAATGGATTTTGGTGTATTCCCATGAGTGACATCCATACATTTATACAAATATGTTTTTTTCTAGAATGATTTGTAGTTCCGTTCTGTATTTCCTTTTCCCCATCTGCAGTTGTATTAGTTCCGCAAAAGATTAGAAAAGCTGTGTTGATTTGCAAGGAAAACAAAAAACTGGAAGTCATATGTTGAACTGAGCACATGAAAAAAATGTCTATATTTTTTGTCTTCCAGTTATTCTGAAGTGGGGATTCTTACCCTATAAATGAAAGGCAAATAAGGGGCTGATTACACTATATGCCAAATTCCCAACAACTAAGAGACTCAAAATGTTTTTGATTGCACTATGTGTCTGATTGCACTATGTGTCTATGTGCACTCTTGCCAACAACTTAGCAACTACAAATGTGGTTTAACTAAACATTATGGAGAACATTAGGCATGACACAACATGTAGCAGAGGATTTAGGTATAGGCTAGAGTGAGTCAAAATCGAATGCAACTTTTTTTTTTGCAATTTTTTTAGTGTAGTTTTTTCATTTTTCACATTTAGCCACCCCTCTAATATTTAAGTCTAGTATAATTACTTTTCAATCCAGTCTAAACCAAATTCCTGAATTCGCTCCTGAGAACATGTTTTACTTTTTTGAAGTTTTACGTATTTATGAAAACCTTATATTTGAAACATATTTTATTAATAAAATAAAGAAAAATATATATGAAAGAACACTAAATAGATCATCTACAATCATTTCAACCAATACAACCAAAAAAGCAACTTCAACATTACTTTTTGTTATTATTACACAATTGAGCACGCGAATCAAAAGTTACGTGTTTGGTGAAAAAGTTGACTGATAAACCTGATTAAAAGAGTCACCAAACAGGCTTCACATCTCCATACAGTCATAGTGGGCAGTTGACCAACTTTAGAGGATGTATTATTCCAAACTAAAGACATTATAATTTCTTGGGTGTTAATTTTTTAAAAAAGAATTCCAAACTAATTAACTAGGCTCTGTATTATTCCAAGCTCAATGCTCAATCTGTCTACTGGGACTCCCCAAACGTACATGTAATATTGAATGAAAAGAAAAACAGAAAATATAAAAACTAGAGAAATCTCTTTGGTAGAACCCGATCATCTCGACAAATTACATTGATTCTTCAGCCATATATCTCACTGTTTGGCCTGTTCATCATAAGCAAAAGATTCATGTCATTTAGCGTTTCATGTCTGAAGTAAGGTGATCATCAGCTGAATCGGCCGATAATTAGAAAAAAATAATCTAGACTTCATATTTTCTTGTTTTGATGAAATGAATCAAACATAGGTAAATGAATGTTCTGCCATTGTAGTTAAGATATTACTTTGTCTGTCGCAAGTTGATTGATGTTTTAGAAAATGTACACATATTAATTAAGACATTTTACAAAATGACATTTTATCCCTATAAACGTTTTCTGTTAAATCTTTCAAGGCAAAATGGCATTTAATATGCGAAGAGGCAATGAGAAAATACGAAAAAATATGAGTTCAATTCCTGAAACGAAAAATTACTTTGGGAGAAGAAAATACTGGCTAAAACAACAAATGTATTGGAGGGAAGGAATATTTTATTTTTAAAAACCCGGGAAAAACATCTTTGCTGGGGTTATTCATTTAAGATAATTGATTCCCCATGAACTAGTTGAGTCACACTTTTAGCACAACTATTCTATCAAACCAAGTTGATTATCCTAATACGCCGTCAGGCGAAACAAGCACCAAAGGACCAAAGATATGCAAAGCATAACTTTTTAAAATTTCCCAATTTCAAATTTTCTTGGACAAAAAGGAAGAGAAAACAAGAATGCATGTGACTTGCAAAAAGTCTTTCCACGTGAAATAAGAAGTTACGCAGTTTAAGGTAATATTAGCAATAATGGAAAGGTGATTGATCACCTGGGAGTAAATGAAGGTTCCTAGGACAGCAATAGCGGCTCCAAGAGCATTAACGGGTTGAACGGGTGTACGGAAGATGATGATGGACGAAACTATCACGGAGATTCTCTTCATTGTGTTCCCTATGCTAAACGTCAATGGAGAGATTTGATCCAACGACATATACGACACCTGGTTATACAAATGATAGAATATGCTCTGTGCTGCCACCCACCTAAATTCCATCATATTGCCAAGATCAAAGAATATGTAAATGGATTATAAGCAAATACACCCGCCATTGTCACTATTAAATATTTAACCTTACAACATCAGTAAAAGGGGAGTTTGGAACTCGAAAAAATGCTGGAGGGGATAGAGAACAAAATTAGAGGGGAAGTTGGAAATTAACTAATTTGGGGAGGGGGACGTGTTGCTTCAAAATAAATAAATCGATTTAGATTTGGTTAAATTAAATAGTTCTGTTACGTAAACACTAAGAAATATAAATAAAAGTACAACTAGAAATGTTATTTTTAATTTTTTTCCATATTTCTCAAAGTAAATCTAAAAGTAAGGATCCATTTCAAACTTGAAAAATTCTAGGGTTATAAATTGTGGAGAAAATAAAGGACATATAAAATGAAGAAAAAGGTGGATGGAATGAAATCAACAAATCAACTTCAGATATTTGTGCGAACAGGTTTTATTTAAACGTTTCTATTATACTCCATACAACATAGAATAAGAAATCAATTTGTCTTTGAAAAGGAAAATTTTATTGAAGAAGGAGTAAACAAATAACAAAGTAGAAGGTTCAAAGGGGAAGAAAAAAAGAAAAACAGCCAAAACAACCCAACCCGAAGTACACGTAAAAACCCTATCTTAGAAGTGGTTTTCATTTGTATGTTCCCATGTAAAACCAAACATAAAATCGTTTGCTAAAACATTCCTACAAACTCCAAGATACATAAAAAATATTGAAAGTGGCTTTCCCCTGTTACTTTTTCCTTCCTATTATACCCCTCACAAGAGATGAAAGACATGCCAAAACAGGAAGGAAGCCACTTAACAAAAACAAAAAGGCCTTACCAAACAAAATTGGGACCAAACTGAGAAAGAGCTTGTTGCCAGCCAGCTGCCCACATTTTGGGGCCTTCCACATAAATAGCAAAAGGAGTAAGAATCACGAGAGACAATATCGATAAGCACGCGTAGTAGTTCATCCCACTCACAGCCTTCCCAGTCATCCCTCTCTTTGAGAATATATTCCTAAACACAAACGCCAAATTCGATATCATGGCCCCCATAAACCCTGCAGCAAAGGACATTCAACTTATTATCATTGTTGTTGTTGTTGGTCTTGTTATAAAAAGAATGAATGAACTCAGGAATAATTATTTTTTCTAGGGCTTGTTTGGTTTGAGGATTTGAAGGGTTTTATAAAAATTATTTCTACATTTGGATAATTGGAAATAAAGTGAAATAAAAAACTATACAGAAATATTTGATCTCACTAATTTTGTAGCTGTTTGCAGTCTAAATAAAAAATAGAGATATATTTGTAAAAGAAAAATCAATCCCTCCACCCCCTTCCCTCCGAGGCTCCGAAATGCCCAAACCAATCAAGCCATAAGGTTAGTATGGGAGTTGGATTATGGAGGGGAGTTTTTTTTTTAATGCATCTTGATATATAAAGTAACTAATTATAAGAACCACTTATTTCTTTTTAGAAACACTCTGTTTATTAAGATATAGAGTAAACCTTCCAAAGCCTTTCACATGAAACATAACTCTCCACCCAAACAGACCCTTAAGAAATCATTAACAATAATTATTGATGGTTCTCACCTATCACGTTGAAGTTGAGCTCAGTGACTGCAGCAAGTGCACACCCGCCGATAATCGGAAGTAGGGATAAGTAAACCGGAAGAGGGAAACTCTCACCCAGCAAAAACCTTGACACCAACACACTAAAAGCCGGTTCCCCACTCTTTATTATGTGTGTGAATGAAACTGCAACTTTTGACATACTTACTGTTGCTGCTACATGCCCAATTGTATGTGCCACTGCTACCTAATAACACATAATACCAAACATATAACAATAGGTTAGCAATCAATCAGAGATTTGGAAGATTATAACAAACTATTTAGCACCCGGATGATTCAAACAAGTATTTTGGATGTTTATCACTATCATTTTTAGTTGTTGTAATTTTGAATATTCTTTTAAGGATACTGTATTAAAATTGATAAACAATTCACTCAAATTTTAAAAAGAATCAGAATTCATTATAGTTTGAATCATCCATCTACAACTTACAGTTGGTTAACCTATTTATGGTATCCGCCATACATTAAACTCTAATACAGAATAATAATCCACAACAATCACTTTAAGAGAGTAGCAAATTCTAAAAAACATTAATTCTTAAAATGATGGAAACACTTAATTAAAAACAGATCAAACTTTCATACCGGAAACAGGTTCTTCAGGAACTCAGAATCAATTGCTGGGGCTTCAGCAATCCTAGTAGCCCAAGAGAGCAGCATAATCAAAGAACCAACCGCTAGGGAAAGAGTTGAAGTCAGCCATGGGTAAGGGAAGACATTGAGCACTTTCTTGTTGTATATATTGAAAACCACATTCAAAGCCCACCAAGTGGCAAAGTAAATGCCGATTTTGAGCTTCTGGGCACCCTCAGATTTTGACACTTCATCAACGTTAGGATCCGACGGCCTTGATTCCCCAGACCCTTGGGCTCTGCAACTAATCTTTGGGGTTCTTGATTCCAAAGATACCAACTTTGCAAGTGAGGTAACGTGTAAAGGCCTCTTAATTGAGATTTCACCGTTCAGAACATTGGATTTCGTGAGCAGTGGCAGAGAAAGAAACCTCGGTGTTGTCGGATTCAAATTTAACCTCCTCGTCGGAATCAAACCCGACTGTGAGATTGAAAAAGTCGATTGCTTTACAGAAAAAGCCATCTATTCTGAACAATGAAAAAGAAGATATGGCTAAACCTAAAATCCTTTTAAACCCTCTAAAGAATTGAATTTCGGCGGATTGACCAAGAAACTATAAGAAGAAAATATCGGAGCAATGTTTTTTTTTTATATTTTTGTGCCCGAACAAGGCGGCGGGCTGGGGTAGGTGGCAACTACACTGGTGAGAGGTGGTGAGACTGAGAAAGAAGAAGAAGATTTAAAGGTTGGTGGCATGAGTCCCAGGTATCACAAACTATGCACAACGTACGATTTCCAATTGAGTATCTTTACTAGCATCTGCGTTGGATCTTCGGTAAGCAAAGACGGAATAATGTACTATCGTATTAAGGATTCTAACACCAACCGTAGGATTTTTGTTTCAAATTTGATTTTACTTCTCTTTCTTTTAGATATTGAATTCAACTAGAATAAGTTTTAGAAATTGCTCTAAATAGGAGCAAAAACGTTTTTGAAATTCCAAAATAGGAGTATCATACAGAGTATTTTTTATTTTCTGAATAGGAGTAATCTGCAAAGTTTGGAAAAAATGTAATATTTTAAAAACTAATAATGTCAAACTTGGCAGAAATTTACTCCTATTCACAGAATAAAAAATATGATACTCCTATTTTGGAATTTCAAAACTTTTTTACATCTATTTACGGAATTCTCTAAATAAGTTTTTCAAAAACGGGTCTTCCTAATCAACTTCTAAAAAGGAGTTTCTAAGAGTATTTGAAACACTAGAACTCTAGAAGGATTATAAATAGTTTTAAAAAATAGATGTAAACATCCCTCAAATTTAACACAAGCAAAATCATATGTGTGAAATTTTTTAGAATATTCTAAAGATATATGAAATTCTCTAGATATTTTTCTGAAATTATAGACATTTATGATCCGTACTTGGAATACACTAGAAATATATAGGATATGGGAGGTTTTAGCACATGCAAATAGAGGAATACTCTAATTTTATGATATAGTACTCCATATATATATATAAATAGGGGCAAAATTCCTCATTCTTAAGGTACCTATTTAGTGTATATAAATAGGGGCGCTATATATAATACTCTGTATATCAGTATATGAATATCGTAGACTGTGATAGAATATGAGAAAAAAAAGTACCAGGGACGAAGCCAAATCACTCGTGGTAATGTAATTAAATAAAGAATACTTTTGAGAGAACTATCAAATAAGCCCTCGAATTTCATAAAAAGTGCAAATAAGCCTTTTTATAGGAGGCTCTACCCGGTGTTCGCCATTTGAGCGGTTTCCAGTGGAATTTTTTGATAAAATTTTTGACCATCTTTTTTCATTAAGTCTAGTTTACGCATACCAAATTTCAGCTAAACATGCAATCGGGAAGGCAGTCAAATGAATTTTCGAAGATAACTGCGCAGTTAGGTAGCGCAGCATATTTCAGAAAATCATTTGACTGCTTTCTCGATTGAATTTTAGCTGAAATTTGGTATGGCTAAACTAGACTTAATGAAGAAGATGGTAAAAAAAATTCATCAAAAAATTCCACCGAAAACCGTCCCAAATGGCGACAGCCGGACAAAGCCTCCTGTAAAAGAGCTTATTTGCACTTTTTATGAAAGTTCGAGGGTTTATTTGATAGTTCTCTCCTGAAAGTTCGAGGACAAAAGAAATTACAGGAAATTTTTTATTTTTAAAGTTTAAACCTTTTTAAAATTTGAGTGAACCATTCAAGCACCCTAGCAATAGCAATACTATGGTTGTATGAATATGTTCAATTATTTTGTCAACTGTTTTGTTATATAAGGAGCAAGGTTGTCAAAATCTCGATTTAAATCGTAAAATCGTACGATTTTACGATTCTATATTAATAAATCGATTCAAATCGCAGGTAAAATCGTAAAATCATAAACCCATACAAAATCTTAAAAAATCGTACAAAAATCGTGCAGAACCGTTTAAAATCGTAGCAAAAATCGTAATAAGCTTTTTTAGTGAAAATGGTTCAAATTTAATAAAATTAACTACTAACACAATTACATTAATTATAATATCAATAGTATATTTAAAAAAGTAATGGACTCTTGTGTTATTTAATTATTTTTATGTTTAATGTTATTATTCAAAACATTTACATTATTAAAATAGTTTATAAGTCTTGTTTGGACCTTGTAGGTATAGTTTTATGTAATGAAATGATATAATACCATTAATTTGCAGCATAATATTAATATTGATTTATTTTATACTTATTAAGATATGTTTGATAAAATCTTACGATATGCAATTCGATTTTCAAAAACATCTACCATTTCGATTCAAAAATACGAATTTAACAACCTTGATACGGAGTATGTTAAACAAAATGTGAGGCTACGTTTCACAATAGTCCGTATTTTATTATGTTAATACTACTTTAGAATTTCTAAATATATGATATGATCTTTAAATATTAGACTTTCAAAATGTTTTTGCTCCTATTTAGAGCAATTTCTAATTCAAATATTACTCCCTCCGTCCCTAAAAGGATTGCCAAGTTTGACCGGCACGTAGAATAATAAAGTAAAAATTGTGTGTGTTTAAGCAGAAAATAATTATTCTAATAACAATCTAATTGTGAGATAGGGAATCGTACAAGATAATACTCAAAGAATTTATGATCAACGGATGAATCAATATTGATGAATCTCTAAATGAAAAACTAGAATGAATCTATTCTGTTAGCCAGTAAATCATGCCTTTTCCCTTCATTGCTAGTCTATTTAAAATAAAAGTCTAATTCTATCCCCCACGTGGGTGAACTGCCCGGCGAAATGGTAGTGTTTCCTACTAAAGCGGGAGTCGTTCCTCCATTTTCTCCTCAAGCTCTTAGGCATCCTTATCCATCCCGTCACCTTATTTAATTAAGCTGGACTCTTTAAAACTCTGACGGTAACGTGGGCCGATCCGTTTGACAAATCCAGGCCCAACAGTGGGCTGATCCGCTTGACAAATCCAGGCCCAACAATTGCCCCCAAAATTCGAAGTAGTAATTGTCGCTACTTTGATTCAATAGGTCGGTTACTTCTTTGAATTTTAAACGTCTTGATGCCACCTCGAAATTGGTAAAACCGTCAGTCTTCTTTCTTATCGAGCAGCCAACCCTCTGTCAGACTAATCCCTTCTCAGTCATAATCCCTCTCCTGAGAAAACAACTCTCGTCTATCTCTTGCAGAAGCTCTTTGTGAGAAACCATGGAATCTCAGCAGTTTATCCCTCAACATATCTTGGATCCAAAGAATGCAAAACAAGCCAAACTCTCTGAAAGTCATATCGATACTATCAAGAACGGTTCCGGATTTCCAGCGCATGCATCCATCCGGTTCCCGGCCGCCAATGAGCGGGTTGACTGGCATTGCGATGGTTGGGTCAATTTCTTCACGTATCCCTTCAAAATCGGTATGAAGTTTCCTTTTTCTTCTTTAGCTAGAGATTTCTTGGCCTTTGTCAAAGTTTCCCCTTCCCAAATAATGCCACAAGTATGGAGGGTTCTTCGTGGGCTGGAAGTATTGAGTGAAAAACACAGCATCCCTTTCACCTTCGAAGATTTGGGCTTCACCTACGATCTTCGTTCTTCTGGAGCTGGACGGTTCACACTGGCTGTTAAAGATGCTCGCGAAGCGCTGATATTGAGGGCGGACAAAGCCAATGATCGCGGCTGGATGAGTCTGTTCTTCTTTGTACGGAAAGATTCCCTAGGTTCTGAGGGGGCGTTTCTTGAAGAGAGTTTGCATAAAGGTATCTTGACACCTTCTTGCTTTGTATATGAATTTCAAGTGTATTTAGTTGCTATATGACTGGGCTGTAATATGTCGAGATGCATTACTGTTTCCATCGTCTGCTTTTGTAGATAGGAAGACAATCCCATTGAGCTATGGTCCGAACTCTGAAGGAAGGACTGCTAGAATTTTATCTATAACCACCGCCGAGCGGACCTTTGGGAATCTAGTGGCTGATAACGAAGGTATGTCTCCCACCCCTGACCATTCTCGGTCCGTTGGATTAAGGCGTTCTCGCCGTAATATTCAGAATGTCCCTAACGATGTCCAAGGCTCGCGTGCGGTCTCCGTAGACGATTCAGACCATGAATCAGAAGGTTCAAGAGGTGGTGGTGAAAATGCAAGTGCCTTTGTTCCTCTCCAAATGGTGTTCCCCGTTGGTCAGGACTCCTGCCCTCTTCCAGCGAAACGTTCTGCTCAACATGCTGGTACTCGTTTCTGTTACTTCAATTATATGTCAAATGCTACTTTGTCTTGAATGTTAAAATATGTACATTTTTTCTTTTATCACAGCTGTTTCTTCGTCTAGCACGCGACTGATGCCTTCTGATTATGACCTCCTTAACATGGTTTCTAGAAAGAAGAAAGTTACATCCAAGCTGGCCTCTGGTTCTTCCAAAACTCCGCATTGCCCGAATATTGAAATGAAAGCCGTTCCTCCTCTTCCAGTGAATGCCGCTGCCAATTCTGACTCTGGTGTGAAGATGAACGCCTCCTTTTCTCGTGACTTCTGCTGTTTGAAGGACGCTTTTATGATGAGAAGTGAAATGCCTCAGGTTCTGCTTCCTTCCTCGTCTGCTGCATTTGCTGATATCTCTTCAGCTGGCCTGGCATTGGCTTCGTCGGCCTACGCTTTCCAGGTACCTTATCACTTTATAAATGTTCAGTATTTGTCTAAATTTAAACTTCCTTTTAACGAGAGTCTTTTCAAGCTGACAGAGTGTTCAAGCTAGCCTTGTTGCTGCAGAAAGATTGGTTTTACTGGAAAAGGCTGTGGATGAATTAAAAGGGAAGGAGAAAAGTTCTCAAGCTCGTGCTGACGTTGATGCTCGAATGATCCAAAGTCTTCGTGGTGACAACTCGACCTTAGTGAATCAAATTTCGACCTTGAAAACCCGCATCAAGCTATTGGAGGCGTATGGGAGGAAAAAGAAGCAAGAAGTCACTGACGCAGCCTGTTTTTATGCTTGGAAGACTAGGGGTGAACTGATGGCTTCATTCCTCGCAGGTGAGATGTCAAACTGGACAGCAGAACAGGATGTTGCTACCTGGTTAAAGCTTCAGGAAGAGATGGATCCCCCGATTGGAGAGGACGGTTTTGACGTGGGTCAGTCTGATGACGAAGCTGAGTCCAGACGTTCCCGGGATAACTAAATATGTTCTTTCCTCTCTACTTACTTGACTTTAAACACTTTCTGCTTTCAAAACTTACTCTGTTATTACTACCCTTGCATTATGGTTTCCTGCCAGAAAATTTAATGCTTCCCTGCGGATTCATGGATCTTGTGCTCGGTGGTTTATCCAAGCCAAGTCCATATCGTTTTGTGACTCCGTCGCTACTCTTTTTTATCAACTGAATACTGTTTTTGTTAATGCGTGTGTTGTCGTGTATGTCGTTTGTGTGTGAAACATGCCATGTGTGTGCAGAGTCATATATATGTTTGTGTTTTGGCCAAAACGTATTCGGTTTCATGGAACTTCATTCATGGTGTTTTCATAATGAGCCCCATGTCCCCTGTACATTGACGTTTCGTCATGAGCAAATTCGGATGTTCTACCTGTTGTTCTGGCGTTTGCGTCACCTGGTATTTAGATCTTAACCTGTCATAGTCCTGCGATGATACCACACCATTGGGGTCGGCCATTGGCTTAGGGCCAACGGCCCTCCGACGGTCAAGTTAGTAAACGATGAATTGTATTTACTATATTCAAGATTACGTGAAACGTAATTAATTACCTGTGACTTTGCCAATTTTGTGTGTCTTCCTGTATTTAAAATTATTGTTAGGGTCGGTCGTTGGCCTTAAGCCAACGGCCCTGCGACGGTCAAGTTAGTTACTTCATTCAGCAATAGGGACAGATATGCAGGAAAAAAAACTCATATTAAAAATGAAAACGTTTTAAATGTACCGCATTCCAACTTCGAGAGATTTGTTTACCATCGATTGAATCCAGACGGTATGCCCCCTGACCAACGACGTCAATGATTTTGTAAGGCCCTTCCCAATTAGGACTAAACTTTCCAGCCGCTTCGTTGTCAAATGCTCTCCTCAAGATCCAGTCTCCCCTCTTGAACACTTTCGCTCGGACGTTTTTGTTATAGCTTTTCGCAACCATCTGTTTATATGTCTGCAAGCGAATCTTGGCTCGTTCACGGATCTCATCAATGGTGTCCAAGTCATGCGTCAACTCCACATTGTTCAATTCCTCAGTCATGAGTCCATATCTTGAAGAAGGTACTTCAATTTCAGCAGGAATTACTGCTTCGCAGCCATACACAAGAGAGAATGGGGTCTGTCCGGTTGCATTTTTTGGAGTTGTCCTGTCTGCCCATAGTATTAAAGGCAAGTCGTCGGCCCACCTGCCTTGTGCCTTTTCAAGCCTTTTCTTTAAGTTGGCAATGATGATTTTGTTGCTAGATTCAGCCTGTCCATTAGATTGTGGGTACCTGGGTGTCGATGTTTCCAATTTGATATTGTAACTCTCACAGAAACGTCTGGTCTTAGCACTTATGAACTGAGATCCGTTGTCACAAACGATTTCTGATGGAACGCCGAACCTGCAAAGTATGTTTCTCTTGATAAACGAAATTACCTGGTCATCTCGAATCCGATGGAATGGCTCAGCCTCCACCCATTTTGAAAAATAATCCATCATTGCCAGCATATATACTTTCTGCCCCGGCGCCTCTGGCAATTTTCCTACGATGTCCATACCCCATTTCATAAAGGGCCATGGTGATAGGACTGGATGAAGCGACTCAGAAGGTTGATGACGGATTGGTCCGTGTAGCTGACAAGGCTTGCATCTTTGAGTGAAAATGGCAGCATCTTCTCTCATGGTCGGCCAGTAGTTTCCAAATCTAAGAGCTTTGTTAGACAGACTTCGCCCGGGTGCGTGGTTGCAACATTCCCCTTCATGAAGGTTTTTCAGCACTTTGATGGCTTCTTGAGGTGTCAGACATCTTTGATACGGGCCTGCGACAGATCTTTTAAATAGAACACCGTCAATTAGTAGAAAATTGCTCACCTTAGATAGGAAGGCCTTGGCCTCTTTTTTGTCTTCCGGGAGAGTATTGTGCTTTAGATATGCTATGTATTGTTGCGTCCAGTCTTCTTGTGTCGGGGTTTCAATGGTAGAGACAACCTCTGATCTGTAAATTGTTGGACTCATCAAGTGCACATAAGGGATGTTGCGATTAATTTCTGCCCCCAGACATGATCCGACCGCGGCCAGAGCGTCAGCTTGTGTGTTTTCTTCACGTGGGACTTGTTCAAGGGTTATCTCATCAAACGCCGTTATCAACTCTCGGACAATTTGCAAATAAGATGTCATCTTGGGGTCTTTTGCTGCATATACACCATTAGTTTGATTAATTATCAGTAAAGAGTCGCATTTTACCTCCAAGATTTTGATGCCCAAGTCCCTTGCCAATGTGAGTCTGACGATCAGTGCCTCGTATTCTGCCTCATTGTTTGTAGCGGTGAAATCACAGTGTACTGCTTGGAGCATGGTGTCCCCTTGTGGTGCCTTTAGTACCACGCCCAGGCCTGCGCCGTTCTGGTTTGACGCTCCGTCAGTATGCAACATCCATTTTTGCTTTGGTAATCCGTCGATCAGAGTGCTGGTCTCTTTTTCTGCCTCATCTTGGAGCTTTGGACTAAAGTCCGCCACAAAATCTGCAAGTGACTGTGATTTCAGGGCTGTTCTTGGTTCAAATCTTATGTCATAAGCTCCAAGTTGAATCGACCATTTAGCCATGTGACCTGTCAATTCTGGTTTCCTCATGATTGACTTCATGGGATAATTAGTTCTAACACAAATGGTATGTGATTCAAAATAAGGGCGTAATTTAATCGAAGCAACGACCAAAGCTAAAACTAACTTTTCAAGTAAGGCGTACCTGGACTCCGGGCCATTTAGGGATTTACTTACATAATAGACTGGAGTTTGGTGCCTCTGTTCTTCTTTTTTCAATACTGCACTAACGGCGTGCTCTGAAACGGCCAGATAAAGCTGCAATTCGTCTTTGTCTTTGGGTTTTGCGAGCAGCGGTGGCGACATCATGTATTCTTTTAATTGCTGAAGCGCCTGCTCGTGCCGATCTGTCCATTCAAATTTTTTGTTCTTTCTCAAAACGTCGTAAAACAAATGGCACCTGTCTGACGATTTCGAAATGAAGCGATTCAGAGCTGCGACTCGTCCCGTCAACCTCTGGACATCTTTGACGGATTTTGGAGATTCAATGTCAATGATTGCTCGTATTTGTTCCGGGCTTGCCTCTATTCCTCGCTCACTGACGATATATCCCAAAAATTCCCCTGATGTCACTCCGAAAGTACATTTCGCCGGATTGATCTTCAGATTGTATTTCCTCAGACTTCTGAAGGGTTCCATCAGGCGATAGATATGATCTTCTTTTTTCTTTGATTTGACGATCATGTCATCAATATAAACTTCCATAGTATCTCCCATCAGATCTTTGAACATCAAGGTGACTAGTCTCTGAAACGTCGCTGATAGAATATATCTCTTAGATTCTAGAGAGAAGTGAGAGCTAGAGAGAGAAGTGCAATATATGCTTCAATAGAATGATTTTGTAACCCCTATAACTACTCCCAAGGGGAGTATTTATAGAGAAAATTAGGGTTGGGCTCCCAAGCCTTGGGCTTGGGAGGCCCATTTACAACTGGACCGCTACTGGGCCGAATACAAAGCCACTAATGGGCTGTACAAATGAGTAAGTATAGGATCCGACTCTGGGAGGTCTTCGTGGCCGACGAGGGCACGGCCGACGAGGGCACCCGAGTCCCTTAGACTCAGGACCGTAATCTGAGTTGGCTTCCTCTCGGCCGACGGGGGCGTCTTGGCCGACGAGGGCGCCACTCTGTTGTCTTGTGCTCTGTTCTTCCGAGTATGTGGGTCCTGGGGCTCAGACCCATATACTCCATCAGGAGTCCCCCACTCTCTAAGCTGAGACGTAGACGAAGTGAAGGAGAGTAGATTTCTGTGCTTTGTTGCTTTTGGCCGACGCGGGCATTTCCAGGCCGTTAGCCGTTGCGGCGTTGGCGTTGTTTTCTCTTTGGTGATCCTGTTCTGTGCCTTGGCCGTTACCTGTTCCTCGCTGTGGCGGGGAGGCCGTTGTTTCCTTAATTTGTTTTGGGACGATGAGTGTCCTTCTTTCAATGGTGGACGTTGATGGCACGCTTTCCCTTTCCTGGACGTTGGTGGTTGAAGTTTGTTTGGGCCGGTGAAGCTGTTGGGTTTGTTCCTTGCTTTGAGGGCGATGGCATCATTTTCTTTGTGTGGCCGATGAGGGTGTTTGCGATTAATTCTCGAAGAGCCCGTTAAGATTAATAGGCGCACTCCTTTTGGCCGTTGCTGGTTGGCCTTCGTGTTTTTTTGGCCGAAGAGCCCGTTAAGATTAATTGTTGGCGGAGGACGATGTGGCCATGCTTTGTGGCTACTTTGTTCGCACTTTTTTGTTTTGTTGAGGCCGGTGTAGCCCCCCAGTCCCCCACTGCTTCAGGCCGAAGAGAATGAGGGGTGAAGGAGTTGCTTGAGTCCCTGGCCGAAGCGGTCTCGCCGTAGTCCCCCTGAGTCCAACTCTCATGGCGATTTTCTGGCCAAGGTAACCCTGTGGGAGAACCCTTGTGCACAGATCGCTTGTAGAGAGTTATCATCAAGGGTTATTACGAGGAGACGAAGGCTGCGGGCTATTTGTCCCCTTTGTCCTGTGGCCGTTACGTTCCTGGCCGTTGCCATCCTCTTATTGTTTGGCATTTGTGATATTGGTGAGTAAGTGGGACGTTGTGGGCACTTGCTGGCGGTTGTAAAGCCGTTGAGCGTGTGTAGGCCGTAGAGTCTGATTTGCCAGTGGTCCGTTGATGTGGCTTGGTCCTGGCCCGTTGGTGACGTGGTGGCCCCCCAGTGGTGGCCGTTGATGTGGCCATTGGGTGAGTGCCACGTGTAGTGACCGTTGGTGGGGGGGTCTATAAATACCCCTTCCCCTCCGACGAAGAATCACATTTGCATTCTGAATTTGTCGAAGTGCTGGCCGATTTTCTAGAGAGATAAACTCCCAAGCCTGTTCTTCGTGTTCTTCGTTGTTTGAGGTTAGTGTTCATCACGATCTTCCTCACTTTTCATATTTTGCTCCGTAAGTAGTTGATCTAGTGTTAGGCGTTTAAACACCTTTAGATCGTAAGTTGTTCTCCTTAAGTCCGTAAAAGTAGTAATGAAGAGCTTGAACGAGGACTACTACCCCTACGACGACCAGCCCTCCACGAGGTCCCTTGACTACGAGGTGCTCGAGGAGTTTGAAGAGGAGATAGAGCGTTTGAGCCCCTACAAATCCGGAGAGCTGATGGACGAGGAGATCGAGGACGAGGAGTCCGCCTCCTCTTCAGAGGGTGAGGATGTAGGCGCGTCCCGAGCGGTGGACGGGGCGTCCACTTCTGCTGCCGTTCCGTGCCCGAGGCCGGTATCTGCCGTGAAGGGCGACGCTAAGCCGAAGAGGGTGAGGAGGCCGAAGAATGGGCCGGGCCTCTCCTACTTGGACCTCACCAACATATTCCTGATCATGCCGGAGAGCAGTGAGGCCGACTATCTTGTCGCCCAGATGTACGTGGGGCCGTTCGGGCGGGTTAGGGCACCCAGGCCGACGGACCATGTTCTACTTCCGCCACCGGGATACTTCGGAGTATACCCGATGAGTTTTGCTAAGGGGTTGAGGTTCCCCCTTCACCCTTTCGTCACTGAGTATCTGGACATGGTGGGGCTTCCTCCGGCCTTGCTGACGCCGAACAGTTATTCCTTGATAGTGGGCTTCTTGCTTCGGTGTGAGGAGTTGGGCTACAGGCCGACCACGGCCTTATTCATGAACTTGTACCAAATCGGCCGAGGAAGCCACAAGAACTGTGCGGCCTATGCTACTCTTCAACAGCTGCCGAGGAAGAGGAGCTTCACGGATTTGCCTACGTCCATTCATGGGTGGAAGAGCAAGTTCGTGTTTGTGTCCATTGGTGAGAGTGGCACCGAGTTCCCCTCCCTCGGCCATACCGGGAGGTTCAATCTTCATGACCCGCCGAAGAGCTCTATTTTGGACGCTCAGGTGGAGGCTTTCCTGGAAGGGGGGCCGAGGAGCGTGAAAGATTACGTCACTGAATACAAGATGACGGCCCTCGGCTTCTTCAGATATCACTTGTATGGAGATAAGGAGGATGACCTCCAGCTCTGGCCGAGGATGACCACCACCTTTGAGGAGGCCGATGGCCCGGATTTGGGCATTCCTGCTGAGGCCGATGGTAATTTTCCTTCGGCTTTCTGTCTTTACGTTTTTGTCCTTTGCCTTGCTAATCTGTTTGTTTTCCCTTTGTAGACTTTGTCATGGACCGCCGTTCCATGATGGCCATTGCGAAGGCCAAAGCGGCCGAGGAGATTGCTGCTAAGGCGGCCGAAGCGGCCAGGCGTGCCGCGGCCGGTGTGAGCGGGGCTACTGCAGATGCGGCCCCAAAGCCTGCCCCATCCAAGAAAAAGAGACCGGCCACTGATGGCCAGAAAAAGTTGACCGAGGCCGGCGTGAGCGTCTCTAAGAAGACGAAGAGGGCTCCTTCCCCTTCTCCGGCTAGTGAGGCCGGCACGCTTACTGTCCCCAGCGTGGGCGATGGTGGTCCCGTCGTGGACCTTACTGTTGCTGATGATGATGCCCCAGCGCTTCCTCTCGTCCAGGAACCACGGACGCAGAGGGCCGGCAAGGAGATTGCTGGTGCCACCTATCAGAAAGTGATAGAGTACCCCGTCGGCGGGGGCGTGTTTAATGAGCTCGTCCCCGGCCACGTCGTCCTGGCCATGGCCATGCCGGCCAAAGATCGGGCTCATTTGAAGAAGCTCGAGGACCCGAAGATTTATGAGGGCGGCATGGATCTCCTCGTCCAAGTAAGTGATTGTCCTTATATCCTTGTCTTTCTTCGTCTATGTAGAGTTTTTGCCTGACCTTAGTTTTTCTTCTGCAGAGTGCCTTCATGCTTATGGAAAGCCATAAGAGGCAGTACTGGGAGATTGCCCGCCTGCAAGCGTTGGAGCAGAAGGCTGCCTCGGCCGATGAGGCGGTTGCTTGCCTTGACCGGCTCCGGGAGGATGCCAAGGCGCTGCAGGCCAAAGCTGATGAAGCCGTCGCAGCCAGGGACGATGCCCTGGCCAAGCTCGAGGAGAGCAGAAAGGAGCTCGAGGAGTCCCGCAGGGCGCTTGAGGCCGAGAGGCGCAGGAGCGAGGAGGCCGCCAAAGCGAAGGCTGAGGCCGAGACCGCCGTCGTAAGGGCTGCCGATGAGGCCGTCGAAAAGTTCTTGGCCGAGGGGTGGAAGGCCGATGAGAGGCTCCCCTGGTGCTACGAGGTGGTGGCCGCCAGGCTGGAGAGTTAGGGGATGAATTCCCCTGCCGGCCGGGATTATTTCAGCCGGGAGATGTCCGTGTACTACAACCTGGGCCAGGAGCGGATGCAAAGGCTCCTGTGCCGGTGGCTGTCCCGGGCGTTGAAGGCCATGAATTACACATCTGGATGGGCTAGGCGGAACCTGAAGCTACCAAAGCTGATGAAGGATCCCGAAGAGCAGGCCAAGCTTCCGCTGTCGGAGCGGGAATCCCCCATAGAGAGCTCCGGCCTTGGCGAGCCGGATTATACGGAATTTGATTTCTTAGACGATGCCACCAGCGCCGCTGCTGGCCAGGAAGCTGAGGCCGATGAGGAGGGGGCCGACGAGGTTGAAGAGCCATCCCCGGAGGCTTGATCGGCTAGTCCTTACCGTAGTTAGCTTTTCATTTGTTGCCAAATTATGTAAAGGCCGTAGTGCCCCCCAATTGTAATGAAGTTTATCAATTGAAGAAATTTTTGCTGTCCTTTTCGGCCTTGAATCCTTTGTGTGCTTGTTTGCTTTGTCATTTCAATTCTGTAAATTGTCTTAAGTATCAAGTCATAACTTGGGTCACCCGCGAGTGTCCGCTACGTCCATGAGGTTGGCCTTCCCGTCCAGTAATCTGGTCGGCCTATGCCTCTTTGCTTTACTGTCATAACACTTAGGATTTTGCTTCAAAAATTCCCCAAGTGTTTTTTGGGTCCATGTAGCTCCTGTCTTTACGGCCTAGTGGCCTGATCGGCTTGGACGTAGTTTCATAACACTTAGGAATTTTTCAAAATTTTTCTAAGTGTTTTGGGATCCACTCAGGTGCTTCCCTTTCGGCCAGGTGGCCTGGTCGGCTTGACCGGTGTTCCCTTGCCATCATAACACTTAGGATTTTTTCACAAAATTTCCTAAGTGTTTTTGATTCCTTTTAAGTGCTTCCCTTTTTAGCCCTGACCGCAGTGTCCGTTCCGTCCAGGCGTTGGCGTCCTTATCGTCCTGGCCTTGGATTCATCCCAGGTGTTTTAGCCAGGGCCGTTGTCGGCTTGTAACCCTGTGTTCTGGCCGATAAGGGCACCTTCACCATAGTCTTGTGGACTGAATTTTTCACAAGTACACATGTAGAGGTGTAGGTGGTTAACGGCTTTGTAGTATACTTGTACCTGTTTCGGCTAGAATTCCTTCATTTGAGTACTTAGATAATTTCCTGAGTATAAATTTCAGGTATTTGCGTCTTTGCGGTGCCCTTGTCGGCCAAGGTCTGGCTTGTGGCCGATGAGGGTGCTGGGTAAGGAGTAGCTTGTCCAAGGAGATGGTCCTGCCTTCGTCGGCTAGTCATGGTTCCAGTGCCTGCGTCGGCTATCCGAGGTGCGGTGGCAAGTAGAGGTTGCATCTTGATTATTTGATCCTTTCGCGGGTGTGATAAGTGCCCGCTTCGTCCCGGTCATCCTCCGGTTTGAGATGTTTTGTTTCATACCAAGCATTGGTGCCTCAAAGGACTATGGCCGATGAAGGTCACCTCTCGCGTTTCACCCAACCGATGTGGTTAGGGTTTCATAGGCGTGTGCATCGGCCTTGATTGTTCCCTCGTGGTGTGCGGACGTGTCGTCCATGCTGCCTGTCAGTGGTACTGAACTTGTGTTCAACTGATATGTACTTGGCCAAAATGGGCTTGAATTTGTGGGGATTTTATTTTTCTTTGCTCGAGGCCGGCGAGTGTGCGCGGCCGTCGGCTTCCCTCTATTTCCCTCATATATTATTTTATTTTTTTTATTTTTTTGTTTCGGGGGGTATCCTTCTTTCAGGCTTCGGCCGAAGGGTGTGCTCGTCCTTCGGCCGGTTCGGACTTCGTTTATAACGTCCGTGGTCTCAGGGCGGGTCCCGTCGCCTATTTATGACGCGGGCTAGACTTTTGGTCGGTTTCCAACGGCTGTCGTTGCCCATCCCTGAGTTTTGGGATTTTGTCACCTCGGCCATGATTTCAGGCCTGTCGTCCTGCGATCTGGCGCGTGGACGACGCGGTGAGCTTCCCGTTTCAAGACGTGGGCCGTTTGCGGGCCCCTCGTCCTGGGGACATCGTCGGCCATACCTGAGCGTTTCACTTCTAGGCTTACGGGGCCAGGACGATGTGCTCTCTCAGCTAGGCCTGAGCCCTTCGCTGATGCAAAATACAATGGAGTGCCTGAGCTTGTCGCTCGTAGGCTGCAAATGCAAGGGGCCATGTCGGCCAGACCTGAGCCTTCTGCTCTAAGGTGGCCAACGAGGGCACCTGCCAATGTTTTACTTTAAATTCCAGAGAAAAAATCAGAACATGATTTTATTCATAAGTGGCTCGAGGCCGAGGGTGGCGTTCAATCAGTAACCCGTTAAGGGGTGAGGGCTTCGCCGTCTACACCTCCTTCGGATTACTGATAAAACTTCACAGATGATGTACATTCCATGTTCGTGGTACATTGGACCCATTCGGGCGTTTAAGCTTGTAGGTGCCAGGTTTGACCATGGCACTGACGATGTAGGGCCCTTCGTACTTCAATGATAGCTTGCCGCCCTCTGTTGGCTGGCTTGCTTCCCTTCGGCGGAGGACGTAGTCCCCTACCTGAAATTCCCGGGAACGTACCTTGGCGTCATAGTATGATTTCACTTGACGCCGGTAGTTCTCTGCTCGGACGTAAGCTTGCTCACGCCTCTCATCAACCAGATGTAGGTCAATCTTCATGTTCTCTTCGTTGGTGTCAGGCTCATATTGCTCCACTCGCCGGCTGGGGATGGCTACCTCCGTGGGCGCCTTCGCCTCAAAGCCGTAGCACAGGGCGAAAGGTGTTTCGCCTGTCGCCCTCCTCGGCGTGGTTCTGTAGCACCACAGGATGTTGGGGAGCTCGTCGACCCAACTACCTCCTGCGGTCTGGAGGTTCTTCTTCAGCCCCTCCATTATTGTTCTGTTGGCGTTCTCGACCTGCCCGTTGCCCTGAGGATAGGCAACGGAGGAGAAGCGGTGCCTCACCCCAAACTCCCGGAGGAGCTCCTGGAAAGGGGCTGCCTCGAATTGGGTGCCGTTGTCTGAAATAATCTCCTGGGGGACGCCAAAGCGTGTAATGATGTTCTTGTAAACAAATCTTTGGCATCTGGCCCCCGTGATGCTGGCCAAGGGTTCCGCCTCGACCCACTTGGTGAAGTAGTCGACGGCGACGATGATGTAGCGGTTATTACCGGCGGCTCTGGGCAGGGGGCCGACCAGGTCAATCCCCCATCTGGAGAATGGAATTGCGGTGCTGACCGGGGCATAGTTGACAGCTGGCCGACCAGGGGCCTTCTGGAGTACCTGGCATGTGGTGCACTTCCTGGCCAGGTCAGCGCAGTCCCGTGCCATCGTCGGCCAGAAGAAGCCCTGGACGACGAGACGCCGGGACATGCTGAAAGGACCCTGGTGCGAGGAGCAGACGCCACAATGAACTTCTTCCATGGCGGTATCGGCCTCGTCCTGGTGCAGGCATCGGAGGAGAGTGCCATTGTAGGACCGTTTGTAGAGTTTGCCATCTTCTATGGTGTAGCTTGGGGCCCTGAGCTTGGCAAGTTTGGCCCTCTCCTCGTCCGGGGGCAACTCCCCCGTTGTGATGAAGGTGGTGATGTCGGAGATCCAGTCCTCTGGTCGCTGGTGGACGCACAAGACGGGGCTGGCATGGATACTGGACATGCTCAACTCCTCGGTCTTGGCCAACTGGGAGATGTGCTCCGGGGTGTCCGAGCTGAGCTTGGAGAGGATGTCGGCTTCGGCGTTCTCGGCCCTGGGGATCTGAGTGATCTCGTGGGTTTCAAACGCTTTCAGCAATTCCTCCGCCGCTTGTTTGTACTGCTTCATCCGGCCTTCCTTTGCTTCGTACGATCCCTCCACCTGGCCCACTACCAGTTTGGAATCGCACTTGATTCTGAGGTGCTTGGCTTTGAGGCCGGCGGCGAGTCTGAGACCGCTGAGGAGGGCCTCATACTCGGCTTCGTTGTTGGATACCCTGAAGTTGAAGCGGATGGCATAGTAGGCTCTGAATCCTTCAGGGGATATGAGGACGACGCCGCCGCGGCATGATTTCGCGGCCGACGAGCCGTCAGTGAACAGGGTCCACGTGTCGTCCGGCTCTGGCCCGGGGTTGGCGACGGCCGTCTCCCTTGCTGTGCATTCGATGACGAAGTCGGCCAAGGCTTGCCCTTTGATAGATGGCCTTGGCTTGATCTCAATCTGAAACTGGCTGAGGAAGATCGCCCATTTCACCATCCTCGAGGAGATGGTGGGACTCCTCATGAGCGCGCCGAGAGGCTGCTGGGTCAGCACATGGACGGTGTGGGCTTGGAAATAGTGCCCCAGCTTCTTCACGGTGTGGACGATGGCCAGCACCGTCTTCTCAATGGGGGAGTACCGGAGCTCGGCCTCCCTAAGTGTCTTGCTGATGTAGAAGATGGCCTTCTGCACCCCTTCGTCCTCACGGATGAGCACGGAGCTGATGGCCGACGTGCTCACCCCTAAGTACAGGAAGAGGGTTTCGCCGGCTTTAGGCTTGGAGAGTACGGGTGGGGACGACAGGTACCTTTTCAATTCGTCGAATGCTTCCTGGCACTCCGTCGTCCACTTGAAGCTGTTTGCCTTGCGCATGATCTGGAAGAAAGGGAGTGCCCTCTCAGCTGACCTGGAGAGGAACCGGTTCAAGGCCGCCAGGCGCCCCGTCAGTCGTTGTACCTCCTTGACGTTGCGGGGCGGCTCCATGTTGATGATGGCCTGCGTCTTCTCCGGGTTTATCTCGATGCCTCTCCGGCTGACCATGTAGCCAAGGAACTTGCCGCCTTGGACGCCGAAGGCGCACTTCTTGGGGTTAAGGCGGAGCCTGAATTCCTTCATGATTTCAAAGATTTCCCGGAGGTCGTCGGCGTGGGAGGGTGCCTGCCTGCTCTTGACGATCATGTCGTCGACGTACGCCTCCATCGTCCGGCCAAGGACCGCTCTGAAGATTTTGGCCACCATCCTAGTATAGGTGGCGCCGGAGTTTTTGAGTCCGAAGGCCATGACGAGGTAGCAAAATATTCCCTCTGGGGTCATGAATGCCGTCTTCTCGGCGTCATCTTCGTGCATGGAGATCTGGTGGTACTCTCTGAAAGCGTCGAGGAACGACATCAACTCGCACCCTGCCGTCTCGTCCACCAACTGATCAATGTTGGGGAGAGGGAACGGGTCCATGGGGCACGCCTTGTTCAGGTCAGTGTAGTCAACACACATTCTGAATGTCGGCGGTTTCTGTGCGAGGACGACGTTGGCCAACCATGTTGGGTACTTCACCTCTTTAATATGTTTGATCGATAGGAGCATGGCGACCTCCCCTTTGACGAAGTCCCGCCTGTCAGCGGACAAGTAGCGCCGCTTCTGTTTGACGGGCGTGGAGGCCGGATCGATGGTCAGCCGGTGAGTGATCACCTGGCGGCTGATGCCGGGCATATCGTCCGGGCCCCACGCGAAGACAACGGCGTATGACCGTAGGACGAGGAGGATGGCGTCTCGTTGGTCCTGGGGGAGTTGCTTTCCGACCCTGAGAACCCGCTCCGGCCGGGAGGTATCCAGAGGGATTTCCTCGACCTCCTCGGCCGGCTCCGCATGTGGCCTCTCCTCGTCCATGGCGACGGCGGCCGTGATGGTGTCTATCCGCTGTCCTTCCCTTTCGGTCGGCCTCGTCAGCTTGAGGTAGCAAGCTCTGGCTATCTTCTGGTTTCCTCTGGCGTAGCCGATGCCGTCATTGGTGGGAAACTTCAAGCATAGGTGCTTCATGGAGATGATGGCCTCCAAGTCCTCCAGCGCTGGCCGGCCCAAGATCAGGTTGTGGGCGCACTGGAGGTTGACCACCATGAACTCCATGTCAATTTTGGCATGGTGGGGGCCGTCACCGACTTCCACGGGGAGGACTACCGTGCCCTCGGCGTCGATAGAGTCCCCGGTGAAGCCGGATAACGGGGTCTTGATCGGCTTCAGCAGAGCTCTGTCCAGCTTCAGCTGCTTGAAGGTGTCTAGGTACATCACGTTGACGGAGCTCCCCGTATCGATGTAAGTGCGGTGGATGATGGAGTCACCGATCTCACATCGGATGACGAGGGCGTCCCTGTGTGACTCCGTACCCGGAGGCAGATCCTTGTCGGTGAAGGTGATCGCCTCCGTTCGCTGCTTCTTCGGCTGGGGGGAACGTGGGACACCTCTCCAATGTAAAGGGATTGGGCCCATTTCTTCCTCTGAGTGGCGGAGTCCCCCCCAGTGTTCCCGCCTACGATAAGGTGGATGTGATTTTTCTTCGGCGGAGGCTCCTCGAAGTCCTCGTCGTCGCTGAGCCTACCAATCTCGCGCTTCTTCGCAGAGGGTTCGCCCCCACGTTTGCCGGTGTTTACCCAAGTGTTTTTGCGTGGGCCACCTTTGACAAACTGGGAGAGTTCCCCCTGGCGAATAAGGCGCTCGATGGCCTTCTTCAATGTGATGCAATCGTCGGTGTTGTGTGACGAGTTCTTGTGGAACCAGCAGTACGTGCCGCCCTGCTGGATGGCCAGGACCTCCTCGGCCGGCCGAGGAGCCTGCTCGATGAGGCCGTGCTTCTCGGCATAATCGAGGATGGTGCCGACCGGGTGGGTGAGGGCTACCCCCGGCCGTTCCAGCCTCGGCCGCCAGTGGCGGTCTTTCTTACTTTGTCCACCAGAGCCGTGGCGGCCCTGGGCACCCTGGCCGGCCGGGGACGGACCCGGGGCCGGCGAAGGATTTGTCTTCCTGGGGGGATGGCCCCCCTCTCTCTTGTGATTGTGGAGCTCGTCGGCGTCGGCATACAAGCCTCCGCGTTGGAGCGCCTTGGCGTACGACCTCGGGGGGTCAGTGATGAGGCTCCTGGCGTACGGGGAGCTGCGGAGGGCTCCCTGGTACAAGGCGAGGAGGGTGCGCTCATCGGCCCCCTCGACCTCCTCGGTCTCCCTCGTCCACCGGTCGATGAATGACCGGAGGGACTCCTCGTGCTGCTGTTTGACGGCGAGGAGGTGGGTGAAATACTTCTTGGCGCGCTTCCTCCCGGCAAAGTGAGTGAGGAAGCGCTGGGCGAGATCCTGCCATGAGTCAATGCTTCCCTCCGGCAGTCCGTTGAACCACTCGTACGCTGGCCCCTCGAGAGTAGAGAGGAACCAACGGCAGAGGTATTCGTCTGACGCATTCACCATCAGCATGTTGTTTTGATAGCGGCTGAAGTGCTCCTGGGGGTCTGATCGGCCATCATAGGACTTGATGGCGTTCCCCCTGTATTTCTCAGGGATGGGGGCCGAGAGGACCCTGTTGGTGAAAGGGGTCCTAGTCCTGACCTGGATGATGGGGTCACCCCGCCCTTCGGCCAGCTCCCTCTCCAGGGCGCTGACTTTGTTCATGAGCGCGTTGAGGCCGGGGTCGTTGGAGGTGCCGGCCGTAGGGATGTTGGCCGACTGCTTGGCCTCCATCTGAGCCAACCTCCTTTCCAGCTGGGCGATGACCTCGTCTCGGGGGTCCCTGGTGGCCGTAGCGCCGCCCGGCTGGTTCCTCGTGCGCTCGTTGTGAGCCGCGTTGATCTGGTGACGCCCGTCATCTTCGTGCAACTTTCCCTTGCCCGTGTCCGGGCGGGGCTGGTCCGCTGTCCGGGACACAGACCCCAAGCTTTCCCTTGGCGAGCCAGGACGAGGATCACCAATCCGTCCCACCATCCTCTCCGAAACCGGACGACGGCGCGTGTCACCTAGCCTATTGAAGGCAGAGGCTTTTCCACGCGCTGGGGTCTGCCCGGGCCGAAGAGGGGAAGCAGGGTGGGAGTGGGACGACGCCGTGTCCTGGGCCACAACCCCCTCATTATTGCCTATCTGGTCGGCCAGTGGTTGGGGATGAGGAGGTGGAGTGACGTTTCCCCCGGTCCTTGGCAAGAGTGCGCTGAGAACGGTGGGATTCTGAGCCAAGCTGGCGATGATAGCCGACAGTGCGGCCTGGACCTGAGGATCCACGGACGGAGAGGCCGCGGCCATAGGCTGGGCCGAGGCGTGGTCCGCTTTCTCAGCTCGTTTCTTTTCCAGGCCGAGGCGGGCGTCGGGGACCCCGCCGTTGAGTTGGTTGCGGAGGTCCGTCGTGAGCTTGAAGGCCTCCTGGAAGAGGTCCCCTCCGCCGACCTGGTCGGCCGTTGCGTCCTCATCATGCTCCCTGGGCTCTTGGTCCTCAGGGATGACTTTGCTGACGAGGTTGCGGTTTGACTTAGTTCTCCCCATGATCAGTGGTTAGCTGTGCTTGGTAGCGACGAAGGGTGCTAACTTGATTGTTCTAGCTCTCAACGAGAGCACCAAATGATAGAATATATCTCTTAGATTCTAGAGAGAAGTGAGAGCTAGAGAGAGAGAAGTGCAATATATGCTTCAATAGAATGATTTTGTAACCCCTATAACTACTCCCAAGGGGAGTATTTATAGAGAAAATTAGGGTTGGGCTCCCAAGCCTTGGGCTTGGGAGGCCCATTTACAACTGGACCGCTACTGGGCCGAATACAAAGCCACTAATGGGCTGTACAAATGAGTAAGTATAGGATCCGACTCTGGGAGGTCTTCGTGGCCGACGAGGGCACGGCCTACGAGGGCACGGCCGACGAGGGCACCCGAGTCCCTTAGACTCAGGACCGTAATCTGAGTTGGCTTCCTCTCGGTCGACGGGGGCGTCTTGGCCGACGAGGGCGCCACTCTGTTGTCTTGTGCTCTGTTCTTCCGAGTATGTGGGTCCTGGGGCTCAGACCCATATACTCCATCAGTCGCACCTGCATTTTTTAGTCCAAAAGGCATAACAACATAACAATACGTACCTGTTTCCGTGATGAAGGCTGTGCTTTCTTGGTCATCGGGGTGGAGTTGTATTTGATGATAACCACTGAAAGCGTCCATGAAGGATAGCATTTCGTGCCCCGCCGTAGCGTCAGCTAATGCATCAATATGTGGCATCGGAAATGAGTCTTTGGGACATGCTTTGTTTAGGTCAGTGAAGTCCACACAGACTCTCCATTTGATCGGCTTGCCTTCCTTATGTCCTTTCTTTTTCTGAACCACAACGACATTAGCTAACCAATCAGGATACTTTACCTCTTTAACCTTGCCGGTCCGAAGCAGCGTGTCAACTTCTTGGTTTATAATGTCATTCCTTTCTTTGGCGAAGCACCTTCTTTTCTGTCTGACAGGTTTGTGTGATGGGCCGACGTTTAACCTGTGAGTTATGATATTAGGATCAATACCTGTCATGTCGTCGTGGCTCCATGCAAACACATCTTTGTGCTCTCCGAGGAAGTTTATCAGCTCATCTCTGAGATGTGTTGGTATGTCTTTCCCGATGCGGATGACCCTCTCTGGATATTCGGGGTCGATGGCGACTTCTTGTGTTTTGGCGTCATCTTCCACCAGAGCAGGGCCACCCTTTAGTTTCTACGCGGCTTTGGAGGTGGTTTGGTCTGCAGTCGCCCTCATTGCTATTTGGTAGCAGGATTTGGCTGACTTTTAATCTCCCCTGACGCTTTGTACTCCCCAAGGTGTTGGGAACTTGACTACTTGATGATAAGTTGACGGAATTGCTCCCATTTGATGCAGCCATGGAGTTCCCAAGATCATGTTGTAGGCTGGTAAGCTCTCGACCACATCGAACTTGACTTGCACATTTAAACCATGGGCATATACGGGTAAAGATATATTACCTAGAGTTCTGCTTGGCTCCCCGTTGAATCCGACTAGGCTTGACCCGGATCCCGTCACGTCTTCCTCCTTGACTCCCAATTCTTTCAACATTTTCATGGTGGTAATATTTGCGGTGCTTCCGTTGTCTATGAGGACTCGTTTGATTTCGCAATTTGCCACTCTGAGGGAGATTACCAACGTATCGTGATGAGATTGAACCGGATCAGAAACATCTGTTTCGTCAAATGTGATTGAAGCCATTCTCCATTCTTCTTGACGTTTCTCGATCCTGTAGACCTGCAATGATACGTTCGTAATTTCCATATCTATGTTTATGTTTTTAATTAGTTTTGCTTGACTTTTACTCTGGAAATTACACACTTTTGGTGTAATAGATTAGATTGTTAAATTCTTGTAAATAGGTCAGATTAGATATATTCTGAGTTTAAGCAGGTTTTGATCACTCAAAGTACAGTTGGTGAACCCAAAAGTGAAGAGAAGGTGCAAAAGTTCAAAGACAAAAGAAGATCCTCAATTTTGGTCTATACTCGGTCGAGTATTAGCCATACTCGATCGGGTATTAGGTTGGAACTTCAAATCGGATCAGATCCGAAGACAAGGGAACATGCAGGGAAGATTTCAACCACGATTTTGTGTCTATACTCGATCGGGTAGACCGACATACCCGATCGGGTATGCCTTTGAATTTCAAAAGAATTTCGGTCGAGTATGGTTCGAATACCATTTTCTAAGCATACTCGACCGGGTATGCATATATACTCGATCAGGTATACTCTTAGAAAATACCCTGAAACCGGTCGAGTATACCTCGGATCGGGTGTTACACACATACTCGATCGGATACCATGTATATACCCGATCGAGTACCCGAATCCCATCCCAAAAGCCTATAAATACACCTCCTTTCCTTCACAAAAAGATATTCAATCCCTTGTACATCTAAGCTCAGTATAGAATAGCTCTTTCTTTATATTTTTCATCATGTTTAGTCTCCAAATGAGAAGCTAAACTCTTCCATCTTGGTTTTGCTACTTTGAAGCTTAATGAATTTGTAAGTTGTGAGTTATTTTCTTTAATCTTCTTCCTTGAATATTAATTCTTTCTTTCAAAATACTATCTCTATATCAAAGTTGGGGAGTGTTACTAAGATGAAAATTAGTTAACATCTTGACATTGGTTATAGTAATAGCTATTTCTTCCTCTATGATAATATTGGGGAGTGTTACTAAGATGACAATTAGTTAACATCTTGATATTAATCATAGTAGGATTCATTTATTTTAATATTCTTCCTTGAGTATTAATTAATTCCTATTCATATTTCATGTTAATATCTTAAACATTACTTAAAGTATCAACTAGTATTGTTTCTCATATTAATTATTACTAGAATCAATCGGTTAATACGCTTGTTATTAATCCGGTTCTTTCAACGGTAGTAAACTTGGAATATTAATGCATGCATCTCATGGTTAATATGCCAAGGGGAATTAATTATATTGATTAAACCAATAAACCGCTTGTGTTGAGGTTATCAATCTCAATCGTTTTCATCTTAAGTTTATTGCTACTATCAAGTTAATATACGGCGCTTGTTCTATATTGACTCGATAGTAAGTTTTATTAATGAACGCATCTCGTTATTAATAACTACCCTCGATGAACTGGATATACTCCTCGATTGAGTATTCGAGAGGAAGATAGTTAAAGATATAACCGGGATCGACAAACATTTCATTAAGTGGATAAAAGCAAAACCAAGTCCTCATCTCATCGAATTAAACTCATATAGGTTGTTTATCTTAGTGTTTTCAAACCAAACAAATCTAAACCCCCCTTGTTACTATTTATATAAAAGAAAAGTATTCCTTTCCCTGTGGATACGAACCTTACTTCGTTATACTACGTATATTCGTTGTATTGTATTTATTTTGAGTGCACCTAACGACGAGTACACGTCAAATTTGGCGCCGTTGCCGGGGAAAGGCAATTAATTTTTCTTTTATTTCATATCAAGAAAAATCAAAAAAAAAATATTAAATAAAAAAAATATAAAGAGTTCTTATTTCTTCTATTTCTGAGCTTAGTGGAGTTTATGGTTAAACATCGCTCCATAAACAAAATCACATATCAAACAAACCCAGAAATAGAACAAACTTTCGAGCGGTTGAAAAGTAAATCTTCTAATACCGACTCGGAGGAATCATCTATCAGAGATTCATCCAGCGCTAGTTCTCATTCTAGCGAGACCGAAGAGTCAACAACCACAATGGCTCTTGAAACAAGAACACTACGGGAGCTCACTGTTCCAAATCTCAATCAACAACCACTATGTATTACCTTCCCTACACTCGATGAAGGTAATACATTTGAGCTAAAATCTGGGCTCATACATCTACTGCCATCCTTTCATGGCCTAAGGGGCGAGGACCCCAACAAACATCTCTCGGAATTCCATATTGTCTGCACAAGCATGTGCCCCAATGGAGTCACCGAGGACCAAATCAAATTGAGGGCTTTTCCATTCTCCCTCAAAGACACGGCGAAGGATTGGCTATTCTATCTCCCGTCAGGGAGTATAGATACATGGGCATCAATGAAAAAGTGCTTCCTAGAAAGGTACTACCCTGCATCCGTCTCATCATCTTTGAAAAAACAAATAAGCAACATCGAGCAAAAAGATGATGAGACATTATATGAGTATTGGGAGCGTTTCAAAAAGTTGTGTGCTAGCTGCCCATATCATGGTTACACAGAGCAAGACCTCATCCTCTACTTCTATGACGGTCTTGCGGAGCAAGATAGACGCCTGGTGAACGCAGCATCTGGAGGGGGAATTGTCAACAAAACCCCTTCCCAAGCTAGGAACCTCATCTCGGAGTTGGCCGAGAATTCTAGGCACTACAATGGGAGGTCATCATCAAAACGGGTCATGGCAGCGGAATCCAACATCTCGTTGGAAAGTCAAGTACCCGGCTTGACTTCTTTGGTAAAGATTTCCTTTTAAATCCAAAATACCAAGAAGTCAAGGTCTGCGGCATATGCTCGATACAGGGGCACCCCACCGATTCCTGCCCAACACTACAAGAGGAGAATTCCGAGCAAGTCAATGCTTTGGGATTTCAAGGTCAAAAGAGGTATGATCCACACTCTAACTCCTACAATCCTGGGTTGAGAGATCACCCGAATTTGAGGTATGAGAATCCTCAAAATCAGTCCTTTCCACCAACTTTCCCAAAGCACCAAGGCCAGACGTCAAGCTCAAGTATGTCCACCGAGGACATGATCCGAGCTCTCACCTCAAATGTCTCAACCATGCAACAAAACATGGTTCAATTTCAGCATGAGACCAAATCCAGCATTCAGAATTTGGAAAACCAAGTCAGTCAGATTGCAAATGCCGTGAACCGACTTGAAACAAAAGACTCGGGTAAACTCCCATCTCAAACGGAGCAAAACCCGAGACAACATGTGAATGCTATAACGTTGAGAAGTGGTGCAACGTTGAAAGAGGCAGAAGAGAACGATGAAGAGACTGAGGGTGTAGACTCTGGAAAAGTAGTCCCACCGGAGGAGGAAAACACAGGAACCAAGCTTCCCCCACCCTCATCATATGAACAAGAAATCCCGTTTCCTGAGGCGCTGAAGGAGACAAAGAAGCTAGAAAAAGATGCTGACATCTATGAAACCTTCGCAAAGTGTGAGGTAAACATTCCGCTTCTTAACCTAATGAAAAATGTCCCTCATTTTGCTAAATTCTTAAAAGAATTATGCAAAACAAAAAGAAAAGATAAATTGAAAGGGAAACAAGAGGTTAGAGTTAGTGAACACGTCTCGGCCATTTTTCAGAGGAAACTCCCCGAAAAATGTAACGACCCAGGCATGTTCACTATCCCTTGCAAAATAGGAAACACCACATTTCCTAAGGCCTTGTTGGATTTAGGGGCATCAATAAATGTCATCCCCTATTCTGTTTATAAAACTCTACAACTTGGCCCATTACATCAAACAGGTGTAGTGATTCAATTGGCAGATCATTCTAGTACTTACCCGAAGGGTGTAGTAGAAGATGTGCTAATAGAAGTAGAAAATATGGTCTTTCCTGTTGACTTCTATGTCCTTGAAATGGGAACTGATAACCAAACAACACCCATCCTTTTGGGTAGACCCTTCATGAAGACCGCAAAAACGAAAATTGACGTTTCTAGTGGTTCACTAACTTTAGAGTTCGATGATCAAAAAGTGGAGTTCAACATCTTGGACTCTACGAAAAAACAAATGCAAAATCCAACTCTGTGTTCTTTACATGTTGTTGAACCACAAGAACCGCTGTTTTTCAAAGAAGCGGATAAAATCAGATGTCTTTCGAGAAAGAAACCCCGGCCTTACTGGAAAAGGCCGAAAAATAAAAATGAAAAATGGCCAAATAGGGCCTTGAAAAGTGAAACAAGGGATGTTCATGATCCCACATAAAACAAAACCAAAAAAAAATGAATAACGTCGTGCCACGACGTTAACTAAGGCGCTACTTGGGAGGCAACCCAAGTTTATTTTTTTTTATTTAAGTGTGTTTAAATCATTTTTTTATTTAATTCAAGTATTTAGAATTCATTTTTTTGTCTAATTATTTGAGAGATCAGTGAGGGAGGGCACTAATCATGGGTTTTTGGAAGAAAAGAAATAAAAAATGCAGGTTTTGGAACATCTGGGGACATACCCGATCGAGTATCACCTTATACTCGGTCGGGTATGACCAAAAAGAAAAGGGACCGGACATTACTCGATCGAGGAAGCACTCAAAAATTGAAAAATAAGCAATACCCGATCGGGTATCACTATACACCCGGTCGGGTATGTTTAGAAATGCTAAAATTGAAGGAGACTGACTCCCACACTCGACCGAGTACCTGCTTCAAAAGTAGAAGAAAAAAAAGCACATACCCGATCGAGTATGGAGGAATACTCGACCGGGTACAGGAGACAGGCTGCTCACAAAGTTCATTTTCCAGACATACTCGACCGGGTAACAACACCCTACCCGATCGAGTACAGGAGGCAGGCCGCTCAAAAACTTAACTTTCCAGCAATACTCGACCGGGTAACAACACCCTACCCGATCGAATACAGGAGGCAGGCCGCTCAAAAACTTAACTTTCCAGCAATACTCGACCGGGTAACCATACACTACCCGATCGAGTACAGGAGGCAGACTGCTCGAAAAAGCCACTTTCCAGACATACCCGACCGAGTACCAGCACATACTCGATCGGGTATACGGGTATTATAACCCCAAATCAGCCCCAAAACACTTCGTCTTCTCCGAATTTCAAACCTTATCTCGAACAAAAACGCCCAAACCCCCATTTTTACACCTTCTCTCTACCATATCTCTTCCAAATCTTCACCAAATCCTCCCATTTCAACACCAAAACACTCCCCTCATCCTCCTCTACACATTCATACTCACCAATCCCATTCTCCCCCAATTTTCAGAGGTCCGAAAAACCCTACCCCCACCTTCCAATTTCGGTTTTCAAAGGCCAAATTCACTCCAAATGGCTCCAAGGAAAGAGAAAGGGCAAAGCTCAAGCACTAGGGCATCCATCCCGGGCTACGAGGACATCCTCTTCGTGGACAACGAACACCGCACACGCTTCATGTCCACAATTGAAAGGCAAGTTAAACCTTCCCGCTTTTTATGCCATGATGCCCTAAAGGAATTAGGAGTGTACAAATTGATGAAGAAATTTTTTCATCAGTTGCACATGGATAAAATTTTCAAAATGCAATACAACTCAAATGAAAAAATTATCTATGAATTCCTAAGCTCTGTGCACTTTGAGAACAATGAAGAGGACTTTAGGGATGATAAACTCAGGTTCTCGATCCTATAGACCTGCAATGATACGTTCGCAATTTTCATATCTATGTTTATGTTTTTAATTAGTTTTGCTTGACTTTTACTCTGGAAATTACACACTTTTGGTGTAATAGATTAGATTGTTAAATTCTTGTAAATAGGTTAGATTAGATATATTCTGAGTTTAAGCAGGTTTTGATCACTCAAAGTACAGTTGGTGAACCCAAAAAGTGAAGAGAAGGTGCAAAAGTTCAAAGACAAAAGAAGATCCTGAATTTTGGTCTATACTCGGTCGAGTATTAGCCATACTCGATCGGGTATTAGGTTGGAACTTCAAATCGGATCAGATCCGAAGACAAGGGAACATGCAGGGAAGATTTCAACCACGATTTTGTGTCTATACTCGATCGGGTAGACCGACATACCCGATCGGGTATGCCTTTGAATTTCAAAAGAATTTCGGTCGAGTATGGTTCGAATACCATTTTCTAAGCATACTCGACCGGGTATGCATATATACTCGATCGGGTATACTCTTAGAAAATACCCTGAAACCGGTCGAGTATACCTCGGATCGGGTGTTACACACATACTCGATCGGGTACCATGTATATACCCGATCGAGTACCCGAATCCCATCCCAAAAGCCTATAAATACACCTCATTTCCTTCACAAAAAGATATCCAATCCCTTGTACATCTAAGCTCAGTATAGAATAGCTCTTTCTTTATATTTTTCATCATATTTAGTCTTCAAATGAGAAGCTAAACTCTTCCATCTTGGTTTTGCTACTTTGAAGCTTAATGAATTTGTAAGTTGTGAGTTATTTTCTTTAATCTTCTTCCTTGAATATTAATTCTTTCTTTCAAAATACTATCTCTATATCAAAGTTGGGGAGTGTTACTAAGATGACAATTAGTTAACATCTTGACATTGGTTATAGTAATAGCTATTTCTTCCTCTATGATAATATTGGGGAGTGTTACTAAGATGACAATTAGTTAACATCTTGATATTAATCATAGTAGGATTCATTTATTTTAATATTCTTCCTTGAGTATTAATTAATTCCTATTCATATTTCATGTTAATATCTTAAACATTACTTAAAGTATCAACTAGTATTGTTTCTCATATTAATTATTACTAGAATCAATCGGTTAATACGCTTGTTATTAATCCGGTTCTTTCAACGGTAGTAAACTTGGAATATTAATGCATGCATCTCATGGTTAATATGCCAAGGGGAATTAATTATATTGATTAAACCAATAAACCGCTTGTGTTGAGGTTATCAATCTCAATCGTTTTCATCTTAAGTTTATTGCTACTATCAAGTTAATATACGGCGCTTGTTCTATATTGACTCGATAGTAAGTTTTATTAATGAACGCATCTCGTTATTAATAACTACCCTCGATGAACTGGATATACTCCTCGATTGAGTATTCGAGAGGAAGATAGTTAAAGATATAACCGGGATCGACAAACATTTCATTAAGTGGATAAAAGCAAAACCAAGTCCTCATCTCATCGAATTAAACTCATATAGGTTGTTTATCTTAGTGTTTTCAAACCAAACAAATCTAAACCCCCCTTGTTACTATTTATATAAAAGAAAAGTATTCCTTTCCCTGTGGATACGAACCTTACTTCGTTATACTACGTATATTCGTTGTATTGTATTTATTTTGAGTGCACCTAACGACGAGTGCACGTCATGCAACGACTTGTCTCGGGAATAATCCCGAGCGTGTCTCTTTGCCGCAGAATACGTTAGCCCACACAAATCAGATCCACCATTAATAAAGTTGATTACCTTACATGGGGCAGAAGGTGAAGGGGGCCGAGACTCATTTGGTGAAGCTTTATCATTTCGTCCTAGCAGTGATTTTGTGCGTTCAGACATGATCTCCGTCAGATAGCCATTTTTCAGCAAATATGCCACCTCCTTTGTCAATGCGACACAGTCTTCCGTGTTGTGTCCAATGTCGTTGTGGAAATCACAGTGCTTACTTGGGTCACGACGGCCTCTTGGTTTGTCAGTCTTTCGAGGCCATCTGACCTTCTCTCCCAGATTCTCCAGAGAATGAATGAGGCCCGGAGTAGCAACATTAAAGCAGTAGTCAGTGATGACAGGGGGTAGGTCTGGATCATCAAGCCAGTTTGCTATCGACGATACTGGCCTATCTTCAGTTCTGACGTAGGGTTTTCTAGTTCTGTAATCATGCTTTCTGGATGTGCCCGATTTGCGCTGCCCTCCGTCATATGCATCATGCCGATGCTGCGTTTGCTGGTCTTCCTCAAGCCTGATGAAGGCTAGAGTTTTAGCTTGGACGTCCTCAAAGGTCCTGCACGGGTACTTTGTTAATTCCCGGTACAATTCTGAATCGTCGGCTAAGCCTCTCCGAAACGCCTCAATTGCTGTCGGAATGTCGCATCGTGGAATGGAAACTTTTTCCTTGTTAAAACGGTGTAAGTAATCTCGTAGCGATTCGCCTAGTCGCTGCATGACTCTATAAAGATCGCTAGTCTGCTTCTCAAGTACTCGACTGCTCGTGAATTGATGATTGAATAAGTCGACCAGTTCTGCAAATGACCCGATGCCCTCGTTAGGTAGGTTGACAAACCATTTGAGTGCTGGGCCCGATAGCGTTGCTCCGAAGCCACGACACATGCATGCTTCCCTTTGGTCTGGTCCGAGCGACACGGCAAGCATTCGCTTTTTGTATTGGGCGACATGTTCTACCGGATCGGATGTGCCGTCGAACATCTTCATAGACGGAGCGGCGAACTTGCGGGGTACTTCGACATCTGTGATCTGTCTGCTGAAGGGTGAATCCGCATAACACGTCTGTGAGGCTCGATCCAAAGGAAGTGGTACTCCGGGTAGTCCGTTGATTTTGTTCTGCATCTGCCGGAGTTGTTCCATAATCATCGATATCAGGTTCACTAGGCCCGGCTGAGTTAACTCTGGCGTTGAAAACGTTGGTCCTGCCATTTGGGTCACTTCGTGACGAGTTGGTGACGGAATGACTATGATCTCTGGATGCCGCTCTCCGCCATTCTGTCCTGTTGAAGCGGCCGGTCCATGCTGTCGCTGTGCTTGAATTGAAATTCAGTTGGCAGCTTGTCAAAAATACTCTGTCTCCTGCTTTGCATGAGGCCGGACGGACCGAGGTCACCACGAGTTCTGCTTCTGTAGTGAGGGAGGTATGGCTCCATTAAGGCTGATGCGCCTGTTGTCATTGGTAGACTTTGAGTGGAAGTCTGCAAACATGTCCTTCTTGCTTCGGGACGTAAGGATTCCGGGAAGAAGCAAGTCGGAATGCTGGGGATGGGGGTCGTTTCAGGGACGAGCGGTGTGTATGGTATCACTTGAGAGATGACGGTGGGTTGTGATTCCCCGACGGGTGAGAGGCCCAATGTGAGGGAGATGGGCTCGGAAGTGACAATGGGTGCATCCGTCACCGTCGGAGTAGATTCCAAATCAAGCCTAGTGACCACGGGCATGAGATCGTTTCTTCGGTTACTCCTGGAGTTGGATGCGATTGAAACTGCTGACTGAACTTGGGACCGGAGCAGATCATTTTCTCGCTGGAGATGTGCCATCCTTTCTGCCAATTCTCGACGAAATTCCGCTCGAACTGCCTCCATTTGAGTGTGGATCTCCTTTAACAAGGGGTTGTTTTCGGCCATGATTGATGACCTTTCTCTTGCACGATGCCCCACGGTGGGCGCCAAATTGTTTAAGCAGAAAATAATTATTCTAATAACAATCTAATTGTGAGATAGCTAGGGAATCGTACAAGATAATACTCAAAGAATTTATGATCAACGGATGAATCAATATTGATGAATCTCTAAATGAAAAACTAGAATGAATCTATTCTGTTAGCCAGTAAATCATGCATTTTTCCTTCATTGCTAGTCTATTTAAAATAAAAGACTAATTCTATCCCCCACGTGGGTGAACTGCCCGGCGAAATGGTAGCGTTTCCTACTAAAGCGGGAGTCGTTCCTCCATTTTCTCCTCAAGCTCTTAGGCATCCTTATCCATCCCGTCACCTTATTTAATTAAGCTGGACTCTTTAAAACTCTTACGGCAACGTGGGCCGATCCGTTTGACAAATCCAGGCCCAACAGTGGGCTGATCCGCTTGACAAATCCAGGCCCAACAGTGTGGTAGAGATCGATTTGTGCATATGAGAGAAAAATAACAGGAGCCACAAATTGATTGATTAAAAGGGAAAGTGACAATGTTTTTGGGATAACCAATAAAGGAAAGTTGATAAAATTATAAGGGATAAAGGGAGTACTGTATTTGAAACTCGTAACTGTATGTTCACGGAATACTACGGAGAATTTTCCAAACTTCAACTTAAAACTATAAATAAATTGAGGCGGATAGAATATTGTACTACCACATTATTCGTTACTATCTACATTTATGTACAACGATAGTCATTGTAAAAAATTGACCTCTGTAATTGGTGTTGATATAAGTAATGTTTAGATCCTTATAATTTTGTCATCTTTTTTTAATATCTCAACAATTTTCTCTCAATCACATAAATTTTAATCTTACTATTTTATACTCCATATGAAAGTTGACAATGTTTTGAAGAAAAGAATGCTCCCTTTGAGCCAAAATCATCTCTATACTTTCTTTATCATTCGTCCCAAAATTATCTCATATTTCTATTTTTGGTAAGAAATTGTACTTCCTCCGTTTTTTTAATGTTGCAACATTAGGATATTTGCACTATTCACACACCTTACTTTGACCACGATTTTCTATTAATATATAAAATCAAATTATTATGTATAAAATGTCATTAAATTTCTATTGATGTGAGTTTTCAAAATATTAACTTTTATAATTTTTACTAATGCGTAATTATATATAATTAAAGTCAAAGTTGCGCGTTGACAAACGTGAAAGTCAAAATGTTGTAACTATTAAAGAATGGAGGAAGTACATCAAAACATTTCTTACACATTTGTTTTTCATCTACACAACTCTGCACCGCATAATGTCCACTATTAATTATAGTACTCCTTTGGTCTCGCTAATATTGTCTCATTTTACCTTTTCGAGAATCCTACTAAAATTTTCTCATACTAAATTTGATAAAATTTGTTTGACTCTAAATCATAATTAAAGTATTTTATTACTCCCTCCGTTCCTATTATAACTTCCAACTTTCCTTTTTCGTCCGTTCCAATTAAAACTTCTACTTTCCCTTTCTGGTAAAGAATTTGTGGTTTACAATAATTCTTACACAATTCTCTCTTCTCTGCACAACTCTCCACCACACAATATCGACTATCTTAAATTGTGTGTCAAACCTAATTGATATCAACGCACAAACTCACTTTGATGTCATCCATTTTCGCCTCAATACCAGCGAGACTGATGCACTGCCATTTATACTTTGTTAGATAAATTTGGGAGTACAATTTTAGAAGTAACCCACAGTTTACATCATGTATCCAACAGAGGGCACGTGGACGCTTGGGATTTGGGACAATCCTTTTTGGAATTAGTTAGGTTTGATTGGTGTGACATATGCGGTGTAAGAACTTTTGGCCAATCGAAATTATTGATAGAACCGACCAACCATGTGACCCCCTCCTGAGTCCTGACTTTCACATAAATTTCGAGATCCCAGATTCCAATCTCTTGGGAGTTGGGACTTTGTACATTTCATCATATCTAGATATTCCCAGATTCCAACGTATTTAGTACTTGTTCCGTGAATGTTCCCCGTTTGACCTACACACATTTAAAGGAAATAAACTTATCAGGAGGTAAATTTTACCGTTTTGAAACTGTTTCAACACTGTTTGACACTGTTTCGATACTGTTTGACACTTTTTTGCACTATTTGACTCTGTTTTGATGTAGGATAAGTTTCCATTTAGGGAAATTAGAACTTTCCAATGGGACATCCAAAAAAGGAAAGCGAGAACATTCCAAATTTCCAACGGGAAGGAGGGAGTATTAGTATTGAAGATGCTCTTAGAGGTAGACTTGTAGTTTGGGTTTACCAAATTGAATTGAACAGTACTTAATCAAATCAAATTTAAATTGAATCATGTACAATTTAGTTTGAGTTTGGTAGTATTGTTTTCAAATTGTATTAAACTGAACTGAATTGAAACCGAGAAAAAACTAATTGAACTAAAGACATTCAATAAAACCTCCATATGTTACAAAAAAGCAACAAATCTAAATCGAACCAAATTGAGCGAACCAATCATAGATTAGTACGGAGTATATTTTTTGTTTGGTAATAATTCTATTGATCCATTCCAAAGTGAAATAAAAAAAAACGAGTTGTCCATGTCTAGATTTGATTCTTATTTGAATCTAACTCAACTTGATTTAAATTTGGTTCACACTCAAATTCAACTTTGACATATATCAAGTCAAGTTATATATAAATAATACAAGAAAAAAAAACAATTAAGTTGCTCGATGATCGGTTAAAAACTACGTAGTGTTGCAATGTTCTTAGACAAGTAGAAGCTCAATCACATAGAAACGTCCTATGAACATTCTTCAGATGTAGAACGAGATCAAAGAATTCTAAAGTGCTGGGCAAGTCTTATAATTTTCAATCAAAATATATTTGTACCCTCAATTTTATTAACCTTACCTCATTTTACTTTTACGTACTACTTCGTGCTTTCTTTTTCTTACTTTATTGTTACTCATGGAATATAATTCCAGCGAAAAGAGGTTAATCTATCAAATATTCATTGATCGTAAGAAAAAGTAATAGGAGAATGATGGATAGTCTACCCGGGGGTATATATCCGAAGGGTTATTACGGGGAATAACTTAGAGAGAAGTCAGAGCAAGTAAGTAAAAGTAGAGAGAGTGTATTCAGTATGAATGCTGTTTTCAGCGTGGTTACAAATGGGGAAATGGGGTGCTATTTATAGTAGCAATAAATGCCGGACAGGGACACGTGTCAAGCGCTCATTGGCCGAGGGGTCATCTCAACTGGTTGGCGCTGGCAGCCGCATGTGGCCGCATTTAATGCGGCTGTTGGATGGGACGTCTGTGCAGGGTACGACGATCTGTACGCATGTGAGGCGGATATCTTGTCGAGTGAGATGCCTTCGGCTATGGAGCAGCAGCCGAGGGCTCCTCCAACCGATGGCACCCTGGTGCCGAGGGCTCAAAGTGCCGAGGGCTACTGTTTTCGCCGTTTTCTCCCAGTTTCTTAATTTGCTTGAGAAACCCGCTCTGTGAGAGTGTAGAGCCTTCGGCCAGGGGGCTGAAGGCACCCCTGGCGCGTAGTGCGGGCTGCTCGGTACTCTGGGCGCTGTGATTTGGGCCTGTTGGGCCTCCTGGGCCTGTTGGGCCTTCGCTGGAGTAGTAGGAGTCTGTGGGCCGGGGGTTCCCGGGCCATATACTCCATCAGGAGTCCCTCACTCCTTTTGCCGAAAGGTACTTGAGGGAAAAGGAGTAATTTGTGCTTGCCTTTTGATGTTGTCCCGTCGTGATCTCTGAAGTTGGTGAGGAGTTGTTGCTTTTATGTCCCTGCCGAAGGCAGTCCCTCAGTTACCCACATGTCGGGACTTGAGGGCTTGCCTTGTCGTTTGTTGGAATTTCACTGATTTTGTAATTTAATGATTTTTCCGAGGGGGTCCTCCAGTCCCCCACTCCTTGAGGCACTTATTAAGTGGTGAAAAGGAGTAGAGTAGTTGCGTTGCTGTTGTGGGCCGAAGGCTGACGTTTTTCGTTTCATTTTGGGGGGATGCCTCGTTAAAAACCTCATTAGGAAAAACCCTGTGGGAAAAAATCCTAACGAGGGAAAAAGAGTGCACCGAATTCCCCCAATGATGAATCGAAAATGTCAAACCTTGGTAAAAAATGGAGAATGACGGGAATGCCGAAGGCTCTCTCTTCTGAGGACTCCTGTGTTGATTAGCCGAAGGCTTGCTGTTGATGTCCTGGTGGCGCCGAGGGGGAGCCCCTCAATTCAGGGATCGAGGGCCTGCTGGATGAGGGCGACAGTGGAGTTGTTACCGGGGGGTCCACTGTTTGTTGATTAGTTGGTGATGAAGATACCCGAGGGCTCCCATTACCTGTGTGCCATGGGTCATCCGTCAATGAGGCAACTCCCCGGGGGCTACCCGGTTTTGCAGTGCTGAGGGGGAATCCCCGAGGGGTGCCCTGATATGAAGCCCTGGGTTTCTGAAGGAGTGATCCCGAAGGCGTCTGTTATGTGCTGTGTGGGGCACAACCCGGGGGCACTTCTGGGTGAGTGTACCCGGAGGCTATTCTTGATGAAGTGGAGTGAAGTAGAAAACCCGGGGGCTTCCAGAATATAGCCGTTGGAAATATAGCCGTTGGAATATATAACGTCAGGCCTATAGCCGTTGGGGGGGGGGGGACACGTGGCATGTAGCCATTGGCTGCTCGCGGGCGGGCGTCACCGGTTGGGTGAAACGACGGTGCGTAATGATGGCTTTGGCGGCTGGGAGCCCGGATCTCGGCCCAAGCCCGGATCTGGGAGCCTATAAATACCCCAAGCCAGGGCCATTCCTCCTTTACGCATCCAACACCCCTAGCGAAGCTCTGCAAAAAATTCTAGAGAGAGAAACTCAAGCCTTCGGTCAAACTCCTTTCAAGGTCAGTGTCCCGCTTTCCCCTCAGCACTTTTTGTAAGATCCGCCCTCTGGCCTTAGATTAGGGTTAGGGTCCCATAGAAATCTTTCGAAACCTTAGGTGCTTTTCGTGGCAAAGAATGTCGTCCGAGAGAGATTCCCAAAACATATCGGGGGACCCTTCGGTTGATGAGGAGCATGCTTCAGATGTGGAGTCCGTGAGCGAGCCTTCAGACGGTGCTGATGCCGCCCTGGCCCGGGAGGTCCAGAAGGAACTCATTGCTGAGGTCGAAGCCGAGGGCTTCGAGCAAGAGTGCGAGGATGAAGACTTAGCCCTCGCATGGCAAACAACGGAGGATGAGGCGCAGAATGAGAGCTCGAAGGTTACAATCGTTGTTCTCCCCCCCCCCCCCCCCGGGGGGGGTTCTGGGGAGGCCAGTAGCTCGAGGCCGCTAGATCCGATACCTCTGAGGGCGGTTTCCGGGTTGAAGAAGAAGAAGGCCGCTACCAAGAAGAAGGAGAGGGCCGTCGATCAAGGAAAGCCAGTGGACATGCCCGAGGGGTACAGTTGGCTGAACACTGAGGCCCTCGAGATTAGGTCGAAGGCTGATAGGGCAGATCTGTACGTGACTCAGCTGCACGTGGGGCCCTCGGCCGAAGTGGTGGAGCCATGTCCCGATGACGTGCTGTCCAGGGCGCCCGAGGGGTGTATCGCCATCCACGTCCTCTCGGTTTCTATGGGACTTAGGTTCCCTCTGCACCCGTTCCTCCGGGAGTACTTGAGGTTTGTTGGTTTGGTCCCCTGCCAACTTACGCCCAACAGCCACTCCTACATTGCGGGGTTCCTCCAGCTCTGCAAGTCCCGAGGGGTGAAGCCAAGCCTGGATCTATTCTTCCAGAGCTTTAATTTGTGCCGGGGGGGGGGCACGAAAACGGCGAGGGGTACGCAAACCTGCAGCAGATTGCCCGCTTCAAGCTATTCTCCGATGCTCCTTCTTCCAACAAAGGATGGAGGGAACGTTGGTGCTACGTAAAGTTGGGTGAGAGCCCATTCCCGAGGGAGCTGCGTGATCGATTCCGAAGGCACGAAAAAATCAGGAGTGCTGCTCTTGAGAAAGACGGCCTAAAGCTGGCCAAGTTCCCGGAGGGGAAAAATAAGAACGTGGCGATCAAAGACTGCACCCTCGAGGAGGATTTATACACCCTCGGGTTCCGGAGGTACCGCTTCATAGGGGAGACCGATGAGAAGTACCCTCCCTTCAACAAGGCCTTCGGAGGAGCCGGAGGTAGGAGCCGAGGGCTTTAGAATTTTGTACTTAGTTTTTTTTTGCTTGGATGTCATTGTCCCTTCGCTTAGACCCGTCGGCCTAACCCTTTGTCATATTTTTTGCAGGTATCCCCGTCTCCATGGTGAACGTGAAGGGCCTCGCTCGCCTGAAGAAACAGGACCCGAAGGGGTCGGGACAGGGCAGCCAGAAGCCCGCCACTGCCCTCTTCAAGAAAGCCGAGGGCGATGCTGCTGCCGGCAAGAGGAAGGCGGCGACCAAGGGGTCCCCCCCGGCTACCAAAAAGCCGAAGAAGGGGGATATCGCCGAGAAGGAGCCCCCGCCTCCGGGTGCATGTGGAGAAGCCGTCGGGTGAAACGCCGGCGGGGGCAGAGGAGTTGCTGCCTGAGGTCCACCAAGTTTCGTTCCCGAGGGGGACATCCCTGGCCAGCGGCGCTGTTGACCCGGGGGCCATCTTGAGGGGCATAACCCCTGAGACCGATAGGGCTGCCCTCGGGGCCTATAACGATGCGGCCCTCGAGGACCACATTCTCCGCTCCTCCCTCTCTGTAAGTGTTTACTCGGCTTTCTTCCTTTTCTCCTTTGATCATACTGTGCAATTGCCTCTAACCGTTTTGGTTGTTGGTCTGCAGGCTTGTCTAGCCCTCGGTGAACATGCCCGGAGGCTTCAAGAATGGCGCCTCCATAAAGCAGAGCAGGACGCCAAGATGAAGGAGTGCATCCTCAAAAATAAAGAGGCAGTGAAGCTGGGGGCCAGGCTAGAAGAGGAGCTTCGGCAAATGGGGCTAAGATTGGAGGCTACAGAGAAGAGCAAGGCTGATGTTGAGGCCGCTGCCGAGGAGGTCAGGAGAGCTGCCAAAGAGGCCGAGGACTCCAAGGTGCTAGCTGTCACCAAGGCTCGGGAGGAGGCCGTTGATGCCTTCGTCGCCGAGGGCTGGAGAGCCGAGGGACGCAAGATGTGGCTATCCTCGGTCGTGGAGGCATACGTCGAGGAATGGGCCGAGGGCCCTGGGTGGGAATGGATGGCCCGGAAGGGCAGAGAATATTATGAGGCCGGCAAATTCTTCACCCAGGCCCTCATCTACCGGAGGATGGCTCGGCATTTGGGCATTGAGCCAAAGGATTTTGCCCCCTCGGCATATGGCCTTCCTCCCCTGCAGCCTGATGTCCGTGAATCGCTCCCGGAAGGTGTACAGAGGCCCGACCTTGAGGACACGGAGCTGAAGAATGAGGCCGAGGACGACGCTGTTGAGGCCGGAGCGGAGGCATCGTCGAGGCCGGCTGCAGAGGGCACCCCGGTGAATGATGTTGTTGAAGTTGTAGAGTGATTTGTACTTAGAAATCTCCGAACATATTTTGTAATGAATAACATTGATCCTTCGGCTTCGGCCCGTTTGTAAATTTCACACTCACTTTTGTTTTTGATGAATGCATGCTGCCTCCGGGCTCTTTACATTTGAGTGTGCCTTATGTTTTGAATGTATGCCTTCTCCTTCTTGAATGTATGTTGTAGGACTTAGAGTATTTTCTGATTGTAGCTTGCCCTTGGAAGCCTTCGGTAGTGGGGCACCCTCTGATGTGTGAATACTGGACCGAGGGCCCAACGTTCAGGACTTAGAAAATCCTTGCAAGTGTAGCATGTCATGTAGCCTTCGGCTACTGTGGAGCCCCAACTGAAATATTGATTAGGTCGGGGGCCAATTCTTCAGGACTTAGAAAATTCTCTTCAGTGTTGATTCCTTGTGTATTGTAGCCCTCGATTGATAGGTAGCCTTCGGCTATTGGGTCCCTTTATAAGTTGAGGGTGAAATATGTAGGACTTAGAAAGATTTCTAAGTGCAATTTTTCCCTTGGGAGCCTTCGGGAGATGGCATCCCTTCTTGATGCAAGAGTAGTTGACCGGGGGGGAAATATGTAGGACTTTAGAAAATATTCTAAGTGTAGATTTCCCCTTGGGAGCCTTCGGGAGATGGCATCCCTTCTTGATGTAAGGGTAGTTGACCGGGGGGAAAATATGTAGGACTTAGAAAATATTCTAAGTGTAGATTTCCCCTTGGGAGCCTTCGGGAGATGGCATCCCTTCTTGATGTAAGGGTAGTTGACCGGGGGGAAAATATGTAGGACTTAGAAAATATTCTAAGTGTAGATTTCCCCTTGGGAGCCTTCGGGAGATGGCATCCCTTCTTGATGTAAGAGTAGTTGATCGGGGGGAAAATATGTAGGACTTAGAAAATGTTCTAAGTGTAGATTTTCCCTTGGGAGCCTTCGGGAGATGGCATCCCTTCTGATTCCACATCACTTTGCGAGATGCCCGGGGGCTGCTCATTTAGGACAGAATATTTTTTTAAGTGTTGTTGTATCGCATAGCCTTCGGCCATTGTATTCTCCTGGCTGTAATGTTGATTGAGTCGGGGGCCCAATTTTAGGACTTAGAAGTTTTTCTTTGCAAGTGTAAAGTGATGTCAAGCTTCCAGGTGTATCCTTCGGGTGATAGGTGCCTTCTGACTCTATATTACTTTGCGAGATGCCCGGGGCTGCTCATTCAGGACTTAGAATTTTTTCTAAGCATAAATTGATGTTGAATCATGTTGCTGTGAAGAAAGCCAATGAGGAGTGTGTGCCCTCGGCATACACTTTAAAAGTTGTAGAATTTGACCCTTGCCATGGGGAAAGGGCCCTCGGTACTAGTGCGTAACAGATGCCTTCGGTATATGTTTGAAGGTACCGTCTTAGTGTACTTTGGATAGTCCAGTCCCTTTGTATTGTTGAAGCCTTCGGTGTTTGTGTGACCGGAGGTGACCAGGCAGTGGACTTAGCCGTTTCTCGATGCTATTTGTTCGAGTAGTATCCTTCGGGAAATAGGAGCCTTCAGTTACCGGAGGTGTTCCCGTGGGGAGCCCTCGGCATGTTGTGATCTTGTTGGAGTGTACTCTTTGATTTCTCGCTGAGTCTACTCCCCTTCACCCCCTCTTTTTTTTTTTTGGTTGGTGGTGAAGGGAAGGCATCAAGAAACTTGGTTTCTTGGTAAGGCTGGGCCTATTAGGAGACCATCAGAATACACCAATGGCTCTCCTCCCTCGGTTTAACCTTCCGAGTTCCGAGGGGATCGAGGGACGTTTCCTGGGCACAAGATATGGTGGTTCGTAACCTGCCTCCCCTTGGGGGATGGCGCGGAAAGCGCCTCATTTTTGAAAGTCGTCCCCTCGGCGCTAGACATAGTCCGTGGCCTGCCACACCCATGGGGTGGTGGCGCGGGGAGCGTTTCGGTTTGGAAGTCGAATCCTGGGCATTTCTCATGCCTGTCATACCCTGGGGGTAGTGACGCGGATAGCGTTCTGTTTTTGAAAGTCGAATCCTGGGCATTTCTCATGCCTGTCATACCCTGGGGGTAGTGACGCGGAAAGCGTTTCAAGGAAGGGTTTTCATTTGCACACTGGTTGCAAATGGCCGGGGGCACTACGTGCCGCCGGCACCGATGGTGGCGCCTTCGGTATATGCGTCCTCGTGGGGTACGGCTTTTTAGAAACAACACTTGGTGTTAGTTTCGATGTGTAGCCCCTGGTACTTGGTACCGAGGGGTCTTCTGTAGGAACACTTGGTGTTCTCTTTTGTTGTAGTTGATGTAGGCGTCTACCCTCGGTACTTGGTACCGAAGGGTCTTCAAATGAAACACTTGGTGTTTCCCAACAGATGTTTGGAAGTTGATAGGAGAGCATATCCCTGGCACTGGGTGCCGAGGGGTCTTCTTTGAAACATTTTGGTGTTTTTTTCTTCGTTTCGATGTTTGATGATGGAGGTGTACCCTCGGCACTGGGTGCCGAAGGGTCTTCTGTAGGAACACTTGGTGTTCTCATCTTTTCTTTTTTGATGATGAAGGTGGGAAGGTACCCTCGGCACTGGGTGCCGAAGGGAAATGAAACACATGGCGTTCCTTGTTGTTGGTGATAGGAGTTCCCTCCCTCGGTACTTGGTACCGAGGGGTCTTGACTGAAAACACGTGGTGTTTTCACTGTTTGTTGTAGGTGTTGATGGTGTCCGCCCTCGGCACTTGGTGCCGGAGGAGGTTCTTCTCGTGGTGAGGCCTGGGGCCTGTAGTCAGTATGAGGGCTTGATGTCTTGAATGTATCTCCATTCTTCGAAATTGGAGGCCTTGGGCCATAGGATAGTACATTCACTAGTTATGAGGGTTTGACCGCTCTTACATTATTGATAAAATTTAACTAAATGGTGTACATTCCAGTGCCTAGGGACTTCTTTCCCATTGGGGCGTTTGAGCTTGTAGGTCCCGGGTTTGATGATGGCTGCTATGATGTAGGGGCCTTCGAATTTTGGTGCCAATTTTCCTCCTTCGGTTGGTTGGCTGGCTTCCTTCCTCCGGAGGACATAGTCCCCCACTTGAAATTCTCGGGTGCGAACTTTGGCGTCGATGTAGCTTTTAACTTGCCTTTGGTAGTTTTCTGCCCGGATGAAGGCCTGCTCCCGACGTTCTGAAATGAGGTGGAGGTCGAGGGCCATGTTGCAGTCGTTGACCTCGGGGTCATATTGGATCACCCTTCGGGTGGGAAGGGTGACTTCCGTATGAGCTTTGGCTTCAAAACCGTAGCAGAGGGAGAAGGGTGTTTCGCCTGTTGCTCGCCGAGGGGTGGTGCGATAGGCCCAAAGGATGTTGTGGAGTTCTTCCACCCAGCCACCGCCCTCGGCCTCTAGCTTCTTTTTGAGGCCCTCGAGCAAGGTCCGGTTGGCATTCTCTACTTGCCTGTTGCCTTGAGGGTAGGCAACGGAGGAGAAGGTGTGTTTGATGCCCCATGCCTCCAGAAGGGCACAGAAGGGGGCTGCCTCAAATTGTGTCCCATTGTCGGAGATGATCTGCTGGGGGACGCCAAACCTTGTGAGGATGTTCTTGAGGACGAAGTGACGACACTTCGCCTCTGTGATGCTGGCGAGGGGTTCAGCCTCCACCCACTTGGTAAAATAGTCGACGGCCACAATGATGTATCTGTTGTTGGAGGTACCCCTCGGCAGAGGGCCCACAAGGTCTATCCCCCATCGAGAAAATGGGACAGAGGTGCTGATGGGGGCATAGTTGACCGCTGGCCTGCCGGGAGCTTTCTGGAAATGTTGACATGCGGTGCACCTCCGGGCAAGGTCAGCACAATCCCTGGCCATGGTTGGCCAGAAGTAGCCCTGGAGAATGAGCCTTCGGGACATGGAGAAGGGTCCCTGGTGAGCTGAGCAAGTGCCACTGTGCACTTCCTCCATTGCGACCTCGGCTTCATCTGGATGAAGGCACCGAAGTAGCGTGCCATTGTAAGATCGTTTGTAGAGCCTTCCATCTTCGATGGTGTAGCTAGGAGCCCTCAGCTTTGCCAGTTTAGCGCGGGCCTCATTCTCGGGTAGCTGCCCTGTGGAGATGAAGGTGGTGATATCCGAGATCCAATCCTCTTGACGTTGTTGTATGTTCATAACGGGGCTTGCATGGATGCTTGAGAGGCTGAGTTCCTCGATTTTGGCAATTTTGGAGATGTGCTCGGGGGAGTCGGCCGAGAGCTTAGATAATATGTCGGCCTCGGAGTTCTGAGCCCTCGGTATTTGAGTGAGAGAGTGTGCCTCAAATACCTTAAGCAACTCCTTGGCCGCTTCCTTGTACTGTTTCATTCTCCCCTCCTTGGCCTCATATTCTTCGGAGATTTGGCCAACGACCAACTTGGAGTCGCATTTGATGTGGATCTGCCGAGCCCTCATGTTGGCAGCCAGCCGAAGGCCACATAGGAGGGCCTCATATTCGGCCTCATTGTTGGAGACCTTGAAGGAGAAGCGGATTGCATAGTAGTCCTTAAAGCCCTCGGGAGTAATGAGGACTACCCCTCCCCCGCATGCTTTGGTCGCGGAGGAGTCGTCAGTGTAGAGGGTCCACCAGTCGTCCGAGGTAGCTGAGGGCTCCCCGTCCGTGGCTGCCCTTGCGGTACACTTCGTCACAAAGTCCGCCAGGGCTTGGCCCTTGATGGCGGGCCTTGGGCGGATGTCAATGTTGTACTGGCTCAACAAGATAGCCCATTTCACCATGCGGGAGGAGCTGGTGGGGCTCCTCATGAGGGCGCCGAGGGGTTGATGAGTGAGGACCTGAACCGGGTGAGCCTGAAAGTAGTGGCCCAACTTCTTGACAGTCCAAACGATGGCCAACACCGTTTTTTCCACAGGGGAGTACCTGAGCTCGGCTTCCCTTAGGGTCTTGCTGACGTAGAAGATGGCATGTTGGATGCCGTCTTCCTCCCGGATGAGCACAGAGCTGATGGCCACCGGGCTGACCCCAAGGTAGAGGTAGAGGGTCTCCCCTACCTTGGGTTTGGAGAGCACATGGGGTGAAGATAGATATCGTTTGAGCTCGTCAAAAGCCCCCTGGCATTCTGGAGTCCATAGAAAACCAGCCGTCTTCCTCATGATCTGGAAGAAGGGTAGAGACTTCTCCGCCGATTTAGATAGAAAGCGGTTGAGGGCTGCCAGGCGGCCCGTCAACCGTTGGACTTCCTTCACATTGCGTGGGGGTTCCATGTTGATGATGGCCTGGATCTTCTCGGGATTGGCCTCAATACCCCTTCGGCTCACCATGTAGCCCAAGAATTTGCCTCCTTGGACGCCGAAGGTGCACTTTTTCGGGTTTAGCCGAAGGTTGAATTTTTGCATGATGGCGAAGATTTCCCGGAGGTCGTCAGCATGGCTGGAAGATTGTTTGCTCTTGACGATCATGTCGTCAACGTAGGCCTCCATGGTGCGCCCTAAGACGGCTTGAAAGACCCGGGCCACCATCCGAGTGTAAGTGGCCCCTGAGTTCTTTAGGCCGAAGGCCATTACAAGGTAGCTGAAGATGCCCTCGGGAGTCATGAAGGCAGTTTTTTCGGCGTCTTCCTCGTGCATGAAAATTTGGTGATACCCTCGGAAGGCATCGAGGAAGGACATAATCTCACATCCTGTGGTCTCATCCACCAGTTGATCAATGTTTGGTAGAGGGAATGGATCCATAGGGCACGCTTTGTTGAGATCGGTGTAGTCCACGCACATGCGGAAGGTAGGGGGCTTCTGTGCGAGGACTACATTCGCCAGCCATGAGGGATATTTCACCTCCTTGATGTGCTTAATGGAGAGGAGCATGGCGACCTCCTTCTTCACAAATTCCCTCCTCTCGGCGGAGAGGGGTCTTCTTCGTTGTTGCACTGCCTTTGCCGAAGGGTCCACCGAGAGGCGGTGGGTGATGACCCTTCGGCTGATTCCCGGCATGTCCTCCGGCCCCCACGCAAAGACAGTGGAGTAGGCGCGGAGGGCGTCGGTGATACCGGTCTTGAGATCTTCAGGGAGCTGGGCTCCAATCTTCACGACTCTCTCCGGCTGGGCCGGATCGAGCGCAAAGTCTTCTACGTCCTCGGCCGGTTCAGCCCTCGGCCTTCTTTCCTCTTGGTCGATGGTTCCGGTGATGGTGTCAACGCGGAATTCCGTCTTACTTACCTTCTTAGTGACTTGAAGATAGCAAGCGCGGGCAATTTTCTGATTCCCCCGGGAATAGCCAATGCCCCCCTCGGCGGGAAACTTGAGGCAGAGGTGCCTCATGGAGATGATGGCTTCGAGGTCCTCGAGGGCTGACCGGCCGAGGATGATGTTGTGGGCGCAGTCAATGTTGACGACGACGAACTCCACTTCGAGCTGGGCTCTATGGAGCCCGTCGCCGAAGATCACCGGGAGGGTTATTACCCCCTCAGAATCAATAGTGTCGCCGGTGAAGCCGGCAAGAGGGGTCTTAATGGGCCGAAGGGACCCCCTCTCCAGATGCAGCTCTCTGAAGGTGCTGAGGTACATTACATTGACGGAGCTGCCCGTGTCAATGTAAGTTCGGTGAATGATGGTGTCGCTTATCTCCGTCCGAATTACCAAGGCATCCCTGTGAGGAGAAGAAGTAGGGGGGAGATCTGCGTTGGTGAAGGTGATGGGTTCCTCCCTCAGTCGCTTTACCGGGGGCATATGAGTGACTTCCCCTACGTAAAGTGATTGAGCCCACTTCTTTCGCTGGCTGGTGGAATCGCCCCCTATATTGCCACCGGTAATCATGAGGATGTGGCGTTTCTTCTCCTGGTAGTGGGGGTACTCCTCCTCCTCTTCTTCCAAGTTTCCGATCTCCCTCTTCTTGCCGAGGGGGATGGTGTTCGGATTTACCCAGGCGTTTACCTTCGTATGGTGCCCTCGGGGAGGTCCCTGATGAGAAGGTCCCTCCTGCCGAGGGCTCTGGACAAATTGGGACAGGTGCCCCGCCTGTATTAATCTCTCGATGGCCGTCTTCAGCTGATGGCAGTCATCGGTCCTGTGCCCCTGGTGCCGATGGAAGCGACAGTAGGGGAACTGAGGGTTGATAGCGTGTACCTCCGGGGGTGCGCGAGAATCACGCTCAACGAGGCCCCTCTCCTCGGCAAAATCGAGGATGATGCTAACGGGGTGCGTCAATGGTGTCCGAGGGCGGTCCAGGAGAATGGGCTGTGCCCAAGTCTTGGGGTTGCTCTTATATCCTCCCCCGGGCTTGGCTTGGCCTTGCCAAGGGCGGTCATCAGAGGGTCCCGAAGTCTTGGGGTGATTTGGAGGAGCCCCCGGCCCTCGGTTATGCTTGTTGTCAGCCCTCGGGGGCTGCTGGTCCGGATGCTGGTGATACTTCTCCACCTCCTCGGCCTCAGCATATCGGTCCCCCCGCTGCAAAGCCCTTATGTAGTCGCGGGGGGGTTCAATGATGAGGCTCCTTGAAAAGTTGCCGGTGCGGAGGACGGTTTGTAGGAGGGCCAGGAGGGTCCCGTCATCAGCACCGTCGACCTTGTCGGCCTCCGTCCTCCAGCGCTCTAGGAAGTCCCGAAGGGTCTCATCCCTCTTCTGGCGTATTGTTAGGAGGTGGGAGAAGTGCTTCCTTGTGCGATGCCTCCCGGCAAATTGTGTCAAGAATCGCTGGGCGAGTTCTTGCCATGAATCAATACAGCCCTCGGGCAGCCTGTTGAACCATTCGTATGCCGGCCCCTCTAAGGTGGAGAGGAACCAACGACACAAATATTCGTCTGACGCCCCTACCATCATCATGCTGTTCTGGTACTTGCTGTAATGTTCCTGGGGGTCCGTTTTTCCGTCGTAGGGCTGTATATGTTGCCCTCGGTATTTTTCCGGGATCCGGGCCGCCAATACCCTTGGGGTAAATGGCGTCCGAGTCCGGAGCTGGATGACGGGTTCCCCGGAGCCCTCGGCCACCTTCTTCTGTAACTCCTCCATTTTGGCCATCATGGCCTCGTATTTGAGATCTGAATGAGGGGTGGAGGTGGTGGCGTGAGCTTTGTTGGACTCCATCTCGTCAAGCCGGCGTTGGAGGGCCGCAATAATCTCGTCCCGGGGATCCTTCGGGAGGATCTCCGCCCCCTGCGAACGAACCCGGGCCGAGTGGGCCTTGTTGATTTGGTGCCGAGCATCATCGGCATGAAGGGGTGCCTTGCCTTTGTCCCGAGGGGGACGCTCCTCGTCTGCCCTCGAAACAGATCCCCCGTTTTCCTGGGGCCTTTGGAGTGCTTTCCCCCCGAGGCGGTCTTGGACCCCTCGGCGGTCTGGCCCTCCTCCGAGCCGGTTGAGGGCGGAAGTACGGGGCCTTTCCCTGTTGTCATTATGGCGGTCCCGGGACCGAACTTCCTGGGAGGACGTATCTTGGGCCACCACCCCCTCGTCGTTCCTCACCCGAGGGGTGGGATTTACGAAGGGGTGTGGCAGAGGGGGAAGTATGATGTTTTCCCCAACCTGAGGGTGAGCTGGAGCCAGGGTGCCGAAGGCACCCGGGTTCTGGGTGAGCGTTTGGATGAAGGCGGAGAGCGCCGATTGCACGTCGATGGTGAGAACCGGAGGGCTGACTTGGTCATCGCTCCGGTTCTTCTTCTTGGCCTCGATGCCGAGGCGGGCATCGGGGGCATTTTGTTGGATCTGAAGGCGTAGGTCGACAGCCGCCTGTTCCAGCCCGTCGATGACATCGCCCTCGGGAGCCCTGTGAGAGGCTTCGGGGGCGTTGACGTCGCCGAGGGCCAGGTTCTTGTCTTCTACGTTCTTTGAGTTGGCACGTGTTGTTCTCACCATTTTGATAGAGGGCTAGTGTTTTGTGTTCGGTCGAGGGGGAGGGTTTCTTACTTGATTGTTCGACCTCTCAACGAGAGCACCAAATGATGGATAGTCTACCCGGGGGTATATATCCGAAGGGTTATTACGGGGAATAACTTAGAGAGAAGTCAGAGCAAGTAAGTAAAAGTAGAGAGAGAGTGTATTCAGTATGAATGTTGTTTTCAGCGTGGTTACAAATGGGGAAATGGGGTGCTATTTATAGTAGCAATAAATGCCGGACAGGGACACGTGTCAAGCGCTCATTGGCTGAGGGGTCATCTCAACTGGTTGGCGCTGGCAGCCGCATGTGGCCGCATTTAATGCGGCTGTTGGATGGGACGTCTGTGCAGGGTACGGCGATCTGTACGCATGTGAGGCGGATATCCTGTCGAGTGAGATGCCTTCGGCTATGGAGCAGCAGCCGAGGGCTCCTCCAACCGATTGCACCCTGGTGCCGAGGGCTCAAAGTGCCGAGGGCTACTGTTTTCGCCGTTTTCTCCCAGTTTCTTAATTTGCTTGAGAAACCCGCTCTGTGAGAGTGTAGAGCCTTCGGCCAGGGGGGCGAAGGCACCCCTGGCGCGTAGTGCGGGCTGCTTGGTACTCTGGGCGCTGTGATTTGGGCCTGTTGGGCCTCCTGGGCCTTCGCTGGAGTAGTAGGAGTCTGTGGGCCGGGGGTTCCCGGGCCATATACTCTATCAGAGAATTAATTATTGTAATTAATAACTCCATTGAAAATAAGACTCTTGTAATGTCATTATCATAACTCCTATCTTTAATGACTCCTTTGTGTCCATGACCCTACTGATGCCACTAATCATATTCATCCGTTTTGGAACGTTTGCCATGTAAGTCTTAGGAAGAGACCAACATTCAAGGGATTTCCACTGAGTTTGACTCTTGTTGTCCGGGTTGGCTCAGGGGTGGCCAACATCGTACTGGATTTGGATCTCCTGTTCAGACTTTTATAACTTCCTCATCAACTCTTTATCTGGACTGGACCAGAATTATGTATTCATTTCTGTATATAGGCTACGTGTCAGGCCCATAGTACCATCAATTACTTTACTCTTTTTAATAAAGAGTATATTCTTTTCCTAGTTTGTCATTTACCTTGCACTCATATACCACCCTATTATTCTCTTCTTAAAAACCAGAAAAAGTGTAAAGAAAGACTATTAATTAATTAACTAAGAATAGAGGAATCTATATTTATATATTATACAATTGAGAATCATATTGAAAGTACATATTGACACGTGTCACTCTATTATTATAACTAAACATTAATTAATGACTCTATTCATTTTCCATTACTCTTAAATGCTCATTCTGTTTTTATTCGGTAGGCAAACCACCAAAATCAATGGGATAAATGTCGATAAACATTATCATTTGTCACTCTATATTTACTATTGCCGTGTGTCACTCTGTTATTTATTGTTAGTCACACTACAATATTTTTCATATTCAAAGTATAATAATTTTATTACCTTTATTACTATTTCTGTTAAATTATTAAGAACTTGTTTGTTGAACTTTTTTGCGGCTTACCTGGCTTATCAGCCAGTTTTTTTACCAAACAAATAATTTTTGATTTCGCGCGCTAAATTGTTTAATAATAAGAAAAAGTAAAGCCGGAGTTACTTTTTTGGATGTATTGATTGAAGTTACTATAAAGGATCACTTTAGCTATTTTTCATCATTTTTTTTATTTTATTTATTAATTACAAATATTTTAAACATAATTTTTTTCATAAATAATCAGAATTAGCCAATACAACCACTTCAACCACAACTTCATAAATTTCAGCATAATCAACCAATTCAGTCAATTTCAGTGTTATCAAACGTGCTCTAGGTCTGTTTACTATATAGGTTTCATTTCATATCTAACTTATTATACTACCTAATAAATGTTAGTCTTGGAAAGTTAAGGGTCTGTTTACTAACATAAATATTTTTCTGATTTTTAGAAAACTGGAAAACTGAAAAAAGGAAAACAGAAAACGTGTTTACCAAAGAAAATTATTGAAAAACCGGAGAAAAGAAAACAGAAAACCGTGTTTACCAAATCGTTTTCAAAAACGAAAAAATGAGATATGTCTCTCTTTTTCTTAATGAATTGGAGAAGTGACTTTTAGTAGTTTTCCAAATTTGGAAAACACTGATGTTGCAGTACCATTGCAATGAATTTGCGTACTTACACCTAGTGGTGCATCCGGTCCAGCTTCGGTGTCAGTATCAGTCCGGTCAACGACCCGACGGTCTGATTTGGTCTCTGACCAGGGGGTCCATGTCTGGTCCGGTCAACGGCCGAGCAATCCCAGTCCAGTCCGGTCGACAACTCGACAATCTCTGTCTAGTCCGGTCCACGACCCGACGATCCTTGTCTAGACCGGTCCATAACCCAACTGTTCGGTCTGATCCACGACCCGACGTCCCTGTCCGGTTTGGTCCACGACCCGACGATCCCTGTTTGATCCGATCGATGACCAGTAGTCCATGACCAAACTGTCTGGTCCGATCCACGATCTAGCAATCCCTGTTTGGTCTGATCGATGACCAGTAGTCCCGGTCTGATCCAGTATGGTCAACGACTCGGCGGTCCATATCATGTCCGATTGATGACCCAACCATCACTGTCTGGTCCAATCCACGACTAAGCGGTCCCGAGCCAGTTCGTCAATGACCCGACGATCCTTGTCTGGACTGGTCAATAACCCGGTGGTTCAGTCTCGGTTATTTGAAATCACTTTTTAAAGTGAAGAGTTTTAAAAGAGATGTTAAGTTGTCAACCAATAGGGAAATGAGAATAGAATTCGTCAAAGTAACCGTTGAGATCGACTAGGCCTGGCTGGTTTCGGTCCCGGCTTTCCTATACGTGGGACCTGGTACCCTACTTGGGTTGTACTAGGTTTGATTTTAGAATGGGACACTACTTTGATACTTTCAGTCTTCTCGAACGGGGTGAAAAATGTGATGAACATGTTTTCAGATTTGAAAATGGAAAACTAAAAAATGAAAAAAGAAAATTGAAAATAGAAAAATTGGAAAATGAAAACATAAAATTGGAGAACGGAAAACAGAAATAGAAAACTCGAATATATCTCCGTTAGTAAACATACCCTAAGTAACTTATGATGTGTACTGTAAGTCTGTCACAATAACCGCCTTAATGATTTCCTCGGTATACATTTAGTTTGAAATATATAGGTTCCGTTTCATACTCCATCCCTCAGTATTTTGAAACTTGTTACACTTTTTATTGTGGGGGTCTATTTAAAATTTGCTACATTTTTTCTTTTTGATAATTTGTTCCTTTAAAAATACTCAATTACTACTCTTACGTTTTTATTTTTTATCTTTTCATTCATACCTTTACACTATCTCTCTTGCTTTTTGCTCTATTCACTATTCCTACAATTTCGCTCCTTAAATATCGTGTCAAAATCTATTGTATCAATCTTTATGTTCTGTAGTTTGTTTTCCAATTAGGCTTTGGTTGGATCCTCCTTTTTTTGTAATTTCTTTTTTCTAATAAACTTGTGAGCTGTTTCATGGCCCTCACCCCAAAAACTGCGGGTTTTTGGCCTGCCAGCGGAATAAATGACAATCTTTAAAATACAAAGGGAGTATTATATTACAAAGGGAGTAATATATGATTAATAATTTGGACTCTTCATATATATATATATATATATATATATATATATATATATATATATGGAAACATAAAGTAACTTACTATATTTGTATTATCTTAATGATCCCATATACATTTATTATTATATAGATACATTTAGTTTGCTTCAGATTTTCTTACCCAATTTATATATACGATATTACATGGTAATATATCAACAATTGACAATTGACATTTTTTATAATTTACATTCCTTTGTTTAAAAATCTGTTATTGCAGATTCGTTAGGTTATCTTTTTTTTAGACCTGTCTAAATAATTGAGTCACATTTGGCCCCAATTTTTTTTATTCTTTTCATAATTTTGTTATGTATTTGGATAGGGTATGCCCTTTCGCGAGAGGTATTGGTATAGTCCCCCCTCTCTTCTTCACACATAAAATTCTTTCCATTTACCATTATGAAATTTTCAAAATTTTTTCTTCTCATTTTCTCTTTTGGAAAGTTTTGTGTGGCTAAAATTTATTTACTTTTTTCTTACTCAATCACAACTAAACATTTTCTCTTTATTCCAACTTTGTTAAACTTCGATCGAAGCCAAACTGAGATTAATTTTATGGAATAGAGGAAGTAATAATCAACATAAGTGAGTTTTAAGTTATTATTGTGATTGAATTGTCTGAAATTATGACAGAAGATCATTGTAGCCATTTTCCATAAGATTTTATCTTTATTTACCTTTAAAACAATTTAATAAAATGTTTTTATAAATCAACAAATTAGTGAAGTCGTTGCGGTCCAACTAGAATTTTACCAGTTTCAATAAATTCAACCAATTTAATCATTTCCAATGTTATCAAATAATGGACACTAAAATATACTCCCCTTGTTCCTTAAAATTTGACAAAAGTTTTGTCAGCAGAGTGAATAATAAATAAAAACTGTGTGATTGAAGTTTGTCCAGAAGAGCTAAATTTAATAGAAATCACATAGTCTTTAATTAAATGAGAACATGACAAAATCAGTGAAACAACCATAAAAGAAAAGCTGGTAACCCTTTTTAGCTTATCAATCAATTTTTTCGTCAAATACGTAAATTTTGATTTCAAACGCTGAGTTGTGTAATAATAAAAAAATAAGATTGTAGTTACTTTAATGACTGAGTTGATTGAAGTTACTTAAAAGATCATTTTAGTTATTTTTCATATAATTTTTCTTTATTTTATTAATAAAATATATTTTAAACATAATTTTTTAATTTGTATAACTTCGTAGAATTATCCTATCCAGCCACTTTAACTAGAATTTTATAAATTTCAACATAATCGATTGATCGAGCGAATTTGACGGTAATCAAATGAGCTCTACATGATTGAGCGAATTTGACGGTAATCAAATGAGCTCTACATGATTGGACCGCAGTGTTTGACCCGGCCCATTAGAAAACCAGTTGCCCAAGATCTGGAATAACCTAATAACCATTCGTGTTACCATTTCATCCGATCCGGCATCTCTCTTTACTGCTCATTTCTCCGTTTCCAGCCCCTCTTCCCCCCTAGGTCGGACGCAGTCTACACCATGCCGATCGTCTAGTATCCCGAGGTTATTCGATTATTTCTAACCGTCTTCTTATTTGATCGCATCTTGTTTTGTTCGTTAGTACGTATATTTTTATATCTTATCAGCAGTGAATCATCAGCATTGAATTGATCAAGCTTAGAGGGTGTTGTTGAGCTTCGTTCTTTATTTTTTATTTCAGCTATATATGCGTATATATAGTATTATTGTGTTTATACATAGTTTTTGTGGAATAGTATTGGAAAATAACAAGTATTTCTGCTAGGATTTGAAGAGAATTCATATTTCTTAGCCTTGTTAAGTGTTTAACTTTTTCTCAAACGAAGTTGACATTTGTGAATGGTTTGCTTTATGTTGACAGTGAAGGAGCAGATATCATGCGCGTGTCCCATTCTCTTCTCCAACAATTTTCGTATTAGGTTTTATGATTTTATAATTACTACCCAATATTTAGTATATTCCCAAATGGAGGTTAAGCTATGGAATGACAAGCGTGAGAGAGAGATGTATGAAAACTTCGCGGAGCTGTTTGCCATTATAAAAGCAACCGAAAAGCTCGAGAAAGCATATGTACGAGATGTTATATCATCAACTGAGTATGAAAACGAATGCCAGAAATTGATTGCACATTTTAAGACTCTGTCCTCTGGATTGAAGGACACTGTCCCAAGCATCGAACGGTTTCACGACACCTACAAAATGGACTGCCCGTCTGCCATAAACCGCCTGGTGACCTCAGGGGTGCCCGCGACAGTTGAGCACCGGGCAGCTGCTGCTGTATCAGCTTCCACTTCGGCTGCTGTGGTGGCGGAGTGTGTGCAGAACTTCATCACAGCCATGGACTCTCTGAAACTCAACATGGTTGCCGTTGACCAGGTGCACCCTCTGCTGTCCGACTTGTCGGCCTCCCTTAACAAGCTCTCGATCTTGCCGCCTGATTTTGAAGGTAAGACTAAAATGAAGGAATGGCTTTATAGGCTGGCTAAAATGGGTGCCGCTGATGAGTTGACCGAGCAACAGTCTCGGCAGCTGCACTTTGACCTTGAATCTTCATACAATTCCTTCATGGCGGCATTGCCCTCTGCCGGGACTTAGATGATGAATTGAATTTGAGTGCTAATTAATGGTTTCTTTCATTAAAAGAAATTAAGTGGTGCCTTGTTGAACAAATTTTTATTTTGTTGTGCGGATTGACCCTATGTAGGTTTATTATGGTACTACTATTCTGTGTATATGCAGTTAATCACTAACTCTTCAATTACCACTTAAATGATTCACTGCTAAAGATCCCATGTGAGGTGTCCTAAAACTAAGCCTGTTCTGGCTAAGTGGGATCTATTTACCACATGAATCTTTCCCATAGGCTTTGACTTCATTAATTTGTCAATGTTACACTATGTATCTCTCTGTATAAGATTTATGTAATTTTTCTAAATATCTCTTATCAATTTCATTATACTTTGACTAGATGATTATCTTCTCTCTTCTCTAATTGACTACTCTACCTTTTAGCTTGTTATTGGGTTTTACTCTTACTGAATCTTACAAGAATGTTGGTTTTGCTAGGACTGTAATGTATGAGAAATGCTACTTATACACAGTCGGTTACACGCCAGATTACATGCCCAAGTGTAATTCTTTGTGAATAGACAATTGATTTTAATTTTATTAAAGAGAAGTGTGTGAGACCCCAAAAAATGAATATTTAGACAATTTGGGATCACGAACACTTCTCATTTACTAAAATTAAAATCTATGGTATTGCGTATAGACAATTACACTTGGGTGTGTAACTAGGGATGGACTAAACCGGCCCGGCCTGACCTGGAACCGGCCCAGCCCGTTACTGTTTGGGCCCGGACTGGACCGGGACCGGTTGGCCGGTTCCGGGCTTTTAGCCTATTTGGGCCGGCCGGGCTCGGGCCCAACTTTTGGTGAACCGGCCCGGGCGGTTCAGGCCGGGCCCGGTTCAATTTTTTTTTTCAATTTCTTTTCTTTTCTAGGTTAGGGTTGAGTGTTTTGGGGGGGTTTGGGGGGTGGGGTGAAGGGGGGGGGGGTCGGGTGTTATTTAGAAACCAAAAAAAAATTGAACTTGACCCGGGCCCGGCCTGGTTAGGCCCGGACCCGGTATCAACCCTGGCCGGTTCTGGGCCCAACATTTTGCAAAAAAAGCCCGCCCGAAACCGGCCCAAAACCGGAACCGGCCCGGGTCCATCCCTATGTGTAACTGAGCGTGTACAGGTAGCATTCTCCTTGATATAAATACCTTATACGGATTTTATGTTTGCTAATTTCTAAAATTTAAAACTAAAATGTGATTTCCTCATCCTAGGGGTGGATTCGGTTCGGGCCACCTGGCCCGTGACCCGGCCCGGCCCGGTCGGGCGGTCAGGGATCGGCCCGGTCGGGCGGTCCGGGACCGGGTGTGGACCTGAATCGGTGGGAATGGGCGGGGCGGGCACGGTTCCGGATAAATGTGACCCGGCCCGGCCGGGTCTGGCCTGAGCCCGGGTCCGGTCTGATTTAATTTTTTTTTTTAAATTGGGTTACTAGCCGTTGGGGGTGGGTGGGGACAACCCAAACGGCTATATAGCCGTTGGGTGGGGTGCAGGGGGGTTCGGGGGGTTGGGTGGGGGGGGGGGGTGTGGGGGGGTAAAAAAACCTATAAATACTCTTAATCTTAAACATTTTTCATATCTCTTCTCCAATTCTTCCTAAATCCTATTCTTAACTCTCTACTCTCTAATTCTCTTATTCTCCAATATATTATATTTATTAGTTATATATCTACTTTATAGTTTATACTTAAGAAGTTAAGATGGAAAATCAAGATGCCATTATACGGTATAATTTTGATAAGCAGAAGGATCCGAAGACCGGGATGTGGTACGCAATTTGCAAATGGTGCGAGAAAAAATGTAGCATGGGGGTTTCAGGCGGATACGGGATGTCAATCAAGCATATGAAGTCATGTGACAAAGCCAAAGGATTGGGAGGTGCGGGATGTTCCGATTGATTACAATTTTCAAAATGTTTGTCTCTTAAAGTTTGTTTTAATTTTCAAATGTAGTTCCTATTTCATTTCAAATAAATGTACTTGAAGTTTGTTTTTAATACTCGTATAAAACTATAAACTATAAAATATAAATTATATATAAAAAAAAACTTTAACTGGCCCGGTTCGAACCGGACCCTACCCGTGACCCGGGCGGGTGGCCCGGCCCGAACCGGACCCGTCCAACCCTCGGGCCGGTCCCGGACCCATGTCATACAAACCGGCGGCCCGATCGGGCCTGACCCGGCCTGAGTCCATCAATACTTCATCCGGTCTTTTTTTTAACCCGGTAGACAAACTACCAAAATCAGTGGGCAAACGCCGGGGAACATATGCCGTAATTTTATTAAAAAAGGAGCAATTACAAACAGAGAGGGGGACCAAGCCAATACCTCTCAATAGAGGCATTCCTCTGAAATTACACAAAAGATAATTGCAACAGATAAATAATTGAATGATCAATAACAAAATTAAACATATCTAAGAAACGGAATGCCAAAATAGTCTAAAAAATTGCCTTTCTGCTCAAATCTTATAAATAATTAACAGAGTTGATAACACTGAATTGGGCTGGCTCGGAAGCTGCAATGCAATGAGCAGCCCAATTCCTTTCTCGCCATATATGTCTAAAGCTCACCTGTGTCTGAGAAGTCGAAAGAGCCATCTCCTGAACCAATGAAGACCATCTACCTTCTCTCTTCGCTGAAATCAGCTCGACCGCTCTCGATGCATCCTCATCCGGTCTTTATATTTTTGCAAAAAGAAAAGAGGTAAACAAGATGGTAAACTATTAATAGTTCTGCTATCAGGTCCTCGAATTGATCTAAACATTCTACTAGCTGGACGTTAAGCTTTTATTTTTATCCGATGACCAGGTGTGAATAAATTTACCATCGCTGTAGTAAGTTACGGGTGGGGGTCGTGAACAAGGAACCTATTTTTAGTCTCAAAATATGGAAATGTTTTATTCTAAAAACGACTCCCATTAAAATTAGAGCTTAAGAGGGCATTTGATAGGGTATATATTTTAATATGTTTTGCAGTATAGCTTGTAAAATATATTTGTGAGAGGAATGATATAATACTTTACATATTAAATATAAAGCATTGCAATTACTTTACCAGTAGTTTAACAAATAATTATACACTTAATCAAATAATTTATTTTTAGTTTATGTATAAAGTGACTGTTTTCTAAATTTCGAAGAATCTATTTAATTCAAAGCCTAAGAGCATCACGCCAAAATTGCCCGGTCCATTGGTATTTACTGTATTAGTAAGATCCATTTTTGGTAGGGACTCCCGAGATTAGTATTAATGATAAAGTGGTGGACTTCACGTCTATCTTCCTGAGTTCCTGATCACTTGATTGAGAAGAGAAAAAATCTATTGGCAGACACTATTGACATACACTCTTACACATTGGGGACTGTTTTTATATCTGTCCCAGACAAAACGTATTTTACAAATACGTTTTGTTTGGGACAGACATAAAAAACGTCTCACAGACATGAGTGTGTAAGAGTGTGTACACAAAGTGTGTACCCCAAGTCTGATTCTTGAGAAGATCCAAGACGTTCCTATTTTAAAAAAGCAACTAGTATGTTACCCGTGCGATGCACGGGACAAAGAAATACTCAATTTCATCCGTATTCTTCAACAATTTAAAATACTAATGTATGATGTAATTCTTCAAACAAAATCGTAATAATGTATAATACGGAGTATGATAAAAAGAGAAATAATTTCTAACCGGCGAGCAATGTATTGTCAATATGCATAATAAAAATACTATCTAAAGTAATATAGTGACCTTCATTAATATTGGAAGACATTCATTACTCTTTTAAATTACATTTTGACACTGTATGAGAAACACACATGTCTTGTGGAAAACTGAAGTTACATTTGATCAGAGACATTCAGGTATCTTACTCTAGCTGGCGCATCAGATAGTAAATGCATATACTATATTTCTAGTAAATATTTAAACAAAGTTGACTCAATTTTTTTGAGAAAGAAGGTATGAAGTACTTTTTAATTCTCTGAAGCAGTAGCACTTGTAAATAAATTCTTTAGGTTTACAATGATTATCTAAAGTGATAATGTTTTTGTTTTGAATTGACGTAAACACATAAACAATAGCATAACACATTATATATAGTGAGTGTTATTATTAACAAAAAGATACTGATATGAGTAAGAAAAAAGTATCATCATAAAAAAGTAAGGGAAAAGTACCATATTTAGTGCCCTTGATTCTAGATTGTCAACATGCTAAATAAAGGTTTAAATGTTATTCCATCTTCAAAAATAAATTGAAAATCCAAATTAAAAAGAGTAATAATATTGTATTCAAACTAATAAATAGCATTCATACATTATTTTGAGAGTACACACCAAGGAATGTATCACACTACATTAATAATTAAAAGTTCACTTACAATTTTGTTTTTTGCAAAGCAATAAGTAGTCTATGTATTTGGTTAAAAATATTAGTCTGCAATATAATTCGTGTTTAAAATTTTACATTTACATCGTTCTATATGTTAAAATTTAAGGTTTGAACTTTGGCCAATTTTTAACAAAAGGTAACACTAATTTAATGAATCGAAATTAGAACTGCGACCCAAGTAGAAATTGAACACCACCTAAAAGTTAAAATCGGCCAGCGTCTTGAATGTGTTAAATCATCTACATACTTTTATCAACTGTGACAACTTCTGCTCTGCTATTGCTATAAGCCTCATCTCTCGCCTGCTTTTTTCACCGGCGATAGGCTCACCACATCTTACTCTCACCGAAGCTAAAATCTCCGTTTCTCGCAGATATCTCTGTATGTCACACTCTTTTCTCCATAGATTTGTAATGTGTAGTTTAAAATTGCATCTGCAAGTTGATGTTTTACTCAAACCGCCATAACATACAAATCTTTAACATACTATCACACACAACTAAATATCGTCAGCTCCCTCAAACCTTGATAATCTCTAGCTTTGCTCATAGCTTGGCCACTGTTAGGAAATGAGCTTCAAAACTATTATTTCAATTGTTCAAATTGAGAGTTTTAAGTGGTCTCTCGAGTGTAAAGTTTTACTGCTCGTAGACAGACCATAGCTCACACTTTAAATTGATAAGTAATTGCTCATATCATTGACTGTTTTTTTTTGTATTTAAAGGTTTCACTTTGCAGTTTCTTTATATCCTTCAATTGTTTTCAGGTTGATAATAGGAACCCTCTGCTGCTAATCCTGCTATGTTTTAATACAGAAACCCGGATAGCCGGTTTGGTGATTCCAAATCAATTAGTATGCGTTATGTTTTTTTTTCATATTTCAGCAGCTTGTGAATATCATGACAGCTTTTCCCACAAGATAAGTATTTTTAAATAAAGTAACATCTCACATTGTGATAGATTTTTTGATTTAGATTGCAATTGCACTACTTATGGATATGCCTACCAATTTAAACTTTAAAGCATCATATAAGTATTGAATCATTTTTGTTTTTACCCGAAAGTAGTATTGATTGAACTTCTACTTAATTCAAAACAAAATCAACTTATATATTGTCTTGTAATTAGGCGTGGAGAGAATTGTGGATTTATAGAAAAAATGAAGTATATATAAACAATATACTAAACTATAAGTTTGAATTTTATATTTATGAAACTCATACTTAATTCTACAAAAACAGTATATTATCCAATATTTTTATTCCTTATGCATAATGTTGTATGTGTCAAACTTCTCGTAATAACTCATGTTTTGTGATCATTATCACTAACATTTGTAATTTTTTGTTCTATAACCCCTGAAATTTGAATTGATATTTACTAAATAATGGTTCTATATCCTATAGTAACAGAAAAATACCTGGATTGTTTTCATTGTGCAACTCATAGGATTTTATAGTTGAACAACATCATCTTCTGATCTTTGTTATCTTCTGATCTGCTGCCACTGATTCTGTGAAAGGGAATATTCCAATTTTTCCATCCCATATAATTGATCCATCATCATGGATCCATGGTCTAGCAATGGCTGCCAGAAACATGACCTTGTTGATAAATCTTTTACTTTGACAGCTTCTATGAGGATCCTCCTCTGAGGGTAAAAGATAATATCGTTGAGTAACTTAGCTCATAAAGAACCACTTCTCATCCACATGTATGACATTGAACATTTTTGTAAACTGTGAAGGTTGAGTGATGCTTCTTGGAATAATGTGACACATTGACCACTTTAATCTCTCCAGTTTGTTCTTGTCGTTCAAAGCAGGCTTTATTGCATTTGTGTGTGCTCTTATTATACCACTACTTAGTAACTTATGGACTTTGGAAACACTGACCCCTAGAGAAGCTACCAAGCTTCTTAGGGTGGTCCTGTTGCTTTTTGGAATGGCACGTATGTGTTCAATGTCAATAGGTATCGTTTTCCTGCCACATTTCCCTTTCTTTTTACCATCTGTGTTTATCTCCAAACCCTATTCAACTTGTTTTTTGTTGTTGCCCAGATTCTACCAACTGTTTTGGTGCAAACATTGTAGGTACTGGCAAGTTCTTTAAATACCCCTCTCTTACAAGTCAACATTTTTGTGTCACAACACTGATTTGACTTTGATAACAAATCTTCTACTATTATCCTTCCTTTTGTCTTTGTGATTAATATACATGGTTTTGCAGGTATATTACCTTCTGTGTTTGATTCTGTGTTCTCATCAAATGGGGTGTCATCTTCAGAATCTGCAGCACCTTCATCTGCTTCAGCTCGAATCCCTATCTCAATAAGCATATTCTCTTCTGGAGGAATACAATCATAACCTGCTCCACTCATCTCAAGAACAGATCTGCTAGAAAAAAGGTGCAGACAAGGCTGCAGTGACTTTGTTCTTTTGCTGCGGAAGATGTGCACAAAAGTTGTTTGTATTGTTGTGTTGCTATTTTTGGATAGAAGTGTAAAAAAAGATAGCCTTTTGTATTTATAGTGGGTGTTGTAGGGCATGATTTGGAGGGAAATGTTCTTTTCCACATGTTTTGGGCGGCAATAGGAAATGGGTGTCGTAGGGCCTTTTGTACGCAACACTCATTCTTATTTTTACGAATGAGTGTGTTTAAACACTCTCTTTCCTTTGCTTTTTAATGTTTTTCTCTTTCCTTTCTTCCTCCACTCACCTAACTACATTTATTAATCTACTCTCTTTCCTACTTTTTAATTTAATCACATCCCACTACACTTTTTACTTTACCCCTACTATTTTGTTATTAAAACCCGTGCCAAAGACTAGCGGGACAGATATTTAAGAACGGAGGGAGTATATAAAGACGAAGTTGTAGACCATGTCTACTTTAATGTCTTCAAATGGACTTTACAATGAGGCTCAAGGAACAAAATAGATGAAAATTCGGTTAAAAAGTAATATACAAATACAAATAAAAATAAAATAAATATGGAGGTAGGTATGCAGGTCTTACACAAAATTGTGAGATAAAAATTGTACCTACGTGTAAGGATGTATATGCCATGTAGAATGGACCATACGGTATTGGAGATGCGCATTTATATGTACATGTATGTTTTTATAGTCCTTTTTTTGTATAACAATACATCTGAAAAGTGCACAAGATGACGGTATGTAGGCATGGACCCGGTCCCGGAATCGGGACTGGAACGCCCGGTTAAGAACCAGGACCGAAAAATAAGGTTCCGGTCCGGAATCGGAACCCGACCGGTGGGAAAGAGGTCCCGGTCCCAGGACCGAGACCGAGACCGCCCAACTATGAACCGGAACCGAAAAATAAAGTTTTGGTCCGGGACCAAAACCAGACCGGTGGGAAAGAGACTTGTCGGGACCGGGACTGGACCAATTTCATTTTTTGCTATTAAATCATTTGAAAATATTTCATAAGGCTTGAGGGTTCATTTAAAAGCTTAAAAGAGGTGTAGATAAGGTGATGATGCTTTAAATGTGTATTAAACAATAAAAAACCGGGACCGATCCGGTTGGGGGTTGGAACCGTCTAGAACAAAAAAATAGATGTCTCAATCATCAACACATTTTTCAAGGGATCGGCACCGGATCCATGTCTATGGGTATGCATAAACAAGTGTGCGAAATGTGTATAAAAAATTATACACTAATTCAAGCACCTCTCTTGGTTTTTTACAGATAGGCATTTGGTTGTTTTCTAATTAAAAGAACCAGATAGGATACTATATATCTAAAATAGGATTAGTATATATTCATTTCTTCCAATTTTAAGACTTTGTGATCCTTATCCTATATGCAAAATTCAATAAGCTTTTGGATAAAAATTTCACCCCTAGTAATATCCTGGTAGTCATAGTTAGTCAATAAATTTTATCAAACCAGTATCTCAAAGATGTATTTACTATTAATAATGAATTTGAAAGATTAAGTTTGTTGATATAGAGCCCGTATGTTAAAAAAAGTACTACGTATCAATCTAAGACCTAAATTCTATAAATCTTTCTATTTTAAGAAACTTAAATGTTATATTATCATATTTCAGGTCTTATATTACACATTTCATCGTTTAGGTCCCTTATTTAATTTACGGTGAATGCATGTTTCAGATTCAGAATTGGTAACATTTCGTTAGTTAGTTATTTTTCGTTAACTAACATTTCGTTAGTTAGTTTCTTGACTTTTTATTGTTGAAAATTAAACTTGTTTTTGGGCCTAATTAATATTTAGTTTTAGTTGTTGTTGGGAAGGTCCAAGTGATGGAAAAATGTAGAAGGAATAAATTCTAGAGTTTCTCTAGAAGATGTGGTCTAGAATTTTCCTATAATTAATTGAGTAGAATTGTGTAGAATGTATTAATTGTAGAAGATTCTAGATATCTTTGTGCTAGTATAAATAGAGGTCTCCTACCCCCACTTTGTATTAAGAAAATCAAGCAAATTGAGTTGTTCTAATAAAAAGAGTTCTTCCCCTTTGTTCAAATATCTCTTCCATAATATTTCTAATTTAGCCTCCTAATTTCCCAAATCTTCCTTCACTTATTTCCAACAGTGGTATCAGAGCCGTTCGGTCATCACCCTAAAATGGCCGGTTCTCTTCAAGTTCCTCCATTAAAAAAGGAGAATTATGATAATTGGAGCATTCATATGAAGGCAATACTTGGTTCGGAAGATGTGTGGGACATGGTAGAGGAAGGCTTCGAGGAACCCGAAGACATCAACGCCTTAAATCAAAATCAAAAGAATGCCTTGAGGAGTACTAAGAAGAAAGATCAAAAGGCGCTCTCTATCATTCATCAAGCTTTGGATGAAGTCATGTTTGCAAAGGTGGCATGTGCAACTACAAGCAAAGAAGCTTGGGAGATATTAGAGAATTCATTCAAAGGAGTAGATAAGGTGAAGAAAGTAAAACTTCAAAGTCTTCGAGGTGAGTTTGAATCTTTAAACATGAACTCTTCGGAATCTATTGACGACTATTTCTCAAGAGTTCAAACCGTCGTGAATCAACTAAGAAGATATGGAGAAGAAATCAAAGACAATCGTGTGGTTGAAAAAATTCTACGGTCTTTAGATTCAAAATTCGATTACATAGTTGTGGCAATATAAGAATCTAAAGATCTAGAAACAATGACGGTTGATAATCTCTTGGGATCTCTTCAAGCTCATGAAGAAAAACTCAAGAAGAGAATAAAGCAAGAGCCATTGGAGCAAGCCCTTCAAACCAAGCTCACCTTAAAAAATAAAGAGATTTTTCAAGAGGGAAGAAGTCAAAGTTCAAGAGGGCGCGGTCGAAGCCAAGACTATGGAAGAGAAGGTTATAAAACTTTCAACAAAGAAGAGAGAAGTCCACATTTCTATCAATCAAGAGGCCGTGGAAGAGGAGGTTTTTCAAGACTAAGGTATGATAAGTATCAAGTTCAATGTTATAATTGTCAAAAATTTGGTCACTTTGCCTCCGATTGTAGATTGGCAAAAATTAAAGTTGAGGAGCGAACAAATCTTGCCAAAGAAGAAGAAGAAAATTCAACATTGTTGATGGCCCATAAAGGAGGAGAAAGTGACACCAAAATGACATGGTACTTAGATACGGGAGCAAGCAACCACATGTGCGGGAAGAAAGATATGTTTGTCGAGCTTGATGAATCGGTAAGCGGAAATATCTACTTTGGAGATGAATCAAAAATCCCGGTAAAAGGAAAGGGGAAAATTTTAATCCGGTTAAAAAATGGAAAAAATGATTTCATCTCTAACGTCTACTATGTGCCCAACATGAAATCAAACATTTTAAGTTTGGGGCAACTTTTAGAAAAGGGATATGACATTCATATGAAAGATCACACCCTTTTGATGAGAGATAAAAATGGGGGTTTGGTTGCTAAAGTACCAATGTCAAGAAATAGAATGTTTTCATTAAACATTGATAATGGGGGTACAAAATGTTTGAAAGCATGTTTTAAAAATTCATCTTGGATTTGGCACTTGAGGTTTGGGCATCTTAATTTTGGAGGTTTAAAATTGTTGATTGATAAAGGTATGGTGAAAGGTTTGCCCAAAATCAATGAAGCTAATCAATTGTGTGAAGGATGTTTATTTGGAAAGCAACCAATAAAAAGTTTTCCAAAGCAAGCATCTACAAGAGCAAAACAACCATTAGAGCTTGTACACACGGATATATGTGGGCCAATTAAACCAAGCTCTCTCGGAAATAGTAATTATTTTGCTCTTTTCATTGATGATTTTAGTCGGAAAACTTGGGTTTATTTTCTAAAACATAAATCCGACGTTTTTGGGGCCTTCAAGAAACTTAAAGCTCATGTTGAAAATGAAAGCGGGTTTAAAATAAAATCCATGAGATCCGATCGTGGGGGGGAATTCACTTCAAAAGACTTTGAAAATTTTTGTGAAGAAAATGGTATTCATCGCCCCTTAACGGCTCCATATACTCCACAATAAAATGGAGTTGTTGAAAGGAAAAATCGATCCCTTCTTAATATGGTTCGAAGCATGCTTAAAAGAAAAAATGTTTCAAGGGAAATTTGGGCCGAAGCCGTGGATTGTGCGGTTTATTTGTCAAACCGATCTCCTTCTAGAAGTGTTTGGAACAAAACCCCCGAAGAAGCATGGAGTGGAAGAAAGCCCCGAATTTCCCACTTGAAAGTTTTTGGGAGTATTGCTTACGCTCATGTGCCGGATCAAAAAAGAAGCGAATTGGATGACAAAAGTGAGAAGTTTATCTTTATTGGATACGATGCAAGAGCAAAGGGGTACAAGTTATACAATCCAAGCAATGGAAAAATTGTGGTTAGCCACGATGTTGAGTTTGATGAAGAGAACACTTAGGATTGGACTCAAAAGGAAGAAGACTACAATTTCTTGCCTTACTACAATGAAGAAGAAGATGAGCAAGAGCTAGCCAATGAAGAGCCCACGAGTCCAACTCCACCATCACCCGAGCAAGAAGGATCCACAAGTGAAGACAACTCAAATGAAAGGCCGCCTCGCTTAAGGAGCATACAAGAGCTATATGAGGTAACCGAAAATATAAATGATCTAACATTATTTTGTCTTCTTGCCGATTGTGAACCAATAGGTTTTGAAGAAGCGATTAACGACAAGAATTGGAGGGAAGCCATGGATGAAGAAATGAAGGCCATCATAAAAAATGATACGTGGGAATTGGCCACTTTACCCAAAGGACACAAAGCAATTGGTGCAAAATGGGTGTTTAAAGAAAAGAAGAATGCCATGGGGGAAATTGAAAGGTACAAAGCAAGGTTGGTTGCAAAAGGGTACAACCAAAGAGTCGGTATCGACTATGAAGAGGTATTTGCTCCCGTTGCCCGCTTGGAAACAATAAGATTTTTAATTTCTTTGGCGGCTCAAAATAAATGGAATTTTTTTCAAATGAATGTTAAGTCCGCATTTTTAAATGGAAAGTTAGAAGAAGAAGTTTATTGAGAACAACCACCAGGATATAAAATAAAAGGGCATGAAGATAAAGTTCTAAAGTTGAAAAAGGCACTTTATGGTTTGAAGCAAGCCCCAAGAGCTTGGAATACTAGAATTGATAAGTATTTCCAAGCAAATAATTTCATAAAATGTCCCCATGAAAATGCTCTTTATGTCAAAAAGGAGGGAAATGGAGATATCTTGATTGTTTGCCTTTATGTTGATGATCTAATATTCACGGGAAATAATCCCAATTTATTTGAGAATTTCAAAAAGGCAATGAGTCAAGAATTTGAAATGACCGATATGAGCTTAATGTCTTATTATTTGGGAATTGAGGTGAAACAAAGGGAAAGTAGAATTTTTATCGGTCAAGAAGGATATGCAAAGAAAATCCTTGAAAAGTTTAAAATGGATGATTGTAATCCAATCAATACCCCGGTGGATTGTGGTGTAAAATTATCTAAGTTTGGTGATGAAGAAAAAGTGGAGCCCACAATGTTCAAGAGCTTAGTTGAGAGCTTACGATACTTGACTTGTACAAGGCCCGACATTTTGTACGGAGTTGGTCTCATTAGCCGGTATATGGAAGATCCAAGAACCTCTCATTGGAAGGCCGCCAAGAGAATTCTTCGCTCCATCAAAGGTACTCTTAACTTTGGCTTGTTTTACAATTCTTGTAAAGATTTCAAGCTTGTTGGGTATAGTGATAGTGATTGGACCGGAGACGTTGATGATCGCAAGAGTACCACCGGATTAGTCTTTCTTTTGGGTAATACGGCTTTTACTTGGAGTTCAAAGAAGCAACCCATTGTGACCCTCTCCACATGTGAAGCTGAATATGTTGCCGCCAATTCATGTGTTTGTCATGCTATATGGCTTCGAAATCTATTCAAGGAAATAGACATGCCACAAAAGGAAGCTACGGAGATATATGTGGATAATAAGTCGGCAATAGCATTGGGAAAGAATCCGGTATTCTATGATCGTAGCAAGCACATTGATACTCGCTATCACTACATTTGAGAATGCATTGAAAGAAAAGAGGTTGAAGTAAGGTATGTAAGGTCTCATGATCAAATCGCCGACATTTTCACGAAGCCGCTCAAGCACGAAGATTTTCGAAGGTTGAGGACCATGCTCGGAGTTTAAACAATTTTAAGGGGGGGTGTTGAAAATAAAACTTGTTTTTGGGCCTAATTAATATTTAGTTTTAGTTGTTGTTGGGAAGGCCCAAGTGATAGAAAAATGTAGAGGAAATAAATTCTAGAGTTTCTCTAGAAGATGTGGTCTAGAATTTTCCTATAATTAATTGAGTAGAATTGTGTAGAATGTATTAATTGTAGAAGATTCTAGATATCTTTGTGCTAGTATAGATAGAGGTCTCCTACCCCCACTTTGTATTAAGAAAATCAAGCAAATTGAGTTGTTCTAATAAAAAGAGTTCTTCCCCTTTGTTCAAATATCTCTTCCATAATATTTCTAATTTAGCCTCCCAATTTCCCAAATCTTCCTTCACTTATTTCCAACATTTATTGTTATGACTTTGGACAAGTGTCTCATTTAGAAAACAATGTTTCTTCATCTTAATTTCATTGTCATATATGGTGTAGACATGTCATGGTTAATAAGTTATTTTTAATTTTTATTATTTATTCTTATTGTGTATGGAAAATAATATTGTATATGGAATTTGCTTTTTGAATTGTATGTGCTTTTCAGTGAGTTAAATATTTTTAAAACGATTGAAAAAATAGAAAATCGAAAAAACACACCAATACTTAAGAATTTATTAGAGTATATTTAGGAAACACTTTTATACTTTAGCAATGACAAAAAACAGTTTATGCCACTTTTAAATATTTGCTCGTCTGATCTAGTCTGGGCTGATCTGATCTGTTCTGAAGTGATCTGTCTGATCTGGTAATGTATAGTGTTGGGGAATATTATCCCGACATGTTATTGTTCAGAAGCCCAAGGCACCACCCGGTGCAGAGCCTAGTCGGCGAGGCCCATTTAGGCCTACACGGCCCATTCTTCGGCCCAACCGGCCTATATTAGGCCCATTTAGGCCCATAGGTCCATCTAGGCCCATTGGCCCATTTAGGACCCTCCCCTTCTATAAATAGGAGAAGGAAAGACCTTCTCCAGGATCTGATCTTTTTAGCTCTTGTCTCCCGAGAGCTCTTCTCCCTGCTTCTTCTTCCTCTTTAGATAGGATCAAGCTCCATTGATGGGAGCTCCAAAACTTGTGCTATGTAAATGGTGAGGAGATGATTAATGAGAAAGAACTGGCTTGGACGTTAGCCTAAAAAGTCCCGTGGTTTTCTCCCTGTCCGGGTTTCCACGTAAAAATCGATGTTATACCAATTTATATCTATATCTATAGTTTATGTTGGACTTAAACTCAAGGCGCGACCTATGGGAATCTGTTCAAAAAGATTATGTGTTCTTAGATTCTACAAATGTTTTGATACCAAAAGCTACTGAACCGCAGCAATGTTTCCAGGCTTTGAACCGCAGGAGAGAGCAGGAGGATACCCACGTGGCCATGTGGGGGTGGAGCCCGCCCACCTAGCAACTTGGAGGATAATCTCTATTCAGGCACCACGAGAGAAGGCAAGTGGCATAAAGGAGATGTGACCGGAGGGCTCCACACCTTATCATCCGGAGACTGAGACCGAACGGGATTCTCTCGGCCGTTCCCAACCCGCCAGAGGATCTCCAGACCCAATCCAAGGACTCCAACAGTTTGGCCTTAGTTCAAATCCCTACCTCATATCCTAAAGTGATTGCTAATGCCGAAGCGGGAGGCTAAATCACTGATGTTTGAAGCTAATGCTGTTTGAAGAAAATGATGAAGCAGGAGCCCACCGCTCCATTTGTCGCCATCTCTCACATGTGGATAGAGTTGAGTGCCGGAGCCTGACAACTCAAGTGGGTGATTTGACAGGTTCATGGTTATCCAGAAAGTAAACTCTTGCTTCCCGAGCGAGGATTCCTTGAACAACACCCGGAGGGACCCCAAGATGCTGCTGGTTACTGTCTCCGGCAGGACCCCGAGCCTAGAATGGGAATCCCCAAAGTGCTTGACCGGGCTGTGACGGACCACAACAGGAAATAACCTTCCCAACATAGCAGGGCCCGAACGGGGGTCTTCGTCCGAACCTCTGCATCCAAGTGCGGCTCGGACCAAGAAGGACATGGCCCAAACATGGGTCTTCGGCCGAGCGTCAGCATCTTGACGCAATTGATCTCATTATTTGCATCAACGCATCAACACAATTAATATTATAGTCTTTTGCGTCGATATGTAGCTGATTATACCCGTAATGTCTTTTTCCGTTCACATGTCGACGCAAATAAGTTTTTGTCATTAGCGTCGCACGCGATCGACACAAAAGAACTATTTGCGTCCGAATATTTGTGTCGACAAGTGGACGCGAATAAGTTATTTGCGTCGATTTGCTACGTTTTGCGTCGACAAAATGTCGACACAAAAGACCTATTTTGTTGTAGTGATGATCACACCGTTGCATCATCACTATCATAACACGACTACACAATTACTAGTAACTTACATCATCATGACCACACCAAATCCAGATCAAGAAAAATAGGTTTCGATGATGAAATGTTTTGTGGCGCAAAATACCTATTTTATCACTCATTCATTTGTGTAACAAAATAATTCTTTTCATCCAAGGCCCATACATCTTGGCCCACAATACTGTTTGACGAGATCGATCAATCTTCTTATATACAAAACGAAGTGGATTTGCTGCCACTTTTCCCGTCTAAACTACCGGGTCGGATCCGGGTCAAATGTGGGCAATTTGTTGGTGTGGGCTTAGGAATGACGCATGTACTTTTTGCTTTATATTTCGACGTGACAACCGTGGTCAATTCCATTGCAGGAGCATTTATTGAGTTCGGTGGCATTTAATGCGGTTGTTGGGAGGGCTGAGGCTTATTACACAGTGGTAATTTCAGTTTCTTTGCAAAACCTAATATTTCGAATTCACTATAAATATGTCCGATTCTCATGTCTCAGTTCACACTTACAAACCCCACCATGGCAACAACCAAAGAAATCCCTGACTCAAACAACAGTAATTTGTATTCTATGATTAAGGAAGTTAACCACGCAAGGTGCACATGGGCTCTCAGAGTAAGAGTGGTTAGAGCTTATGAAGTTTCCCCTCAATCCAAAGGAGTAGCACGAATGGAAGTGGTTTTCCACGATGAGGATGTAATTTCTTATATGAATGGATATATCATTATATTCTTTCCAGTCCTGAGTCTTTTTTTAACGAGGGTTCAATTTTTACAACACTAATTCATCTATCATTGCAGGGTGACCGTATTCATGCTGTAGTAAAACGGCCGTTCATGCATCTGTATCGAAAGAAACTGCTGGAAAACAAGTGTTTTAGAATCAAGAACTTTTTAGTTCTTGATAACTATTACAACTACAAAACAACAAAACACCCTCATGTTCTGGAGTTTTTCAAGAAAACAACGATGTATGACCTGCATGAAGAAACTTTCCCTGATTTCGTGTTCAATTTTCACCAATTTGATGCACTCCAGAGTCTAGGGGTGGAAAACGACAAATTTCTTATCGGTAAATTTAAATACAAATTATTAAGAATGCTTTTTCCTACAACTGCGTCAATAATTCAAAGTTTTTCAGATGTGATTGGAAAATATGTGGGGAAGACTCCAGTTCAAACGCCTACTGTTAACGGGAAACCTGAGAGGCTGATTGAACTAACTTTGGAAGATCGAGAATACTGTCCTAATCTTCAGAATTAGCTATGAATGTCGAATAAAACGGTTCTTTTCTTATTCACTAATAACGAAACCTTTTTTAAATTGAAGTGGAAATCATATTGGATGCACATTGTGGAACAATTACTCCAAGCAGTTTACTTATTTTTATGAGGATCACAAGGATGAACCAATCTATATCATCCTCCAAATGTGAAGACCTAGACATGTGTAAGAACACATCGATCATCGGATGTAACGAACAAGGCTAAAAGCAGGGCTCAAATCCTTCAGTTCGTTCATATGTTAACGAGCAGAGTTTAGAAGAGAGCTACAAGTCAGTGAACACCAGTAAAAGATACATGCTCGTTCACATGTTAAAGAAACATAGAGAAAGATCGATAGCAGAAGAGAGACGAACAGAGAAGAAGAGAGATGAAGAGACGGTCGTTGAACCGAAGGATAATAGAAGTGTTTGGGCGGATTTAGAGGCTTATATACATGTAGGGTTTGAGCTGGGGAATATTGGGTTTATTACATATGGGCTGGGCGGATTATGGTGAATTACATATGGACTGGGCGAATTAGTTGGGCTGGGGGAATATTGGGTTTGTTACATATGGGTTGGGCGAATTAGTTGGCCTGGGGCAAATTTATGGTAGATTATTTTCTAAGTTTGGCTCAAATGGACCAAAATTATGGTAGATTGCTTTCTAAGCTAAGTAATGTCTCATCTATCTTATTAAATTTCATACATAGGTTCAAATAGGTTGGAAATAAGTATTTAGAAGGGTTAACTATTTATAATGATTAAACAAAATAATTTGTATTATGTATCATGGTAATGATAATAATAAAATTATAAAATTCATATGATAATCACCCTCATAAGAGTAAGATTTGTGAATAAAAGGATAAGTTATATTTTTAAATAAGATTCAAAATTATTACTCCTAATAGAAAACGAGTTGCTAAAGTTGGTAATACTGATAAAAGCAAGTGAGTCACGTTTCCGAAAATAGTGTATTGTATTGGAATAAGGTAATAGAAATAGTTTATTGTACTGGATTCATAATTGCCTCAAGTTATTGTTTAATGATTAAAAATATAATTTGTATGATGTATATTGGTTATGGTAACATAAAATCATAAAATTCATATGATAATGACCCTTACCAAAGTAAGATTTGTGAATAAAAGTTTTGCTTATATTGTTTAAATAAGATTCAAAATTGTTACTCCAAACATAAAATGAGTCCCTAAAAATAATAATAGTAATTGAGGGCATACAAATAGTCTATTGTATTGGAATCATGTAATAGAAATAGTTTATTGTATTGGAATCATGTAATAGAAATAGTTTAGTGTATTGGAGTCATGTAATCGAGGACATGTTTATATTTAATTGACTTTGTGGACAGAAAATTTGACTGTAATGTTCACAAACGTTCCTTGCACCGTCACAGTGGATCATCAGATGTTTTCGTTGATAGAACGAATGGTAATTCTTACTTTTTACTATTTATATTAGCCCATAAATATTTTATGATATTGATTATGTAGTATTTGTATTTACTTCTACAGTATTGCATTTGCCATTTAATCATTCTTCGAGTGTAAGGACAACGAATATCAGTAATGTAGACTGATGGAGTATATGGCCCGGGAACCCCCGGCCCACAGACTCCTACTACTCCAGCGAAGGCCCAACAGGCCCAGAAGGCCCAGCAGGCCCAAATCACAGCGCCCAGAGTGCCAAGCAGCCCGCACTACGCGCCAGGGGTGCCTTCGCCCCCCTGGCCGAAGGCTCTAAATTCTCACAGAGCGGGTTTCTCAGGCAAATTAAGAAACTGGGAGAAAACGGCGAAAACAGTAGCCCTCGGCACTGTGAGCCCTCGGCACCAGAGTGCCATCGGTTGGAGGAGCCCTCGGCTACTACTCTATGGCCGAAGGCATCTCACTCGACAAGATATCCGCCTCACATGCGTACAGATCACCGTACCCTGCACAGACGTCCCATCCAACAGCCGCATTAAATGCGGCCACATGCGGCTGCCAGCGCCAACCAGTTGAGGTGACCCCTCGGCCAATGAGCGCTTGACACGTGTCCCTGTCCGGCATTTATTGCTACTATAAATAGCACCCCATTTCCCCATTTGTAACCACGCTGAAAACGGCATTCATACTAAATATACTCTCTCTCTACATTTACTTACTTACTCTGACTTCTCTCTAAGTTATTCCCCGTAATAACCCTTCGGATATATACCCCCGGGTAGACTATCCATCATTTGGTGCTCTCGTTGAGAGGTCGAACAATCAAGTAAGAAACCCTCCCCCTCGACCAAACACAAAACACTAGCCCTCTATCAAAATGGTGAGGACAACACGTGCCAACTCAAATAACGTAGAAGACAAGAACCTGGCCCTCGGCGACGTCAACGCCTCCGAAGCCTCTCAAAGGGCTCCCGAGGGCGGTGTCATCGCTGGGCTGGAACAGGCGGCTGTCGACCTACGCCTTCAGATCCAACAAAATGCCCCCGATGCCCACCTCGGCATCGAGGCCAAGAAGAAAAACCGGAGCAATGACCAAGTCAGCCCTCCGGTTCTCACCATCGACGTACAATCGGCGCTCTCCGCCTTCATCCAAATGCTCACCCAGAACCCGGGTGCCTTCGGCACCCTGGCTCCAGCTCACCCTCAGATCGGGGAAAATATCATACTTCCCCCTCTGCCACACCCCTTCGGAAATCTCACCCCTCGGGTGAGGAACGACGAAGGGGTGGTGGCCCAAGATACGTCCTCCCAGGAAGTTCAGTCCCGGGACCGCCATAATGACAACAGGGAAAGGCCCCGTACTTCCGCCCTCAACCGGCTCGGAGGAGGGCCAGACCGCCGAGGGGTCCAAGACCGCCTCGGGGGGAGAGCACTCCAAAGGCCCTAGGAAAGCGGGGGATCTGTTTCGAGGGCAGACGAGGAGCGTCCCCCTCGGGACAAAGGCAAGGCACCCCTTCATGCCGATGACGCTCGCCACCAGATCAACCAGGCCCACTCGGCCCGGGTTCGTTCGCAGGGGGCGGAGGCCCTCTCGAAGGATCCCCGGGACGAAATTATTGCGGCCCTCCAACGCCGGCTTGACGAGATGGAGTCCAATAAAGCTCACGCCACCACCTCCACCCCTCATTCAGACCTGAAATACGAGGCCATGATGGCCAAAATGGAGGAATTACAGAAGAAGGTGGCCGAGGGCTCCGGAGAACCCGTCATCCAGCTCCGGACTCGGACGCCATTTACCCCAAGGGTATTGGCGGCCCGGATCCCGGAGAAATACCGAGGGCAACACATACAGCCATACAACGGGAAAACGGACCCCCAGGAACACTACAGCAAATACCAGAACATCATGATGATGGTGGGGGCGTCAGACGAATATTTGTGTCGATGGTTCCTCTCCACCTTAGAGGGGCCGGCATACGAATGGTTCAACAGGCTGCCCGAGGGCTGCATTGATTCGTGGCAAGAACTCGCCCAGCGATTCTTGACACAATTCGCCGGGAGGCGTCGCACAAGGAAGCACTTCTCCCACCTCCTAACAATACGCCAGAAGAAGGATGAGACCCTTCGGGATTTCCTGGAGCGCTAGAGGACGGAGGCCGACAAGGTCGACGGTGTTGATGACGGGACCCTCCTGGCCCTCTTACAAACCGTCCTCCGCACCAGCAACTTTTCAAGGAGCCTCATCATTGAACCCCCCCGCGACTACATAAGGGCTTTGCAGCGGGGGGACCGATATGCTGAGGCCGAGGAGGTGGAGAAGTATCACCAGCATCCGGACCAGCAGCCCCCGAGGGCTGACAACAAGCATAACCGAGGGCCGGGGGCTCCTCCAAATCACCCCAAGGCTTCGGGACCCTCTGATGACCGCCCTCGGCAAGGCCAAGCCAAGCCCGGGGGAGGATATAAGAGCAACCCCAAGACTTGGGCACAACCCATTCTCCTGGACCGCCCTCGGACACCATTGACGCACCCCGTCAGCATCATCCTCAATTTTGCCGAGGAGAGGGGCCTCGTTGAGCGTGATTCTCGCGCACCCCCGGAGGTACACGCTATCAACCCTCAGTTCCCCTATTGTCGCTTCCATCGGCACCAGGGGCACAGGACCGATGACTGCCATCAGCTAAAGACGGCCATCGAGAGGTTAATACAAGCAGGGCACCTGTCCCAATTTGTTCAGAGCCCTCGGCAGGAGGGACCTTCTCATCAGGGGCCTCCCCGAGGGCACCACACGAAGGTAAATGCTTGGATAAACCCGAATACCATCCCCCTCGGCAAGAAGAGGGAGATCGGAATCTTGGAAGAAGAGGAGGAGGAGTACCTCCACTACCAGGAGAAGAAACGCCACATCCTCATGATCACCGGTGGCAATATAGGGGGCGATTCCACCAGCCAGCGAAAGAACTGGGCTCAATCACTTTACGTAGGAGAAGTCACTCATATGCCCCCGGTCAAGCGACTGAGGGAGGAACCCATCACCTTCACCAACGCAGATCTCCCTCCTACTTCTTCTCCTCACAGGGATGCCTTGGTGATTCGGACGGAGATAAACGATACCATCATTCACCGAACTTACATTGACACGGGCAGCTCCGTCAATGTAATGTACCTCAGCACCTTCAGAGAGCTGCATCTGGAGAGGGGATCCCTTCGGCCCATTAAGACCCCTCTTGCCGGCTTCACCGGCGATACTATTGATTCCGAGGGGGTAATAACCCTCCCGGTGATCTTCGGCGACGGGCTCCATAGAGCCCAGCTCGAAGTGGAGTTCGTCGTCGTCAACATTGACTGCGCCCACAACATCATCCTCGGCCGGCCAGCCCTCGAGGACCTCGAAGCCATCATCTCCATGAGGCACCTCTGCCTCAAGTTTCCCGCCGAGGGGGGCATTGGCTACTCCCGGGGGAACCAGAAAATTGCCCGCGCCTGCTATCTTCAGGTCACTAAGAAGGTAAGTAAGACGGAATTCCGTGTTGACACCATCACCGGAGCCATCGACCAAGAGGAAAGAAGGCCGAGGACGTAGAAGACTTCGCGCTCGATCCGGCCCAGCCGGAGAGAGTCGTGAAGATTGGAGCCCAACTCCCTGAAGATTTGAAAACCGGTATCACCGACGCCCTCCACGCCTACTCCACTGTCTTTGCATGGGGGCCGGAGGACATGCCGGGAATCAGCCGAAGGGTCATCACCCACCGCCTCTCGATGGACCCCTCGGCAAAAGCAGTACAACAACAAAGGAGACCCCTCTCCGCCGAGAGGAGGGAATTCGTGAAGAAGGAGGTCGCCATGCTCCTCTCAATCAAGCACATCAAGGAGGTGAAATACCCCTCATGGCTAGCAAATGTAGTCCTCGCACAGAAGCCCCCTACCTTCCGCATGTGCGTGGACTACACCGATCTCAACAAAGCGTGCCCTATGGATCCATTCCCTCTACCAAACATTGATCAATTGGTGGATGAGACCGCAAGGTGTGAGATCATGTCCTTCCTCGATGCCTTCCGAGGGTACCATCAAATTTTCATGCACGAGGAGGACGCCGAAAAAACTGCCTTCATGACTCCCGAGGGCATCTTCTGCTACCTAGTGATGGCCTTCGGCCTAAAGAACTCGGGGGCCACTTACACCCGGATGGTGGCCCGGGTCTTTCAAGCCGTCCTAGGGCGCACCATGGAGGCCTATGTTGACGACATGATCGTCAAGAGCAAACAATCTTCCAGTCATGCTGACGACCTCCGGGAAATCTTCGCCATCATGCAAAAATTCAACCTTCGGCTAAACCCGAAGAAGTGCACCTTCGGCGTCCAAGGGGGCAAGTTCTTGGGTTACATGGTGAGCCGAAGGGGTATTGAGGCCAATCCCGAGAAAATCCAGGCCATCATCAACATGGAGCCCCCACGCAATGTGAAGGAAGTTCAACGGTTGACGGGCCGCCTGGCAGCCCTCAACCGCTTTCTATCTAAATCAGCGGAGAAGTCTCTACCCTTCTTCCAGATCATGAGGAAGACGGCTGGCTTTCTATGGACTCCAGAATGCCAGGGGGCTTTCGACGAGCTCAAACGGTATCTATCTTCACCTCCTGTGCTCTCCAAACCCAAGATAGGGGAGACCCTCTACCTCTACCTGGGGGTCAGCCCGGCGGCCATCAGCTCTGTGCTCATATGGGAGGAAGACGGCATCCAACATGCCATCTTCTACGTTAGCAAGACCCTAAGGGAGGCCGAGCTCAGGTACTCCCCTGTGGAAAAAACGGTGTTAGCCATCGTTTGGACTGTCAAAAAGTTGGGCCACTACTTTCAGGCTCACCCGGTTCAGGTCCTCACCCATCAACCCCTCGGCGCCCTCATGAGGAGCCCCACCAGCTCCTCCCGCATGGTAAAATGGGCTATCTTCTTGAGCCAGTACAACATTGACATCCGTCCAAGGCCTGCCATCAAGGGCCAAGCCCTGGCGGACTTTGTGACGGAGTGTACCGCAAGGGCAGCCACGGACGGGGAGCCCTCGGCTACCTCAGACGACTGGTGGACCCTCTACACCGACGGCTCCTCCGCGACCAAAGCATGCGGGGGAGGGGTAGTCCTCATTACTCCCGAGGGCTTCAGAGCCTACTATGCAATCCGCTTCTCCTTCAAAGTCTCCAACAATGAGGCCGAATATGAGGCCCTCCTATGTGGCCTTCGGCTGGCGGCCAACATGAGGGCTCGGCAGATTCACATCAAATGCGACTCCAAGTTAGTTGTCGGCCAAATCTCTGAAGAATATGAGGCCAAGGAGGGGAGAATGAAACAGTACAAGGAAGCGGCCAAGGAGTTGCTTAAGGTATTTGAGGCACACTCTCTCACTCAAATACCGAGGGCTCAGAACTCCGAGGCCGACATATTATCTAAGCTCTCGGCCGACTCCCCCGAGCACATCTCCAAAATTGCCAAAATCGAGGAACTCAGCCTCTCAAGCATCCATGCAAGCCCTGTTATGAACATACAACAACATCAGGAGGATTGGATCTCAGATATCACCGCCTTCATCTCCACAGGGCAGCTACCCGAGAATGAGGCCCGCGCTAAACTGGCGAAGCTGAGGGCTCCTAGCTACACCATCGAAAATGGAAGGCTCTACAAACGATCTTACAATGGCACGCTACTTCGGTGCCTTCATCCAGATGAAGCCGAGGTCGCAATGGAGGAAGTGCACAGTGGCACTTGCTCAGCTCACCAGGGACCCTTCTCCATGTCCCGAAGGTTCATTCTCCAGGGCTACTTCTGGCCAACCATGGCCAGGGATTGTGCTGACCTTGCCCGGAGGTGCACCGCATGTCAACATTTCCAGAAAGCTCCCGGCAGGCCAGCGGTCAACTATGCCCCCATCAGCACCTCTATCCCCTTTTCTCGATGGGGGGTAGACCTTGTGGGCCCTCTGCCGAGGGTTACCTCCAACAACAGATACATCATTGTGGTCGTCGACTACTTTACCAAGTGGGTGGAGGCTGAACCCCTCGCCAGCATCACAGAGGCGAAGTGCCGTCACTTCGTCCTCAAGAACATCCTCACAAGGTTTGGCGTCCCCCAGCAGATCATCTCCGACAATGGGACACAATTTGAGGCAGCCCCCTTCTGTGCCCTTCTGGAGGCATGGGGCATCAAACACACCTTCTCCTCCGTTGCCTACCCTCAAGGCAACGGGCAAGTAGAGAATGCCAACAGGACCTTGCTCGAGGGCCTCAAAAAGAAGCTAGAGGCCGAGGGCGGTGGTTGGGTGGAAGAACTTCACAACATCCTTTGGGCCTATCGAACCACCCCTCGGCGAGCAACAGGTGAAACACCCTTCTCCCTCTGCTACGGTTTTGAAGCCAAAGCTCCTACGGAAGTCACCCTTCCCACCCGAAGGGTGATCCAATATGACCCCGAGGTCAACGACAGCAACATGGCCCTCGACCTCCACCTCATTTCAGAACGCCGGGAGCAGGCCTTCATCCGGGCAGAAAACTACCGAAGGCAAGTTAAAAGCTACATCGACGCCAAAGTTCGCACCCGAGAATTTCAAGTGGGGGACTATGTCCTTCGGAGGAGGGAAGCCAGCCAACCAACCGAGGGAGGAAAAATAGCACCAAAATTCGAAGGCCCTTACATCATAGCAGCCATCATCAAACCTGGGACCTACAAGCTCAAACGCCCCAACGGGAAAGAAGTCCCTAGGCACTGGAATGTACACCACTTAGTTAAATTTTACCAATAATGTAAGAGTGGCCAAGCCCTCATAACTAGTGAATGTACTATCCTATGGCCCAAGGCCTCCAATTTCGAAGAATGAGGATACATTCAAGACATCAAGCCCTCATACTGACTACAGGCCCCCGGCCTCACCGCGAGAAAACCCCCTCCGGCACCAAGTGCCGAGGGCGGACACCATCAACACCTACAAACAGTGAAAACACCACGTGTTTTCAGTCAAGACCCCTCGGTACCAAGTGCCGAGGGAGGGAACTCCTATCACCAACAACAAGGAACGCCACGTGTTTCATTACCCCTCGGTACCAAGTACCGAGGGTACATCCCCACCTTCAACATCAAAAAAGAAAAGATGAGAACACCAAGTGTTCCTACAGAAGACCCTTCGGCACCCAGTGCCGAGGGTACACCTCCATCATCAAACATCAAAACGAAGAAAAAACACCAAGTGTTTCAAAGAAGACCCCTCGGCACCCAGTGCCAGGGATATGCTCTCCTAACAGCTTCCAAACATCTGTTGGAAAACACCAAGTGTTTCATTTGAAGACCCTTCGGTACCAAGTACCGAGGGTAGACGCCTACATCAACTACAACAAAAGAGAACACCAAGTGTTCCTACAGAAGACCCCTCGGTACCAAGTACCGGGGGCTACACATCGAAACTAACACCAAGTGTTGTTTCTAAAAGCCGTACCCCACGAGGACGCATATACCGTAGGCGCCACCATCGGTGCCGGCGGCACGTAGTGCCCCCGGCCATTTGCAACTAGTGTGCAAATGAAAACCCTTCCTTGAAACGCTTTCCGCGTCACTACCCCCAGGGTATGACAGGCATGAGAAATGCCCAGGATTCGACTTTCAAAAACGGAACGCTATCCACGTCACTACCCCCAGGGTATGACAGGCATGAGAAATGCCCAGGATTCGACTTCCAAACCGAAACGCTCCCCGCGCCACCACCCCAAGGGTGTGGCAGGCCACGGACTATGTCTAGCGCCGAGGGGACGACTTTTAAAAATGAGGCGCTTTCCGCGCCATCCCCCAAGGGGAGGCAGGTTACGGACCACCATATCTTGTGCCCAGGAAACGTCCCTCGATCCCCTCGGAACTCGGAAGGTTAACCCGAGGGAGGAGAGCCATTGGTGTATTCTGATGGTCTCCTAATAGGCCCAGCCTTACCAAGAAACCAAGTTTCTTGATGCCTTCCCTTCACCACCAACAAAAAAAAAAAAATAGGGGGTGAAGGGGAGTAGACTCAGCGAGAAATCAAAGAGTACACTCCAACAGATCACAACAAACCGAGGGCTCCCCACGGGAACACCTCCGGTAACTGAAGGCTCCTATTTCCCGAAGGATGCTACTCGAACAAATAGCATCAAGAAACGGCTAAGTCCACTACCTAGTCACCTCCGGTCACACAAACACCGAAGGCTCCAGCAAGGGTCAGAATCTACAACTTTTAAAGTGTATGCCGAGGGCACACACTAATCATTGGCTTTCTCCACAACAACAGGATTCCACACATATTTGGCCCTCGGCTAGAGACTCATACATCAAGGAGGGATGCCATCTCCCGAAGGCTCCCAAGGGAAAATCTACACTTAGAATATTTTCTAAGTCCTACATATTTCCCCCCCGGTCAACTACTCTTACATCAAGAAGGGATGCCATCTCCCGAAGGTTCCCAAGGGGAAATATACACTTAGAATATTTTCTAAGTCCTACATGTTTTCCCCCCGGTCAACTACTCATGCATCAAGGAGGGATGCCAGCTCCCGAAGGCTCCCAAGGGAAAATCTACACTTAGAATATTTTCTAAGACCTACATATTTCCCCCCCGATCAACTGCTCATACATCATGGAGGGTGCCATCTCCCGAAGGCTCCCAAGAGAAACTGCACTTAGAAATCTTTCTAAGTCCTACATATTTCACCTTCAACTTATAAAGGGAATCAATAGCCGAAGGCTACCTATCAATCGAGGGCTACAATACACAAGGAATCAACACTGAAGAGAATTTTCTAAGTCCTAAAGAATTGGCCCCCGGAATAATCAATATTTCAGTTGGGGCTCCACAGTAGCCGAAGGCTACATGACATGCTACACTTGCAAAGATTTTCTAAGTCCTGAACATTGGGCCCTCGGTCCAATATTCACACATCAGAGGGTGCCCAACTACCGAAGGCTTCCAAGGGCAAGCTACAATCAGAAAATACTATAAGTCCTACAACATACATTCAAGAAGTAGAAGGCATACATTCAAAACAGAAGGCGCATTCAAATGTAAAGAGCCCGGGGGCAGCATGCATTCATCAAAAACAAAGTGAGTGTGAAATTTACAAACAGGCCGAAGCCGAAGGATCAATGTTGTTCATTACAAAATATGTTCAAGGATTTCTAAGTACAAAATCACTCTACAACTACAACAACATCATTCACCGGGGTGCCCTCTGCAGCCGGCCTCGACGATGCCTCCGCTCCGGCCTCAACAGCGTCGTCCTCGGCCTCATTCTTCAGCTCCGTGTCCTCAAGGTCGGGCCTCTGTACACCTTCCGGGAGCGATTCACGGACATCAGGCTGCAGGGGAGGAAGGCCATACGCCGAGGGGGGAAAATCCTTTTGCTCAATGCCCAAGTGCCGAGCCATCCTCCGGTAGATGAGGGCCTGGGTGAAGAATTCGCCGGCCTCATAATATTCTCTGCCCTTCCGGGCCATCCATTCCCACCCAGGGCCCTCGGCCCATTCCTCGACGTATGCCTCCACGACCGAGGACAGCCACATCTTGCGTCCCTCGGCTCTCCAGCCCTCGGCGACGAAGGCATCAACGGCCTCCTCCTGAGCCCTGGCGACGGCTAGCGCCTTGGAGTCCTCGGCCTCTTTGGCAGCTCTCCTGGCCTCCTCGGCAGCGGCCTCAGCATCAGCCTTGCTCTTCTCTGCAGCCTCCAATCTTAGCTCCATTTGCTGAAGCTCCTCTTCTAGCCTGGCCCCCAGCTTCACCGCCTCTTTATTTTTGAGGATGCACTCCTTCATCTTGGCGTCCTGCTCTGCTTTATGGAGGCGCCATTCTTGAAGCCTCCGGGCATGTTCACCGAGGGCTAGACAAGCCTGCAGACCAACAACCAAAACGGTTAAAGGTAATTGCACAGTATGATCAAAGGAGAAAAGGAAGAAAGCCGAGTAAAACACTTACAGAGAGGGAGGAGCGGAGAATGTGGTCCTCGAGGGCCGCATCGTTATAGGCCCCGAGGGCAGCCCTATCAGTCTCAGGGGTTATGCCCCTCAAGATGGCCCCCGGGTCAACAGCGCCGCTGGCCAGGGAGGTCCCCCTCGGGAACGAAACTTGGAGGACCTCAGGCAGCAACTCCTCTGCCCCCGCCGGCGTTTCACCCGACGGCTTCTCCACATGCACCCCGGAGGCGGGGTGCTCATCAGCAATGATGACCGGGGGCTCCTTCTCGGCGATATCCCCCTTCTTCGGCTTTTTGGTAGTCGGGGGGGACCCCTTGGTCGCCGCCTTCCTCTTGCCAGCAGCAGCATCGCCCTCGGCTTTCTTGAAGAGGGCAGTGGCGGGCTTCTGGCTGCCCTGTCCCGACCCCTTCGGGTCCTGTTTCTTCAGGCGAGCGAGGCCCTTCACGTTCACCATGGAGACGGGTCTAAGCGAAGGGACAATGACATCCAAGCAAAAAGAAAACTAAGTACAGAATTCTAAAGCCCTTGGCTCCTACCTCCGGCTCCTCCGAAGGCCTTGTTGAAGGGAGGGTACTTCTCATCGGTCTCCCCTATGAAGCGGTACCTCCGGAACCCGAGGGTGTATAAATCCTCCTCGAGGGTGCAGTCTTTGATCGCCACGTTCTTATTTTTCCCCTCCGGGAACTTGGCCAGCTTTAGGCCGTCTTTCTTGAGAGCAGCACTCCTGATTTTTTCGTGCCTTCGGAATCGATCACGCAGCTCCCTCGGGAATGGGCTCTCACCCAACTTTACGTAGCACCAACGTTCCCTCCATCCTTTGTTGGAAGAAGGAGCATCAGAGAATAGCTTGAAGCGGGCAATCTGCTGCAGGTTTGCGTACCCCTCGCCGTTTTCGTGCCCCCCGGCACAAATTAAAGCTCTGGAAGAATAGATCCAGGCTGGGCTTCACCCCTCGGGACTTGTAGAGCTGGAGGAACCCCGCAATGTAGGAGTGGCTGTTGGGCGTGAGTTGGCAGGGGACCAAACCAACAAACCTCAAATACGCCCGGAGGAACGGGTGCAGAGGAAACCTAAGTCCCATAGAAACCGAGAGGACGTGAATGGCGATACACCCCTCGGGCGCCCTGGACAACACGTCGTCGGGACCTGGCTCCACCACTTCGGCCGAGGGCCCCACGTGCAGCTGAGTCACGTACAGATCTGCCCTATCAGCCTTCGACCTAATCTCGAGGGCCTCAGTGTTCAGCCAACTGTACCCCTCGGGCATGTCCACGGGCTTTCCTTGATCGACGACCCTCTCCTTCTTCTTGGTAGCGGCCTTCTTCTTCTTCAAACCGGAAACCGCCCTCAGAGGTATCGGATCTAGCGGCCTCGAGCTACTGGCCTCCCCAGAACCCTGAGGGGGGAGAACAGCGATTGTAACCTTCGAGCTCTCATTCTGCGCCTCATCCTCCGCTGTTTGCCATGCAAGGGCTAAGTCTTCATCCTCGCACTCCTGCTCGAAGCCCTCGGCTTCGACCTCAGCAATGAGTTCCTTCTGGACCTCCTGGGCCAGGTTGGCATCAGCACCGTCCGAGGGCTCGCTCACGGACTCCACATCTGAAGCGTGCTCCTCATCAACCGAAGGGTCCCCCGATATGTTTTGGGAATCGCTCTCGGACGACATTCCTTGCCACGAAAAGCACCTAAGGTTTCGAAAGATTTCTATGGGACCCTAACCCTAATCTAAGGCCAGAGGGCGGAACTTACAAAAAGTGCTGAGGGGAAAGCGGGACACTGACCTTGAAAAGAGTTTGACCGAAGGCTTGAGTTTCTCTCTCTAGAATTTTTTGCAGAGCTTCGCTAGGGATGTTGGATGCGTAAAGGAGGAATGGCCCTGGCTTGGGGTATTTATAGGCTCCCAGATCCGGGCTTGGGCCGAGATCCGGGCTCCCAGCCGTCAAAGCCATCATTACGCACCGTCGTTTCACCCAACCGGTGACACCCGCCCGCGAGCAGCCAATGGCTACATGCCACGTGTACCCCCCCCACAACGGCTATAAACCTGACGTTAGGTATTCCAACGGCTATATTTCCAACGGCTATATTCTGGAAGCCCCCGGGTTTTCTACATCACTCCACTTCATCAAGGATAGCCTCTGGGTACACTTACCCAGAAGTGCCCCCGGGTTGTGCCCCACACAGCACATAACAGACGCCTTCGGGATCACCCCTTCAGAAACCCAAGGCTTCATATCAGGGCACCCCTCGGGAATTCCCCCTCAGCACTGCAAAACCGGGTAGCCCCCGGGGAGTTGCCCTCATTGACGGATGACCCGTCGCACACAGGTAATGGGAGCCCTCGGGTATCTTCATCACCAACTAATCAACAAACAGTGGACCCCCCGGTAACAACTCTGTTGCCGCCCTCATCCAGCAGGCCCTCGATCCCCGGATTGAGGGGCTCCCCTTCGGCATCCCCAGGATATAAACGGCAAGCCTTCGGCTGATCAATACATGAGCCCTCAGAAAAAGAAGAGCCTTCGGCATTACCGTTATTCTCCATTTTTGACCAAGGTTTGACATTTTCGATTCATCATTGGGGGAATTCGGTGCACTCTTTTTCCCTCATTAGGATTTTTTCCCCCAGGGTTTTTCCTAATGAGGTTTTTAACGAGGCATCCCCCCAAAATAAAACGAAAAACGTCAGCCTTCGGCCCACAACAGCAACACAACTACTCTACTCCTTTTCACCACTTTACAAGTGCCTCAAGGAGTGGGGGACTGGAGGCCCCCCTCGGGAAAATCATTAAATTACAAAATTAGTGAAATTCCAACAAACGACAAGGCAAGCCCTCAAGTCCCGACATGTGGATAACTGAGGGACTGCCTTCGGCAGGTACATAAAAGCAACAACTCCTCACCAACTTCAGAGATCACGACGGGACAACATCAAAGGGCAAGCACAAATTACTCCTTTTCCCTCAAGTACCTTTCGGCAAAAGGAGTGAGGGACTTCTGATGGAGTATATGGCCCGGGAACCCCCGGCCCACAGACTCATACTACTCCAGCGAAGGCCCAACAGGCCCAGAAGGCCCAGCAGGCCCAAATCACAGTGCCCAGAGTGCCAAGCAGCCCGCACTACGCGCCAGGGGTGCCTTCGGCCCCCTGGCCGAAAGCTCTAAATTCTCACAGAGCGGGTTTCTCAGGCAAATTAAGAAACTGGGAGAAAACGGCGAAAACAGTAGCCCTCGGCACTGTGAGCCCTCGGCACCAGAGTGCCATCGGTTGGAGGAGCCCTCGGCTACTGCTCTATGGCCGAAGGCATCTCACTCGATAAGATATCCGCCTCACATGCGTACAGATCACCGTACCCTGCACAGACGTCCCATCCAACAGCCGCATTAAATGCGGCCACATGCGGCTGCCAGCGCCAACCAGTTGAGGTGACCCCTCGGCCAATGAGCGCGTGACACGTGTCCCTGTCCGGAATTTATTGCTACTATAAATAGCACCCCATTTCCCCATTTGTAACCACGCTGAAAACGGCATTCATACTAAATATACTCTCTCTCTACATTTACTTACTTACTCTGACTTCTCTCTAAGTTATTCCCCGTAATAACCCTTCGGATATATACCCCCGGGTAGACTATCCATCATAGACCAATGCCCAGATGTGCATCTCCTGGACAATCAACATAAATGTGACGAAGTATCAACACATATACAAAATAATCTTCCATCAAAACCACAACAAGTTGAAGGTGCGATTGTTATTACTATTATATTTAAATTTGAGGTTTTTATTTTTCAGTGATGTAGTCGAATTTATATACAAAACTTTGTATTCTATTATTTTTAATGGAAATATTTAAAATATAATATGTAATATCAAATAACCATGTATCATACCAGTTTAAAATATAATATGTAATATCAAATTACCATATTTTAAAATATCAGTTTAATATGGACCTTTTTTCTCTTTCTAGATACAGTAAGTTCTCAATATTGTGATATTGGGGACCCATCACATAATTGTGCCCACTGTGGAGCACCTTTCTGGTTTGATGAGAGGACACTTCGAAATTCTACAAAATCCAAGCCCAAGTACTCTCTTTGTTGCACACAAGGAAAAATAGTGTTGCCAAAATTGAAGGACCCCCACCTAAATTATATGATTTGATTAACGGGACAGATCCTAGGAGTAAACACTTCCAACATAATATCAGATCATATAATATTTTGTTTTCATTCACATCGATGGATGGGAGGATAGATAATTCAGTTAATAGGGGTGGGGGTGTAATACTTGATATTAATTTAAGAGGATTAATAGTACTATTCATACCAACAAGATGCATCTCCTTTTAAGGGAGCTCATCAGCTAAGAACTCCAAAGTTAAGCGTGCTTGCACGAGAGTAGCTCTTGAGATGGGTGACCCCCTGGGAAGTTTCTCAGGGCGCGCACTAGTGAGGGTAAAATGCGCGGAAAAAGCTAGTGGCGGTTTGTGAGGACAGTACTAGAGGTCAGAAGTAACTACCTCGGGGCCTGCGGCGCCGGAGGTGTTACAAATGGTATCAGAGCAACCCTGTGACAGTGTGTTGACCCGTTGGATATCAGGCGGGCACTTAGCGGGGCAAGATTCTGGGATATGATTAAGATTGATTTCTGGGCTCAACGGGGACGTTGCATTCCTAAGTGGGGGTGATTGTAACACTTGAGGATTAGTTTAAACGGATTAATAGTACTACTCATACCAAGAAGGTTCATCTCTTTTTAATGGAGCTCATTAGCCAGGAACTTCAAAGTTAAGCGTGTTTGCATGAGAGTAGTCTTGGGATGGGTGACCCACTGGGAAGTTTCTCAGGGCGCGCACGAGTGAGGACAAAGTGCGTGGAAAAGGCTAGTGGCAGTTTGTGAGGACAGTACTAGAGGTCAAAAGTAACTACTTCGGAGCCTACAGGGCCGGGGTGTTACAAGGGGACCACCAACTTTTAAACTTGGTGGTCAGAATTATCATATAATAGGGTCCCTGTTGCCACAAAAATGAAGTGTCCCAAAGTTTGCCCAACTATATATATATATATATATATATATATATATATATATATATATGACACACAAAACGAGGATCTTAACCGTTTGAGTTATGTGAGAGACAATGCCAAAAAGAACAATTTACATGAAGAAATCGTGTCCACTTTAAGAGGAATGCTTGATGAACATAATGTTTTGGTGAAGTCATTTAGGATGGTTAGAGGCAAGATTGTTCAAGGTGGCGAGGCAAAAGTGAGTTTGAAGTTGATAGATAGGAGAAACAAAGATGCTAGAACTTATAATCTACCTACGGTTTCTGAGGTAGCAGCTTTGGTTGTGGGGGATTTTTATGAATCACTTGGTGAAAGAGATATAATGGTTGAAACACAGGGAGGACTTTTGAAGCGTATAAATGAATTGAATCATGCATATTTGGGGTTGCAATATCCACTTCTCTTTCCCTTCGGTGAAGATGGTTATAGGGAGGATATTAACTTTTGTGATGGTAATAGTTATTCTACAAAGGGTCGTCGAAGTGTTAGCATTAGGGAAATTTTGGCATATAGACTGCATGAGCGGAGCACGGAATGCACTTTCATCCTCCAAAGTAGAAGGTTGTTCCAACAATTTGTCGTTGATGGATATACAATGGTTGAGTCTTCAAGACTAATGTACATCAGAACACATCGACAACAATTGCGGTGTGAAATGTACAAAGAGCTTTCTGATGCTTTGCTTAATGGTGAGAGAGATGCTTCTACCCAAGGAAAGAGAGTTGTCTTACCACCTACATTTGTTGGAGGAGCACGTTACATGGTTCAAAATTACCAAGATTCAATGGCAATATGTTGTTGGGCTGGGTATCCGAATCTTTTCTTGACGTTCACATGCAATCCAAAGTGGCCAGAAATTGTAAGATTTCTCAAAGAAAGAAACTTGAGTCTTGAAGATAGACCAGATATAGTATGTCGAGTTTTCAAGATGAAGTTGGATGCATTGATTAAAGATCTACGTCAAAATAAGATATTTGGCGAAGTCAGAGTAGGTATATCATAGGTCACAACATTATCCTATTTAATTCAATGTCATATATAGTATAGTAAATTTATGGTGATGTGTGTATATTTTTATGTGCAATGATATACACGATGGAATTTAAAAAACATGGTCTTCCCCACGCGCATATTTTGTTATTTATGGGAAGTGCAGACAAGTTTCCCACTCCGGCGGACATTGATGGCATCATTTATGCAGAAATACCTTATGAGGCAAATGATCCTGAATATTTCAATGCAGTATGCACGTATATGATGCATGGGCCGTGTGGAAATGAAGCAAAAAGTGCTCCATGCATGGTACAATCTAAGTGTTCAAAGCACTTCCCCAAGAATTTCAAATGAACAAACAATCGTTGACGATGAAGGTTAATCCAAGGTATAGAAGGCGCAATGATGGAAGGAGTGTTGTGAAAGGTGTAACACAACTTGACAACAGATATGTTGTTCCCCATAATAGGTATTTACTCTTGAAGTATGAGGCTCATCTTAATGTTGAGTGGTGTAATCAGGGCCGGTCAATCAAATATTTGTTCAAATACGTCAACAAAGGACATGATCGTGTGACAACCGGATTTTATGAAACTTCAAATGCGGATGACAATGAGAAACCCGTGGATGAAATAAAACTCTACTATGATTGTAGGTGTATTTCTCCATGTGAAGCAATGTGGAGAATACTGCGGTTCGAGATTCAGTATAAGAATCCATCTGTTGAATGATTGAGCTTTCCCTTTCCAGACAAGCAATATGTTTACTTTGAAGATAATGCATCAGTAAATGATGTTGTGTTACGTGAATCTGTAAAGGAGAGTATGTTTTTGGCATGGATGAGGGCGAATCAGCAGTACCCAAATGAGGCAGCTGATTTAACTGATGCTGAATTTCCTCAAAGGTTTGTTTGGAAGGCTGCAACAAGAGAATTTGTACCTCGAAAAAAGGGTTTTGCTATAGGTCGACTAACTTATGTCCCTCCAGGTTCAGGAGAATCTTATTATTTACGTTGTGTCCTAAATTTGAAGCGTGGGCCTGTATCTTACGATGATCTAAGAACTGTGGATGGGATTTGTTATGAGACATATCGTGATGCATGTTACGCAATGAGAGTGTTAGATGATGACAAAGAATATGTTGAAGGAGTTTCAGAGGGGAGTTTTTGGGTTTCATCTTGGGTGCTCAGAAAGTTGTTTGTCTTATTATTGATCGCAGATACGATGAGTAGACCAGAGTACGTTTGGGGAAAATGTTGGTCATTCATGTGAGATGACATTTTACACAGGCAGAGAACAAGTTTACTCCATCCCGGTACAAACAAATACTACTACGCTTTTCATGATATTTAATCTTTTAAATAATAATATACATATATTTGTTATGCTAATGGTGGTTTTGAATTCTTTGTTTTAGATTTAATGATGACAGAGGCTGAGATTAAAAATTATGCACTGATTGAAATAGAGCTAATGTTGAAAAGGAATGGCAGGAGCTTAAAAAACTATCCATCAATGTCATTCCCTGACATGAGTCAATCATCCATGACTCAGAATAGGCTTATATTTGACAAATTGCAATATGATCGTGGAGCGTTATGTCAAGAGCATGAGAAATGCATTGATAGTCTAAATGATCAGCAACGTCACATGTACACAAAGATTATGGAATCAGTTCATGAAAACAAAGGCGGGGTTTTCTTTGTATATGGTTGTGGAGGTACGAGAAAAACCTTTGTTCGGAAAACATTGTCTGCTGCTTTGAGGTGAAAGGGGGAAATTGTTCTAAATGTTGCATCGAGTGACATTGCAGATTTATTGTTACCTGGTGGGAGGACTGCTCATTCACGGTTTGCGATACCAATGAATCCAACTGAGAACTCCACATACAACATCAAACAAGGGAGTCCATTAGAACAGTTGATAATTCAGTGCAAACTCATTATATGGGGCGAGACACCAATGATGCACAAGTATTGTTTTGAAGCGTTGGACAGGAGTTTGAGAGACATCCTCACATTTACAAATTCATATAACGGAGATAAATCATATGGAGGGAAAATGGTTGTCTTCGGGGGGAGACTTTAGGCAAATTCTACCCGTCATTACAAAGGGTACCAGACAAGACATAGTGAATGCCACAATTAATTCTTCACATATTTGGCATGAATGCATTGTGTTGCGTTTGACGAATAACATGAGGCTCCAATCACTTCGTGACAATCGTGAATATGAAGATTTGGTAGAGTTCGCGAAGTGGATTGCAGAACTAGGAGTTGGTATTGCGGGCGAAGTCAATGGTGGATTTGCTGATGTCAGAATTCCAAGTGACATTCTATTAGAATGTGGAGAGGATCCAATTGCCACTATTGTGGAAAGCACATATCCTAACCTTCAGAATATTGCCAATGATTCGTCCTACTTGCTAGAGCGTGCAATTTTAGCTCCAAGTCTTGATGTTGTGGATCAAATCAATGAATACATGACATCTCTCAATGTTCAAGAAGAGTCTAGGACATATTTGAGTTCTGATAGCATCTACAAGTTAGACTCAAATTCTGATTTCTTGGCTGACTTGCACACTCCTGAATTCCTCAATAAAATTCGTGCATCAGGAGTTTCGAACCACGAGTTAATCGTTAAAGTGGGTACTCCAGTAATGCTTGTCAGGAATATTGATCCTTCTATGGGCCTTTGTAATGGAACAAGGTTGATTATTACACGGCTTGGGAATCACATTCTTGGAGCAAAAATTCTAGGGGGGGAATACGCAGGACTTGAAGTTGTCATTCCAAGGTTAAGTTTGACTCCATCCGATTCAAGAATACCCTTCAAGTTTCAAAGAAGACAATTTCTTGTGATGACCTCTTATGCGATGACAATAAATAAAAGTCAAGGTCAATCGTTGACGCATGTTGGCCTTATATTGAAGAAACCTATATTTACACATGGTCAACTATATGTTGCTACATCGAGAGTGACGAATCGCAAGGGTTTGAAAATACTCATATGCAGTGAAAATGGAGAAAAACTAGACCATACTACCAATGTTGTCTACAAAGAAGTATTTAGAAACGTGTAGAGTATGGATTTCATATTATAATGTTTCTTATTCCTTACTCTCCCAAAACAGTATTTTACCAATTACGAGTCGTATATATATTTATCTTAATTACAATTGTTTTTGTGTATTACATATATACTCTGTCATGTCATTTAGACATTAACTATTATTGCTTAACATTATTATTTAATTTATGTACCGCGCATCGCGCGGGTGAAAATCTAGTATATGTGACCAGAAGTGTAATTTATGCATCACACAATAAACTCCCACATCTTCTTAAGCTTTGAAATTTAATTAAAGAAATGAGTAAAACGTTAATTACTTTTCATTGGACAAAAGTTGGATTAAATTTAAATCCCCAACTTAAAATGGACTAAATTATCTAAACGTATGATACTTTTTCTACCACATTCTTATATCCGGTTTCCCCTAATTAGAGATGCTCTTAGCACCTTAACTAATTGTTTTTAGATCTATCTTGCCTATTTCTATGTTATCAGAAGTAGATGGAAGGAAAGTAGATCGAGTGCATGTGATCTGGTTTGATCTAATTATTATTACTAGTACTAGTACTCCCTCCGTCCCGCGATGATTTTCCCACTTTTCTTTTTTGGATGTCACAGAAACAAGTTTCCATTTTCTTAAATGACAAGTTAATCTACAGTGTCAAACAGTGCAAAATAGTGCCAAACAGTGTCGAAACCGTGCCAAACAATGTCGAACAATGTTGAAACAATGTCAAAACAGTAAAATTTGCCTCATGGTAAGTTTATTTCCTTAATATGTGTGTAGATCTGTGAAGTTCATTGTGGGACGGAGGTAGTATAAGATTATGTGCATTATTAAGTTCCGTTTGGTCCTTTAATTCAAAGTTGCACCCTATATATTATTGGAGAATGGAAAATTGGAAATATAAACGCTCCTGACTACCAATCTACCATATACAGATTTGATACTCCGTAACATATTCACCAACCAACGGAATGTTCTTATCTTTGAAATGCGAGCCTTTTAAAGTTGGCCAATCACACTTCCCAACCATCATAATTTTTTGTAGTCATTTTGTAATCTTCAAAACAATTAATATATTGATGCCATGCTTATAGACGGTTAAAATTCAAATTGAAACAAGAATTGTACTCATCCCTTTCTGGGGCATCCTCATTCATAAGTTTATTTGAGAATCATTTTTGATGATGTGAACGATATTTTTTGTTATCATTGTTGAGAAGTTAGGATTATTCAAAGAGATTATTAAGAAAAATCTGGTACAAATTATAAAGCTAGATTATTTAAAAATTATTCCCAAATTTGTAGATTACAAATTCAGCTTTCGAAGCATATTCGCGGACCTCACGGTTGCCAAGTAATGACTAGGCATGGACCCAACCAGGCCGAACCGGACTGGAACCGGCCTGACCTATTACTGTACAGGCTCGGACCGGACCGGACCCGGATGGCCGGTTCCAAGCTTTAGCCCGGGTTGAGCAGGCCTGGCAGGCCGGTTACGGGCCCACAATTATATGAACAGAACTGGCCAGTTCGGGCCGGTTCCGAGTTTTTTTTTTTTTTTTCAATTTTTTTTCTTTTCCTTGGGTAGGGCGGGGTGTTTTGGGGAGATTTGGGGGTGGGGGTGGGGGGGGGGGGGGGTCGGGAGATAACAAGAAAGCCAAAAAAAATTATACGTTGAACCGGACCGGCCCGGCCGGGCTCGGTTTGGCCCGAACCCAGTATCAACCCGGGCCGGTTCCAGGCCCAAGTTTCTGAAAAAAAACCCGCCCGGGCCCGGACCGGAACCGGAAACGGCCCGGCCCGGATCCATCCCCAGTCTTGACATTCTCTATGCATTAAATAATGTCTTTTTATTTACTTTAGCTTTTAACCTTTATCATTTAAAAATGGAAAACCGAAAACCTAAACCTGATATCCTTTAAAAAACATAAACGGGTGCAAAGTATATACTGAGTAAATACCTTGCAAAGTAAATACGGAGTATTTACGTAGTAAGGAGTATATAATACTCCGTAATACAAAAAAAGGAAAATGATCAAATAGGCCATCGAATTATGTTAAAAGTGCAAATCACCCCTTATATAGGAGGTTCTGTCCGTCCCTCGCCATTTGGGACGGTTCCCGGTGGAATTTTTTGATGCAATTTTGGAGCATCTTCTTCGTTAAGTGTAGTTTACTCATACCAAATTTCAGATAAAAATTCAACTGAGAAGACAGTCAAATGATTTTCTGAAATGTATTACTCTGTTTAACTGCACAGTTATCTTCAAAAATTCATTTGACTGAAACATGATTGAAGTTTTAGCTGAAATTTGTTATAAGTAAACTAGAGTTAATGAAGAAGATGCTCAAAAAATTTCATCAAAATTAAAAATTCCACCGGAAACCGCCCCAAATGACGACGGCCAGATAGAACCTCATATATAAGGAGTGATTTGCACTTTTTAACTTAGTTCGAGGGCCTATTTGACCCTTTTCCCTACATAAAAGTGGGTGTGTGAGTGTGTGAGTGTATTTAAGTTAGATATCTCAAATTTAGTGTATGTCCCGTAAAAAATCTGGGTAAATAAAAATTATGATTGAGCAAAAGTTGATAAATTTAAATATTATTTGAGATCTTTTGTGTGACAGTGACATGTCAATAACAAAACATAAAAACCGTAAATTTGAGGAGCATGAATAAAGATGATCTTAGGAGCTTTGGTTAAAGTTAAAAGTAAATATCCCTACAAAAAATAAATCAGTAACAACAATTAAAATTGATTCATAACAAGTTATAGTAATGCTGTTTTTACTTGGACAGTAATGTGCTGGTCTGATCTGGTCTGGTCTGTTTAAGTCTGATCGGGTCTGATCTAGTCTGTTTAAGTCTGATCGGGTCTGATCTAGTCTGTTTAAGTCTGATCTGATCTCGTGAACGTCTAGTCTCTGTGTATTTTATAACTATGAAAGTCAAGTCTGATATGATCTGCTTAAGTTTGGTTTGGTTTGTTCTAGTCTGTTTAAGTCTGGTCTGATCTGATCAGTCGATTTAAGTCTGGTCTGGTCTGGGACCGAAAACGATCCAAGTAAAAACATGATAAAGAATAAGAAGTAGCAAATGCAAATCCTTAAAATTTGAACACAATAAAGCAGAAAATAAAATATATAGTTACACACGTTGACTGCATAATTACATACTCCCTCTGTCCCTAAATAAAAGCATCTGTTTCTTTTTCGGGCCGTCCCTAAATAAAAGTTCCCTTTCCTTTTTTGGCAAACAAAACAGTACCAACCAAACCCACTTTCTTAAGATGTGTGTAAAATGAATGGATACTTTTATATAGGGACCGAGGTGGTATACAATATAATGAAGAAGGATTAATGATGGAGTATTTTTAGGTTATTAATTAATGGTAATTCCTTTACTGCATGAAACAATACAGTATCTGAGTGGCGTTTTCATTTCCACTCTCACTTAATTTAGTCAAAATGTCAGAAGTGTTTGAGCAATTGAGCTGACTTGGAGTAGAGTGGGCAACACTCCGTGTTTGACAACGATGTTTTTCGGCTCATCACGCTTATCAGACAACTTTTTCACCCAAACACGTAACTATTGATTTCGCGCGCTGAATTTTGTAATAAGCAAGAAAAGGAAGGTTGGAGATACTTTTGTGACCGTATTGGCTGAAGTTACTGTAGAATCGACCAATGCAGTCACTTCAATAAGTTAATTTTATAATTTTTTTCTTTATTTTATTAATAAAATATATTTTAAAATTATTTTTTTCTTAAATCAGCAGAATCAGCCAAATCAGCCGATTTTCGTGCTAGTAAACGGGCTGTTAATCTCAGTCAACAATCCTCACTTAATTATCACCTTAATAAATACGGAGTAATGAATTCAGAGCAAGTCCAACGTTTTTCAAACGAGCTGCAAATTGAATTCACTTTGAAAGACAAGGGAACATTTATGCATGCCCAAGCACGTCAACCATCTTTGACAAATCCAACTACAGTTTTTCAATAGTACCACGGCATGGAATGGGCCCCACCTCCTAGACAATTCAGTTGTAATCTGTCATATCCGGATATGTTGTGTACAATTTTTGGTATAAAATTGAGTATGTACATAGGCAAAATTGAAGTGTAAAAGACTTGCGGTTGCATCGGGTTTACCTGATAAGATAAGAGTAACCCAAGATTTTAATATATTGCTTAGTTGTGTTTAGAGATACTTGACAAGCACTTTTGTCACGGTGCGACAAAATAATTTCAATACTAAACACTTATACGTAGTATAGCGTAGTAGAGTTCGTATGCACAGGGAAAGGAATGATTTTCTTTCTATGAAACTAGTAATAAAAAGGGGGGTTTTGGTTTTGAATTATTTAATTCAATTAAGAAACTAAGATGAACAACCTATATGTGTTTAATTCAAGAATAAAAGGGACTTGACTTTCCTACTTTCCACTTGTTGATATATTTTAGTCGATCCTTGTTATATCTATAACTTATCCCCTCTCGAATACTCAATCGAGGAGTATCTCCAATTCATCGAGGGTAGTTATTAACAACGACCGTTCATTAATAACCCTTACTATTAATCAAATATAGAACAACGCCGTATACTGATATAATAGTAGCATTCAATCTTTTTAACTCCTTGATGAAATCCATTGAGATTGATAACCTTAACACAACGGTTTCGGTTTAACCAACAAAATTGATCCCTCTTAAGTCTATTAACCACGACCGTGCATTAATAAACCGAAGTTACTTACTTGTGAAACCACCAACGATTAACCATCGGTTCGTTGATAGTTTCTAGTAGTAATTAATGTCGGAACGTTAACTAATCGTCACTTAGCAACCCTCCAACATTAATATAGAATGAGATTAAGGGAAGAATTAATAATCAAGAGAAGAAGTTAAGAAAATAACTCACAACTTTAATAATCAACAAGCTTCAAGAGCAAAACCAAGAATGGAAGTTTAGCTCCTCATTTGGAGGCTAAACATAGCTAGAAAAATATAAAGAAATGCTATTCTAAACTGAGCTAAAGAGATTGGAAGAAGGGATGATTTTTAGAGGAGAAAAAGAGTGCTATTTATAGGTGTTTTTCAACACCTTTGGCTGGGTACCCGACCGGGTATAGGTACATACCCGACCGGGTACCGGTCAAAATCAGATAATCTCCCACGTTTCATTGTTCCAGCACGTTAATTTGTCCCGGGTCAAGTCAGACCCGACCGGGTCAAGTGAGGGACCCGACCGGGTTTGGTCTAAATCAGATTTTTTTCCAAATCTTTGTGATCTTCAGCATGTTCTGGTGTTCCGGGTCATATCTGACCCGACCGGGTCGGGTATGGGACCCGACCGGGTCTTACTTTTTCTTCTTATATCTGTTCCTCAATTGACCCGACCGGGTTCAAGGTCTTACCCGGTCGGGTTTTTGTGCTCCTGGGTCTTTTTGTCTTCAGTTTTTCTCCCTTTTTCCTTGCTACAAACTCTATCACTCTTCTATAACTCCGAAAAGAAGGAGAGAACAATTACAAACAAAATAAAACAAGTACTTACAAACTAACTAAAAGTGATGGAAAATCCACACTCAATCAACATAAAAACATACGTTTATGCACTATAAACTAGTGCATATCAAACACCCCCACACTTGAATTTTTACCAGTCTCGAGTAAAACAAATTCTGTCCAAGGGGTCCTTAATTGACAAGAGTAGCAACACCAACATCCACAAGTTTTTATAACAAATACATAAAGCATCTCCAAAACCAAAAGAGTAAAGATGGGTCTTCAATTTCAATCCAAACTCTCTATAGTAATCGCCCTCAGGATCCTGCAAAATCAAAAGAAATAATTTTCTCTCATTCTCTCATTTTGCCTAGGTGCCTTTTCAGGTTTTCAACCCAGTTTCCCACATTTTTTTATTTTTATTATTTTTTTTTTATCTCACAAACTCACTCCTATTTTTGCTTTATTTTTGCTTAAGCTGCCCTTTGTGGGTTTTCAACTTAACAAGCTTTCGTTTATTTTATTTTTTATATTTTTTTTATTAGAGATAACAAGAATAAAGAGTGTGAATGTGAACATACCGGGAAGATCTCCCCCACCACTAGTCCGTGGCACAGTCCCTAGTGCCCGCCCGCATCTCCGCCATCGAAAAATCCTCCATAGCCCCTATACTGTGTATCCTCGTCCATATGATCCCCGCTGTATCCGTCTTCCCCGCCTCCACCACTAGAGGTTGAGCCACCAAAATAACCCCATTCAGTGGGGTTGTACCATGAAGGTGCCGGAGGAGGAGTGGTCATGGAGGTGAAGTTTCCCTGATGCGCGATATAGGAGTAGATAGGCCCAAAAGTCCTCCTTTGATCCTCTTCATATCGGCGCCAATCTTCTCGCCTTTGTTCTTCAATCCTCTCGAAGCTTTGCCTTTGCTCATTTCTGTACAGCCCGACTTCCTCCCGAAGTTGGGTGTAATTGAGGTTAAGAGCATTCATGCTGTTTAGCATTTCTTGCTCAAATGGAGAGTATTGATGAGCATGGGGTTGTGGGCGAGGTTGTTCAGGAATGATGGGTGGTGCTTCGAGTGCAGGTTGTTCATTGGCGGCTTCATTGTCCCCCGCCTCATTTTCTGGGGGTGGAAAGTGTGGTGGAATTCCCCCGGGCATACAATAGTGGTGTCCATCACCGATTTGGTGATCGATGATGTTAAGCGGGAGGTTTTCGGAAGGGAAGGGGTAGTATAGTTCTTGGCCTGGTTTGATGTGCCAATTGTAGATTTCTAGGCCATCATGTTCGATGTGTGAGAGGGTCACATCGCCAGCATTCTTTAAAAATTGAAGGCCAAGAAGGGTCCTGTGGTTTTGTGCACCATTGCATACAAAACCATATAGCGTGGCAATGTGGGTAATTAGACCCCCTATCAGAATTTTTCCTCCATCACTTTTAACATTTATGATGTGATCCCAAAGAACTGTGGTCACATCATATGGCCCGGCACCCGGAAGAACAGCTTGTGCTAAGAGGCATACATCCCACACCCTAGTTTGATGGTTGTTTGGTCTTCCGAAAAAGCAATTAGCCAAGAATTTTAAGAAAATTCGGAAGACCGGGTGTTGGACATGGTTGACATTGAGGTGGGAGGTACGAATCTTGACAATTCCGGTCATTCTTCTCCATAGTTCATAGGCCACCGGTGAGCTATACGCTACCGTGTCATCAAGCAAAGGTAGACCGAAGTGTTCAGCGAATTCTCGTTTGGTGAGTGAGCGGTTCTCGTTGAGCAAACGAAAGTTGATCGTGTTATTTGTGTGATCATTTTCATCCTTCACATGCTCAACGGAACTGTAAAATTCATACACCAAACGAGAATATGGCCAATAGTGCATATCAAATGTTTTAAGCATGCCACACCTTTGGAATATATCTCTCATAATGTCATGAATCCAAACATTGTTAAAGTCAATTGGCATACAAAGCGGGAGGGTTTTACCTCTCGTTCGGATTGCTCAAGGAAGCGGATGCGTTGTGATTCGGTCTCAAACTCCACTGATTCGAAGCCCTCTACTGGTGGAATAGCTCTTGGAGCTCTTGAAGAAGAAGCTCTTGCCTTTTTTGGTGCCATGGAATTGTTTTCCTCCCCTTTTTTTTTGAAGGGTTTTTGATTTTTTTCTTCTTTTTTGGAGAGGTGAGGTTTGGTGAGGGTGAGTGGTATGGTTTTGTAGAGGATGATGAGGAGAAGAGGTTTTTGGTGTTTGTTGGGGAATTTGGCTTGAAATTGGACCTTGAATGTCCGTAAATGGAGAGGTTCGAAATTTGGGGTAGGGTTTTTGAGTTTGGTTGATTTGGGGGATTTTGGAGGGATTAATTGGTGTAGGGTGGAAGAGGGAGGTGAGGAGATGAAGAAATTGATGTTTTTTGATGGATTTGGTGTGGGAATGGGGGAGATTTGGGAGTTTTGGTGGATGAAAATGGAGGTTTGGGGAGGGTTGGTTCGAAATTTGGGGAGAAGGAATGGGGAAGAAGACCAAAGGCCTGACCTGGTATATGCTGAAAAGTCGTTGACCCGGTCGGGTCCCCTTATTTACCCGATCGGGTCAGCGTTCCAGAGGCTGGCAGAATGTTTTTTTGCTGGATACCCGGTCGGGTCTCCTTATTTGACCCGGTCGGGTAAGCTGCGTTCTTAACCAGTGAGGTCTGGTGGTTGATACCCGATCGGGTGAAATAAGGTACTCGGTCGGGTTTTCCTCCTTTTATCAATTTTCTCGCTCCCCCCACCCGGGTAGCCATGCGGGTATCTCCGTCTGTCTGCAATACCCGACCGGGTGAACTCACATACCCGGTCGGGTCTCCTTAATTTTCTTTTAATTTTTCATTTCCCCACCCGGGTAGCCGTGCGGGTATCCCTGTATTCCTGTAATACCCGACCGGGTGAGTTGTGATACCCGGCCGGGTATACTCCAAATTCATTTTTTTAAAATGATTTTACACACACACTCTACTAAAATAAAAAGATGAAAAAATATACCGTGCATGGGTTGCCTCCCAAGAAGTGCTTTATTTAACGTCGTGGCTCGACGATATCTTCTGTTGTTCCTCATTCGTAGACCGGTTCAGAAAGGTCTACGACTTCCACATTTTTGGGTTGAAAACCCTCAAAGAAGGGTTTTAATCTCTGTCCGTTCACTTTCAGCACCTCTCCCGTCTCCAGGTCCTGAATTTCCACCGCCCCGTGTGGATATGTTTTGACCACTTTGTATGGTCCGGTCCAACGGGATCTCAGCTTTCCCGGAAATAGACGAAGGCGTGATTGGAATAGGAGGACTTTTTCATCAAGTTTAAAGTCTTTTCGTATGATCATTTTATCATGCCACTCCTTCGTCTTTTTTTTTGTATATTTCTGCATTGTCATAAGAATCCAGGCGAAGTTCTTCCAATTCTTGTAATTGGAGCTTCCTATGTACACCAGTCTCGTCAAGATTGAGGTTGAATTCTTTAACCGCCCAATAGGACTTGTGTTCGAGCTCTACAGGGAGATGACATGCTTTCCCAAACACAAGTCTATAAGGGGACATACCGATTGGGGTTTTGTAAGCAGTTCGGTATGCCCATAGCGCATCATCAATGTGTATACTCCAATCCTTCCTGTTCGGGTTCACTGTTTTCTGGAGTATAGATTTCAACTCCCTGTTTGAGGTTTCCGCTTGGCCATTTGTTTGAGGGTGGTAGGCTGTAGAAATTTTGTGAGTCACACCATATTTTTTCAGTAGGGATCCCACAATTTTATTGCAAAAATGTGTGCCTCGATCGCTAATTAAAATTTGAGGGACCCCGAACCTTGAAAATATGTGTGATTTGAGAAAACTAGCCACCACCTTGGCATCATCAGTTTTTGTTGCTTTGGTCTCCACCCATTTGGAGACGTAGTCTACTGCAAGAAGGATGTATATGTTACCTTGGGAATTTGGGAATGGTCCCATGAAGTCGATACCCCATGCATCGAAAATCTCACAGAAAAGCATGGGGTTTTGTGGCATCTCGTTCCTCCTGGAAATGTTGCCCGCTCTTTGGCAATTGTCACAAGATCGACAAAAGCCGTGTGCATCCCGAAATAGACTCGGCCACCAAAAACCGCTTTTGAGTATTTTCATTGCTGTTCGTTTCGGGCCGAAATGTCCTCCACAAGCATAAGAGTGACAAAACTCTATGATGTGGGCTATCTCATATTCAGGGATGCATATTCAGATTATTTGATCCTTACAATGCTTCCACAAATATGGGTCATCCCACACATAGAGTCTTGAATCCATTCTTAATTTTTCTTTTTGAGATTTTGAGAGTTGTGGAGGAAATTTGCAGGAAACGAGGAAGTTCACGATATTTGCGTACCATGGTTGTGTGATTTTGATGGAGAGGAGAGTTTCGTCCGGGAATTCTCCTTTGATGAGATTTGTGTGGAGGTCTTCGATGTCTTTGTGAGGAATGAGGCGGCTTAAATGATCAGTCACCAAATTCTCCGCTCCTTTCTTGTCTTTGATTTCCACATCAAACTCACTCAATAGAAGGACCCATCGAATGAGTCTTGGTTTGGCTTCTTTCTTTGTCATAAGGAATCGAAGAGCGGCATGGTCAGTGTAGACAATAACTTTCGTTCCAAGAAGGTAGGAACGAAACTTTTCCAAAGCAAAAACCACCGCTAGCATTTCCTTCTCGGTGGTGGAGTAGTTCTTTTGGGCTTCGTTGAGAGGTGATGAGGCGTAGTAGATGACATGGGAGGCTCTTCCAACTTTCTGGCCCAAAACAGCCCCCACCGCATAGTCATTTGCGTCGCACATGATCTCAAAAGGAAGAGACCAGTCGGGAGCCTGTATGATCGGGGCAGTCACCAACCTTGCTTTCAGAGTGTCAAAAGCCTCTTTGTATTCGTCGTTTAGATTAAATTCCACCTCCTTTTGTAAAAGTTTGCAAAGAGGAGATGAGATTTTTGAGAAATCCTTGATGAATCTCCTATAGAAACCGGCGTGACCGAGGAAAGAGCGGATGTCCCGTACATTTGTGGGGTACGGGAGCGTTTGAATCACATCGATCTTTGCTTTGTCCACCTCGATCCCCTTTGATGAGATCACATGCCCAAGAACAATCCCTTGTTCTACCATGAAGTGGCATTTTTCAGAGTTCAGCACAAGGTTGGATTCAATGCAACTCTTTAGCACAAGAGTGAGGTGATAGAGGCAAGAGTAAAAAGAGTCCCCATGGATTGTGAAATCATCCATAAAGACCTCCATGAATACCTCCACAAATTCTGAAAAGATGCTCATCATGCATCTTTGAAAGGTGTCCGGTGCGTTGCATAATCCAAAGGGCATTCGTCGGTAGGCAAAAGTGCCAAATGGGCATGTGAAGGTTGTTTTCTCTTGGTCCTCCGGGGCTATTGGTATTTGGAAATACCCGGAGTAACCATCGAGAAAACAATAGAACTTGTGCCCTGCTAACCTCTCTAGCATTTGATCAATAAAAGGCAATGGAAAGAAGTCTTTCCTAGTCACCGAATTGAGTCTTCGGTAGTCAATGCAAACTCGCCACCCGTTTTGAATTCGGGTGGGCACCATCTCGCCATCCTTGTTTTCAATGACCGTCACTCCGGTCTTCTTTGGCACCACTTGAGTAGGACTCACCCACTTGCTATCGGAAATGGGGAAGATGATTCCCATTTGAAGCAATTTGATTACCTCCTTTTTCACCACCTCCATCATGGGTGGGTTCAATCTTCGTTGCGGTTGTCTCACCGCTTTGGCCTCATCTTCGAGCAAGATCCTGTGCATGCATGTGGATGGACTAATGCCTTTGATTTCAGCAATAGACCATCCAATGGCCAATTTATATTCCTTCAAGACCGCGATCAATCTTTCTTCTTGTTCTCGGGAAAGGGCATTTGAAATAATCACCGGTAGGGTGTGATTTTCACCTAAGAACACATGCTTCATATTTTCAGGGAGTGGTTTTAATTCCACCTCCGGTGCCTGCAAAACAGATGGTAGCGGCTTCTCGCTTGGAATGGTTAGTGGGAGGGCTTTAGAGCTTGGTGGCAAAAGTGGGAGTTGATTTAACTCCGCCATCATAATCTTCATGTTATTTGACATAGAGTATTCCAATGTAAAATCCTCTATGTCGTTTTCTATTGCGCTTAGTGCTTCATCCTTGCCCTCAATTTCAAATACATCTTGGATCCAAGTGTCGCAAGTATCAATCGCAAATAGAGAGTGATTATCAGCGGGGTATTTCATGGAGTCGTAGATATTAAATTCGACTTTTTCACCATCGAACTCCATGGTTAACACTCCACTAAAGACAGCAATTTTTGCCTTAGCCGTTTTCAAAAAGGGTCGGCCTAGTAAAATTGGGACTGCATTTTTATCGTTCTTCATTTCAAGAACGTAAAAATCAGCGGGAAAGATTAAATTATCCACCATGACGAGAACATCCTCTACCACACCTTTTGGGTAGGTATTGGATCTATCGGCAAGTTGGATAACGACCCCCGTCTCATGTAAAGGTCCTAGTTCTAGGGACTTATATAGAGAATATGGGATGACATTAATTGATGCACCCAAATCTAACATAGCCCTAGAAGAACTAGAATTTCCAAGTTTACATGGTATAGTGAACATTCCCGGATCACTATACTTTTTAGGCAGTTTCTTTTGAAAAACGGACGACACTCTTTCACTTACTTGAATTTTATGCTTACCATTCAACTTGTGTTTCCTTTTAATTGTGCAAAGTTCTTTTAAAAACTTTGCAAACCTAGGAACACCTTTTATTAAATTTAGAAGAGGGATATTTACCTCACATTTGATGAAGGTCTCATAGATGTCTTTGTCATTGCTGTATTTCCGGTTATCCTTGAGAGCCTCCGGAAAAGGTGGCACCGACTCATATGAGTTGAGCGGAGGGAACTTTCTTTGAGGTGTGATTTCCTCCTCCTTTTGTTCTTCATTTTGAGGGTTTGTGCTTGGCATCAAGATCTCCTCCTCCTCTTCTCCCACATGGCTCTTTGCTTTCGCCTTAGCCATAACCAATTCTTTGTCACTTCTCAAAGTGACCGCATGAGCTTATTGCCTCGGGTTCGGCTCCGTTTGAGATGGGAGTTTTGCCGAATCCCTAGCTTCTAGCCTACTCACGGCGTTTGAGATTTGGCTCATTTGGCTTTCCAAATTGTGGATGCTAGACTTTGTGGTTTCTTGAAATTGGGCCACACTTTGTTGCATCGTAGTCATATTCATGGCTAATGCTCGAATCATGTCTTCGGTGGACATGCTTGAGTTCGATGTTTGGCCTTGTTGTTTAAATTGTTGAGGAGGGGGAGGGTTTGTTTGTTGAGGGGGTTGAGGGTTTCCGTACCTTAGATTTGGATGATTCCTCCATCCTGGATTGTAGGTGTTGCCGTGAGGATCGTACCTCCTTTGGCCTTGGAACCCCAAAGCATTGACTTGTTCGGAGTTCTCCTCTTGTAAAGTTGGGCAAGAATCTGTGGGATGCCCTTGTGTTGAACAGATGCCGCAAACCTTGACTTCTTGGGTTTTTGGATTCAAAAGGAAATCTTTAACCAAATAAGTCAAGTCGGCTACTTGACTCTCCATCGAGTTGTTGGATTCCGCTGCCATAACTCTCTTTGTTGACCGCCGATCATAGTGTCTACAATTTTCGGCCAACTCCGAGATAAGATTCCTAGCTTGAGAAGGAGTTTTGTTGACTATTCCTCCTCCACATGCAGCATTGATCATCCGTCTATCATCATCGCAAAGACCATCATAAAAGTAAAGGATGAGGTCTTGCTCCGAGTAGCCGTGATACGGACACCTCGCACAGAGTTTCTTGAATCGTTCCCAGAATTCGTAGAACGATTCATCATCTTTTTGCTCCACATTGCTGATTTGTTTCTTTAAAGATGAGGAGATGGAGGCGGGATAATACCTTTCGAGAAAGCTCTTCTTCATGGCCGCCCAAGTGTCTATGCTTCCCGAGGGAAGATAGAATAGCCAATCTTTGGCGGTGTCTTTGAGGGAGAATGGGAAAGCCCTCAACTTAATTTGCTCCTCGGTAACACCGTTCGGGCACATGCTTGTGCAAACGATGTGGAATTCCGAAAGATGTTTATTCGGATCCTCTCCTCTTAGCCCGTGGAAAGATGGAAGTAGATGTATGAGTCCGGATTTCAACTCAAATGTAGCACCCGCATCAAGAGTTGGGAAGGTGATACATAAGGGTTGTTGATTTAGATTGGGGGCTGTGAGCTCCCTCAGCGTTCTTGTTTCAAGAGTCATTGATATTGACTCCTCGTGTAACACTTAAGAATTTGATTATTTAGATATAGTAATGTTTCGGGACGAAACATCTTTTAAGGAGGGTAGAATGTGACACTCCAAAAATTTAAATAAAAATAAAAATAATTTTTAGCCAGATAAATCATAAAATATTGTGGAAGTGACATTTTAATTATTAATTGAGTCAGACAAAAATTCAACAGTTGTAACATTCTAATCAGATAAAAATTTCAAAATTTATGACGTCTTAGTCAGATAAAAATATTTCAGTGATAGGAACAACATTTTATGAAACAAGTGAACCAGACAGAAAATTTACAATTGTGACATTTTTAGTCAAATAAAAATGGTCCGATAAAAGAAGTAATATTTTATATCAAGTACCAATTATACATATGACATAAGAAGTAAAAGCTATATTTTATTTTTACAATACACTTCTATTTGACCTGCTAACCTATTATAGTAATATAAATAGATACTCCGTATATATATATATACACTTCTATTTGACTCTCATATTAATAAATATACCTAGTACATACATAGTATAATACTACTACACAAATGCTCCGTAATATATGCTCATGCACATACGTATGCAAACGTATACACATACGTTATACACCTATGCAAACTTTCTCTGCGTAACCCCCAACTAAACAAGGAAGGCTCATAAGTAGGGAATAACTATACCCGATTCGTAACGCCATAGCTAGAACCTTCCTACCTGGTATATATATACCCATCGAGCGACGCCCCTGCAACCTGCGAAGGAAACAAAGACCAAAAGCAAACCTAACTTAGGTTACTACATAGCGAACCACGAACGGCACTGGAAACCTTCTGCTAAGGGCATATATATATACACACATATACATAACGTCTACGCCGTACACAAACATATGATTGAATCCATATATCATACGTACGCTACACGTCCTTCTGCAAAACCCAACGAGAGGAAGGCAAACTGTGCGATCTAGGCTCTTGCTTCGTCGGACGAGGATGAAGCGAAGCTTCGACGGGGATACCGCAACGACGCCGGAGACGGACTCTGACCTTGCCGCCATTGATGTCGGAGGAGCTGCTGCACCATAGAAGTAATTTCTATCTGTTCGCCGGATTTTCTGCAACCGGAGAAGCTGCTACGTCGGAGAAGACCACGGCGACGCCTGTCAAGGAGAAGGGAGGACGCCGGAGAAACCCGTACTAACCACGCCAGAAAGCAACCAGACTCGTCGGACTTGTTCATGGCCGAAGAACGAAGAAAGAGCCTTCGATCTGCGTTGCAGCGAGAAAAGACTGAAGAAGGGAAGGTCCGATGCCGGAGAAGACACGCTGCTACCATCGCCTGAGAAAGGAAGTTGCTGACCAAACCGCCTTCGCCGGACAAGAAGGAGCTGCCAGGAGATTAGCCCAGGGCTGAGTGGCCGGACCATCTTCCCCAGGCTGATGTGAAGTTGAAGTCGAGAGAACGTTCCCAGCATGATGGAAGCTGCAGCGTAGCGTCGATTGTCGCATTCGTTGTTGGTCGTAGGACGAAGAAGACGTCGGCTACTGTACATGTACGTCCTTTGGTCCGTATCATATTTTATGTTGTTGGGCTGGGCTGTTAAAATTAAATGGATTGGGCTGCTATATTGTTGAACTGGGCGGACAGCTTTAATTATTTAGGTGGATGACTATAAATCAAATAAATCATCATGGATTATTATAGAGTTTGATTACAAGAGGGGGAATGTATAAGTAAAGGGTAGATGGATTTAACTATAAATTGATATATATTTATATTAGAATTTTAATATTCTTAGAAGGTGAATTTGGAGAAGATCGAGATAAAAACTTCCGTTAGGATTAATCGCGATTGGAGGTAAGTTTCTCTGCCAACCTAAAATTGTTTCCTCGTATTATATGCTTATTATGCATTATGTGAATAAGTGTGAATTGTTGAATTTTGTGTATGTGATTTTTGAAGAGATATTATATATATGGTAGTTGAGAAATATAAATTAAGTACTTTGGGGGTATTAAATATTTTTAAATACCTTCAAGACTCTTTAGAGAAATTGAGAAGTATTTTTGAAGTATTATTTATTGAAGATAAAATTTACATTTTCATAACAAGTGAACATCTCGGGAGTAATCCGAGGTGTCGGTTTTCCACGTCCGGATAAATGTGGAGGGTGATTAGGTCTGCTACTACTAAGAAGTACAGTTTGAATTTAAAGTGATATTTGGATCGATGATCCCTTTTAAGAAGAAGTTATGGTAGTAGTAGTCCCTAATCATTCAAGATATCTTATTCAGGGGTAGTTGGTAGACTGAGTCCCGACTACTCGTTATGACTTACTACTCGGAGGGCTTGGAATCCCTTTTAGGGGGTGTGCACACTTAAGGTAGTCGTTTCGTTTCCAACAGAGCAGTTGTGGTACTGGCATTTGTTCGGGGTGGCCGTCCGTAACCACGGTCCACCGGGCTCTACCGAAAGGTTGAGCACCGCCCTTCTAAATTACTAGGAAGTTAGAGAAGAAGTGATTTTTGAGGAAATCAAAGAGAAGAGTTATTATGAAGTTTTATAGAGGAGTTGAGGATTTTTTTTGTAAAGAAGTAGCCTTGAGAAAAATCAAAGTGAAAAGAATTTCGATGGTGTGAGTATTTTTATATATTATTATATAAAAATCTATTTTAGTCAAACATGATTATTTTATAGGGTTGGGTAGTACTTACTTAGCTCTAAAGCTAATTTTTGTTTTCTTTTCCTTGTTTTGTTTCTGCACTTTATTTGTGCAGGTGAGGATGATGTTGTCGAGTGATGATTGCTTGCATGGCCCGAGAGCGAGTTAGAAGTCGCCTTAGTTATACTAGTCATGAAATAAACATTTACTTTTCAAACACTTTAATTTTATTAAATTAGTTGTTATGTTCTAGTTGCCTGTGCATCCGGTTGAGAGATGACCGGATGTGGCGGTAACACCCATTTCCCTATTTTAGACTTCCGCTGTATTTCTTTAACTCTTTGATGAATAAATAAAAGTTTTATTTCAATTATGTCAACGTTTTGGGTGGGAAATTTGGGGGTGTTACACCTCGGACTCGCTAGATTGAGAACTAGCACTTGAGGATTCCCCCGAGTCGGTATTTGAGAATTTATTCTTTAACCGCTCGAGAGCTTTTTCTATTTCGGGGTTTGTTTGGTAGGTGAGTTGGTTTATGGATCAGGTTTTTACCATATACTCAAACAAAGCTCAACAAAAATAGAAAACTTTATATACTATTTTTTTTTATTTTTCTTTGAAATAAAATAAAAAGAAAAATTAATTGCCTTTCCCCGCAACGGCGCCAAATTTGACGAGCACTTTTGTCACGGTGCGTCAAAATAATTTCAATACTAAACACTTATACGTAGTATAGCGTAGTAGAGTTCGTATCCACAGGGAAAGGAATGATTTTCTTTCTATGAAACTAGTAATTAAAAGGGGGGTTTTGGTTTTGAATGATTTAATTCAATTAAGAAACTAAGATGAACAACCTATATGTGTTTAATTCAAGAATAAAAGGGACTTGGCTTTGCTACTTTCCACTTGTTGATATATTTTAGTCGATCCTTGTTATATCTATAACTTATCCCCTCTCGAATACTCAATCGAGGAGTATCTCCAATTCATCGAGGGTAGTTATTAACAACGACCGTTCATTAATAACTCTTACTATTAATCAAATATAGAACAACGCCGTATACCGATATAATAGTAGCATTCAATCTTTTTAATTCCTTGATGAAATCAATTGAGATTGATAACCTTAACACAACGGTTTCGGTTTAACCAACAAAATTGATCCCTCTTAAGTCTATTAACCACGATCGTGCATTAATAAACCGAAGTTACTTACTTGTGAAACCACCAACGATTAACCATCGGTTCATTGATCGTTTCTAGTAGTAATTAATGTCGGAACGTTAACTAATCGTCACTTAGCAACCCTCCAACATTAATATAGAATGAGATTAAGGGAAGAATTAATAATCAAGAGAAGAAGTTAAGAAAATAACTCACAACTTTAATAATCAACAAGCTTCAAGAGCAAAACCAAGAATGAAAGTTTAGCTCCTCATTTGGAGGCTAAACATAGCTAGAAAAATATAAAGAAATGCTATTCTAAACTGAGCTAAAGAGATTGGAAGAAGGGATGATTTTTAGAGGAGAAAAAGAGTGCTATTTTTAGGTGTTTTTCAACACCTTTGGCCGGGTACCCGACCGGATATAGGTACATACCCGACCGGGTACCGGTCAAAATCAGATAATCTCCCACGTTTCATTAATCCAGCACGTTAATTTGTCCCGGGTCAAGTCAGACCCGACCGGGTCAAGTGAGGGACCGGACCGGGTTTGGTCTAAATCATATTTTTTTCCAAATCTTTGTGATCTTCAGCATGTTCTGGTGTTCCGGGTCATATCTGACCCGACCGGGTCGGGTATGGGACCCGACCGGGTCTTACTTTTTCTTCTTAGATCTGTTCCTCAACTGACCCGACCGGGTTCAAGGTCTGACCCGGTCGGGTTTTTGTGCTCCTGGGTCTTTTTGTCTTCAGTTTTTCTCCCTTTTTCCTTGCTACAAACTCTATCACTATTCTATAACTCCGAAAAGAAGGAGAGAACAATTACAAACAAAATAAAACAAGTACTTACAAACTAACTAAAAGTGATGGAAAATCCACTCAATCAACATAAAAACATATGTTTATGAACTATAAACTAGTGCATATCAATACCCATTGTGAAACAACACCTCTTCTCATGACTATGCATTTCATCTAGATCATGCCGAATTCATTTTTCTCTCGATTCGTCATTGTTAGTTCTTATAATTATGTCATCATTTTTCATAGGGTGTCCACACAATGATTATGCATCGATTTTTCTCTGATATCATACTAAAACTTAGAGTTCTATCCCAAAAAGTGCCAACGTTTTAAACCGAGTTTCAAATTCAATTTACTTTGAAAGACTATGGAACATATATGCATGCAAAAGCACGCCAACCATCTTAGATAGCCTATGATATATGGTTTTGGTCGGTGTACACATTTTTCGTACATTTTGCACATTTATGTGTACACAAATAACTCTCAATTTTTTTTTAAATGAATCGACTCAAAATAGAGGTGCATGCAAAAGTATAGATAAAATGTGTAGAAATAGATATTTCCTACCATATGGCTATAGCACATGGAGCATGTTGGGAGAAAAATATTGACCTAATAAATGAATTTAGATCAAGTAGTTCAATACAGAACTTAACAATAATCAATTTGTTAGCAAAAGATATGATATTAATCAAGTCGCATATTCTAAACTACCAATTTTTTCAGGAACAGATACAAATTGAATAGAACCCTAGATTTCAAGAGCCCTAGTAGGTTTACTTGAATTCATTGATGCAAGCAACCTATTAATTAAGCAACATCTAATTAATTAAGTAGGTTTACTAAAAGCTTAAAACTCTTGGATCTTCCCCACCATGCATCATTATATTCCCAAAGTCAATTCCCGAACCTAGCTAGGTATCACCCTGGTGAAATGCTTTTCTGCTTCCTTCATGTTATCTTAATTATCATAAAACAAAGCACAATTCCACAAGGATTGCTTCAGGTGCGTTCTTGACTTCTTATTCCTTTCCCACCCCTTCCACTTCAAAAACCTGCAAAACGCCCAAAGAATAAGGAAAGCTATATGCCCTTAACTACCTTTGCTTTTTTTTTAAACCAGAAGCAAAATCAGAATCAATTTTCAGAAGATTGTTTCAAGCTTCTAAAAGACCGTTTCTAGGAGCAATTTGAAGCACCCAGAGGAGCAATTTGAAGCACGCAGAAGTACTCCTGCACTCCCTGCCAAACACTTCAACATCTTCTACTTCCTCAAGTAGGAGAAGCGGTTTTAAGAAGCAAATTCAAACACCACTAAGTCATTATTGGGAGGAAAACAACGAATACAAAAATGTAAAGTTAGTCTCGAAACTTGCTTGTAGATTCTTTTGCAGGGAAGTGTGCTGTCTAAAGGAGAAGTCCTAGTCATTGTATTAAATCTACAAGCGAACAAAGTTATATGACTAATAGCGGCAACCATCAAAAGATTATGTTATGTTTTACGAACAAGCAAGTCAATAACAATTGTGTTATGTTTCATGAACAATGAAAAGAGTCTGAAACTTACATCTTTTCTATGAGGTATTTCATGCAGGGTCACAAGCAACAGCGCCTTTGATCCTTTCGACAGTGCACTTAATAAGGCTATTGACAGTGGCGACCGAACCAAGAGAGAGTTTAGCGGTAGGAACAGAATCAACCAAAATCTGGAAGGCAACTGTGAGAAGTGAACCGCCAGTTCCGATCTCAGTGTTTAAGCCCCCGTTGGTTGTCGGGCCGTCCGGGAGGATGGCGAAGCCGGAGGGAAGGAGGGCGACATAGTCAGGGTCACCCCCGCTTAGGACCACATTCATGGCCACAATGTCAACTGGAGCATATATCACAAAGGACCCTGTTGCGTCTGTGCAACTCTCTTGTAGTATGAGCATATTGCTTTGGCTTGAATTAGCACTCTGTGATCCATATATAGTGGGTAATGAAATTAGTGTTTATGTATTGAAAAAAAACATGTAGTACTCTATCTGTGATCTGTCCTAAAATGATCATGGTATTTGTTTTCATGCAATTGTGTTATACTCCCTCCGTCCCAAAAAATACTTCCCGGTTTGAATTGGCATGTTTATTAAGAAAGTGGAGTAAAGTGGAAATGTATAGTTGTAGTTATGTAAGAAAAATGTAAAATGAATGTGAACCACACAAATTGTCTAAAAATTGAAAGTGAGAAGTATTTTTTGGAACGGAGGGAGTACTACGTAATAACAAAAATGGTACCACAATGATAAAACAAGTCAGTATCCTAAATATACTAAAATGTTTCTCAATTCATGGTACTATGGTAGTGCTATTAGTATATCTCCTTAACTTATTTGACATAACAGGTTTGAACTTGCCTCACTTTCCCCAATAAATTATGGAGAGAAAAGTGTCAAATGGGCCTTAAAATTTTTTAGAGCCCAAATAGTCTGACCAATTTGGAAAGAGTTAAAAATTGTAATTGATTTAATTATTACAAAAGATATTAATGATGAATGATGATTACAAAAGATATTAATAGCACATTGTTGAGAATATTTGATGGTGTCCAATTTAGTTAAATATCTTTGTATTTGTGTAGTTATTAATTAAATGTGTAATATGAGCTACAAATGTATATCAGCCCGTTAGCTTCTTTCTAATCCATAAGTTAGCCATCCTCCTCTCCTAAAAGTCTATTAGCTTCTTTGTAACCCATATCCTGCTTATGATTGTTTGATTGTTAGAAACTGGGTCTATCACACATAACTCAGAATAACCTCATTAACGGGACAAACTACTAAATACACATATTTTTCTCAAATTCAAGTGAAGTTCATATTCTTTAGCAGGATCATTTCAACCAGTGTCAAAGTGGTACCATGTTGAAATAATTTTATATATTTAAGGTACGGATTCATTTCATTGAATAGTTAAAATATCAAAATGAATCATTACTAAAAGTTATATATTGTATCATTTATGCAATTAGTCTCCACATTCAAAATTAAGTTATACGTAGTATAAAATTAAAACTAAACTTTTTTATAGGATGCTCCGTATTGTGGTTTGAGAATGTTGAATACTACTTGCTCCACTTTCTAATTTGACAAATATTATCATATCAAATATATAATTATATTGTCCTTATTGATAGTTTCCTTCGTAATCTCTCTATGTTTTGATCTACTATATGTGAAACAAATTAATCAAGTGTATGTTCACATTATTGATCAGTTCGTAGTACCGAGTATATGAATGAATACTTCATTGTCAAAATCAAGCAATTAATTAAATATGACATCAAAAGTCAAATTATGTAGTTAATTTCGTTAAGATGGAGTACTATTTTTATTAAAGGAAATAGAGTTTGCACGAAACAACAATAAAAAATCGCCTAAAAGAATCGGTAAAAAAGATTTAAATCGCAAGAAATTATATCCATGCATCGAAAGAGAAATAGTGAAAGTAAAATTAAGGTCAAAGATAAGAATAATTTAACAGTAAAGGGAGCAAGAGAGGAAATTTTTACTTATGAAATGCCTTACATTAACCCGGAGTAGAGATACACAGTTCCCTGGATCTCGGCCATTAGCAATGTGTGCCATTTCTTGAACAAGTCCACCATTTGAGAGAATATCCCACTGTTCATTTAATCATATATACATACATTAGGCCCTCACCCTCGTTAATAGCGGGGATTAAGATTAACCCAATCTAGGGTTTGAGGATAAAAACGAATAACCAGGAATCTTAAGGCTGTTTTTGATCCATTTGTTTAAGTCCGAAGTGTGCTCTAGTCATGTCTACTCTGATCTGTTTTTGTCTGTTTATATTAGTTCCGATCTTGTCGGGTGTTTATGCCTGGTCTAATTTTGGATGTGTTTGGCATTTAACGGATAACAGGTTATGTTACCGGACTCAGTAATCGGGGTTGACTAGGGGAATACGTTGGCGGGTTGCGGGACGATGTTTGGTAATTTAGCAGTCTGACCATAAAATTAGTAAAAAACGTCATTTTGAAAACGCTAACCCAAAATTCTCATATTTGTTGCGTTTCCATTTTAGCTGTTCCGTCCAAAAAAGCAAGGGCCGAATAACTATTTATGAAAACGATAAAGTGATGAAACCCTCATTTTTTTTGGCAGAAACCCCATTTTCCGAACACCGCTTTATGCAGGACTGAAACGGGTCTAATTAAAGAGATCCTAAATCAATAGAGCTAGGGTTTACCTCACTTCTTGAGTTTTCGTCTCGAAGGAAATCGAAAACCCTTTTTGGTGGGACCGGGAGCCAGAAAGAGGTGGCAGCGCTTAGCACAATACCAGGTGGTCTCCCAGGATCATCTATGCTCTTCCTAGTCATAACCCTAACATCATCTGCACCGCTCCCTGACAACGTTGTCCATGTATGAGCCGTTGATGCCCCCACTCCGGCACAGAAGCTCATCACCATCCTCTCAGCCAGCTTTAGCATGCTCTTTCTCCCCTCTGGACTTGTTATAACTGCATCCGGCCACATCATTTCCTAACTTGATTATGCTCAAATCGTAATTATTACTATTAATTAGTAGTACTACGTATTATATTATGCTTCCTTAGGTTTTGAAAAACAAATGGCATACCACCACCATCTACTGCTGGAATGCTGTTTGCCAATGCGCTCGCAAGTCGTTCGCACTGTCGGTCCAATGTTGCTATCCAGCGCTTCGCCCCGAACGCAAGGCCCGAGTTTACGAGCGGTCTGTATAAGCTACTAACCGCTCGATCATCCACCTCTACATGTTCGATCCATGTTACCTGCAATGAATAGGGGAATTGTGATTTTGATCATAAAAATAATGTAACTACTTTGTTGTGGCAGAGAGGGAATAAGTCATACTTCATCTGTATCCGTCCTACTGAACTTTGTAGTTTACTATTAATGTGCTTAAGAGAGTTTCTTTTGGTTTTAGATTTTAGATATGATTATGAATTATGACTGCTGATTTAAGTATCGCCTATGAATGTAATTGACAAGTTAAAATGGGACAGAGGGAGTATATAGTACTGGTTTACTATACCCTAGAGTAACCATTAGGCATTTCTTGGATTAAACAACCAGAAGGCCTTCTTCTACACCGCGAAATCGGGGAAGGGCGTAATGTGTCCAAGGAAACATCAACGACAGCCCACGTGCCATCCGAATGCTGCTTGCAGTATCTCACAAAGTAGTTTTCTCTTGTAGGGACAAGTGGTGAAGGGACTTGAAACTCAGCACTCATCTGATAAAGGTACACAATGAAATTCATAATGATTAGAAAGCCATTACTATACCAGGATAATTACTAGGGTTAGATTAATTAGTTAGTTACACACCACTTGTAAAGCTCCATTGTAGTTTCCTGCAACACCAGTTGACAAGACCTCCAAGGTGATTGCTCTTGAAACAATACCAGCAAACACATTTGCCCATTGGTTCTAAATTCAAAGATAGTGAGTTATTAAAAGCAGTGCTAATTAAAGATGGTTTAGTAGTTTTCCCATTCATTAAACATACAAGTGAAGATAACAGTGTGATTGAAGTAAATACCACATCCATGAGAATTTCGACGAGATTAATGTGGTTCATGATGACAACAGCAGACTCTCGTGAAGCTTCAGAGATCAATCCGAGCGGTTTCGGTCCAATTCCTCGAGGAAATGATCGGATATATTCATCCTCACATAAAATCTTAGTGGAGTTGTCTGGGCTAGAAACCCACAATGGCTCTCCAGCTTGAGCCATTCTAACCAGCTCCTCCATTGCAGCCACTGCCAGCTCAATGATCATCGGCTTGTCAGCATCGGTTGGGCCTGAGACTGACCTGAGAAGGTCACCAGTGCTGTACAAATCCCCTGACAGATGTCCAAAGTTTCCAACTCCGAGGTCAAGTGTACGGTTTGCCCCCATAGGGGGTAAGTTTGGAAACGAAAGCATTGGTTTTCCAACAAACTTTGCAGCAATTTGTGTAATTCTTTCAATCTACACATGTAAAACACCATACAATATTATGTTACATTCTGTAAATTCCATGTTATGAATTGAAATTATGATGACCTCCACAAGAAATCAGAATGTAATACTGTAATAGTGTAGAAAATGAAGTGTAGTCCTATAAAAAGGGTTGCCCTAAGTTCCCAAGTCAATTATGTCACAATGAGAGCATTCAAGTTTTATCATTAAAATCAGACTCGTTTACTCATAATTAATGTATAAAGTTCGTTTAAACTTCTAATTTCGGAGATACCGATTTGAATAAAAAAAGACAGTCCTAAACAAATTGTTAGGTTGTAGTCCTATTATTTATGTACCTCTTCTCTCAGGCGAACATTTTCAATCCTCAGTTGTTGTTCATCAAACGACATCTCCCCGATAGCAGCGGGCCCACCGCAGTTAGGACACGTGGCATTACTTAGAGCTTCTTGGTACCGTATGTTATCAGCCCGAAGCTTCTCATTCTCAGCTCTGAGTTGTGAGTTCTCACTGCGCTCATGTTGTGCCTATAATGCGAACAACCATAATAGCAGCATTATTTCTACACTTTAATGTGAAATAGCTTTAATAAATAGATCAAGTCAAAGATCATTCCTTTTTACAGCATTCAATATCCTTAAATTCAGATATTAAAAGGAAAACTATTAAATTTGAAGGGAACCTTCATTTGAGTGCGCTTGTTCTGGAACCAAAACTTGACTTGTAGAGGCTCTAGGCCTAACCTTCTTCCAAGATCCTTCCTTTGCTTATCATCTGGATGAGGGCATTCTTTAAAAAACCTGTCACACATTAAATATATAATAAATATATAATTCCAAACTAATAAGATCATTCAATTTGTTAATTAATTAATACAACAATATAATACTAGTGATTAATTAATAACCTAACACCAAGGCCTTACGCAATTAGCATCATAACCTATGATATCAGAAACTCATCATCACTTTTTTTTGGTATACCAACGTAACAAAATACTGAGTCAATTCTGGCAACAACAAAAGATACTGAGTCAATCGAAGTCAAGCCCGTTGAATTTATTATTAATTGAAATTATTACAAGATTATAATAGATCTTATGCCCATCATCATTCTTGATTGGGATAAGGAAAAGTTAATCAATAACCATAAATTCAAACATATACAAATGTGTACTAGTAGTACATTAATACATTATATTGTTCTAATTTTATTAATTTAATTTAATACTCACGATTCCATTTCTTGGATTTGGTGTTGAGTGTGGCGATGGTAACGCTTCTTCTTGTTAGGGCGTTGATTGGGATCTTGATCGTCGCCGGACGGCGGTTCCATGATATCGGTGCCGGATTTGCTCTCATATTCTTCATCTCTGATGATATCATCAAACTCATTTTCTGGGTTTTTGTGACTGCTCATATCCAGCAGATGATGGTGATGATGGCTTTCATACATGTTTGGCTGAAACATCTTTCAAGCTGAATCAAAACTACTTCTTCAACTCTTACAGATCTGAAAATCCACAGTTTACCCAAATTAAAACGTTATATAATAAACAAGATAAAGAATTTCATAAAAGAAAAGAATAATCATAGACACAACATTTTTTCCTTAAAAGGGTAGGCATGTTGGTTCATCTCAGAAAAGGAAATTAAAGGTAAGCAAAAAGTCATCATTACTTCTGGGTTTTGAGGTTCCCAAAGTCTTACTTACTTATAATACGAGGTCCGTCGTCGCAGTCGCCGGAAACTTCATAAAAGCCCGGCCGGAGGCCGGAAACTATATATATAATCTCTTGCTTTCTTTAAGAAACCCTAAAAGTTCGACCTACCCTCTTCTCTCTCTCATAGTGTACATATATATATTTATAGGTTTGACTTGTGTTTGTAGGATGTGGAAACCGAGGTTTTTCCTCCTTGTCTGTCTGTCTTGACAGCAGAAAGACTGAAACGATAAACTTAGAATATTATTATTATTATTTCTACTAGCTATTCTTTTTCTTCTTCTTTGAAGTTGATAATAATAACAATAAGTTACTCAAACAAAAATCTCCATAATATAACGTCAGCGAACATATCGGTTCTTGTCTTCTTGATCAAGCTCCGAACTTGCCGGACCCTTCTTCAACTGTTTCTGCAAATGAAAAAATATTTCATAACGGAAACTTTTTAGACAGCTAACGTAAAACCCACAAATGAAACTGGCGAATAAAAAGTAAGACTGATTTTCTTGGTGGTATAATATATATGAGCTTTATTACCGGGAGGTCAGATATGGATCTGATATGGCGTGAACTGTGAAGGGAGCGGAAAACCCAGACTTAGGTTTCCCGTGAGTAGAATTTAAGAGGAAGAGGAAGAATGAAAAGAGGAAAGGGAGGGGGGAAGCGATGGAGAGGGTGGAGTAGATCGAAGATGAGGAAGAGAATGGGAAGGGGTAGAGAGGAGTTATTGCAGAACGTATTGAGAAGATGAAATGGCATTTATTATGGTGTTGGGGGTGTTAATGACACCATATTGCTGTGTGTGTGAGAGAGAGAGATATGGGTATGGGTGAATATATGGTGATCAAACCGCTCATGGATACTACTACTACTTCTCCAAACATGAACAATATCACAAATTATCTGGTTTGGCAATCTACCGATGTGTGTACTCTACATGCAAAAAACAGACATTAATGTGTATATTCGATCATTGTACTCTGCAATATTGTATTAATATTGCATCTTTTTTTATCATTGTTCATTAACACCTTAAGACCATTTATGTGTTTTTGACACATAGACTATTATGCTTTTTTGTTAGCATATCCTGACTTCGTCCGACTAATCTTGATCTCTCAAGAGATAGAACTCACCCCGAAAAGTAAAATGACCTAATCTAAAGAAAATTGTAAAACCCCCTTTTGTCAAAACTAACATGCATAATAAATTAATAATAATAATAATAATAATATTTCAAAATATTTATAAAAAGTTGTAAGACCCTCTTCTACCTAAACCAATATTATTAGGGAAAGTTCCTGAAATAGGACTAAAATAGTTTGAAAATTCCAAAATATGATTGTCATGTTTTTATTCCCAAAATAGGACTAATTACTGTCATGTTTTGGCAGTACCAGACTTCAAACATGACAGTATTTTTTAAACTTAACAATAATTACTCCTATTTTGGGAATAAAAAACATGACAGTCTTATTTTTGAATTTTCAAACCTTTTTAGTCCTATTTCGGGTAATATTCTCATATTATTATAGTATCTGTGGTCCTTATTTAGGAAGAAAACAATGGTGGTCTTATTTGTGCACTTTACCAATGTTTTAATCATATTTGAAGAATTAACTCTATTACTATCAACTTCATAATTCCCCCCTCCAATGTTGTGATGATTCTAAATCATTTCATTTTCAATAGCTAAATCATTCATTTCTTTGCGTTCTCATCTTAAAGAAGACATTCATAATTTGACTTCTTTACTCAAACAAATTAAACTTTTCCATTGAACCTTTTTTCCTTAGAGCCGTTTTCTCTAACATTCTCTTCTTTATCCTATCTAAATTCAATCGTTTTTATTACACCTTGAAATTAATTAAATTTATATGTTTAATTAAAATCAAAAAATTGCTTGCCTAACAAAACTAACAAATTATAACACCAAACACTTAATAGATAACAATCAATAATTAAGAAATCAATCAACTATGAATGAAATCAATTAATAAACTTATCAAATAATTATATCAGACTAATCTGCTTCCAAGTGAAATTATTTTAGGAAATTTTGTGAACATATTTTTCATCAAGTGTAAGTACGTTCACAAAGTTTCGGTTTAACAATCAATTGAGAGGTTAGTTAAATAAGTTATATATAAACAATGCGCCAAATATGCACAAAAAACGCAGTGTCCCAATAATTTATTTAACTAGATGACTTCTAGATGGAATTTTAAATGTTTTTTTTTCAAAAAATTTACTCAAATAAAACTTATTTACACAAATAAGACTAATAATTACTACAATGTAATAACATAGTAACTTAAGTTTAAAAATTGAACATAAGTTACTATGATTAATTTCATTACTACGTACTCTTGTCACTAGTCACATTTTTATAAACAATTTTTTTTAGTCATAAATATGTAATTATTTCCTAAAAATTTATGGACATAATCTACACTTCATAGAGAACATGCTCAAAAAAATTCATAAGAAATCCACTTGGAAGCACATAAAAAAATTCCACCAGAAAATTATTAGTTTATGACTGAAAAATTAGTATAGTCACACCTGTTACAAAGAGTTGTGCCTATTTTTTTCATTTTTTGGGCATAGGGCCTCTGCCCCCTGCCTCCTGCCCCCTGCCTCCTATTGCTGCTCTTGATCAACATGTACAACAAATCGCTTTTAACTGATTGATTATGCATGTCCTCAGATTCCCAACATTGTTTTGGGACAACTGTGGTTAAACACCCCCGGGTTTCTAGCAAGAAGCTAACATCACACTGCCGCTTGAGGCGATAATATAACTAGATAGAGAATTAGTAATTATGTGCTTCTAGTCAAAGGCGAGATTAAACAATGGTTGTGCGAACATTCAAGCTAGATTTGAGGGCTATAGCTTGTCATTTGAGAAAATCGACTTAAATTTACCTTCTTGGTGACTTAAACTGAAGACCTCCCAACATGGGGAGGATGTTAAGTGTGGCAAATGGTCACACTTGAACCACTCTCACTTGTAATAGACTAATATCTTTTAAACTATCGATCATGTACGTGTTACACTTTGATGTTTTTTGTGGTTGTCGATGAGGTCTTATGCAACAAATACCTATATGTATTTTACTTATAATAAAAGGTAGATGAGAAAAATACCTAAATAAAACTTGTATTGAGTTTAGATTAACTAGGGGTTGTTTTGGATATTAGTTCCTCTAATACACTGTTAAAAGCAAAATGCATGAATGCATTGACACATTACTATACATTGACATAACATTGACCGATTATCACATTGACTTGTGAATTATCAACACAATTTGTCACATAAAAATCTCTTTCACATGTGTTATTTAAAGCAACTTTTTCAAAAATGTAATTTTTTCTTTCTGTGCATGAATTACTACCACACATGAAACTTTTAAAGTCAGTAAGTGTATGGTTGTGTGTGTACACTATATAGATAGTGGCATTCACAAAATTTAAAAATATTATTTTTATATAACTCAAGGGAATGTTTATTAAAGAAAAGTAAACAATGCCTTTAACATAGTAGATACAATTGAGATAGATAATTAGAAAGAAAAAAAATGGTATATCGCTCAAGATCGAAAAGAATGTTATGCAAAAATAACCCCATTTATTTATTGGTCGAAATTGGAGATTTCCTACATGCTACTAGAGAAACATCCTATCGCTACCTCACCATTGATTGCCTTCTCCATGTATAGATTGAGCGATCGACTCTAGAATCCACTCCCAGAAGCAAGAAGACTCATGAAGCAAAAGAGCCACTCCTAGATCACTAGAATGACATGAACAAGCGACGAGCGAGAGCGATTGAAAGCCACCTTCCCTAGGCACGGTCATGACATTTTATGGGCCCCGTACATTATCAATAGAGTAGGTTGCATAGACATTATTGTGTGAATGTTCATAAAAACGCTATAAGTAATGTTAAGCAATATTTCATCCAAATACGACTATAACACATCAAAGAAAGTAAAGAGTAGAGAGTATGAAAATTTATAATGAAGTATATGATAAGTGACATTTGAAGATACAATGTAGCTAAATTAGCCGAACGAAACAAGTAGTACAACGTAACTATTACTCGCAATAAAGAATTTTGAATTAGGGAGATGTGAAAGATATATTGTTTAAGGAGTAAGCTTTTCATATTTTTAATCACATTTTCACTTGACCAAAACAAACTACTTGTTTTTGAATAATGGATACAGTAGTTCAATCTTTCACTAAAATGAGAGAACTAAACAAAATAAGCAAAATACTATAAATGAATTATGTATATACATGAAAGAAGTAGACAAACAATTTAACATTTATGCGTTAACCCGTAATGAATCAAAAGAAAAGATATTGGGAATTGTATGATCTCAATGAATACTGATGCGAATGTTTCAAAATTTTAGACATGTGTAACGTGTAGATGTTGAATAAAGAAGTGAAAGTGTAAAAACAATTTATAAGTTTGACTATTTTTTTAAATTTTTTATAGATTTTTAATTGAATTATATATGTATATTTAATTGATAAATTTATGGAGCCTAGTGGAGCAATGGGCCCTGGGCGCACGCCCCGTTGCCCATGTCTCAGAACCGGCCCGGCATTCCCTCAAAATTCATAATTGAATATCTTGATAGAGAAGGTTTGGTTCTAATAAACTAAGCATATTCAAAGTAATAAATTTCTATCCCTCGGTACCAGGCCATATTCAAAATATTATTGTGAAATTTCTTAATCTCATTACAATTTTTAGTATATGGATTGGTACTGCTTGAATTTGACATATGAAAATCGACGAGATCATCACGTGATATGAACTTATGATATCGTAAGAGATTCTGAAAAATCCAATCATCATTTGAATATTATATGATGTGGATGTGCAATGAAAATTTTGTAACAATAACAAATATTTGTGTAATGATAGAATTTTCCATCTCCAATTAATAGCTCATAAAAATGCTTTATACAATCGCGAAGGGATGGGTATGCACATATTAAAGCTTCCTATTGACTAGTCCAAATGGTGTCATATCTTAGGATAGAGTATGTACAACATATCGAGAGGAGGAGGAGGCTTTGATACGTGATCAGTTCGTTCATGGTGGTTCACCCACAAAGACGGTGGTGGATATCTCTTGGTCATCACCGCCACCCGAGTGGGTTGCTCTCAATTCAGACGGGTCTGTTTTCATTAGACCGGATGAGCAGCCGCAGGAGGCTTATTCTGTGATTCCGATGGGCACTGTTTAGCAGCCTATACGATGAACCTGGGGATTCACTCAATCACCAGGGCTAAATTGAGAGCGGTTGTGATAGGTCTGCATATTGCTTGGGGGAGAGGATATCGTGGTGTACGAGTGCAGCTAGATTCGAGTGTTGTGGTTCACTTACTACTGGATGATCAAAGTTGAGCATATATATCGGGAGGCCAACCGGGCTGCCAATTTCTTGGATGGCCTAGGCCATAGTTTACCTTTGGAAAATGGACAAGAATAATCCCAACTATTAATGATCTACTTGAAATTAACAAAATATCAATGATATCAAATAATCCCAACTATTGAAAAGTCTTCTCAAAATACTCCAATTACTCATAAATATTATAAGTTATTTACGAATAATTATAAGTCACTGGGGTATTTCGCGAAGAGTTTTCAATAGTTGGGATTATTTTAAGATAATTGATAATTTGGATTATTTCAAGCAGATCACTAATAGTTGGGATTATTCTTGTCAATTATTCCTTTACCTTTTGGTGTTCACTTTATCACTACACATTTTGTATGATTTGTTAGGGGTTTCTCAGCCTAGGTTGATTGTGAATGAAAGATAGCCCCTGATGCGCCTATGGTTTTACCAAAAAAAAAAACTAAGAACTCTAAAAAAGGAGATACTCACATTCATTTTATTCAACCCAAACCACTACTTGATAGGCACTAGTTTTTAGTGCATAAGTATACATTGCATTTTTATTATTGTTTGTGATGATTATTTACTATTATTGTGGAAGTTTGTAGCCATTAGTTTAATTAGATTGTAATTGTATTTTTAGCATTTAATTGTATGTTGTAAGAAGTAGTTAGTTAGGCTATAAGTTTAGGAGAAGTTTGGAAGCAAAAAGGATGAAGGAACCTGAGTTGGAGAAGATACACAACGTGTTCCACGTGTCTATGCTTAAGAAGTATATGCCGGATCCGTCTCATGTGTTAGAGAAACCACCCGTGGAAATACGGGAAGACTTGAACTATGTCGTGCAACCGGTGAAGGTACTTGACACACAAGTAAAGAAGCCGAGGAGCAAGAAGGTTCCAATGGTTAAAATCTTTTGGAAAAGTGACCGAGTTAAAGAAGAAACGTGGGAAACGAAAGCCTTGATAAAGGAACAATATGCATTTCTGTTTGAATAAGCATTGTGAATTTCGGGGACAAAATTCCCGTTAAGGGGGGTGAACTTGTGACACCGCACCAGGATGTACTTGAATTTAAAATGTAGTATGCATTTGAATTTTCGCGCAAAGTAGTGGGGGACGATCGTCCCCACAATCTTGTCTCCTGTGCTTGCTCCCAAGGCCAAGTTTCCGTACGTACGTCTTGCAATTGGGCCTTGTGGCCGGTTGGAGACGTACGTCCCCTGAAGCCAGGGGGAACATTCCCGTCCTTGAAGACGTTCGTCTTGCAATGGGCCTTGATGGCCTGTTGGAGACGTACGTTGACGAGCACTTTGTCACGGTGCGTCAAAATAAATTCAATACTAGCACTTATACGTAGTATATGTGAAGTAGAGTTCGTATCCACAGGGAAAGAAATAATTCTCTTTTTATGAAACTTAGTAAATAAAGGGGGGATTTGGATTGAGTGATTTAATTTAATTGAGAAACTAAGATGAACAACCTATATGTGTTTAATTCAAGAATAAAAGGGACTTGGCTTTGCTACTTTCCACTTGTTGATATATTTTAGTCGATCCTTGTTATATCTATAACTTATCCCCTCTCGAATACTCAATCGAGGAGTATCTCCAATTCATCGAGGGTAGTTATTAACAATGACCGTTCATTAATAACCCTTACTATTAATCAAATATAGAACAACGTCGTATACCGATATAATAGTAGCATTCAATCTTTTTAACTCCTTGATGAAATCAATTGAGATTGATAACCTTAACACAACGGTTTCGGTTTAACCAACAAAATTGATCCCTCTTAAGTCTATTAACCACGACCGTGCATTAATAAACCGAAGTTACTTACTTGTGAAACCACCAACGATTAACCATCGGTTCGTTGATCATTTCTAGTAGTAATTAATGTCGGGACGTTAACTAATCGTCACTTAGCAACCTTCCAACATTAATATAGAATGAGATTAAGGGAAGAATTAATAATCAAGAGAGGAAGTTAAGAAAATAACTCACAACTTTAATAATCAACAAGCTTCAAGAGCAAAACCAAGAATGGAAGTTTAGCTCCTCATTTGGAGACTAAACATAGCTAGAAAAATATAAAGAAATGTTATTCTAAACTGAGCTTAAGAGTATGGAAGAAGGAATGAATTTTTGTGAAGAAAAAGTGTGCTATTTATAGGTGTTTTTCAACACCTTTGGCCGGGTACCCGACCGGGTATAGTGCTTACCCGACCGGGGTACCAGTCAAAATCAGATTATCTCCCACGTTTTTGTGTTTCAGCACGTTAAAATGTCCCGGGTCAAGTCAGACCCGACCGGGTCAAGTAGGGGACCCGACCGGATTTGACCCAAAAGTCAGATATTGTTTATTCGGGCGATCCTTGGCACGTTCTGTTGTTCCGGGTCACATCTGACCCGACTGGGTCAAGTCGGGGACCCGACCGGGTCTAGCTATTTTCTCAGGGATCTGGTTCTCAACTCAGACCCGACCGGGTGTAGTGCATGACCCGACCGGGTTTGCGCTCCTGGCCATTTTTATCTTCAGCTTTTCTCCTTTTCCTTGCTAAAAACACTACTACTATTCTACAACTATAAATGAAGGCAAAAAACAATTACAAACAACATAAAACAATTTTTTACAAACTAACTAAAGATGGAAGAAAATCCACACAAAGTCAATACAAAAACATACATTTATGCACTATAAACTAGTGCATATCAAATATCCCCACACTTGAATCTTTACTCGTCTCGAGTAAATGTAATCCAAGAAATCCTTAAATGATAAGTTCATCACCACAACCATCACAAAGTTTGTTTGAACAAAAGATAATTACACAGTATCCCCTATAACATAAAAAAGGCCACATCAAGGGGTCTTCCATTCCAATTTCTTATGCAATGAGCCTTCTTCAGTCATTACCCTTAGGATCCTGCAGAATAAAAAGAACTACTTCTCTCATTCTCTCATTTTGCCTTGGTGCCCTTTCGGGTTTTCAACCCAGCTTCCCACATTTTTCTTTTAATAAATCTCACAAACTCACTCTTATTTTTGCTTTATTTTTGCTTAAGCTGCCCTTTGTGGGTTTTCAACTTAACAAGCTTTTTTGTTTTTTTTTGTTTTTTTAGGAAGATAACAAGAATCAAGAGTGTGAATGTGAACATACCAAGAAGATCTCCCCCACTGCTAGTCCGTGGCACAGTCCCTAGTGCCCGCCCGCATCTCCACCATCGAAAAATCCTCCATAGCCCGTATAGTGGGTATCCTCGTCCATATGATCACCGCTGTATCCGTCTTCCACGCCTCCACCACTAGAGGTCGAACCACCAAAATAACCCCATTCAGTGGGGTTATACCATGAGGGTGCCGGAGGCGGAGTGGTCATAGAGGTGAAGTTTCCCTGATGTGCGATATAGGAGTAGATAGGTCCAAAAGTCATCCTTTGGTCCTCTTCATATCGGCGCCAATCTTCTCACCTTTGTTCTTCAATCCTCTCGAAGCTATGCCTTTGCTCATTTCTATACAACCCGACTTCCTCCCGAAGTTGGGTGTAATTGAGGTTAAGAGCATTCATGCTGTTTAGCATTTCTTGCTCAAATGGAGAGTATTGATGAGCATGGGGTTGTGGGCGAGGTTGTTAAGGAATGACGGGTGGTGCTTCAAGTGCATGCTGTTCATCGGCGGCTATGTTGTCTTCATTGTACCCCGCCTCATTTTCTGGGGGTGCAAAATGTGGTGGAATTCCCCCGGGCAGACAATAGTGGTGTCCATCACCGATTTGGTGATCGATGATGTTAAGCGGAAGATTTTCAGAAGGGAAGGGGTAGTATAGTTCTTGGCCGGGTTTGATGTGCCAATTATACATTTCTAGGACATCATGTTCTATGTGTGAGAGGGTCACATCGCCAGCATTCTTTAAAAACTGAAGGCCAAGAAGGGTCCTGTGGTTTTGTGCACCATTGCATACAAAACCATATAGTGTGGCAATGTGGGTAATTAGACCACCTATCAGAATTTTTCCTCCACCATTTTTAACATTGATGATGTGATCCCAAAGAACTGTGGTCATATCATATGGGCCGGCGCCCGGAAGAACAGCTTGTGCTAAGAGGCATACATCCCACACTCTAGTTTGATGGTTGTTTGGTCTTCCGAAAAAGCAATTAGCCAAGAATTTTAAGAAAATTCGGAAGACCAGGTGTTGGACGTGGTTGACATTGAGGTGGGAAGTACGAACATTGACAATTCCGGTCATTCTTCTCCATAGTTCATAGGCCACCGGTGAAATATACGCTACAGTGTCATCAAGCAAGGGTAGGCCGAAGTGTTCAGCGAATTCTCTTTTAGTGAGTGAGCGGTTCTCGTTGAGCAGATGAAAGTTGATCGTGTTATTGGTGTGATCATTTTCATCTTTCACATGCTCAACGGAAATGTAAAACTCATACACTAAACGAGAATATGGCCAATAATGCATATCAAACATTTTAAGCATGTCACGCCTTTGGAATATATCTCTCATAATATCATGAATCCAGAACATAGTTAATGTCAATTGGCATATAAAGCGGGAGGGTTTTACCTCTCGTTCGGATTGCTCAAGGAAACGGGTGCGTTGTGCTTCAGTCTCAAATTCCACCGATTCGAAGCCCTCGACGGGTGGAATAACTCTTGGAGTTCTTGAAGAAGTAGCTCTTCCCTTTTTCGGTGCCATGGAATTTTTTCCCTTTTTTGGTGAGGGATTATCGATTTTTTTTGGGGAGGTTTTGATGTTTGTTGGGGATTTTAGCTTGAATTTGGACCTTGAATGTCCAAAAATGGAGGGGTTCGAAATTGGGGGTAGGTTTATGGGTTTGGTTGATTTGGGGGATTTCGGAAGGATTAATTGGTGTAGGGTGGAAGAGGGAGGTGAGGAGATGAAGAATATGATGTTATTTGATGAATTTGGTGGGGGAAGGGGGGAGATTTGGAGGTTTTGGTGGATGAAACTGGAGGTTTTGGGGTGGGTTGTTCGAAAATTGGAAGAAAGAATGAGGAAGAGGGTGGATGGCCCGACCTGGTATAGGCTGAAAGTCCGTTGACCCGGTCGGGTCCCCTTATTTACCCGGTCGGGTGAGCGTTCCAGAGACTGGCAGAGAGCTTTTGCCTGGATACCCGATCGGGTCTCCTTTCTTTACCCGGTCGGGTGAGTTGATTTGCTTAACCAGAGAGGTCTGGTAGTTGATACCCGATCGGGTGAAATAAAAAACCCGGTCGGATTTGCCTCTTTTTTTTTCAAATTTATGCTCCCCCACCCGGGTAGCCGTGCGGGTATCCCTGTTTTTATGTCATACCCGACCTGGTGAACTGTGATACCCGGCCGGGTATATTCCGGAACCATTTTTTTTACACACACACTCTACTTAAAAAAAAGAAATAAAAAAAACATACCGTGCATGGGTTGCCTCCCAAGAAGCGCTTTATTTAACGTCGTGGCTCGACGATATCTTCTGTTGTTCCTCATTCGTAGACCGGTTCAGAAAGCTCTACGACTTCCACGTTTTTGGGTTGAAAACCCTCAAAGAGGGGTTTTAATATCTGTCCGTTCACTTTCAGCACCTCTCCCGTCTCCAGGTCCTGAATTTCCACCGCCCCGTGTGGATATGTTTTGACCACTTTGTATGGTCCGGTCCAACGGGATCTCAGCTTTCCCAGAAATAGACGAAGGCGTGATTGGAATAGGAGGACTTTTTCATCAGGTTTAAAGTCTTTTCGTATGATCATTTTATCATGCCACTCCTTCGTCTTTCTCTTGTATATTTCCGCATTGTCATAGGAATCCAGGCGAAGTTCTTCCAATTCTTGTAATTGGAGCTTCCTATGTACACCGGCCTCGTCAATATTGAGGTTGAATTCTTTAACCGCCCAATAGGACTTGTGTTCTAGCTCTACGGGAAGATGACATGCTTTCCCAAACACAAGTCTATAAGGGGACATACCGATTGGGGTTTTGTAGGCAGTTCGGTATGCCCATATCGCATCATCAATGCGTATACTCCAATCCTTTCGGTTCGGGTTCACTATTTTCTGGAGTATAGATTTCAACTCCCTGTTTGAGGTTTCCGCTTGGCCATTGGTTTGAGGGTGGTAGGCTATAGAAATTTTGTGGGTCACACCATATTTTTTCAGTAGGGATCCCACAATTTTATTACAAAAATGTGTGCCTCGATCGCTTATTAAAATTCGAGGGACCCCGAACCTTGAAAATATGTGTGATTTTAGAAAACTAGCCACCACCTTGGCATCATCAGTTTTTGTTTCTTTGGCCTCCACCCATTTGGAGACGTAATCTACTGCAAGAAGGATGTATATGTTACCTTGGGAATTTGGGAAAGGTCCCATGAAGTCGATACCTCATGCATCGAAAATCTCACAGAAAAGCACGTGGTTTTGTGGCATCTCGTTCCCCCTTGAAATGTTGCCCGCTCTTTGGCAATTGTCACAAGATTGACAAAAGCCGTGTGCATCCCGAAATAGACTCGGCCACCAAAAACCGCTTTCAAGTATCTTCATTGTCGTTCGTTTCGGACCGAAATGTCCTCCACAAGCATAAGAGTGACAAAACTCTATGATGTGGGCTATCTCATATTCAGGGATGCATCTTCGGATTATTTGATCCTTTCAATGCTTCCACAAATATGGGTCATCCCACACATAAAGTCTTGAATCCATTCTTAATTTTTCTTTTTGAGATTTTGAGAGTTGTGGAGGAAATTTGCCGGAAACGAGGAAGTTCACGATATTTGCGTACCATGGTTGTGTGACTTTGATGGAGAAGAGAGTTTCGTACGGGAATTCACCTTTGATGAGATTTGTGTGAAGGTCTTCGATGTCTTTGTGAGGAATGAGGCGACTTAAATGATCAGCCACCAAGTTCTCCGCTCCTTTCTTGTCTTTAATTTCCATATCAAACTCACTCAATAGAAGGACCCATCGAATGAGTCTTGGTTTGGCTTCTTTCTTTGTCATAAGGAATCGGAGAGCGGCATGGTCGGTGTAGACAGTAACTTTCGTTCCAAGAAGGTAGGAACAAAACTTTTCCAAAGCAAAGACTACCGCTAGCATTTCCTTCTCGGTGGTGGAATAGTTCTTTTGGGCTTCGTTGAGAGTTGATGAGGCATAGTAGATGACATGAGAGGCTCTTCCGACTTTTTGGCCTAAAACAGCCCCCACCGCATAGTCACTTGCGTCGCACATGATCTCAAAAGAAAGAGACCAATCGGGAGCTTGTATGATTGGGGCAGTCACCAATCTTGCTTTTAAAGTGTCAAAAGCCTCTTTGCATTTATCATTTAGATGAAATTCCACCTCCTTTTGTAAAAGTTTGCATAGAGGAGATGAAATCTTTGAGAAATCCTTGATGAATCTCCTATAGAAACCGGCGTGACCGAGGAAAGAGCGGATGTCCCGTACATTTGTGGGGTACGTGAGTGTTTGAATCACATCAATCTTTGCTTTGTCTACCTCGATCCCCTTTGATGAGATCACATGCCCAAGAACAATTCCTTGTTCTACCATGAAGTGGCATTTTTCAGAGTTCAGCACAAGGTTGGATTCAATGCAACTTTTTAGCACAAGAGTGAGGTGATAGAGGCAAGAGTCAAAAGAGTCCCCATGGATTGTGAAATCATCCATAAAGACCTCCATGAATACATCCACAAATTCTGAAAATATGCTCATCATGCACCTTTGAAAGGTGCCCGGTGCATTGCATAATCCAAAGGGCATTCGTCGGTAGGCAAAAGTGCCAAATGGACATGTGAAGGTTGTTTTCTCTTGGTCCTCTGGGGCTATTGGTATTTGGAAATACCCGGAGTAACCATCGAGAAAACAATAGAACCTGTGCCCTGCTAACCTCTCCAGAATTTGATCAATGAAAGGCAATGGAAAGAAGTCTTTTCTAGTTACCGAATTGAGTCTTCGGTAGTCAATACAAACTCGCCACCCGTTTTGAACTCGGGTGGGCACCATCTCGCCATCCTTGTTTTCAATGACCGTTACTCCGGTCTTCTTTGGCACCACTTGAGTAGGACTCACCCACTTGCTATCGGAAATGGGAAAGATGATTCCCATTTGAAGCAATTTGATCACCTCCTTTTTCACCACCTCCATCATGGGTGGGTTCAATCTTCGTTGCGGTTGTCTCACCGCTTTGGCCTCGTCTTCGAGCAAGATCCTGTGCATGCATGTGGATGGACTAATGCCTTTGATGTCGGCAATAGACCATCCAATGGCCTATTTATATTCCTTGAGGACCGTGATCAATCTTTCTTCTTGTTCTTGGGACAGGGCATTTGAAATAATCACCGGTAGAGTGTGATTTTCACCCAAGAACACATGCTTCATATTTTCAGGGAGTGGTTTTAATTCCACCTCCGGTGCCTGCAAAACAGATGGTAGCGGCTTCTCGCTTGGAATGGTTAGTGGGAGGGCTTTAGAGCCCGGTGGTAAGAGTGGGAGTTGATTTAACTCCGCCACTATAACATTCATGTTATTTGACATAGAGTATTCCAAAGTAAAATCCTCTATGTCGTTTTCAATTGAGCTTAGTACCTCATCTTTTCCCTCAATTTCAAATACATCTTGGACCCAAGTGTCGCAAGTGTCAATCGCAAAGAGAGAGTGATTATCAGTGGGGTATTTCATGGAGTCGTAGATATTAAATTCGACTTTTTCGCCATCGAACTCCATGGTTAACACTCCACTAAAAACGTCAATTTTTGCCTTGGCCGTTTTCAAAAAAAAACTGCCTAGTAAAATTGGGACTGCATTTTTATCGTTCTCCATTTCAAGAACGTAAAAATCAGCGGGAAAGATTAAATTATCCACCATGATGAGAACATCCTCTACCACACCTTTTGGGTAGGCATTGAATCTATCGGCAAGTTGGATAACAACCCCCGTTTCATGTAAAGGTCCTAGTTCTAGGGACTTATATAGAGAATATGGGATGACATTGATTGATGCACCCAAATCTAACATAGCCCTAGAAGAACTAGAATTTACAAGTGTACATGCTATAGTGAACATTCCCGGATCACTATACTTTTTGGGCAGTTTCTTTTGAAAACGGCCGACACTCTTTCACCTACTTGGATTTTATGCTTGCCATTCAACTTGTGTTTCCTTTTAATTGTGCAAAGTTCTTTTAAAAACTTTGCAAACCTAGGAACACCTTTTATTAAATTGAGAAGAGGGATATTTACCTCACATTTGCTGAAGGTCTCATAGATGTCTTTATCATTGTTGCATTTTCGGTTATCCTTGAGAGCCTCCGGAAAAGGTGGCACCGGCTCATATGAGTCGAGCGGTGGGAACTTTCATTGAGGTGTGATCTCCTCCTCTTTTTCCTCTTCATTTTGAGGATTTGTGCTTGGCACCAAGATCTCCTCCTCCTCTTCTCCCACATGGCTCTTTGCTTTTGCCTTAGCCATAGCCAATTCTTTGCCACTTCTCAAAGTGACCGCATGAGCTTGTTGCCTTGGATTCGGCTCCGTTTTAGATGGGAGTTTTGCCGAATCCCTATCTTCTAGCCTACTCACGGCATTTGAGATTTGGCTCATTTGGCTTTCCAAGTTGTGGATGCTAGACTTTGTTGTTTCTTGAAATTGGGCCACACTTTGTTGCATCGTAGTCATGTTCATGGCTAGTGCTCGAATCATGTCTTCGGTGGACATGTTTGAGTTCGATGTTTGGCCTTGTTGTTTAAATTGTTGAGGAGGAGGGTTTGATTGTTGAGGTGGTTGAGAGTTTCCGTACCTTAGATTTTGATGATCCCTCCATCCTGGATTGTAGGTGTTGCCGTGAGGATCGTACCTCCTTTGGCCTTGGAACCCCAAAGCATTGACTTGCTCGGAGTTCTCCTCTTGTAGAGTTGGACAAGAATCTGTGGGATGCCCTTGTGTTGAACAGATGCCGCAGACCTTGACTTCTTGGGTTTTTGGATTTAAGAGGAAATCTTTAACCAAAGAAGTCAAGTCGGTTACTTGACTCTCCAACGAGTTGTTGGATTCCGCCGCCATGACTCTCTTTGTTGACCGCCGATCATAGTGTCTACAATTTTCGGCCAACTCCGAGATAAGATTCCTAGCTTGAGAAGGAGTTTTGTTGACTATTCCTCCTCCACATGCGGCATTGATCATCCGTCTATCATCATCGCAAAGACAATCATAAAAGTAAAGGATGAGGTCTTGCTCCGAGTAGCCGTGATACGGGCAGCTCGCGCAAAGTTTCTTGAATCGTTCTCAGAATTCGTAGAACGATTCATCATCTTTTTGCTCCACATTGCTGATTTGTTTCTTTAGAGATGAGGAGATTGAGGCAGGATAATACCTTTTGAGGAAGCTCTTCTTCATGGCCGCCCAAGTGTCTATGCTTCCCGAGGGAAGATAGAATAGCCAATCTTTGGCAGTGTCTTTGAGGGAGAATGGGAAAGCCCTCAACTTAATTTGCTCCTCGGTAACACCGTTTGGGCACATGCTTGTGCAAACGATGTGGAACTCCGAAAGATGTTTATTCGGATCCTCTTCTCTTAGCCCGTGGAAAGATGGAAGTAGATGTATGAGTCCGGATTTTAACTCAAATGTAGCACCCGCATCAAGAGTTGGGAAGGTGATACATAAGGGTTGTTGGTTTAGATTGGGAGCTGTGAGTTCCCTCAGCGTTCTTGTTTCAAGAGCCATTGATATTGGCTCCTCGGACTCGCTAGATTGAGAACTAGCACTTTAGGATTCCCCCGAGTCGGTACTTGAGAATTTACTTTTTAACCGCTCGAGAGCTTTTTCTATTTCGGGGTTTGTTTGGTAGGTGAGTTGGTTTATGGATCGGGTTTTTACCATATACTCAAAGAAAGCTCAGCAAAATAGAAAACTTTATATATAATTTTTTTTTTGATTTTTCTTAAAATAAAAAGAAAAATTAATTGCCTTTCCCCGGCAACGGCGCCAAATTTGACGAGCACTTTGTCACGGTGCGTCAAAATAAATTCAATACTAGCACTTATACGTAATATAGGTGAAGTAGAGTTCGTATTCACAGGGAAAGGAATAATTCTCTTTTTATGAAACTTAGTAAATAAAGGGGGGATTTGGATTGAGTGATTTAATTTAATTAAGAAACTAAGATGAACAACCTATATGTGTTTAATTCAAGAATAAAAGGGACTTGGCTTTGCTACTTTCCACTTGTTGATATATTTTAGTCGATCCTTGTTATATCTTTAACTTATCCCCTCTCGAATACTCAATCGAGGAGTATATCCAATTCATCGAGGGTAGTTATTAACAAACGACCGTTCATTAATAACCCTTACTATTAATCAAATATAGAACAACGCCGTATACCGATATAATAGTAGCATTCAATCTTTTTAACTCCTTGATGAAATCAATTGAGATTGATAACCTTAACACAATGGTTTCGGTTTAACCAACAAAATTGATCCCTCTTAAGTCTATTAACCACGACCGTGCATTAATAAACCGAAGTTACTTACTTGTGAAACCACCAACGATTAACCATCGGTTCGTTGATCGTTTCTAGTAGTAATTAATGTCGAAACGTTAACTAATCGTCACTTAGCAACCTTCCAACATTAATATAGAATGAGATTAAGGGAAGAATTAATAATCAAGAGAGGAAGTTAAGAAAATAACTCACAACTTTAATAATCAACAAGCTTCAAGAGCAAAACCAAGAATGGAAGTTTAGCTCCTCATTTGGAAAACTAAACATAGCTAGAAAAATATAAAGAAATGTTATTCTAAACTGAGCTTAAGAGTATGGAAGAAGGAATGATTTTTTGTGAAGAAAAAGTGTGCTATTTATAGGTGTTTTTCAATGGCTATTTGATGGGGACTATTTTGATTTTCAATTATGTATTTGTTTCAAATCAAAATCGTTTCTGCAGCCATGTAAAAGTATAAACTCGAGATTTCATGTAGAGTTCTTTGAAATTGAAAATTTGCAGAAATCGAAAACAAAGATATGTTGTAGAATCGTTTTGAAGAGGCGATTCCAACAGTATAATTTTTTACAGATTTTCGTTCACAAACAAGATTACAGGAGCAAAACTCTAGATTGATAAAAAAGAGAAGAAAAGCAGAGCAGTTATTCATTAGATCCAAAAAATCGCAGATAGATTCAACCTGTTTCACGCCTTGGCTCTGATACCAATTGATAAACCCAGTATACTAACAATCACAGAATCATAGCAGATAAAGAAGAAGAAGATAGAAAGATATGAGATATTCAATGAATCTGGTATACCGTAATAATGGCCGCTGCTCTTCCTCGAGAAGGAGAGCAGCGACAAACCCTAATCTCTCTATCTCTGCGCTTCTATTCTCTAAAGCCTCAATCGTTAGGTTTCCCGTAAGTTAGCCTCCTTTTATAGGAGATGATGGTTAACTTACGGGTTACAAAGAAGCTAACGGGCTGATATACATTTTTGGCCCATATTACACATTTCAATAATAACTACACAAATACAAAGATATTTAACAATATTGGACACCATAAAATATTCTCAACAAATAAGAGATAATTACCCAAATAGGAGCAGAAAATGGGAGAAGTGCAAAAATAGGAGGGTTTCAAAATTCCCCAAATGGGATTTTTTTTCTAAATGGACAAGAATGCCCCTACCATTGTCGGACCTGCTGACTGCCTACTACACTGCCGCTGGAGCTCCGCTGCCAACTGCCTACATGCAAGAATCCTTCCGTTGCTGCTGCCGGTCGGACGCTGAAGCTTCGGCGAGTAAAATAAAATCCATATTTTTTCCTCATTCTTATTGACTTATTGTTGCCACCACCTTTACCACCACCGGATTACCCCGCCACCAACCGGATTGCCCCGTCACAGACAGACTGCCCTGGTTACCCAAGGGGACTAGAGGACAATTAATTGGTTTAATTAATTAGAATATGGGTAGAAAATCAATGCTAGTCCTATTTAGGGAAGATTAGAATAGTATTTCTATTTAGGAATAAGTTGTATATTTTACTCCTATTAAGGGCAGATACTTAATGAATAAAGAGGAAAAATCACCGTCCAAACCTCACGCTTAGGGTTTACGCTCCTCACCTTCCGAGCTTAATTTGTAGAATTATAATAGAATGAAAATCATACATAAGTGTATAGTTTTATTTAGAAACGTTTTATTCTGTTTATGAATTGTTTTATATTATTATTAACAAATTTACATAATATTTTATATTGAATTTTGTATGTTGTGGTGAAACTTTTGGAATAATATCCTAGGGTCCTTTACTCTAGATGACCCGGGATACAAAGTTTAAGGATAATATCTAGAGCCCGTTTGGTAACACTGAAATTGGCCGAATCGACTGATTCTGTTGAAATTTATGAAGTTCTGGTTGAAGTGGCTGAATGAGCTTATTCTGCTGGTTTATGAAATAAATATATTTAAATTTGTTTTTTATTAATAAAATAATAAAAAATTATATGAAATTATAGCTAAAATGATCATTTCCAATAACTTCATTCTGTCAGTAAACTCATTTCAACCTTGTCTTTTCTTATTATTATTAAACAATTCAGCGTGTGAAATCGAAAGTTGCATGTTTAGAGAAAAAATTAATTGATAAGTCCCATAAATCGAAAAACACCATTCTCAAGCGGGCACGTAGTGTATAAGCCCTTAGGGGACGAACCATAGTTGGACTTGGGGTACAAATTTTTTGAGGTACACACTTTTACACACTGTCTGTGTAGACTTTTTTTTGTCTATATAGACAGAAAAAAATCTACACGGACGGTACGTAAAAGTGTGTACCTAAAGAGTGTAGCAAGAATATTTTTGATATTGCAAAATCGTTTAGGTTATGAATATGAGTGTAGGGGTGGATTTGATTTTTCATTTCGGCTTATGCTCAAAATCTAATACGGAAATAAGGCATAAGTCCGGCCTCATAGGCAATTTGGCAATTGGCATTATACAAAATTTTCCCTATTGAACGGTTTCTTTTTGGATCTCTTCTGATCGATGAGCGGACGGTGTGCGTGGCGCCAGCAATTCCGGCCTCCGTCTCCGCCTCAAAATTGCGGGGTACTCCGTCCGTATGGATATGAGCAGGGCCCAGGTGGCCACCTGATTGCAGATCCATTTATTAATTGCACGCTTCTCTGTATTTCTGCTCGCCGTTGAACTGTACTTCCCCGCAGCTGGCCTCATTTAATTCCATTCAGAACTTCTCTGTGAATCTTCGATTTTGATTTCCACATGTTTCCTAGCATACTTCCAAAGGTTACTTAATTTTTTAAATGATTTTGGAGAAAAAGCGTTGATACTCTTTGGAACAAAATGTTGTTTCCGTAAAATTAAAAGTTGGTAGTGTTTGATAAAATAATAGTTTTTCTGTGCAATAGAAAAAGTAAAAAGTTGTTTAAAACACCTCTCCACCTGCTTTTAGCTTTAAAGTACTTAATTTAAGAAGAAATTGTCATTTGAAAACACGCATTTCAACATTTTTTGAGCCCAAAGCTGAAAAACACATTTTTTTAATTTTTTGCAAACACTCTTTTAATTGTACCGTATTTTTTAGACTTGTCTAATCAAATTTGGTCTGAACTAGTCTAGTCTGATAAATAAATGATATATGTGTATTTTATAACTGCTCAAGCCTAATCTGGTCTGGTGATTGAAAACAATCCAAGTAAACTCCGTATATAGTAATAACTAATAGTCTAATACTACCTCCATCCTCTAAGATTGGGATAAAACAGAGTGGTGCAGTTTTTAAGAAAAATAAAATTATGTGGTTGATAATGAATTGATAAAGTTAGAATAAAGTAAGATTGAATTAGAATCATACAAATATTACCAAATATAGTATAATATGACACTAATTTAGTGGAAGACGGAGGGAAATAGAAAAATTGGACAATTATAATGGAACGATGGGGTAATATATATGTTCCACTTGAAATTTGAAAATTTGTAAAGCGTTTACATGTTATTATTATTAGGGATTTTTTCAAAAATATTATTAAAATAAAAATTATTGACACAAATATTGTGACACCACACCCGAACGTCTTTGAAATTCAAATTTTATTCCAAAGCTTATGTATTGAATTTCCCTATTATCGAACAATTGTAAAACGATTAAAGTTTTATGTATCGTATGATTAATCGTATTTCTGTTTGGGCTCGTATAATAGTAACGAACGTCCAAATAATTAATTGGGCCATCTTATTGATATTGGGCCCAACATTCTTAAATAAAGATATACGACCCCTCGGTACAAAGTAAGAGTGGTCGGGCAGCCCAAATGTTATTTTGGGACCTAACCTGTTAAAAATTGTAATTATCCAAGAATTGTGTTCTAGACCCACTGGAGGGTGACCCACACGGTTAGTAGCCCAACTATATGAATGTTAATATCATAAATAAGTGATAGAGTGATTGGAGAAGAATACAAATGCATGTGGTCCCATCTTTGGCATTATTAGGCTAAATAATGGGAGTAGGGTTTTCTGTTATAATTATTCCTCATATAAATTATTGGGACCATCTTACACATATTAGAGATCAATAATATGATGTAGAAGGTTGACTTGATCTAAATAAATTGGGATGAGTACAAAAGTACATCTTATGACAAAGGACAAAAACAATAGAACTCATTTTTCCACTTTTGAAAGTATTGGTAGATATTTTGCTCTCAAATTAATTAGGGGACATAAAAGTGCTCTCCTAATGGAGAAGATATTTTCCTAGCCATCTTTTCCATATTTTCTCCCATCATGGGCGTAGCTAGGGAGGGGCCAACCCTGGCCCTGACCCAACCTTGGTCCCGACCCAACCCAAATTTAAAAAATGTCTGCATTTTTTATGTAAAACATTTTGTGTAAAAAAAAAATTCAAAAATATTCTTTGTACAGACGCAGTCCAGGCCAATATCCTGGCTCCGCCCTTGTCTCCCATGTTCATTTGTTGGATAGCTCATTCCTAAAAGGTGTTATATGTCTCCTGGCAACTTCCAAGAAAGAGGGCGGAAGATCCCTACATATTATACTACGTAATAAATTAATGATAATGATGATAATAATGTACTTCGAACAATTTATTTGCATGCTTATTGACAAAGAATTAAGTTCGTTATTTGCATGAGTCTACATTTAACTCTGAAATCGAACACAAATCTCTTTTATTATTTTAAAAAATGGTTCAGGTTGTTACATACTCTTCAGAGTTCAGACCCGTTTAAAGCCCTATTGGGAGAACTATCCAATAAGTCCTCGAATTTTCATAAAAAGTGCAAATAAACCATTTTACGGGAGGCTTTGTCCGTCTGTCGCCATTTCGGACAGTTTCCGGTGGAATTTTTTGATGAAAATTTTTGAGCATCTTCTTTATTAAGTCTAGTTTACTCATACTAAATTTCAGCTCAAATTGCAACCAAGAAAGCAGTCAAATGATTTTCTGAAATATATTGTGATGTCTAATTGCACACTTATCTTCAAAAATTCATTTGAATTCCTTCCCGATTGAATTTTTATCTGAAATTTGGTATGAATAAACTAGACTTAATGAAGAAGATACTCAAAAAGTTTCATCAAAAAATTCCACCGGAACCCGTCCCAAATGGCGACGACCGGACAGAACCTCCTATAAAAGGACTTATTTGCACTTTTTATGAAAGTTCATGGGCTTATTTGATAGTTCTCCCAAGCCCTATTTAATACGGAGTAAAAGTTGTATATGTACGTACAGTCGTACACACAACACACAAATATATGGAACAAATATTATACTCCCTCGTGATCTTTTTAAACTTCACACTTTCCTTTTTGGGACGGTCCAAAATAAACCTCACCCTTCTTTATTTCTTTATTTGGCAAAGAAATATACATCAAAACAGTGTTAAACAGTGCTAAACAGTGCCAAACAGTGTCTCAACAGTGTGAAACAGTGTCTCAACAGTGCCAAACAGTGACAAACAGTGTCTCGATAGTATACTCTACCGTAAAGTCAAATTTATTTTTTTAATCAATGTGAAGTCAAACTGTGAAGTTTAAAAAGATCCGGAGGGAGTAGGTGATTTGTCATATGTCAGAGTATACTATCATAATAGTGCAAAAAAATGTGTGATAACAAATTGGTAGATTCTATGGTACCCTTAAGGTACCATATATTTGTCCACATGGACCAATCAAATGATATAGTTGAATTATTTAAATCTAAATTAAAAATGATGTAATGATTTGAACCAATCAAGTGAGTGGTAGGTACGGTACCCCCATTTTTTAAATGAGTACCGGAGTTTGGCACCTAACAAATTTTTGGTCGAGTACAGATCAGTACTACGTAATAGTTATCAAGTAAAACTTATTAGAAGTATTATACTATTATATGATCATAATTAGTATTTACACTTTGATTTTGTTTTTTTTTTCTCTAAAAAGTGTTACTTATGTGAATCTAAATCTCTACAAGTCTATACATTCGAGCCATTTAGAGAACCATTGGGTTCGGACTTCGGATATAAAACATTTGTTTAAACCCATTAGGTATGGCGGCTAATTACTTATATTTCCATATTTTACATCGGCTTTGCCATTTAGGTTTCCAAATTTTACATTGGCCCGATACAATCCTGAGAGAATTGAAACTCCGCCTTCTTCAAATCTAAAAAATCACATGGCACATATCACCATAACCCCACCGCGAGTGATACCATAAACAAAATTGAAGTTTCAAATACGAAGTGAATAAAGTCATGTCTTCTACTTCAGAGAAGAAAGTTGTGATCATGAGGAGCTCCGACGGCGAGGAGTTCCAAGTCGATGAGTCCGTGGCTATTCAGTCAGTCGCCATAAAGAATATAATCGAAGAAGATTGCGGCGACGACGTTATCCCTCTCCCGAATGTCGACGCCAAAACTCTGGCGAAGGTTATAGTTATTGGAATGAACTGGTCACGACTAAGGACGTCGACAATATGAAGGAATTCAATGAGAAATTCATGGCGGAGGAGGAACATGATTCGGTGATCACGCTCATCATGGCGGCCAATTACCTGGACACGAAGCCGCTGTTGGACATTCTTTGCCAGAGGATCGCCGACACCATTAAAGATATGTCGCCGGAGGAGGTACGAGCGTTTTTCAATATCGAGAATGATTTCACCCCTGAAGAAGAGGCGACGCTCAGATCGGAGAATGCTTGAGCTTTTGAATGATTATTATTTTACTAGTATTGTACTCGTGCGATGAAGGAGGAGGATACTAGTAATCACATGCCCCATATCACCATAACCCCATCGCGAGTAATCCTATAAACAAATTTGAAGTTTCAAATACGAAGTGAATAAAGTCATGTCTTCTACTTCAGAGAACAAAGTTGTGATCCTGAGGAGCTCCGACGGCGACATTCAGAAGAGGAATAACGCCGCGGACTCATCGACTTGGAACTCCTCGCCGTCAGAGCTCCTCAGGATCACAATTTTCTTCTCTGAAGTAGAAGACATGACTTTATTCACCCCGTATTTGAAAGTTCAAATTTGTTTATGGGATTACACGCGATGGGGTTACGGTGATATGGGGCATGAATGATCGTACTATTATTTTACTAGTATTCTTGAACGGGGCAATTTTTTGTGTGTTTTATTTATAAATTAAGTTACATATTGAATAAAAAAAAAGGTATGCCGTCTGAGTCTAGAATGCTGTATTTCAGCGCAAATCCAGTCATTGGTAGGCCTATTTACAATTACTCCAAAGTTGTTTACATGGTACCACGTACTTTAAGACTAATAGTGCAACATCACTCTACAGAATAGTGCAGAATACTTGATCATATAACGATACTGAATATTAAACTAACGAAGAACCATAGAACAAAACAAACAAAAAACTAAAAGAAAAATAAGATGACTTTTTCATCTGTTAATGATTTTTGCTTCTCCACCTGTTTTATCAGACCTCTAGAGTTTACAAATTAAAATCCCCTTGTTCTAAACCTTCATGCTCTTGCTCTCTTCAAAGACTTTCAAGTGATTTGCGTAAAAGTTAGCCTCAACTCTAAAAATTAGTATGTGGCCACTTCTATTTTCATTGGCTTCGGGTCATCTTCTGGTAATTTCATCTTTGTTTTCATTGAGCGGGTTGACCTTGATGTAGACGAAGTGCTTGATTTGAGTTTTTTTCTTTTCTGTTTCTTCACACCACAAGGAACCTCTCTAGATTGTGTTATCTCATTGCAAATATCAGATCCTGATTGCAGAGTCATTGAATCTTCAATATCTGTTCAAATTACTTGTAAGGGTCTTGCATTGGAAAATTAAAAAAGATTGATAAGTGAATAAGACACTACTTGAAATGTTGAACTAGCCCACACATAGAATTTATAGTGTGGTTTGGCCCTAGACCATTGTGACCAACAACATGAATCGACATATGAAACCGTTTGTGACCAAATTTAGAAAATCCTATACCGAATTTTATTATGGTATCAAAGCAGGTTGTGGCACACTTCGTTTGTACCGTTTTCTGTTCCACTCTTAATGCCTACGACTGATTTATAAACCAATTTGGGGGTGTATTTAGGGTGTTAGAATTTTACACCAAAAACTTAAAGAATGATGGGTCAATAATTAATACAACTGGTTGAACTTGCTAAAAACGTAGATGCAATCATTTAGTGCGATTTAATCCAAGTGTTGTATGACCCAATTTTGTAGCCCAACTCATTCCTGAGTTCTATCGCTATAAATGGACCGTTATTGCAGAAAAGTTCATATGAGACTTAAGCCTTGGGTACATCAACATTAAGTATTACAAACTGGAGTTTGGCTTTATATGTCAATTTATATATTTGGAGCCCTTTAGGTAAGGTTATATAGTTGAAGTGAAGAAATATGTTAAATTTTCTGAAATGAAAAGTTATTGGTAACACCCAATCTGACCAAAAAGGTATGTGAAAAACGACTTATTCTGCTAACGTTGTGTTTGGTTGGAGTGTTCAAAGGTGTTAGTAATGAAGTGTTAAGATGTGTTGATTTTAACACTTGTTTGGAAGAGAAATTAGAAAAAAATAGAGGTGTTAGTAAGTGTTCGACGGTGTTAAACGTAACCTTCCCAACCTAAACTTATCACTTTTTTAACGAGGTGTTGGAAAATATTTGCCCTTCTTATTTGGAAAGTATATGCAAACTCTTGTTCATCTTCTCTTGCGGCCACTGACATTCTTCTTTCATAGAATTCTTCTTCTCCATGTTGGTTCCAACTCTTCTTCTTTCCCCAATATTTCTTCATGTTTTTATTCTCACTGCTTTACCTCTCCCTAATTTTGCGCTGGCCGGAGATTCACTGAAACAGAAAGGACTGCAATGGAAGGACAACCTTACTTCAATCTGAGAATAAACAATCCCCTTCCCAGTTGCTTTATGAGCAAGATGTTTTTTGCTATCACTCCCATTTTCTCTGAATCCCAGTTGCCTGGGTATTTGTTGGCTCACTTTTTAGTTTTTCATTTATGTTTTATAAAGTCCATGTTCAATTGTCTGTTTTCACCGTTTACATTACGAGGAAACACTTCTTCACATTTGTTCTCACTGTTTGCACATAACAAGTATCGTTTACATTATTAAACACTCAAAATATTAAACAGAGCGGTTCGGGAACATTTTTGCCAATTTAAGTGAAACGCGTCTGTTATTAGCACTTCATTTTTTGACTCTTCGAAACAAGAAAGTTTATATACTAGTAATACGCAGGGGCATAACTAAGGGGGGTCAACAACCCAATTTTAAATTTTGTTTAAATTATTAAGGTAAAAAAATCATGTAAAAGAAATCCAAAAATATTCGTTGTACTAGCCCACCCCAATATACCGCCCTGCCTCTGCCACTGATCATAGACTTACCTTCTGTTCCTTAACCGTGCCCCATACACTTCCTAAGTCCTAACACATTCATTACTAACAACCCTCAACACCTCATCCAAACATATACCGTAGTATAACGTAATAGTCAAATATGCCACATTTGGCTACTTAGCATAACCATATAGTTATTTGATGTGAGATTAGATCCTTTAATATGTTGGCTTGGTTGCGAATGAAGCATCATACTGGAAGGACTTCTATACGTCTAAGTGCAAAGAGTTTACTCATCAAAATCGTTAACAAGACGAAATTGTACAATGCTTAGTTAATTATTATTTGAATTGGTTTGGCTTGGTTTATTCTCAGATTGTAATAATCTCATTGTTCTAAAAATTGGGCTAGTCGGTCCAATTTATCGGCAGCTAGGCGCTAGGCGGCCTCTCACTGTGGAGGACTGATCGGCCTAGTCGGTGTCTGGGTGCTAGGTGCCCCTCAACCGCCCAAGTAGAACCTAGCAAGTTCTAGAATAGAGAATCATCTCTTTTAGGGTTGAGTTAAGCCCGGAATTTTCTAACTAATATCAAATAGTCCCTTCCATAATCAGATTATATGAAAGTGAACAATATATATATGTAAGACAGGGAAGAAAAATCACCTTGAGAAGACCATTGAGAAAGCCCATGGGCGGAATTACCCGTTTTTGGAGACATAAATTCAGGCCCTGCCTTGAATTCATTCATCTACAATTCATACAAAGAGGAAAGGGAAAATGGTTAGATCAATTATCTTACCTAATACCTATCTGTATGTAGTAAACAAAGATAAATAGGCATATAGGCATACCCAAGTAGGTGCATTACCAGCTTGACCATCCCACCCAATGTGTGCAACATGCTTAACATCTGTTGGTCCTCCAATTTCAATCTCAATCTCACGATCCTTCACTAATGTTAAATACCATGAATTCAAAAATGCAAAAAAGAGCATAAATTTATACAAGAAAAGACAAATTCAATTAAGGGTATTACCAAAAATGTTAGAGATGTATTTGAATCCAGCTTTGAAAGACCCCTTCATCGTAGTAGACACTTCTCTGCCTATCAAAACGGATAAAAGTCTGCAATCAGCAATTCATTTAGAATTCTTCTAAGATTTTAATATTTTTACGCAAAGTTTCAAAATTACCTTCTCAAAGAGCAGGAAGTGCAAACATGACAGGAACCAACAAATTTTCTTGAAAAGAATCAGGCATGGATGCAATAGAATGGGAGGAAAACAAAAATAATTAGGAGATAGAGATAGATGGTGGGTCGACTCCAAGAGAGAATGATACCATTTGGATCATTTTCTGGAAAGCAGAAAGAAAGGAAAGAAAGAAAGAGGGATGAAAATTGGGAAGTAGAGGTGGACAACCACGAAAAGCTCCCAAGGTGAGGATTTCATTCCTTTGCATTTTATGCAGTTTGAGAGAGGGAAGAGAGGCATTACACAATAGTACGTACATAAATTAGGATATGATTATAGAATTGCTAACCGTTCAAGGCTTTTTTACTCCTCTTATGTTTATTTTCTACCTCGGAAGTATGAATTTTAACCAAATTGTAGGTGTATATTTATAGGAAAAACTAGCTTTTGAGACAATACAAATACTCCTACCGTTCCAAAATAATATTCACATATTTTCTTTCTGAACTGTTCCATAAAAAAAAGATTACGTCTCATTTTTGACAATCTATCCTACCTACGATTCATACTTTACTCTTTTTACTTAAATCTACAACTTTGTCATTATAATTTTACTTTAGGTATTGTATCTCATTTTCCTATTCTATGTGCACAAATGAACCATCAATATTAATTTTTGATGGAGATTGGAGGTAGTAAGTAGTAACTTTCACTTAACAATATTTTGTCTATATATACTATTAAAATGAAAATGGAAAAGAAATTACACCATACATGTTTAAGACCTAAAAATATAGAGTACAAATAGAAAATTCCTAAAGTAAATGTATTTATGTATGGTTCAAGACTTCAAGTGTAAATGTTATTCTTTTATCAATACAACTACAGTACTACCTTTGTGGCTTTGTCCCCATGAATATTTCACTTCGATAAAGTAACATATTATTAGCACGGCTAAAGGGTCAAATAGGTCCATGTACTCATATCAATAGCTCAATTGGGTACCCGAACTAAAAAAAGGTCCAATCCAATCCTCCAACTCTTCAAAATCGTTCAATTTTTTCATTTTTTCAAAGGCTAAAGGGTCAAATAGGTCCCTGTACTCATATCAATAGCTCAATTGAGTACCAGGAGTTTACCGGCTAAACGAAAAAATTGAACGATTTTGAAGGGTTGGAGGTTGGATTGGACCTTTTTTTAGTTCGGGTATCCAATTGAGCTATTGATATGAGTACAGGGACCTATTTGACCCTTTAGCCTATTAGCACAGTTAGTAATATTATATTACTAATATAAAAAGTAATGTTTGTTATAGTCAAAGTAATATTACCACTTTAATAATCATATCATATAGATAACATTATAATAAGATATGATGTTATAATAGCACAATTTATTACTACGCGCTGTTCACGACAAATATAAAAGGGAGAACTATCAAATAAGCCCTCGAACTTACATAAAAAGTGCAAATAAGCCCTTTTATAAGAGGCTCTGTCCGACCATTTGGGGCGGTTTCTGGTGGAATTTTTTGATGAAATTTTTTGAGCATCTTCTTCATTAAATCTAGTTTACCCATACCAAATTTCAGCTAAAACTTCAACCGAGAAGAAAGTCAAATGATTTTCTAAAATATACTGCGCTGTTTAACTGCGTAGTTATCTTCAAAAATTAATTTGAGTGCCTTCCCGATTGAATATTTAGCTGAAATTTGATATGAGTAAACTAGACTTAATGAATAAGATGCTCAAAAAATTTCATCAAAAAATTCCACAAGGAACTGCCCCAAATGATGACGGCCACACAGAGCCTCCTAAAAAAATTCATCAATAAACTAGACTTATTTGCACTTTTTATGTAAGTTCAAGTGCTTATTTGATAGTTCTCCCAATATAAAATACTTCCGATCAGAGTAATGGTCCTATTGGCGCCGCAGGTATTCATTAATAGTAGTACCTCCTAAAGTTAACTCCCCAAAAGACTATCAAGTTTTTGGTACCTCCTAAAGTTAACTCCCCAAAAGACTATCAAGTTTTTGGTCAATGTAATTATACTAGTAACAGTAGTAAGTAAAAGCTTTTTAAAGTTGAGACCAAAAACAAAACAAAAAAAACAAGTAATTTAAATAATATGCACACTGTTGTTTCTAAAGAGTATATCACTATATCTACATGTTTATATTTAAAAATATATATCACTTATTACATCGTTAACCACTACTTGGTAAAAGGAAAGGAGAAGAAAAATCATTGGCGGCCAAACACATTTGTCTGGACTTGTTCAGAGTTTTGCTTTGGGCATGTTTGGTCTGCGATTTAGTCAAAATGCTGAGCTCATTTGAACTCAAAACGCTGCAAAATGAAGCGGATTGAAACGGCGTTTCCACAAAAATGCTGTAAAAAAGTCCTTTATCTTGGCCAAACTTGGCCGTAAATATCCTTTTTGGGATGACTACGATCCCATGACCAAGGGACATCTGCATTTAGAGAGAGGTAAACGTGTAACCAAATGACGGTAAAACAAAAAAAAAAAGATACTGATTTGAGGAGCTAATGTAGAACCGGAGTTTCACCTTCAGGGGAGTAGAGTATAGGAGGAAGCTCATACGGTAAGGGCAATCTGATAACTTCAGTGCACTCTGTATCTATCTTTCCTTGCCAAGCTAAAGTTACAAGCTTAGTCCTTTTCTCTTTCTCCGCAGCATATTTTTCTCTCTGTGGGGTTAAAGATTAAGAAAAGTGACCCATATAGCCTTGTTAAGCAAATACTAACTGACAAGCTTTAGAAACAAATATACCTCAAGCTGGTTACTGTGATCATCTGTACAAGAAAATCCACTTCCACATTTGACAGATGGTAAAAACAACACCCCAAGCTGACAACATTTCACACGCAATATCAGCTTAATATAATTAGATCAAGCATGCATGTTCATTTTTCACAGGTACAACATTTAGGGTCTGTTTGAATCTCGAAATTAAAAAAAAAACATGAAATTTTGGAAGGAAAAATTGTAATTAATTTAGATACAGGATCAAATTCATAAGTAGTATTAATTTATATATTTCTATTATAAAATTAGCACATATATACAACAACAACATCTAAGCCTTATTCCCAAAAGATCTTGGGGTCGGCTAACATGAAACGATCCATGATATCATAGCAAAGATAAGAAAAGGAAAGATAAGAAAGATAAGAAAAATAAAAAAGATAAGGTAAGATAAAATGGATATGATAAAAATAACATCAGAACATAAGATAAATACTCCCTCCATCCCAATTTGTATGATACTTTACGGTTTACGATGTTTGACCGACGATAAAACAAATTGATCCCTGTCAACACTCAAATTAGTTTTAGAAAATAAAGTTTACATATTCAGAAGCTACATTAAAACCGCTACAAAACCTGCAAAAAATAATTCAAACTTCATAAACTTTTGATAAATAAAGTAAAAGATTAAGAGTGATTTATGTTGACTAAGTGAATAGTAAATGTATCTCACAATTTGAGACTGAGGGAGTAAAAGATAAAAGAGATAAAGAACATAAGAAAAATAAAAGATGAAAATAACATAAGAACATAGAATGATAATTAAAAAAAAGATAAAAGAAAGAAAGAGAAAAGGAAGAAACGAGATCAATCGTCCACATGTATATGCATCGTCCACATGTATATGCATCCTCCAATTAGCACATATATCATTTTCATTTACCCCAGTGCCGCAAAGGCTCCCACCTACGGTGGGGTAAGGGGGGTCGGATGTACGCAGTATTACCCCTGTACTAAAGCACAGAGAGACTGTTTCCGGATGACCCATAGTGAAAATCCCGTCCAAAATTGCATGGACTGACTGCTGCTTCATAACAAAGAAGCGCAGACAGTTTAGTGAACCATTTTGCTTTATTCCATCATAATCTCAAGCCAAAAAATAATGAATCTTTGGCTCCATTGCAAATGATGGAAAAAATTAGCACATATATAAAATCTTAAAATGTGCTCATCAGACCTTGTTTTCCTTGGTACTTCTAAAGATACAATGAAACATAAAAATCATTTTCCTTGGCAGTTTTTCTTTCTTTCCCTGTCACTTTCCAAATTGCAAACATTACTAAAAAACTTTTACGTTTTTTTGTATTACATCGGTAACTCGTCTATTGAGTAAAGTAGATTCACCTACCTCATATGATCGAATCATCAACTGGGAATTGTTTTTTTGAAGAGCTCCCCAGGCAGCTTTGCTGAGGTTTGCAGATGTAAGCAGTAGCCACCTGTTAACATCTTGAGAGTAAATATACAAATAAATACTACATAGTATAACTAGAAGCAAATCGAGTTTGAGGGAATCTGAACAGGACCCTACGCTATGTTTTGACCACTGTAACGAACAAATGTCTTTATATGCGGCATTGCCCGACTGAAACATATAAAAGCACAAGCGTAAGTTTCTTTCCTAAAAAGACGGAGTAACCTTTTAGTCTAAGAATGAAGTTCATCGTCATATAATAATAGTATTATGAATCATAAGTTGGTCGAAATTCATTAAGAAATGGACAGTGTACCAACGACCAGTGTGCCTTGCTCTCCACTTAGCCCAGTACTTTTTGAGAAATTGTTTTTCCACATTCTTTTGTGGACCTGGGATGCAACCTCCAGCAGCATATCCCTAGAGGTTGAAGAAAATACCCACAAAAGTCTATTCTTAGTCAATGCTGCAAGAAGAGTATAGCTTGCTGAATATCATATAGAGAGAGAGAGAGAGGGAAACATACACCACACACATGATATTGTTTTGTGCTCATCAACACGAAGCTAAAACCTAAGAGTACGGATTGCACAATTTACTTTTCTGCTACAACCTTGGAATCCTTTTATGGATTGGGATCCGGGTCAATGTGGTTAGGTCACTACTCAACAGTTTTGTATTTGGTGTTGAGTTATTTTGGGCTGCCTCTTCTTCCAGAATAGGGTCGATGTCACTGAGGTTGGGTCACTGCCGGGGCTTCTTCCAGTTCTGTGTTTAGGATTGGGCAGGGAAGTGACTAGGGGTAATGGAGACAGAGGACGTTATGCCGGTGACAAGGTGGTGACACGACAGTCCAGATGTGGCAGCAGCAGTGAAATATGCAAACAGTCAGTGGGGAAGTGATTTGGAGGAGGGTGGCGGGAATAGTTTTTTTTTTTAATAATTAAAAGTAATACTTACAAGTGACACAAATTGCACATTTAGTTGTATTTCTTCCAAAAATAAAAGAGTATGCTTTTTGCCCCCACAAAAAGACAAGGTTAAAACTTAAAACACAATAAATTCAGGGAAATTGCCCTAAATAGGAGTAAATGAGGTTTGGATTTCCCAAATAGGACTACCGTGTTTTTCTTCACAAAATATGAGTTGTTACTGCCATGTATGCAAAATACCGTCATGATTGAAAAATACTGCCATTAATTACAATAAATATTGTCATGTTAAATGCACTGTACTGCAACTATTTGGCAATCACGCCTACAAGATGGCAATAAATAATGTCATGTTAGTCCTATTTCGGCAATAAATACATAGTAGTCCTATTTTGGAATTTCAAACTCCAATTACTCCTACTTTGGGAAATCACCCATAAATTTATAGTTTCGTTGACATTCACTCCACATATTTATTCATTCATTCATTCATTTATTTATTTAGTTGTGTTACTATATACAAAAGGAGGAGGAAAATGAGTCCATTTCACGCCAAAAGATACGGGCGAAAAAAGGGTCGAGTCGATTTTGTGGGCCAGCTGCATTAAATACGAAAATTTGTGTTGAGTGGTCATTTAAGTGTCTATTCCCGCTGCACCTTGGCATGCTAATTCCGCCATAATATCTCACAGATCTATTCTTGATTAATGTGAACGGTGTCAGAGACTTATTGACCTTTGGTTTTTGATTGTCGAAAAAAATACGGAGTATACGAAGTTCAAATCCAAAACAATTTTGCTATAGGTACCCCAAACCCTACCCCAATTGTACCCCATATAAAAACTCACCCCCACTTTTCTTCTCCCCCTTCCTCTCTCCTGCACCCCACCTCTCTTCCTCCCTCCCTCTCCTCTTCTCCCCCTCCCTTCCCCTTTCTTCTCCATCTCAAAATCTTTCCCATTTTTACCATTTTTCCCCCTTCCAACCTTAAATCTTCTCCTGCTTATCTCCACTTCAACCGGTGACGTTGCTGACGGCGGGTCTACGCCGGTTGCCGACGGTGGGTCTACGCCGGTTGCCGACGGCGGGCCTACGTTGGTTGATATTTCGGATGCAACCTCAAGGGAAGACAACGACGAAGGCAAACCAAGAAGATTTGAATAACTTGAGCGGCAAATCTTCTTTTCTTGATTTTGTTTTCTTCATTTTTGATGTATTTTCGAAATATAAAGGGTTGTCTGTCAGACAGACAACTTGCAAGTGCAGTGTCTGTTAGAGTCTTGAAATTGTCTGTCATTTGAAAAATAAATGTCTGTAATTGATATTTAATTGTTTGTCATTTGTTTGTGAGTTGTCTGTAACTCATACTTAGTTGTTTGTCATTTCATTGTGAGTTGTATGTAATTTGTGGTGAAAATAATGTCTATCTGGTTATCTCTATTGTCTGTCTAGTTATACGTATTGTCTGTCTTCTTTATGAAACATATTCCAACATGGTAATTCACAATAAAGTAATGTTTGTATGTGTATACTTATTGTCTGGATGTGTATAGTTAATGTCTGCCTCGTTATACTAATTACATCTCAAAAAATAAACATCACAAAATACAGACAACTCACAATCAAATAAAGACAACTCAAAACAAATACAGATAATTAACCATCAATTACAGACAGACAAACAACTTCACGACTCTTACAGACTTCTCACAACAACATGACAGACAACTCGAAACAAATACAGACAACTAACGATCAAATGACAGACAACTTCACTAGTCTTACTAACAAATATAGACACTGCACTTACTTACAGTTGTCTGTCAGACAGACAACCCTTTTTTTCGAAAACACACCAAAAAATCAAGAAAATAATCAAGAAAAGTAGATCTTCTCAAGTCATTCAAAGCTTCTTGGTCTGCACTTTCGTCGTTGTCTCCCCATGTCAAGCTATCCAACGTCACCCAGCTCTCCCCTTCGTCAGATCTACTGTAGCTCTTGCATTTGAAACGAAAAAAAAAAAGCAGAAGAGGCGAGAAGTAGGAGAAGAAGCTTGGAGGGAGAAAAGATTGTAAAAATGGGAAGACTTGATGGAGAGATGTTGAAATGGAGAAGAAATCAAGATTTGGAGAAAAGAGAAAGAAAGGGGAGAAGATGGGGGGAGGGGGCTGCGTAAAAAGAAAAGAGGGAGGAGAGAGAGGGAAGGTGAAGAAAAGTGGGGGAGGGGGAGAAGAAAAGTGGGGGAGGGGAGAGGGTTTTTATATGGGGTAGGAAATGGGGTAAATTTGGGGTACCTATAGCAAAATTGAATCCAAAATGCCTACATTCAAAAATTCACTGGGCGCATATATATCTCACAAAGGAGAGTCTCCAGTAATCCCTGGAATGTATTGTTTCTATGATATGGGCGAGCATAAGTCTTCTAATAGCTGGGTTTGTGAGGGCCGAAGGTCATGTGTTTTGTAACCGGCCTCGTCTCCTCCAACCTAGACAATGATTTTCAGGTTCAGTTTGTTATACTCCTGTATGATTTATTGTGTAATTTCAGTGGTTAGCTCCTGAGTCCTGACCCTACTGCTATAATAACAAATCTAATAGTTGTTCTTGGTAATTCACTGCCCGGTTTTTTATACCACGGTCTTGGTTATAAAATCTCCGATTTCATCTGGAATCATCAAAGCAGTCCAAGGCTCCAAGCCGTAGGACCTCACGACAGTTGGAGGCGGTTCTTGATGAAAACAGAAAATAAAAATCAAAGGGATAAACCGTTGCCCAGAATAGTCAACGATAGAAACCGTTGCCCAGAGCCAAAAGGATAAACTCCAATTTTATTCATAGATTATTCCAACAGCCCTCCTTAGGGGTTTAAATAACCCTCTAAGTCTAACAAGAATAGGAATCCTAGTTAAATCATAATAGGAAACTAAATAGAATAGGAAACCTCTAATTCTAATAAGAATAGAAGTCCTTATTAAACCATTCTAGGAAACTAAATAGAATAGGAAACCTCTAATTCTAATAGAAGTCCTAATTAAATCATACTAGGCAACAAAATAAAATAGGAAACATAATAAAAGAAAATAACTAAAGGAATTAATTAAAATAACTAAGCCAGCCCACAGAAGGTGGGTTCAAGCCCGTCCCCGCCGCATGCTCTTCCTGCTCTCTATCAGTTCTCTATTTCAGGATGCGATATGGCATGGATGAGGCAGAACATAGGGCGACTTGACAGCTATCTGTGTTGCATCCACTTCAGAGACATCAATGGAGGGCAATAGACTCTTCCGACTTTGACACAGAAAGACGCCGAAGACCGCACTGGCCGATCAGCTCACGAGTCACGACTAGGTGTCTCACCAACAACTTTCCCGATCTTGGGACGGGGATGCCGAAGTTGGGGCTCTCTTTTTCAGCGACGATGGCCACCAGCAGAGAGATGGCACCAGAATCAATCGGGCGGGGGAAAACCAGCAAACTCTGCAGGCAGTTCCAAAGAGGAGGAGGCTGGCGGTTGCTATTGCTAGCTGGATCTTTCAACCAGATCCACTACTCACCCTCACAGATTTTGGACTAATGGGTTAGTAATTTTATTGAAAGTATAGGGTATAATCGTTAATGTTTATTGGTGTTGAATGCAATCTATCTCATTGTTCTCCTTATTTAGGGGGTGGCTTCAACACATATTGGTAATAAATTACCAGAAGACATCTTAGAACAATGATTAGTTTTCAAACTTCAACAGAAATAAGTTTTCAAATATTAAGTTATTTGACAGGTTTTGTTATGGAATATATAATCTCCCCATCAATTCTGTTGAAGACATCTTAGAACAGTGATAGTATATTTTAGACTAAAAAACATGATCTTTGTATTGATCAGAAATAATAGTGCTACTTGATTGAAGAATCCCTTTTGTTTTTAGTAGAAAAATAGTCTATCTTTTAAGTATATTTTATTAATAAAAAAATATTTTTTATGAAAAATATTTAAAATGATCCTCTATCTACAGTAATTCAAGCCAATTCAGTCAGAAAAACAAATTTAATTTGACTTATTTAATTATTACACAATTCATCACGAGAGCTAAAATTACGTGTTTGGTGAAAATGTTGACCGATGAGCCTTATTAATAGAAGTTCAGATAGGATGAATGAGGAAGAAGTATATTCTCATTAAACTGAAATGATGATTACAGGATGTATTTATAGAGGTTACAGTTCAACTGAAACTAACTAACTAACTAAACATAACTAATGCAATCCGAATGGTATATCTAACATTCCCCCCCTCAAACTTAGTGTGACTTTGCTGGAGATGCAATGACACTAAGTTTGTTTCTCAAATTAATAAAAGATGAAGCAGACAAGGGTTTTGTGAGAACATCAGCCAGTTGATATTCAGCAGGAATGTGGAACACTTGTAGTTGTTTCAGTTGAACTTTCTCTCTCACAAAAAATAGATCAATCTCCATGTGTTTGATACGAGAGTGTAGAACCGGGTTGTGTGCCAGTTGGACTGTACTTTGATTGTCACAGTATATTCTTGGAGTGGTAAAAGGAACCTTGAGTTCACTGAGAAGAAACTGAACCCAAAGAAGTTCAGCTGCAGTATCAGCCATGCTTCTGTACTCAACTTCTGCTGAGGATCTGGCAACACGCAATTGTTTCTTGGACCACCAAGAAATGATATTTGGACCAAGAAAAGTGCAGGATCCTGATGTGGACTTTCTGTCGGTGGGATCAGAAGCCCAATCAGCATCACAAAAAGCTGAAATAGGTAAAGGCATAGTAGATAGAGGAATAGGTTGGATGAGAAGTCCATGTGTAATGATGCCAGAGAGATAACGCAGTATATGCTTGACTGCTTTCCAGTGATCATGCAGAGGTGCAGCCATGAACTGACAGACTTTATTTACTGCATAGCTAATTTCAGGTCTTGTTAGAGTAGCATACTGAAGAGTTCCTACTACAGATCTGTAGAAAGAAGGATCAGGCAGGGATTCACTCCCTTCATGAGTGAGTTTACAAGTACTGATCATAGGAGTCATGACTCCTTTGGAATCTAGCATTCCAACTTGATGCAATAACTCTCTGACATATTTTGCTTGAGAAAGGTGTAGGCTTCCATCTGGCAATTTCTGGACTTGAATTCCTAAAAAGAAATCAATGTCTCCCAGATTTTTAAGAGAGAAAGATGAGTGCAGTTTGTTGATGAGAGTTTGTATGGCTGAAGAGTCATTGCCAATGACAAGAATGTCATCAACATAGATGAGGATGTAGATGAGGATACCAGAAGATGCAAAGAGAAGTAGAGAAGGATCACATTTGCTTTGCTTAAAACCAGCACCATAAAGAACTGAAGTCAGTTTGTAGAACCAGGATCTAGGTGCCTGTTTTAAGCCATATAGGGACTTGTGAAGTTTGCAGACCAAAGATGCATCTTTTACTTGAAATCCTGGAGGTTGAACCATGTACACTTCTTCACTTAGATCTCCATTAAGGAAAGCATTATTGACATCCAATTGTTGAATAGGCCAGTGATGAGATACAGCAAGAGTAAGAAGTATTCTGATTGTGATAGGCTTTACCACAGGAGAAAAGGTTTCTCCGAAATCAAAACCAAATCTTTGATGGTAGCCCTTAGCAACTAACCTTGCCTTGAACTTATTCAAGGAACCATCTGCATTTTCTTTCACCCTGAAGACCCATTTGCATCCTATAGCCTGTTTATCTGGAGGAAGAGGGACTAAAGACCAAGTGTTGTTAGAAATCAATGCATCATACTCAGTTTTCATTGCAGCAAACCATTGAGGAGAAGTAAGAGCCTGCTTGACTGACCTGGGCTTAACATGAGCTAATAGTAAGGTTGGATTAAGTCGTGGTTTAACAATTCCAGATTTGGCCCTGGTTTGCATGGGGTGAGTGTTAGTCAGAGGAGCATTAGATTCAGAAGAAGAGGATAATGAGTGTGATGCAGATGAAGTAGACTGTGAAGGAGAAGAAGTGGGAACAGAATTAGGCTGAGATGAATTAAGGTGTAAGTGGGAAGGAGTAGAGATAGATTGAGAGGTATTATGTTGTGATTGAGAGGGAGAAGAACCTTGTTGAGAAGAATCTGTTTGGGATAAAGAAGTGGAAGAATCAGATTGATAAGAGGAATTGGAAGGGACAATGGTTATGGGAAAAGACTGTGAAGTAGTGGAGATACAGGGCTGGTGAGGAATTGAAGTGAAAAGAATGGGATAAGGGAATTTGGACTCATTAAAAACCACATCTCTGGAGATATAAACTTTCCCAGAAGGTGAGAGGCACTTGTAGCCTTTGTGTTGGGAAGAATAACCTATAAACACACACTCTTCAGAGTGAAAATCCATTTTGTGTTTATTGTAAGGTCTGATAAAAGGAAAACATGAACATCCAAAGACTATGAGAAATGAATAATCTGGAATAGAGCCATATAGCTTAAAATATGGACTTGAATTTGCAATTGACTTTGAGGGAGTTCTATTTGAAAGGTGAACAGAGGTTGCAAATGCAGCATCCCAGAATTTATGTGGTAAAGAAGAATGAGCTAGAAGAGACAGACCCTTCTCAACAATTGTTTTATGTTTTCTCTCAACAACACCATTTTGGTGATGAGTGTGAGGACAAATGATTCTATGTGTGATGCCTTTGTCAGTGAGGAATGTGGTAAAGGATCTAAACTCACCTCCCCAATCAGATTGAAGAGATTTAATGGAAACAGAAAACTGGTTGAGAACATATTGGTAAAAGTTTTGAAAGGCAGTAAGGGCATCAGATTTCTTTTTCAAAAAGTAAATCCAAGTATATCTTGTGTAAGCATCAATGAATGAAATATAGTAAGAGTATCCATCAAAAGATAACATGGGAGCTGGTCCCCAAAGATCAGTGAATACCAATTCAAATGGTGAATGAAAGATGGCAGTAGAGGGAAAAGATGGAAGTCTATGTGCTTTACCAAGACAACAAGAAGAGCAGAAATCAATATTATTTTTATTAGTAGAAGTAACATTACAATGTTGCATTACAGATTTGAGAGCCTCAAAGTGAGGGTGGCCTAGCCTCAAATGCCACAAATTACAAGAAAGAGAATTATTACAAGACTGAACATGATTACATGACTTATTTTGAGACAAAGATTGACCAGAAACAAAACAAGAGCTGGAAGGGATTGAAATTTGTAGAGACCATCTGCACCTAGAATGCCATGTAGAAGGACCTTTTTAGAAGCCTGTGATTTAACAAAACACTCATGAGCATGAAACTCAAAGAAAACATTATTATCTCTTGCAAACTGACTAACACTTGGTAAGTTTTTGGTTATGGAAGGAACATGGAGAATGTTGTTAAGTAAGAGTGTATAAGAAGGATGAAAAGGAGAAGAAAAGGAAGAAAAACCAATCGACTTAATGTCCAAACCTTGACCATTGCCCATGAACAGCTTGTCAGTGGTAGCAAGTGGCTCACTATGTTGAATGTTGAATGTTGAGAGGATCAGGGGTGACATGGTGTGAAGCTCCAGAATCTGGAAACCAATTCTGTACATTAGGAGGTGGTCCTAGCAATGAAGTGTTTGCAGAAGCCCAAGCTGCAGTTGGAGTAGGTTGATTTTGAGATGATGATGAAAAATGATAATTGGTAGGCCCCCAATTTGTATTCTGAGAGTGCTGATTTAGAATGTAGCTTGGTGTTGGTTGGGTAAACTGTGGATATGGATGAGGATGGGATGGAGAATAGTTATTGTGAGGATGAGGTGTAGAATTTGGATATGGAACTGTTTGTGGAGGATAAGAGCGATAAGAATGAGATGTAGATTGTGGTAAAGAAGGATTAGATACTGTGTAGGTAGGATTATGGTTTGGTAATGTAGGGTTAGAGACTGTATAGGCAGGATTATACCTGTGATAGCAAATAAGAGCACTATGACCAACCTTGCTACAAACTTGACACATGACAGAACTGCGACCACCAGATCTGCCACCTCTTCCTCTGTTAAAACCTCTGCGGCCTCTACCTCTGTAGGTAGTGTTTGTACCAGGATTGTCATATTGAGCAATTTGTGCAGATGGACTTTCTGAGGAGTTTTGAGAATCAGTATCAGTTTGTACAGGTGTTTCTTCAAGTTGAGCAACATTTGCAGAGAATAAAGTCTGTTGCGAAGAGTCTCGAAGCTTTCTTATTCGCAACTCTTTAGCTAGCAGGAGAGATTCAAGCTCAGATAAAGTAACAGGATCTAGAATGCTTCCGGATGTGACAGAAGATACGATTGAATCGTATTCTTCTGGGAGGCCTTCAAGGATTACGTTGATATGATCCTTTGTTGAAATAGGTTCACCAACGGAAGTTAGATTATCAATGATGGTCTGAATACGAAGGAGATAATCAGAAATGGAGCGATCACCTTTTCCGATGTTATACAGCTCGGATTTCAGCTGGCGAGCCTTCACGACAATGTTTGACCGGAAGAAATGCTTGATTTCACTCCAGAGCTGATGCGAGAAAGTGTAATTGATGACACGAGCATGAAACGATTCCGAAAGAGATGCCAATAACCACGAAAACAGCATTTGATATTGTTGTTCCAAAACACAGTAATCTTCATTGATAGTCTTTGTCGCGCCATCACCACTGATGATAAATTGATCTGGAATTTGAGGATTTTTAATGAATTTTTGAAGTTTGTGAGCTCGAATCACAGATTTGACATGATGTTTCCAGAACAAAAAATTATTGGAATCAAGTTTGATTGGTAAGGGATGATGAAAGATTATAGGAGAATTTTGAGAGATTGAGTGAGAAGAAGCTGAATCAGATGTCGAGTTCGTCATCCTTGAAAACGAAGGAGCTCTATGGCTCTGATACCATAATAGAAGTTCAGATAGGATGAATGAGGAAGAAGTATATTCTCATTAAACTGAAATGATGATTACAGGGTGTATTTATAGAGGTTACAGTTCAACTGAAACTAACTAACTAACTAAACATAACTAATACAATCCGTATGGTATATCTAACACTTATGAGCCAAAAATAGGGTCACCAAATGAGCTTTAAATTTTTTAAACAAAGTTTTATTAGTTCTGATAATGTGTGATGTGTTTTTTAGATTTGTACTCCTCGAAAAAATCGAGGCAAACCAGGCTTTATTACTAATACGAAGCATATTTACAGGGCTCATTTGTCCCTACTACCTATGTCTGGGTTGGTTTTTTCATTTGTCTCTTTCATTGTTGTATGGATTGTGAATAGTTGTATGTGTTGTTTTAACAAAAAAATAGCTAAATGGCAAAATAATGTAACCTTAAACTTAGCTTGACAGTACTCGTGTTACCGTATGTGGTGATGTGTACATGTGATTAAACAAGGGGTTAAATATTTAGAAGAATATTACTACGTACTAATGTACTATGTATGTAACTATATAAAGGGTTTCAGATTCTCTACAGTTTGTTCAAGGCTTCAAGATATTAATATGCCCTACATGGTCGTCATTGAAAATGGGATTCCAAAAAATTTACAAATACGGAGTATGATTTTCATATAATGAAAAAATAAAATTACATAGCTCAATCACTTGAGAGATTTCTTGAGATGCCCTAGACCCCTACTTTCCTTCATGTGTAATATATACATCATTCGATGATTTGACTAGCTCCAATGCCATGTAGTAAAATGCTTAAATAAAAAAATAAGAAAGATGGATAGAGGTGTTCACATTTTAAGACCAGAAAGTAATGGAGGATTAATGTTCTGCATATGAAAGTAATGAAGGATTAATGTTATGTATATGAAAGTACAACAGTACTCCCTTTTAGAAGGTGGTATTAATCAGTTACGGGAAAAACTACCGATCAGGCCAAACCCTTCACCTTTGTTAGTTTATTCGCGTATAATACACGTCAAGTATAATATCCTTAAGTCTCCTCGATTTTTCTGCCGATCAGGCCAAACCCTTCACGACAAGAATCAGGCCAAACCCTTCACGACAAGAAGCATAGCACAAGTCTCCTCGATTTTTCTCTTTTGCTTCATTTATTTGGACTGACATGTATTGGGTCATAAACTCAAAATAAATGGGGATCTACTCTCCGTTTTGTGAAAAGCATCACTTTCTTTTTATGGATGATCCTGAATAGATTTTCATTTTTATCATATCATAGCAGTACTATATATTTTCATAATTAGATTAATTTTTATTATTTTAATTCTTATATTTGAACACGCATTGTACAAAGTTCATGTTGTGCATCGCACGGGTGATATACTAGTTTATGCCTATGATTAAAGAAACTGCGGAGTTTAAATACATAATATAATAAACTAATCATACTTCAATTTCCACTGTAATTTCCAATATAAAACAAAGCAAAACAAAATCGAAAAGCTTTTCTTAGCATATTCCGGGATTATACACACCCTAATGGATGTCTAAGGAAATTAGCTCATTCAGGCATTCAGTACAGTCTAAAGTGAGAGTTTGTGACACACAAATACTCCCTCCGTCCCGCAATTAAGTTACCACTTTCCTTTTTGGGTAGTCCCTAAATTAAGTTCACACTTTCTTACTTTCCTTATTTGGCAAATTATCTACATCAAAACAGTGTCGAACAGTGCAAAACAGTGTCCAAACAGTGCAAAGCAGTGTCCAAACAGTGCAAAACAGTGCATAACAGTGCACTCCACAGTAAAGTTAAATTTATTTTCTTAATATGTGTGAAGTCAAACCGGTAACTTAATTGGGGGACGGGGGTAGTATATGTTTAGACTTTAGAGAGTATCAAAACATTGTCTAGCACAGCGACTCAGTGTATGCTGGATTCCAAACACAGTACAAAAATAATACCTCCAAAGAACATCTAACATCTTCAATGGTAGGCCATATTATCTTTTGCTCCCCTATTCCAAGGGGCTTTTTATCGTCTGACATTCCAGCTGACATTGAAGTCGCAAGTTCGGTCATCCACTTCTCATCTAACGAACCCAGGGAGGAAAACTGCAGCAATGCAAATATAGCGCAGTAAATAAATGAGAAATGGTTTCAAAGGAATTCAGAAATGTCAACCTAAGGCACTGTTTGAAATCAGAATATTCAAGGAAAAGAAAGTTAGGAAAACAGAAGAAGAAATTCGGATGGAAAGAAAACGTGGAACGAAATCAAAATAAATTGATCATACTCGATAAAGCATTATGCGTTCAAACTCATTTTATTTGTATTTTCTGACTACCTCCCGAAACAATTGTCAAATAAGGTTTACAAGGGTTGACAGGTGATGATGTGAATTTGACCCTCACAATATCTAAACTAGTATTACTATTTAATATACACACACTCCAAAACTAGCCTAAAAGTTCTATTAAAGTGCACAAACGGAATTTGAATATGATAAAATATTGATACTCAAAATCAAAGATAAAAAGAATTATGTTTACAGATGAATAGTGAAACAGGCACACTCTGTTGGGATTGAGGGAGTATTACTGTATTATATAAAGACAACTAGTTCTAAATAAATGTAGAATTATATTAAAGTTTTGATCTAATTTGATTTTCCAAAGCACTTCTTCCTTTCCCTACAGTTTTTTAGACCCGGACATAGCCTAAAAGTAAAAAATGCATATGCCTGATAAACAAGAGGAGACTTCTGAAACTCTTTGCTGAAAGTACACTCTTGAAGGACAGTTCGTAACTTCATATGCCCCCATTTTTTCAAACTTGGTCCTGAATGATATCCAGGAACTGAGGCAATTAGCCTGACCTGGAAATCAAAACGTAACATTCAAGAATATAAAATCATTTCCACATAAGTATTTAAGTATCCACAGCTTTTAGTAATATAGTCTCCAAAGAGATTACCCTTGCACTGGTATAGTCAAATTTCTTGAAAAATGAGAAATTTATGTTGAAATTCCCAAGTCCAGGTATATTGGCAGTAAACTCAGGCCACTGGGAAAGAAATTAAACATAGTCAGATAAAACTAATGCAACATACAAGATAAAAGAGTTTTATTGAAAATATTTCCACACATTTTTACCTTCAATACACTAAGATAGTCAATCAAGTCTCTTTCAAACCCACATTCAATACTTGGACACTTTTGATCCTTCCATGGGAAATCTTGCATCCACAGACCTTGACTTTTGTTATTCCAGTCAACATATATCAAGTTTGCGGTATGTACTACAACTCTGACTCCTTTAGGGTACACAAGAATCATGGCTTTTGAATGGTGAGTCCCATATGATATGGGCAATGCAGGTTTGTGTAGAATCCAGTTTGATAGATTGTTTCTCTAAAATAGACATGCAATATAAGTAGACCAGAGTTTACTAGTAGGAACTTTTTGTACAGAAGATATGTCAAGGAAATAGGATTCCTGACCTTCATATACTCCACGGTCCCATCACCTTCTCCATGTATAACAAGGACCCTAGGGATTTTTTTAAGTGTGGGACACGCTGCAACAAAATGACATTGATTGATGGGCAGTGGACACAAATGTCACAAATAAACGTTGATGTTTGAAAAAGGATGGAAAACAGTTATTGAAGCAGCAGCATTGGTTCATGAAAATAGCATCGTAAGCAGAGATAAGATTCTACAAAAGAATCACATAAGTAGTACACAACATGCACACCCGCAATAATAAGACTCACCAGAAAGTAGCCAATCAATGTCTACCATGTAATTGGAAAGGATGGCCACAAGGACATCCCCCTGCAAATACAAAAACCTAGTTTTCTATCAGGTTGAACAGTTTAAAAAGAAGTAATAGTAGAAGTCCTAAATTCAGGGTGATTGGAGTTCAAGTTGATTTACAATATCATAAATAAAATATAGCTATCATTAGAAAATTCATTGTATGGGTATTAGCTCTATGGATTCTAGGTCCTAGTCTTCAAACCACAGCCTCTCTAACTTTATGGGTCTGTTTGGATGGAGGGTTTTGGTAGGCTAAGTATATACCTTTATTTATATTTGAGATTTTATAAAAACTGAAGGAATAACATAATAGCTTATCTAACAGCGTTAGTAACACGTCATTCTTTTCCAGAAACAATATATTTATCAAGATCCTCCAAGACCCTAAATCCAAACTGACCCTAAGAGAGTAAGAATTAACCTAGCACAAGCAATTTAGTATAAGGCACCAAGTTGTTCATATGTTAGCAAATAATATACCAATTCTACAGCGATGCACATCTGCAACCTTTACCTGTATTACATCATGGATGGAAACTGTATTTGTGTTTGCCCATTCCGGTAACTCACGAACTCTAAGCAACCGGAAACTGTGGGGTAACTTAGCCTTGGGTACAACAAAATGACGTATTGCCTCTGCAGAGCTCTCTGGTTCATGGTAGTCATTCTCCAACCCATTCTATAAAAAAATTATTAAAAAACATTAGATATGCTATCAAGTAAAATATACTCCGTACGACATTAACAATTATTCTCAAAAGCAAAACTAAGGGACTAGTTTGTAATCTTCAGAAGCCCATAGCTTTGTAGTTTATATATACCATGGTAGCCTCTTCCCCAACTTCTCTAGCTTTTTTCCTTAAACGTTCCTGCTCTTTGTTATTATTACTTTCTTCAATCATCACAGACCTTTTATTCCTGATTTTTGGTGGGCTTCCATTCCTAAGAACTGTGTACCTAAAATAGTAATGCCCAGGTATCAACTCTACCACATCACCATCATCAATTTTACACCTTTCTCCTGACAAAAGCTTCTTCCTCTCGCCTTTGGATCTTATAACAACTGGGTTTGTACCTTCCTACAATACATATTGCTGTTAATTTCGAATTAAACACCATCTATGGTAGCATATGAATCCGAAGTCCATATATCAAGCATGAAAGAAGCATTACACAAATTATATATATTTCAATAAATTAAATAGTTACCACAACGATTTCTGCAGAGCCTTTCGAAGTGGCATTGACAGTAAGATGTTTCCGGCTGATCCGTTTATCATTGGCTGGAACACAACTGCGACCAAGATAATTAGAGCCTTCATTTATCTGTATTTTGGGAAGTGAGCCTCCCTCCTCCTCCTCCTCCACATTATTAAGACTCAAAGGCGTAAAAAACGCAACCTTTCAACGAAACAAACACTATTAACGAATTTAGGAAATCAAGTTGCAAATTAAAAAAAGAACAGTTCAAGATACTACGGAGTATAAATTAATAAACGAAATATTAACACCTGATCAGAAGCCATGGAAGAGTTTGATTCTAAATCTTAGGCCTGGGGGAGAAAGCGAGGAACTGAAATGTTGAAAGGCGTTTCGTGTGGCGCCGCGAGGCAGAGCTTGGTGGTGCTGCAAGCTTCGGGCCCCTTGGCCGGAGACTAGAGGGGTCACTACCTTGACGGTCCCAAAATAAAAGTCAAATCCAGACTCCGATTTTCGATTTAACAGTTTCAGTACTGATTTTCATTTTTCTAGATTTAGAAATTGTTTTTTGACAAAAAAACAAACTTATTTATGCGATTTTTAAAGTTAACTGATAAGCAGACAAGGTTTTGGAGCGCAATTTATACCTGGGATCGTCGCATCACGAGAATGGTATGTCTGATCTCAAAACGACGCAGCATTCATTATCATTTTTTTCTTTTATTGTTAAAAATTGTAATAACTTTTTCATTTGATATCCGATTTTTATAAATTTTATATCAAATTTTTTTATTTTTCATGAATAATCAAATGAGACCAATATTTCTTATGTAATTTTAACAAATTATTTTGAAGTTACATTTGATAATATATCATGAAGTTACATCTTCTTCTGCGCTAGTTACATCTTATTGTACGCGAGTTACATCTTAATATACACGAGTTACATCTTAATGTGTGAGAGTTACACCATGAAATAAACCCCTGCTACATCTTTCATTTTTATCATTTGAAAAATAGTGTATGAATATGAAATACAATATACTTATTTTATGTGGATTAGTAAAATTTTGTATTAAATTGGCAAAGAAAAAAATTAATTCAGTTATAATTGAATTAGTTCAAGATAAAGATAAGTAAAAAATCACAAATAATTAGATATAACTCACACATAATTACATGTAACTCGCGCATAAAAGTATGTAACTCGTGTATAACAAGATGTAACTCACACATAACAAGATGTAACTCATACATAATTACATGTAACTCTTGCATAAAAGTATGTAACTCATGTATAGCAAGATGTAACTCACACATAACAAGATGTAACTCACACATAATAACTTGTAACTGGAGTATAAGATGATGTAACTTCGTATATTATCAAATGTAACTCCAAGTTAGAAGCAAAATAAACAAACTCAATATCTTAAAAACCTCTAAAACATATAAAAGTGATAAAAAAATATATTATAGAAAAAGTGTATGCATATAAAAATATATTACAAAAAAATGTATGAATGTAAAAAAATAAAATTACATAGGCAATATTGGTCTCATTTGAAAGATCATGAAAAATAAAAAAAAATAGTATAAATTTTATAAAAATCGAATCAAAAATAAAAAAATTATTAACAATTTTAAGAAATTGATAAATAAAAAATAACAAATGGTGCATGGTGTTCACCATGCACCGGTACCACGGTATAAGCACTGGTTTTGTAGTATTTTTTTACAACGATCTGACCTAGCTTGTTTAGGGATTTTCTCTCGGTCGGCCGCTTTGTGCCATTTCGTTGCTTGGTAATTCAATTGTGATTTGGAGGGGTTTCCATGGATCCAAGTGAGGATTCAGAGTTTAGCATTGATTGTTGGCTTATGAATTGATTTTTCTAGTTTGAATAGTTCGTAAGGATGATACTCCAAACTTCCCAAGGCATTCCAAAATCAAAATTCCAAGCATGGGTGTGGGTCTAGGTGTAAGGGTAGTTTCAAAATCAAATATTATTTAGTCCTATTTAGGGCAATTTGTTTATTTAGAAATTGTTTTTTGAAGTTAGGACTAAATAGGACTAAATGAGATTTGAAATTCCAAAATAGAACTATTATGGTTTGGAATTCCAAAATAGGACTCTAAAGAAATTGCCCTTGAGCAAAGAAGTTGGGAAGTTTTTCATATTTCAAGCTTACCCATAAGCAATCACCACTTGATTTTTGAACTTTCAGGTCTTTCCGAAGCGGTTTCCTTACATCAAGACAAACCTTGATTCTCAGATAAGCCCTCCATTTCCCCCTCAAACCGTTGATCATCAAGTTTGATAAAACTTCCAAGATTGTTACCCACAATTTTAGCAATAGTTAAATTCAAATAGCTAACTGGTAAGTTGTGCACTTGAATTCAAAACTCCGAAAAATAGAAAGGAACTTGTAAGGGCATATCATCAGACTTTAATTCATGCAACACAACAAGATTTTGATCAGAAAGCCATGGACTATAATTTAGAACATGCCTCATATCAATCTCATGATAAAAAGAAAACAGATACCTCTTATCACCAATATCCTTTATCGATACGCCCATGTTGGGTCTCCAAATATATGTCATTGTGTCCCTAAACGGCAAGAATTTGACCGCTTTCTCAGATAGAACAGTCCCCATCAAGGACAATTCGGACAACCCTCCTTCCTGCTCTTCCTTCTCGCTAAAATCAGGCAATACCAAGTATGCCTCATCGTCATCCTTCTCCTCTAGTTGCAATCTTCCGTACCGATCAGCCAAAACTTGTTTTGCATCCATAGTGCAAAAACAACCAACTAAATCACGGTCAGAGTTGTCCCAGCAAAACCACAATCCGCTCGACTCCAAACAAGAAAACAACGGACAAAGCCGCTAGCAATCCCAACAACTAAACTAAAAAAACAGCTACGCCACAGAACCAAGCAAAAAGCGATGGGACTGGGTTCGAAAGAAACTCAATCCGTGGAAAAACAAAACAACAAACCGGCACTACCCTTCGATTAAAGACCCATAATGCCGGACAAAGAACAAAGCTAAAAAGGAAGCAAAGGAATTTCAGGCGTCAACACTACTAATTAAACCAGAAAGCATCCGCACGAACGGCGGCCGAAAACCCTATATGAGGGACGCATACCGCTTTTCAAAAAATTATGTTTGCACGTCTTTATACATTACTTAAACCAAAATTAGAAAATTTGAAAATGGAAAGTTGATAGGGGAATTAATTGCCAGAAATAGTGTGCTGTTACTATTGAACTTCATTCATCTTTTATAGGCTCTTGCAAAGTTGTATCTGCTAGTCATAATGGATAATTAATTACAACATTAATATGAATAATTAATATATGTGATTTCAAACAATTATTACTTTATTTTAATCAATTCAATATCAATCACATAAACTCATTTTTTATAACGGCAACACCTTTTGTTGTACTAATTAATGTTAAGAGGGTGGAAGTAAAAACAATTTTGTTAAAGGTGAGCCTAACACTCTCTTCAAGTGAATTATAAACTTAATTAGTTTTATGATAAATATGATAAGATGAAGTTTCCTAAAATTCCTGAATTTGATTACCACCAATAAAAGTCCCCCAATATGATTACCACCAACAATATTAGTTCCTTGATGGATCATGTTTTCATTAAAAAAATGAGCAGCACCTCAATCATAATATTAGTGATACAAAGAAAAGTCGGCTATGGAGTAGGATTCATTACCCTTAAACACATCGAGTAGTAATAGAAGGTGATTAAAAAGGAATAAAATTTACTCCATCATTTAATAGCCCCCAAATGAAAAGTATCCCTGATCGTACATTAAAAAATGTAGCTCCTGTTGTTATACATTATAGAAAATGTTACATTTATTATTTATTATTATATGGTGTACATGTGTAGTTGTGTAGATAAAATCATAGAGTTGTTAGACTGCATTTATTAGCAGATAAGTACTGCAGTTAGATTGATCCTATTTTTTAAGATCTGCATAGTGAGTTTGTTGTGTGTACTCTGTATATATATTATGGCCGTATGGCTTATCACAATGAAGAAAGTTTTATTCCTAAAACTTACATGGTATCAGAGCCTTGGTTTAAACAAAACGATGGTAAAAACCAGTGATTTTGATTCATCACACACTAGCAATCCTACCTCCCAAATTAGCCCTATGACAAATTACCAATCTCCTATTCATTCATCTATGCTAATCACTAGCCATAGATTGAATGGAAAAAACTATTTGGAATGGTCTCAATCTGTCAAGCTCGCAATTGATGAGAGGGGAAAATTGGGCTACCTCACGGGAGAAATCAAACCAAAACTTCCTGGTGAGGAAGGCTACAGTACATGGAGGTCAAAAAATTCCCTTGTAACAGTCTGGCTTCTCAGCTCAATGGAAGCCTCAATTGCCAAACCTCATATGTTTATGAAGACAACAAAAGAGGTTTGGGATTCCATAAAGGAAACTTACTCATACCTTGAAAATTCTTCTCAAATTTTTGAGTTAAAACCCATTCTCTGGCAATCCAAACAAAGAGATAGAGATGTCACCACCTACTTCAATTAAACGGTGTCTCTATGGCAGGAGTTGGATCAATACTATGATGATGAATGGGAAAGTGCAAAAGATCTGGCCAAGCACAAAAAAAGGGAAGCAAATGACAGGGTTTATATGTTCCTGACAGGAGTTAATCAAAGCTTTGATGAAGTGAAGGGAAGGATTCTGGGAAAGAAACCTTTGCCTTCAATCAGAGAGGTATTCTCTGAAATCAAAATTAAAGAAAGCAGAAAAATGATTATGAATAACACTCCAAGATCTCAAAATGATACTTGAGAGTCCTCAGCATTGGTGGTCAAGGGAGATGAAAGAAAAAAGTCATGGTGTGATCACTGCAAGAAATTGTGGCATACAAGGGAAACTTGCTGGAAGATCCATGGAAAACCACCAGGAGCAGGAAAGAAGAAATTTGAGAAAGCTCTACATACTACCATGCCTGAAATTGAATAGGAGCAACAAACCAACTTCAATCAACCCACTTTCACAAAGGAAAAGATAGAGCAACTCCTACAGTTTCTAAATACCCAAAAGATTCTTAACCAGGAAACCCCTTCCTGTTTGTTTGCCCAAAATGGTAAAATTACATCATATTTTTGTTCTGAGAAATCAAAAAACACCTGAGTCATTGACTCAGGTGCAACAGACCACATGACCTATATTCCAAAATTCTACTCCTCATATAACCCGTGTGCAGGAGATAAAAAAGTTAAAGTTGCAGATGCCTCTTTTTCCGCCATTGCAGGGATGGGAAATGCTAAAACTTCCTCATCCATTAACCTCTCTAAAGTCCTCCATGTTCCAAACCTTTCTTGTAATCTTGCCTCTGTTAGTAAATTAACCAAAGAGCTTCAGTGTCGTGTCAAATTTTATCCTTCTTATTGCATTTTCAGGAGTTGCATCAGGGAAGATGATTGGCTGTGCTAGAGAGGAATGTGGACTCTATGTCTTTGATGAAGGAACTAAATCGAATAAACAAGGTCAAGGAAATACTTGTATGCAAACTTTTTTTTCTTGTGATAATGAAGTTTATTTAATGCACTATACACTAGGTCATCATAGTTTTTACTATTTAAAAAGGTTGTTTCCTCGGTTGTTTCATAATAAAGACCCTTCATCATTTCATTGTGATATGTGTGCACTGGCAAAACATTATAAGAATTCTTATATCCCTCATAGTTACAAACCTACTAGCCCTTTTGATCTTGTGCATAGTGATATTTGGGGTGCATCTAGAGTTTCTACCTTGAAAGGACAATGATGGTTCGTAACTATTATAGATGATCATACCCAGGTAACATGAGTTTTTTTTATTAAAGAGAAATCTAAAGTTGAAAATGTTTTCAGAAAATTTTACTCAATGGTTCAAACTCAATTCAATATCAATATCAAAATGGTAAGAAGTGATAATGGCCGTGAGTATTTTTCTCAAAACTTGAACAATTTTTTTGCTGAAAAAGGGATTATTCACCAAAGTTCTTGTATAAATACACCTGCTCAAAATGGAATAGCTGAGAGAGAAAATAAGCATTTACTTGAAGTCACTCGTGCAATCATGTTTTCCACCAAAGTTCCAAAATATTTATGGGGAGATGTTGTTTTACATGCTACCTATTTGATTAATAGGATGCCATCAAAAGCTCTAGGATTTAAAACTCTTATTGATACACTTCAAACCTGCTTTCCTAAAACCAGAATTATCAACTCTCTTCCTTTAAAGATTTTTGGTTGCACAGTGTTTATTCACAACCCTGACAAAACAGCAAGTAAATTTGATCCTAGAGGAAGAAAATGTGCTTTTTTAGGCTGTCTTCAACACAAAAAGGATATAAATATTTTGATCCTACAACAAATAAGATATTTGTAACAATGGACACTATTTTTGTTGAAAATTAGACCTTTTTAATACTCATCTGTAGGGGGAGAGTTCAAGTGAGGATGGTAACAGTGTATTACATATCCATGAAAATCTTGAATTTCTTGACATTAATCTTGATGCACATCATACTAAAAACTTAGATGCATCAGATAATAGCCAAGGAATAGAAGAAAATGAAATAAATATAACTGAAACAAGGAAAGAAGATGAGCAGCAGATAGGTAACTTTTTTGGCAAAGTTTATGAAAGGAGAGTTCCAAATCAAAGAATAGAGGACATCTCTGATCCTGCAACTGCTCATGAATCTGACTCAATGACAGAAAATGGAAAAGGTAATACTTCCAGTGATCTTGACTTACCAATTGCTCTCAGAAAAGAGAAAAGGTCATGTGTGAGATATTCTATTTCAAACTATGTGTCTTATTCCCAGTTGTCCTTATCATTTGCAGCCTTTACCTCTAGTCTTTCCTCTATTACTATTCCATTAACTATACAGGAATCTCTATCTAAACCTGAGTGGAAGAAAGCTGTTTTGGAAGAGATGGGTGCACTTGAAAGGAATCAGACATGGCAGTTTGTAGAGTTACCCAAGAACAAACCAACTGTGGGATGTAGATGGATTTTTACTCCTAAATTCAAGGCAGATGGAACCCTTGAATGATACACGGCAAGATTGGTGGCCAATGGATATACATAAACCTATGGCATAGACTATATTGAGACCTTTGCTCCAGTAGCAAAGTTAAATACTATAAGAATTCTCTTATCTTTAGCTGCTAACCTAGATTGACCACTTCAACAGTTAGATGTGAAGAATGCCTTCTTAAATGGGAAGTTTGAAGAGGAAGTGCACGTGAGTCCACCTCCTAGGTTTGAGAGTAAATTTGGCTCAAAGGTGTGTAAACTGGACAAATCCTTGTATGGACTTAAACAGTCTCCAATGGCTTGGTTTGACAGGTTTACTCAGTTCATAAAGAGACAGGGATTCAAGCAAGCTGAGGCTGATCATACACTTTTTGTGAAATTTTCAAGTAAGGGGGAGATTGCAATATTAATTGTTTATGTGGATGATGTTATTATTACAGGAGATTATGACAAAGAGACTGAAAGTCTAAAGAAGCAATTGGCTCATGAATTTGAGGTCAAAGATCTAGGAGAATTGAAGTATTTTCTTGGAATGGAGATAGCTAGATCAAAGAAGGGAATTGTTGTATCACAGAGGAAGTATATTCTAGATCTTCTTCAAGAAACAGGCATGAGTGCATGTAGACCAGCAGATACTCCAATTGACCCCAATCAGAAGTTGGGAGATGTCAAAGATGGAGTTCCAATCAATACCCAGCAATATCAAAGATTAGTGGGAAGACTGATATATTCGGCACATACAAGGCTAGATATTGCATTTGCAGTTAGTTTGGTTAGCCAGATTATGCATAATCCAGTCCAGGAACATCTTGATGCTACTTACAGGATTCTAAGGTATCTGAAAAGTTATCCAGGGAAAGGATTATTCTTTAGAAAGAACAACATTAGAACTGTTGAGGCCTTTACAGATGCAGACTATGTTGGTTCAATCACTGATAAAATATCTACTTCTGGGTATTGCACCTATGTATGGGGAAATCTGGTGACTTGGAGAAGTACAAAATAGAATGTAGTTGCTAGAAGTAGTGCAGAATATGAATACAGGTCTATGGAAAATGGAATTTGTGAACTGCTTTGGATCAAAAGAGTAATTTCAGAATTAAAATTGAAGATGGATCTACCTATGAAGTTGTATTGTGATAACAAGGCAGCTATTAGTATTGCTCATAATCTTGCGCTACATGATCGTACTAAACACATTGAAGTGGACAGACACTTTATCAAAGAAAAGATTGAAGTTGGAATCGTGTGTGTATCATTCATACCTACTAAAGAACAAACAACTGATATCTTCACAAAAGGATTGTTCAGACCGGTGTTTGAACTACTTATAATCAAGTTGGGGATGTATGATATATACTCACCAACTTGAGGGGGAGTGTAGAAAATGTTACATTTATTATTTATTATTAGATGGTGTACGTGTGTAGTTGTGTAGCTAAAATTATAGAGTTGTTAGAATGCATTTATTAGCAGATAAGTACCGCAGTTAGATAGATCCTATTTTTTAGGATCTGCACAGGGAGTTTGTTGTGTGTACTCTGTATATATATTCTGGCCGTATGGCTCATCATAATGAAGGAAGTTTTATTCCTAAAACTTACATACATTAATATAATAATAATAATAATAATAATTGAAACAATTTTTTCATTATCTTAAATTCTGACACATCAAATGAAACAGAATTACAATACAAAACAATAAGCATTTTTCAAAGAAAGTAAAATTTTTTTTTCATGTTATAAAAGTATTTGACATCGGTCAAAATGGTATCTATTATCACAATCTAATGAGCTTTGCTAAATTGTTGGCATGTTGTATCCCGATGCCACAAACATATATCCAGCGCATCCAAAATTGAGATACTTCATTTTACATAAATTAAAATGGACAAAAAGTAATGTGTCCAAATCATCTACCAAATCCGATAAAGGTGAATAATAAAACCAATATATAGCCAACTTAAAACAATAACTGAGCAATTGCGGAGGTGCAGAGAAGAAGGTTGATGCCACCGGGAGCATGGTTCGTATTTTCACTTTTCACCAAGGTGAGATGGTATTATGATGAGAGTGAATTTGCTATGAGAGAGAGAAGGAACCTAAAGATGAAGTCCAAATTTATACCTGGATGGATGTTAGCTACGCGAACTCAGTGATCACGTTAAAGAAGTGGCACCTAAAGCACGAAAAATTGATAATGTATTGTCCTTCTCGTTTGTCTATCCTGATAAAAATGGCCAATTTGTGATTAGAGAGGTAGGAAAAACATATTCCATCCCAAGTGGGACACGACCAGATAATGGCAACCAAACACTCAGTGATCTTAAATTTGACTCCCAATAGCCGAAACTATTCAGTGGGGATTCAGTGTAGTTGTATGGCTCAGAGGGACAAAAGTTGCATGTTTCATAGATGTCAGTAGACTCATATAATTTTTCTAGGGTTCTTACCCGAAAGGGTGGGGATTCTGGCGAGGAGTCATGTTCGTTTGATGTATTAGCTTCACAAGAGGATTTTGAAGTAGATATGGGGCCTTGTTAATTGTGATCTGACCTCCCTCTTCTGGGATTTCTTCTAGTTGGGTATTAGTTTCCTTTCTTTCAACTCTTTTAGTCTCCCAATTCCAAGAAGTTTGATCGTCAAGCTCAACATCTCGACTTGTCATCATCTTCTTAGTCTCAAGATTATAGATTATGTATCCTTTGGATTTGGAGCTGTAACCGAGGAATATGCCCGTCTATGTCTTGTCTTCTAATTTGTGCCTTTTAATAGAGGGAACATGAATGTAGTATATTCTTCTGTTGACCTTCAAATGTTTGGCCGAAAGCTTTTTCCCGACCATGCCTCAATAGGTGTTTTGTTTAGAACCGCCTTAGTTGGACATTAGTTTAGTAAGTAGACTCAAGTATACACTGCCTCTACCCAGAACATTTTAGGCAGTCCTTTTTCAGCTAGCATGGACCTTGCCATCTCGATGATTGTACGATTCTTTCTTTGTGATACTCCATTTTGATGTTGAGTGTATGCTACTTTCAATTGGCTTTTTACGCCTTCATCTTCATAGAATGTGTCAAATTCTTTTGTGTTGTATTCGGTACCTCGGTCGCTGCTCAACTTCTTGATTTGATGACCACTCTGTTTCTCCACAAAGTTCTTGAATCTCTTGAATATTCTAAAAACTTTGGATTTTTCTTGGAATAAATACACGCATGTCATCCTCGAGTAATCATCAATGAAGAGTATGAAGTACATGTTCTTGGAAACTGAAGGCGTGCACATTGGGCCACAAATATCAGTGTGGACAAGCTTTAGTATTTGTTTGGCTCTTCATGTTTTCTCTATTAGAAATTGTTTCCTATGGTGTTTCCCAACCATACATCCTTCACATACTCCCCCCTTTTCATTTAATAGTGACATGTCTCTCATCATATTCTTTTGGTGTAGTAATCTCAAGGCATTGAGATTGAAGTGCCCATATCTTTGATGCCATAGACTCGTATCACTCAGTTGAGCCACCATTTCCTTTTGTGGGTATTGCCATTGAATGGGAAAGTTTCTATCATTTCCCATTGCACTTCAACAATTTCTTGATTATTTTTCTTATCATAAATTCGGCAAGAATTTTTCTCAAAGTGTAGGGCATAACCACTTTCCGTCATTTGGCAACCACTTGGTAGATTTTGTGCAAGACATGGCACTAGGAGAACGATTATATTAAAGAGTGTACCTTTCATTGTAGTATGACAATGTTACCTTTCCCTTTTGCCTCCACCAATTCGTCATTGCCCATCGATCTTGACCTTTGTCTTGATATAAGTGTCTAACTCATGGAAGATGGTCTCATTGGATGTCATGTGATTATTGGACCCGCTATCAAGGTACCACTCTTTTTCTTTTGTTTCTATTACTGAGTGGCATGCATAGTCGCATAGAACATGTACTCATTCTCCTTGAAATCTTGAGAATAGTAGGCCTAATAATTTCTTCTATCTCTGTGGTCTTTGTCTTCATGCCCGAACCTATTACAATTTCTGCATTAATTGTGACTTTCCTCGATGGTAGCAATCTTTTTTAAGTGATTTGTCTTCTTGCATATTTTGCATGGTGGAAAGTTCGTCTTCCTTCCCTTGTTAAAATTCTTATCTTTATGAGGTTTAAAGTTTCCACCATTTCTTGAGTTATTCCTTTTAATGATGAGCTTAGATTGGAAGACAATTTCTAATGTACTTTCATGTCATTTGCTCAGCTTTTGCTCACATGCTTCTAGCGACCCCAAGACATTTTTTTATAGATCTTTTGAGTTTTGACTCCTAAATGCCGAAACTATTGGATCATACTTTTCAGTGAGACTGATTAAGACCTTCTAGATTATTCTCTCGTCGGTTATGTTTTCTCCAAGAGTTCTCATTTCGTTGACTATATCTATAACCCAAGAGAAGTAATATTTTGCCATTTCAGAGTCTCTCATCTTTAAATTTTCGAACTCTCTTCTTAAACTTTGTAATTTAATAGTTCTATCTTTCGCATTTCCTTGAAAATCCACCTTAAGAATGTCCCAAGCTTCTTTTTCCGTGGTAGCACGAATCATTCCTGGGAAAATAGTATCACTAACGGATTGTTGAAAAAGATAGAGAGCTCTAGCATTTTGCTGCTTTAGTTTCTTACATAACTCGGAAGTTCATGCGTCGTCGCTTCCATTTTCCCGCATGATGATTCCTTCTTCAACAATATCCCAAAGATCATGTGATTCTAGGCAAGTCTCCATAGAAACACTCCAATAGTCGTAGCTTTCTCCATTGAACATCGGAGTCGATACCGAGAAGCTTGATGCCGCCACAACTTATGATCGAACAAGCTCTGATACCACTTGTTAGAAAATAAAAGTGACTGTTTGGTGTATGAATATGGTTAGTGATTTTTGTGATGTGTAGTTTATGTATGTTGTGTAGTGTAGAGAATGTTTTAGAGTAGAACTCTTGTCTTTAGAAAACTTGTATTGTATTTATGTTGCTTGGTTTTGCTTGGTGAGTAAATGAGTACAAAAGATCATATTTATAGGTGCTAGAGGATCATTCTAGATCCTTATTACTCCCTTCGTCCCTTAAAACTTTATCATCTTTCCTTTTTGGGATGTCCCAAAAAACATTGTCACTTTCCCTTTTAATCAATTATTTTGTGGTTTCTTTTATTTCTCTCTCCAATGTACAAATCTCAACCACGTACTTTTTACTTTATTATTCTCCGTGCCCAAGGCCGATCCTGGAGGTGGGGCAATAGGGGCGACCGTCCTAGGCCCGAAAATATATAGAGACAAAAATAGGTCCAAATTTTTTTTCTCCATATATTGTGTGAGTATGCTTCTTTTTTTATTTTTAAGTTGAATTAATTAGGCCTAATGTTTAAATTTCGTTGAAAATTTGAGAAAAATAGAACATAATTAAAATGTTTTAAATGCAGCCAAGCTTGAAAAACGAATATACATTGATTTTAAGTAAGAGCAGTTGTAGTTTTTAAAACAATGAATCAATAAAAGACACGTCTCTTTAGTCTTCACATCTTTTTAGTTTTGGAAAAATTGACAAGAATAATCCCACCTTTCACTAGTCTTCCATAATAATCCCACCTTTAAATAATTCCAAAATAATCCCACCTTTGCACCTCATCTTCTTTCATTGGACCCTGACCATGTTTTTTACTCTTTCTTTGAAAATTATATAAATAATCTCACCTTTCACTTTTTAATTATATCCTTATAAATGTGAGATTATTTATATAAGATTTTTAAAAAAGGTAAAAAAAACTTGGTCAGGATCCAATGAAAGAAGATGAGGTGTAAAGATGGGATTATTTTGGGATTATTGAAAGGTGGAATTATTATGAGAAGACCAGTAAAAGGTGGGATTATTCTTATCAATTTTTCCTTTAGTTTTTAATATGTTTTATTCCTTTTAAGCGAGTATTGATGATTTTGCTTCACATTGTTCTGCGATAAGCGATTTACGTAATACCTGTGTTCTTATATTTTCTCAAATATGTAATTTAAATAACACTAAAGTGATTTTGGCCTTTATTTTATGACTTTTATTTGATATTTTTGGTATAATTCATATTTTAAATATGTATAGTTTACGTACGGTTTATCTTATGTATAAGTTCAATATATTATATCTCGCCCATAGGCCCACAAATGGGCATGACCGGTCGGTCCTGTTCGTGCCGGTCAACTTTGACAAAGTTTTAAGAGACGGAGGTAGTAAATGCTATCTACAGTTTTCAATAGCTACCTCTAATCAATCTAGATTCTAGAACCTTTTCTACATAGAATATTCTAGATATATCAAAGATAAATGCATTACTATTTAATAGAAACATAGAAAAGAACTGAGAACCTTCGCTAAAAGAACTTACCTTCTTCTTCTAGGAATCACAATCACACAGCAAAGAACTCGCACCAACTTCCAAACGGCGTTAAGGGACAGACGGTTGAGGTGGACGCGTCAGTGGAGGAAGGGGTGACTGTGGTGGAGGAGGCAGAAGAAAAGGTTGCGGCGTTGGGGGCTGGGGCGGGGGCACTTGGGAGGTTGGTTTCACAATCTTCGCATAAATACTCGAAGTTTTCTTCTGCTTCGGCGGATGCGGGTAGAACCGCATGAGGAAATCTGCCTCCAATCATTGTGCTCTAACGACTCGTTGTCATCTCCTTTGCAAGAAGATGTTGGATTATTTCCAATTAATATGGCCGAAGGACCAATACTAATAAGTGTTTTATATTTATTTATTACTTATAATTATGTATTATATATATGTATTATTTGATGGAAATAATACTTAAGTAGTACCATTATTGTGACACCATTTACGACAAATATGAAAAGCTGTGATTATTGGAATATTCCATTATTAATACTTGTCTCCCTTTAGCCATGCAACACACGTATGAAACACCCAAGGAGAGAAAATTACAGCTCCTTAATACAATATATTATTCCATATACTATTGTCCCAAAAGGGATTACATACTTAAGCGAAACAATGACTTTTTCATCAGCAAGTCATGGTCTAGTGAAGACTGACTTCCCATAATGTAGGTTATGGGAATTTGTATATGAATTTTTATATGATAATAACTTCTAACATGTAGTGTGATGTATAGATTTTGATTCTTATGTATTGAATTAATTAAAATGTGGTATCAGAGCATCCATAAAGTTCTTCACCTAAAGAGAGCGCTTTACGGGCTTAAACAAGCTTCACAACCCTGTTATAGTAAGATTGATGGATACTTCATCCGTCAAGGGTTCAAGAGGAGCAAGGATGGGGCTTTGACTTTTCCCATTCCCATATTCAAACCGGTATTTAGTTTTACCGTTATAATTTAGCGTTCATTATATCCTTGAGTGTTCATAGCCTTACTCAACCACCGAGACACTCTCCCGGTAATTACAAGTTTTAAGGACAGTGCCCGGTCTAGGGGTATTCCACCCAAATTTCTGAGTTGTAGGAAACCACCCGACCTTGTGTACTCCATCCCTAATATCCGAGTTTTAAGAACACCACCCAACCCCAAGGTACTCCACCCAAACCTATGAGTTTTAAGGACAATTTACACAAGTATGAGCGAATCTATTTTTAAAATTTAGGAATATAATCAATATTACACATCAAGTATTACTCATTTTAAGTTTAGATAGTGTTGATTCTCCGAAAGTCATAACTTTTTACTCGTAATGAGTTATAAGAGTCATAATATATCAAATTGAAGTTATTTCAGAGCTCTATATCTCAAACTTTTAGAGGGGTCAGCTGACCACCCTGACCCCACTGTTTAGGGTGGAAGTTACTTTGATGATGGGTGTGCATGTGCTATGACATGATGGTCATTGTGGTTCAAGAGTCACTGATAGCGGTTGGTCACTGGAACAATATGTCATTGTGGTGGTAGCGGGTAATATAATGTGTCATCGTGCAAGTGGATCACCCAAAAATACAATTCACTTGTAGCGGGTCACTAGGGCGGCAACGTAATTGTGTAATGAGTTACTAGGTTGGTGGGTCATTAATCACTAATATCACTGGGGCAGGAGTCACTATGGTGGTTGGTCATAGGGGTGCCAAGATCGAGTCATTGGGTATTACAAGGGGTAAATTAGTTGAATACGCCTAGAAGTTTCTAGACTTAGGACATTTGTCGCATTTTTTAAAACTAAAAAGGTCTTTTTATATCCCTAACCTTTTTAGTAATATTTTTGTCAAAATTTCTTTTGTTAAATGTTTTTGCGGTTATGATTTAAATAAAAAGCATTTATTAGATAACCAAACATGCAAACGGTTACTGGGTGGAATAATCGAATAAGAAAATAAAAAGGATAATCCTTGAGCAAATAAAAGTTACAAAAATGGCAATAGAGGTTTTAAATTTTCAAAATAAGAGTAATTATTATTCTCTATTCCAATTCTATCGTCCGTCTACATCGCCTTCTAGCGCCATCACTGCCGATTCCATAAAAATACCCTTTTGTATTATCATCATAATAACATCTTAAAGTGAAATATCACATTTTAAATAATAATAATTGTATCCTCATCATTTCAGAAAAGTAATTGTATTTTGATAACATTTTCATACGAAGTACTCCCTCCGTCCCAAAAAAATACTTACCACTTTCTTTTTTGGGCCGTTCCAAAAAATACTTCTCACTTTTCCTTTTTGGACAATTTATGTGGCTCACATTCATTTTAATTTTTTCTTACACAACTACACTTATACATTTCCACTTTATTTCACTTTCTTAATAAGCGTGTCAAGTCAAATCGGGAAGTATTTTTTGGGACAGAAGTAGTAGTAAAGTTTGACTTTTAAATATCAAAGGAGGAGGAGGGGTAGGAGTTGTTGCCGTCAAATGCCATCTGGACTTACAGAAAAGTAACATCTTGATCAGTGAAAGTGTCACCCCACTTGGTAGTAAAAAGCCTATCTCGATTGACAAAGTAAAAATTGACAATCATTCCTCTTGTACCCACCCTTACAACAAAATCATTCCTCTTGTACCCACCCTTACACCAATCTTATATCCACCATGTCTCACCTAAAGATAAAAATATTGTCTGAACAAAATTTGCACAAACAAAATAAGACATATTTTGTCTATGAATGAGATTCACAGACAACAAAAAACCTTGCACAAACATGTTATGTATAAAGGTTGGTATAAGGATGGGTACAAATATATTTTTTCAAAAAAGAAAGGAGAATCAACTCAATTTTTTCGCAAGACACCTAGTTCACTTACAATGGGTCCAAATGATACAATGCGTCTCAAATTTTTCAATGGCATCATGACATGTGACCAAATAGAAAGGGGAAATGAGAAACATAAAATTGATGATGAATTAAGGAGGAGGAGAAGTGCTACATTCTTTAAGCAATTTCATGTAAATTCATACAATTAAATAGATGAAAAGATATATTGAGCTATGTAAAAGAAAATAATGATCCACTGTGACCGACTATAAATAAATTTCTATAGTTTCTAAAGAGATATAACAGGTGATCCCTATAAATATCCCAAATTTTAATTTTTACGCTTAATTTCTATTAAAAATTCACTTGTTAGAGCAGGTAATATGCGGTCATGGACCATTATTGGCGGACGGTCCATATAGTTGGGATATACAAAAATAATCAATAGTTGAGATTATTGTTAGCGGACCGGCAATAGTTGAGATTATTATTTTCAATTTTTCCTTAAATGAATTTAATTAATCTTGATAGCAGTTGAATATATATTTGAGTCTATTATAGAGAACAAATTAAGCAGGGGTACAATCACATAATGTAAATCATCACATTAATAATAAAATTGTCTTAACAAATTACACTATCAATACATACATACGGGTCCTCATGTTCTGAAAATGTTGGATAATGACCTCATTATCGATGCGTCTAAACACATCCCTTTCCACGTAGCAGACTACACAATCAGTAAGATAATCATCTCCCATTTTATTACGTAAAGCAGTTTTGATAATCTTCATCGCTGAGAAGGCTCTTTCCATTGTAGCTGTGGCAACAGACTAAACTAGTGCCAAAACAATCAGATGGTAAACTAGGTGGAAAACAGTATGAATTCCAACTTCAACCATCTTTTGAGATAGCTCTCCAATATTCTGAAAATTGGAAAATCTTGCATTCCCTCTCATTTCAAAGATCCAAATTTGAAGTTGTTCTTCAAGTTCCATGCGATCTAGATTTGTGAAATCATTTGGATATAATGATGCAAACTCAATTAACTTTGCCTCAAAAAAATTGGAGAAATTGTTCTTGGATCAAGACATGCTACACACTTAAGTAATTATGTCCTCGTCTCACTGAACAATTGTCCATTTCCATTTGAATTTTGTCGATGACCTAACAAATTAAAGTAAAAAAAACTAATCAATTATGAACTAAAATTTTACATAAGAAATATAGTATAGTATTTACTTTTACCTCATATAAAACCTCATACCGAAGATAGTGATAATTAGTTTTATCACCTCCAACATGCCTTGACCGAATGTGTGTAGCAGGATCATCCAAATTAATAATTGTGATATCATGTTTCTCACAAAACTTGCTCACATCATTAACAAGACTTTCCCCTTTCAGTTTCCCTCAAATATTGCAACTTTTCTCTCCGATCATTATCCGTCACCGCATTTCCATCAATAATAGATTGTCTAATCCTACTCTCGCTCTCGCTACCAATCCTACCATCCACATCTAGAGGTGTGGCTTGTACAGAAACATTTGAAGAACTAGCATCGAAACTTATTGGTGTTTTTTCCGGGGAAAATACTTCTCAATTGACACCCCCTAATGACAAATATCGAAAACAACAAATAATTAATTCAAGTCAAACTATTAATCTATCATAAATACTTCATTAATACAAACAATACATTAACATAAAAATTACAATAACACATAATCGTTATATTTAATTCAATCTAATTTAAACAATTACACTACATATTTTTCAAATCATAACTATGAATTTAAAAAAAAATCAATAGTGAAATACCAAATTTTATTTAATTTAAAAGAGAAAAAATAGGAAGTTGGAACATACCAAATCGGCAACTGGCGGCTGGACGGCGGGTGGAGTGGCGTCACCGTCGCCTGTGACGGTGGGGCCGACGGAGAGCTGGTCTACTGCTTGCACCTTGCGGCTTGCCTGCTTCACTGCTTGTCGCTTGAGTCGCTTGAGAGTTGAGTGCTTCGCTGAATCGCAAGCTTGGATAATTGGATTAGGAAAAAGGGGACTTTGGACTGTAGGCGGCTGGGTTGGGCCAAGCCCGATTGGCCTTTATTTCCCCCCCCAACCCAAAACAAAATGACGTTGTTTTGTTTAATTAAAAAAGAAAGTCTCCCACTTCCTCAATCTCTTGCAGCAGACGAACGGCCAGCCCTCCTACAACAAACATCCTCGCCGGTAAGTTCAACAGAGATGCTCCAGTGCCCCCCATACCCCTATATATACCCTAGCTCGGTGGTCGAAGCAGGGGCATCGGCCCCCTGCCCCCGTTAGTTCCGCCCCTGAGTCTATACGTCCTATAGATGTATGTATTGTTAAATCAGATTACAATGTATATATAGAGTTAGAGGTAATGTTCCTAACTAATATCATATTCTTCCTCTTTTTTCATTCTTGTTTCACAAGAATAGGCTTCCATTAACCACTTTACTCTTATCTATTCCAAATATAGCTAGGATTAGTCTTCCAAACCTTATCCAATCACTAGTACAAAAAAGGCTTTTTACATCACTTTTTCTACATGTGTTATCCTATAACCCATGTGAAATAGTGACACGGGGTCATTTTTATAATTTTAAAAAACTTTTTCACATGGATCGTTGTTATAAGCGATGTTAAATAATGAAACGGGGTATATTTTATAATTTTATTAGATGTTTTACATCGGTTCCATGTGCAACTGATGTCAAAAACAAAACGGGGTCAATTTTTTAATAAATGAATGTTTAGTTAACATCGGTTCAAACCGCTTTAGAAAGCTCCGAAAAAAAACTTATGATACACGGCTTCTTTGATTAAAAAGATTTCAAACCTAGGCAACTAATTCTGTAACTCAGCGGAGCAGCGACCATCGTCCAACGACTAGGGACGGTCGATGAGCAGCGACCAGCCGCCATCGATAGACCCGACGACCACAGACGGACCCGACAACCACAGACGGACCCAGCAGGCACCGAGCGGAACAGGCCGTGAGCGGCACAGGGGGCGAGCCGACCAGGCCGCGAGTGGAGCAAGATGCGAGCAACGTAGTAATAGTGTAGAATTAATTAAGTATTAATTATTAGGTAGTTTCCTAATTGTACTCAGATACTTATTTCTTATATATATACTGTCAGGGCTACCAGTCTAGGTAAGCCTGTTATTATTTCTCACATGGTATCAAGAGCTAGAGTTATTTAAAAAATTTTTTCCTCCTCTTCCGTCTTCCGCCATGAGCATGGCCGCCGCCAGCAACCCTACGGTTGCGCCGCCAGTCTCCAATTCGCAGACCGTCGCTTCAACGCCTCCGTCAACCGTGATGTCGACGGCACCGACAGGTCCGATTTTTGGTTCCTCCTCCGTGATGAAGAAGTCTCTCTCCAGGCCTTTCCCGATGAGCAGCGCACCGGACATGTCCGCCTGGGTTCCGCCGACGTTCGACTGGTCACCGCCGACTCCTTCCCGGCAACCAGTTCTATCGTTCTCCGATCCACCGGTCACGGCAGAATCCTCCAGGGCCCTGTTTGGTGGTGCAACCATGGCTGGCCAACAAGGTTTGGCTCCTCCCGCATCTCTCCGGTCGATTGGACGCCCTCCTCCCTCCATGGCAGTCGGTTCCCTTGAGGCTATTGCTCAATCTATGGGATTTTCAGCACCCAACATCACCAATAATGTCACTACCAAGCTTGATGTTGTCGAAGATTACCTTCCATGGCGCACACAATTCGAGTCCTTTCTGGTATCTCATGGATTAATGGACATTCTTGATGGTACAATTTCTCCTCCTCCTTCTACTATTTTTGATAATCTTCGGAGAGAAATTGCTAACAATGAGTTTTATTACTGGCTAAAGTTAGATCAAACAGTCCATTCATGGCTGTTTGCTACTTTGTCACGTGATATACTTGTTGAAGTTCATACCCTGAAAACTTCATCTATTATATGGGACCGTCTGGAGTCACGTTTTATGGCAGCCAGTTTGGCTCGTTCCATGGAGTTAAAACGATTGTTTACTAATATTAAAAAGAAAGAGAACCAATCTATGGAACAATATATGCGTGAAATACAGAAAATTGCTGATGCTCTTGCTACTATCAATTCCCCGGTTTCTCTGAAAGACCTTATAGAACAGACTTTGCTTGGCCTGGGTCCTGAATATGAGTCCATCATTACAACCTTATCCTCGTTCCCCGAAGGTCTTACTTTTGATAAACTACGCGAGCGACTGGTCCAACAGGAGCAACGAATTCTTTACCTTAGATCCCAAGAAGCTGCCGTCAGCCCTACTGCGTTTGCTGCTCACCCGGCAGCACCTGCTGCTCCAGGGTCCGACGCCCGAGGCGGCTTCTAGAATCACCGCGGCAAAGGTCGATGCAGTCAGCGAGGGCGCGATTCCCGTGGTCGTGGTCGCGGGTACGGCCAATATCAGCAGGGGTTTCCAGCTCAGCCTCCTGCCTATTATCACTCACGGCCAGGACCAGCGCAAGGGGGATATTTTTAGCAGCCCTATTATCAGCCTTCTCCACAGCAGCCTTCAGATCCGGGCAGGCCAGGTACATTATTATGTAATACAGTTTATTCATCGTTTAATACGCATCCCTATTATGCTTGTGTTACTAATTATGGATCTGCAGGCTCCCCGTTAGTTGATGGCCAATTTGGTTCTATTCCCCCGCCAATTGTCTGTCAAATCTGTTATTCTCTAGGTCACTCTGCTGTTTCGTGTCCCTCTCGTTTCTCCCAGCCCTCAGCTCCAGCACTGGCTGCACCTATGAGTGATTCACATGACGCTGTCTGGTTTCCAGACTCCGGTGCCTCTGCCCACATGACTCCTCAGGAAGGTACACTAGTAAATAAATCTACTTATTCTGGACCATTAAATGTTACTGTTGCAAATGGTACTACCCTTCCCATTAAAAATGTTGGTGATATTTTTATTAATTCCGAATCAAAGCCTCTTCATCTAAGATCTGTTTATCATGTGCCTCAGATAAAATATAATTTACTATCTATACAAAAATTGTGTTCTGATAATAATTGCATGGTGATTTTTGACAAAAATTCTGTTTTTCTAAAGGACAAAACAACAGGGGCAATTCTTCTACAGGCTTCCAGTAGCGGCAGTCTCTATCCCATTCGTGTTCCTTCATCTTCTGTTCTGGCACTTGCTTCTAATGCGGCACCTGGACCTTTATGGCACCGCCGGTTGGGGCATTGTGGCACTCGTGTTTTAGATAGTCTTAGAAAGTCTGGTCAGCTTTGTAGTCTTTCATCTTTTAATCATGATTGTACCTCGTGTCGATTGGGTAAATCTCATAGATTACCTCTTCAAGATGTTTTTCATTGTTCAAAAACACCATTATTTTTAATTCATTCAGACGTTTGGCAATCTCCTGTGTTGTCTCATGATGGTTTTAAATATTATGTCTCGTTTATCGATGATTACTCTCGTTTTACATGGATATATCTTATGCGCCGTAAAAGTGAAGTTTTTACTCATTTTCAATCTTTCAAGAGGCTGGTGGAAAATTTACTAGACCACAAAATTAAAATTTTTCAAAGTGATGGAGGGGGTGAGTTTGATAATTTCAGTATGCGAATCTTTTTTGATAATCACGGAATTCTCATTCGAAAATCATGTCCTGACACACCACAACAAAATGGTTTAGCTGAACGCAAACATCGCCATCTCATTGAACTTGCCCGCACCATGCTTATTGATGCTGGTTTACCAGCTACATTTTGGGTTGAGGCTGTTTTGACAGCTACTTACATTATTAATCGATTACCCTCCACCAAATTTACTGGTTTTATTTTAGCTTGAACTTGTTTAACATTTGTGAAAGAATTGAAAAATAGCTTGTGTTATTGTTTTAGATGGATCAAGTGAACAAGTGAAAAATTGTGCTAGAGTAGTTGATGATACTGTTAATGATGTGATTATAGTATAAATGGGGTCATATTGCAAATTTTTTTTTCCTGAAAAATATCGAAAAAATTGAAGCTTTTCACATCAGTTGTAAAATAACCGATGTGATTTCTTTTCTACATGGGTTATAACCGATGTGAAACACATATGTTCCGGAAAAAATGAAGCTTTTCACATCGGTTGATAAAATGACAGATGTGAAATCTTTTCTACATGGGTTACAATGGATGTGAAAAACCTGATTGCATGAGGTTCGTGCATGAGGTTCGTGCATCTTTTGACATTGATTCCCGGCACAGCCGACCGAGGAGAGCCGAAACAGAACATATGTTGCGAACTTAATGCCTAATCCAATCCCAACCATTACTTGCAAAGTTAATTTTATATTCTCCGGCATTTAGATATCTTGACCTATCCATCATAATTAATCTGGTTTATCTTGAGTCTTGACAACTTTTTTACTTAGGCGACACGATCATTAACAAAGGTCATTATGCCAAATAGTCAATTGGCTTTAAATTACATCTATTCGAGATTGAAGATTCTTTTCCTTTGTAGTCTTACGTGAGGCCAGAGATTTCCCTTACAGAGTTATAGTCTTACTTTATGATACTGCGTATTTAGAACACATTATGATCCCCTTTTCGGCTTATCAGACTTATCAATGAGGTTTTTCACCAAACACGTAATTTTTGATTTCGCGCGCTGAATTTCGTAATAAGCAGAAAAAGTAAGATTGAAGTTACTTTTATGGCTGTATTGGCTGAAGTTACTCTAGAGAATCAATTTAGCTATTTTTTCATATAATTTTTTATTTAATTTATTAATAACAAATATTTTAAATATAATTTTTTCATGAACCAGCAGAATCAGCCAATACAGTCACTTCAATCAGAACTTCAAAATTTCAGCAGAATAGACCAATTCAGACAATTTTAGTGTTACCAAACAGGTTCTTAGTAACTCTGTTTTTCGGCTTATCAAACTTATAAGTTAGTTTTTCATCAAACATGTACTACTCTACAAGTATCCCTTTGCTCATTTTGATGTTTTGTTTTAGTTTGATATATTTATTAATAAAGTGGTTTCAAAAGTAAAAGTTGCAATTGAGATTTAAATAGATAAAATGAAATGAACCACACATTTTAAGAGAATCAAAAAAGGAAAATAAGACAATAAAAATGAATGTATGTAGTGTATCCATGTTTTTTATCTCGATTATCTTCCTTTATCATTTAACTTTTATCATTTCTTTATTTGTTTCTTTGTGGAGTGTTACTTCTCAGTTCTCAATACCAGAAGTGCATGTGCAATCCAAATTACGTAGTATACTCTATAGTCATTTATACATCGCTACAAAACACACGGGATACAAAGATTTTTGGTATGGATTCTCCAAAATTAGTAGAAATTTTGGCATTGATATGCTGAATCCGTACCAAAAACTTGTTAGCACGACCGCACAAGCTATTTGAGATAAAATCATCGATCAATCTGTGCGAAATCCGTATCAATCCCGTAATTTTGTATCAATCTATGCAGGTTCAGTTTGGTGATAATTTTGTAATCATTTTAGATTTTAGATCTTCACGGTTAATATTAATACATCACATTCCACCTTTAGTTTTTTCTTCTGTCACAATCAATTCCAAAGGACATGGAGCCAAATATGCATCGATTCATAATTCAAACATCATTTGTAACGTATTTTCATTCAATATTGATGAGTTCATTATTGAAAGTTCATCGGTGAAACTTTAAATTAAACTAAATTTGTATTTTTATTTTTTAATAAGTTAAGTTTTGGAAATATAAATCAATTAATTTTATTTTATTTTATATAACCACTACTGCTATAGTATTTTAATACATAGTATATATATATATGTATATATGCTCGCTCGCGCGCACACATACATCATTTACTTTTAGTATTGATATTTAAATACAAATACTTTTATTTCTTTTTGAAATAATATTACAGAATATAAAGAATATTTACAATGATATTTGTTATAATTATTATTAACCATATTTATCATTTTTATACCATTTCGATCAATATATTTATTTTTGAATAACTATTAAATAATTAAAGAATAAGGTGATATTGTAAGATATATTAAGCGTTTAAATATAAAATTAAAAAATCGTTACGAAATGCTACTCAAAGTCACTTTTTCAAAAGTTGTCTAATAAAAGGGTTTTTTTACAAGAATATTACTAAAATAAAATATATTTACAACTATTCATTACTATGTGGTAACTTAAGCTCAAAACTTGAACATGAATTACTATGATTTCATTACTACTCTAGTCACTTATAATATTTTTGTAAATCATCTTTATTTTGATCATATTTATGTAATTACACTAGTAGAAAAGGCATCATTAGAGAGGAACTAGATAGGAAAATAGGTCATTTACCCACGATTTCGTTTCCTTCTTAAATCCACTTTTCCTAGTATAATTATTTCCTAATAAAAAGCAAAGACAGTTGTTTGACAGATTGAAATGGGTAAAGTCAATCCAAAAACCTAAAAGTTATTGACAAATGGTCTACCAAACATAAAACACCACCATACTTGCGCTTTACGTATAGGGATGTTTTTAAATAGATTGAAACTTCCTAGTTTTGTTGGATCTGAATTTGTCTGGTCTGATCTGGTTAAATTGATTCAGCAGATATCTCATCTATGTTAATTTTATAACCGTCGAAATCATGTCTGACATAGTTTATTTAATTCTATATATGTTTTATCTGGTCTAGTCTAAGACAGAAAGCGATAAAAATAAAAAATATGATAAGTCTATTTGAACTTTATTCACGAACACAAATATTATAAAAAAATGTAATAATTGATTTTAAAAATAATTGAAAGGGTCACACAACACATACGTTTACCCGATAATTGCATAAACTTTTTTAAGTTTAGTTACAATATTATTTGAAATCAATAATTTTTCTTATGTTCCATTTCCAAGGGAATGAGGGATTCTAGTGGAGTCAGAAAAACAGTTCAGGGGTCGAAACTCAACCTATATACAGAATGAAAATTGTGAATCATTTTTAAACAATTTCCGAAATGAATATTTCATATGGAGTTTAGATAAATAGGCACTCAGCTCGTAGCAATAAGATAGATTGTCTTTGCCCTGTTTTTGAGTCGTGTCACGTAAGTATTGAGTGAATTATATCTTATTTTAAAAATTTGGGAAAATAATTTATAGTGTGTATCAAATTTTGCTGATTTTAAATTAAGATAGTGCTGATTTTCCAGAAGTCATAATTTTTTACTCGTAATGAGTTATGTGGGTCATAATATATCAAACCGAAAATATTTCAGAGCCCTATACTCTCAAACTTTCAGCGGAGTTGGCTGACCCCCTGACCCCCTTGCTCTGCCCCTCCGTGCTTATGCAGTTATGCTTAAAAAAATGCATGTAAGGCCGACTTTTTTTAATACTACTATCATGTTTGCCCAAAATAATACGGAGTACTACTGTACGTTCGCGTTGATCGCCTAAGGACGAGATTACGGACCATTTTTTTTAAACTGCATATTAATATGTTTTGCTTATGTTAATAATGGGACAAAAGAGAGTGACACGCAAATTAATAAAATGTGGTTTATATGGTTGATATTGAATTGATAAAGTAAGAATGATTTATAGGAACACAAACATTACCAAATTTGGTATGAGACAATCTTAATGGGACGGATCGATAAGATAAAATGGGACAATCATAGCGGGACGGAAGTACTACTTAAGGACGAGAATGACGGGTGGTTGCTTGTGTCTGACGCCGAAAATGACTCGCGGCCGTATGAAAGGAATATAATAGTGTTGGAAAATTGAGGTATTTCAGATTTGAATAAAATTTTACATCTCTTGATTTTATCTTTCCTAAATTAATACTCCGTAATTCTTATTCAACAGTTTTAAACTTAGTCATTATTTCTTGGGTTTTTTACCTCAATATTACTAATAAGTGGGTGATTGATAAAAAAAGTGGCATTTTATTCAAATTTCCAAAAATGTGTTTGGAGTACAATTATAGCTGCTACAATAACGATGCTACATTGACGATTTTATAGTGACAATGCTACATTGACGATTTTATAGTGACAATGCTGCGGTGACGATATTACAGTGACAACACCATAGTGACTCCATTCCATGGTGTTTACCGCCCACCCACCGGCCACTGTGACATCGCCATAGTGACACGTCTACTCAGACCATAGTGACACGTCGACTCCGGCAATAGTGACATGTCGATTCTGGCCATAGTGACACGAAGTATCCTCATATATCCCTCACTCACTCACATCCCATCAGCCCCGTCCCCAGCCTACCCCGCCCTAGCACCGCCGCTAACGACCACCACGAACCACCACCCCTGGCCATCACCGTCGACAACCGCCCCACCACCGATTTGACTCCCCAACCCTCATTCACCTTCCCCCCTCCTTAGCCCTAACCCCCTCTGATCCCCCAACCCCCTCCCAATCCCCCAATCCCCCTTCCCCAGTCACCATCCCTGACCCCCAGCTCCCCCATCCCAATCCCCGACCCCAGCTCCCCCATCCCTGCCACCGCCGGAACCTGATGCCACCGACCACCGCCGACCCTACCTAGCTCTTTTTTTTACAGATCCATCGCCGTCCTTCAATCTGCGCTAGATCGAACTCATCGAAAAGACCGTTTTTGTCCAGCGCCGCCAGGGAGGAGATTGATGCCGCCGATCGACGAGATCTTCCTGCGGAAACATCAGATCCTCCAATGACGACGAGCTCCATGGAAGCCGATGACGAGATTACGTGTACAATAAGAAAGGAGAAGAAGAAGATAGAGGTGGCGACAGAGGTAGTTGTGGCACTGGAAGGAGTCCGGCATTGGAGTTCGATGGCCATCATTGTGCTCTCTAGACTCCAGAGACGTTCACGTTGTGCTCCTCTCCAGATACGTTCAATGCAAAGATAGAAGGTTTCATAGTCCGGATCGATGATGTGTGCTGTGATTAGGTCGGGCCAGTCTGTTTATTTAGGTCACTTTTTGTCCAATAGAAAAATAATGGTCATATTTTTGTCTAGTCAAAGTCCATTGGTGATATTTTTGTCATTCTTTCTTATTTCTTCCGTTTGCCAACTTTGATTTATATGCCTCATATTTAGCTAGCCTTAATTATAGAGTTTTTTGTTAAATATTACTTATAAAAAGTCATGGACAAAAATATCACCCTTAGTAGCTATTAATGACTATAGTTATGTACTTATGTTTAAACTTACATCGTAGTAACTTATATGTAATTACTAAGATGTAAGTTTGAACATAATTATAATTATTAATGATTACTAAATAATATTTTTGCCCATCACATTTCAATGAGTAATTTAAATTGAGTTTTTTCTTAATTATACTACTTATTATTTAATATGTAAATGTCGGTGTCTAAAAGTTGCCATTAAGTATGTTAATCTGACTTTACATTGAGTGCAGCACAAAGAATATATTGAATTCACACCTGCAAAATAATGCACCAAAATAGGTGCAAACATAACTCGGATGACGGATGTCCCAAATATCTGCATACAAAAAAGTTATAGAAAATATATATAGATTTACGATCAAATACAAATAATCATTCCAATGAAAAGTATGAATGTATTTGGAGCATTGAATTTAGGATCTAACGACTCTAAATATGTCAAGAATGCATTAAAGTAGAGTAAAAGCGCTATGGCATTTCCGCAATTAAATCAATTTTTTCCTTTTTTTGCAAGAAATGGACTTCATGTGTGCAATAGTACGTACTATAAGGATATTCATAAGTGAATGACGGAAAATTTCTCATAAAGTAGTGCAACTCAAATGCTCAAAAGTGGAGGCATTCGCATTTTGTATATTAAGATCAAATATAAAATGTTTAGAAATAATGGCCCAAATATTACCTATAAGGTTTCAATAGACAAAAGTATGACCATTTTGATATTTGAGGAAAAAATGACCCGATCGCTTCTCTCCTTCCCATCGAAATCGACCACGTCTGGAACAATCTATCGCAGGTGAGCAAGTCTCCTCCACAGCTTCTCCATCATCGACCTCACATCCGACAACCTATGCCTCTAGCGGTCACCATCCGCCTCCGCTTTTCTGCTTCGCCAGTCGTTGTCACCCTCCCCTCCCCTGCGTCGATTTTTGTTCCTTCTCTTTCTGTGCGGTCAATGGGGAGGTGGAACAGGTAGGGCTTGGAAGGTAGTAACGACGGATGTGGACAAAGTGGAGCAGGTGCGTTCAACGGCGATACTGCGTTCGTCGAAGCTGGGATGCAGTGGTGTTAGTAACGACGGGTCTGGCCGCTGCAGGTGGTTGCGGATCTGGCCGCTGCAAGTGTCGACGTCCAAGTTGTGAAGCGAGGGAGAAGTTCGCATAAAGCAGATCCCACAGTCAGAGTGTGTTCGAGAATGATGGGCGGCAACGGGGTCACTAAGACCACAGGCAGCACCGGTCCTGATATAGGGGCAGGCTGGGCGGCTGCCCAGAGCCCACCAGGAAGAGTGGCCCATAAATTATTTAGTGTGTATATGTATGTGTGTGTGTGTGTGTGTGTATATATATATATATATATATATATATATACTAGTCCTCACATACAAACTATATATATATAGTTTGTATGTGATGTCACCCCTATATATATATAGGGGTGACATCACATACAAACTAGTCCTCCCATGCTAACCTACAGACTGTCACAAACTGTGCATCTTTGCATTATTTGTATTGCATATTGAAGTTCAAAGTGTTGCATATTATTTGTATTGCATATTGAAGTTCACAATGTGCATCTTTACATTATTTGTACTGCACATTGAAGTTCAAAGTGTTGCATATTATTGAGTTTGTAGGTTAGTATTTTAAGCATGATTTGTATTTGATCTCTTATATATATATATATATATATATATATATATATATATATATATATATATATATATATATATATATATATATATATATATATATATATATATCGTTGTAGGTTAGTATTTTAAGCATGGTTTGTATTTGATCTCTTATATATATATATATATATATATATATATATATATATATATATATAGAGAGAGAGAGAGAGAGAGAGAGAGAGTCATTCTCCTGTCCAGCAGCTTTCTGTTCGAACGCCGTCCGAACACCGCCTTTCAGGGCGGTTCCCGGTGGAATGTTTTGATGAAATTTTTTGAGCATGTTCCTCATCAAGTCTAGTTTATCCATACAAATTTCAGCTTAAACTTCGATCAGGAAGACAGTCAAATAATTCGTTGAAGTTAACTGCGTTTTTCTATGTATAATTTTGCGCAGTTAACTTCATCTAATTATTTGACTCCCTTCCCGATCGAACTTTGAGCTGAAATTTGGTATGGATAAACAAGACTTGATGAGGAACATGCTAAAAAAATTTCATCAAAAAAGTCTAACGGGAACCGCCCCAAACGGCGGTGTTCGGACGGCATTCGGACCGGAGGCTGCTGGACCTGAGAATCTCTCTCTCTCTCTCTCTCTCTAGGGTCGGGTTCTAATGATAAGACATCTTAACTTGAGAAGTGAGAAGTTACACAGTTACCTATTTCTGATGCACTTTTTTGCTAATCTGATGCACTTTTTGCGATGACAGAAAAGTTCAGATTAATTACGGAAATGCCATCGCGTCTAACATCACTTTTTAAAGATTTTTTGCACTTTCCTGTGCACTTTTTTTGCTAATCTGATGCACAGATCATAAATTGAACGCACCCGATGCATTCTCACTTCTTACGATAAACACTCTTCTCATTCGATCCTTATTATATACGTAGTATATATATGGAGCGATTCAGCTGAGAAGTGCCCTTAGGTTGAGAACTGCGAAGTCAAACTTATAGGCTAAAAATACAAACTTTTAACCAATAAATCATAACTTATAGACCCCCTCGAAAGTAATCACGAAAATACCACCGCGTCAAAATAACTCCAGAAACCTGGAAATTTTTTTGACGCGGTGGCATTTCCGTAATTATGATGGAGAGCTTTATAAGTTACTACCTCCGTCCCCCTGTTATTGTCCCATTGCGGTTTACGATGTTTGACTGACGATAAAGCAAACAGATCCCTGTCCGCACTAGAATTATTTTTAGGAAAAAAAATTGCATATTCAGAAACTACATTAAAAGGTTTACAAAGTCGCAAAAACCAAAATCAAATTTGATAAATAAAGTAAGAGATTAAGAGTTGTTTGTGTTGACTAAGTGAATAGAAAATGGGACAATAATAGGGGGACGTGGGGAGTATGATTTATTGGTTATAAGTTCATACTCCGTATATTCAGTCTATAAGTTTGCTGCGTTGTAAGATTAAATACAAATCCAAGGGCTGAGATTACTTCTCACTTCTCATCTTAAGGGGGACTTCTCACCTGATCTTCTTTCTTTCTCTCTCTCTCTCTCTCTCTCTCTCTCTCTCTATATATATATATATATATATATATATATATAGAGAGAGAGAGAGAGAGAGAGAGTCTCGTTCACCTCAGGCGCGTTTGATCGGGAGTTTTGTACGACCAAGTCCATTTGAGGTGCTTCAGGATGAAATTGTTTGATAAAAGTTCGTTATCATGTTTTTCATTAAGTGTAGATTACGTCCACAAAAATTCAGCTTGAAGATCATTCGGGAAGTCTGTTAAATAAATTATTGAAAAACATTGTGCTTCATATTTGTTTAAAAACGCAGTGTTTTTCAATAATTTATTTGACTAACTTCTCAATCGAATTCGAAATTGAAATTTTGTGTAAATAATCTAATCTTTATGAAGAACACACTCACAAAATTTTATCAAAATATTCGACCGTGAAGCTTCTTAAATGGACTTCTCTATACGAGACATCTTGTCAGGCGCGCTTTATCAGATCATTTCTCTATACTCTAACCCTCATATCCGGCCGTAGACTTAGCCACAATGGTAGAGCTACACACGAAACACGATCAAATGGATTTCTACCTTCCTCACAAAAGTCAAGAATTAAAAATTAATAGTATTATTGACAATTTTGCTTCTAATTAAAAATGCCTAAAAATGGTTTTGTATGACTTATGATACCAGTAGTTCTATGGACAAAAACATTTACTTCTGTAACAATTTTTATTGTTTATAATGAAACTTTTGTAATACATGTTAGACATATATAATTAGGGGTCTATTTTTCGTCTTTTGTCCCGGGCCTATAAATTGTCAGGACCGGCTCTGACCACAGCTTGGGCTGGTAGGCAGGGGTATCACTAGGGGTTGTGGCGTTGGTCATCGGTGACCGGATTGGCGGATGTCAGTGGTGACCGGAGTGACAAATGCCACTGGATTGGTGATGATGTGGCTTTGACAGGTAGGTGTTTGGCAACCTTGGGGATGAGAACGAGTAGTTGGTGGTGGTAATTGGCTATTGCGGCATCACTGTAGCAGCGGCGGTGTCACTGTGCCGCGTCACTGTGGCATCGTCACTGTAAAGGCGGTTGGCCCATATGAAGGGGGTTTGGGGATGGGGCTATGTCAGAGCAAGGGAGGGGCTGAGGAGGGTGCATGTGCGGGACGGTGCCGGTGTCAGTGGACACTGGGCTTGATGGTGTCACTTTGGTCGGAGTCGCGTGTCACTGTGGCGGTGTCATCGGAGGCGGTGTCACCGGAGACGATGTAATTGGCGTGAAAAAATCTGACGGTGACCACTCTCAGTGACATGACAAACCAGTCCAGTGACATAAATTTTTTGCAGTGACATCATGTTTTCTAATTCCAAATATATGTATGACCTTATTAATCACTTTTTTATCAATTTCTAAAAGTACTCGTATTCCTTGGAAATTCAGTTTAAAAGTACTCCTAAGGGGAAAACCCCAAATGTTTATTGGAATATGTGTATGTGGATGTTTATTGGCATCTATGCGTGCTGAAAAATGATTCCAATGACTCAAGGAGTACAAAGTGCACTTCAATGTTTTATACTTGAGAAAAATTCCCTTTCACAAAATGGTATATTAAAATCATATACTCCGTATTTATTATTGGGTTCATATACCAATTTTCTTCCCGAAAGTTCTGCTACTGGTCTCGTACCAAATGGCTCGTTATATTTCGGGGGAATTTTTTTCGCACGCCGGAAATAATTTTTTAGGACAACGTCTAACACGTCTCGAGTTACTAATATATTTTTAGTTATTTGAGTGATTATTTTGAATGTCAATTCTTAGAACCAAATGTTCAATGAGATCAACTTAGGAAAAACACAATAACACGTTGATTTTTGAGGGATAGAGCCAACATATAGTGGGTTGAGAATGTAAAGAACTACCCCTACATCTCAATATTTGCACTCCTTTTATTTTTTCACGTAAATTAAGACATATAAGAGTGTTTGGAAAATAGTGTTTCATAAAAAACAATGATTTAATGAATTTTATCATTTTTACTAAGGTAAATGGTTGTTTGATAAATAGTTGTTCAACTCTAGTGTTTTTGAAAATAATTGATGAAATATAATAAAAAACTTTGCAATGTTTTGGGATACCATTTGGTTTAGAAATAGGGCATTACTACTAATCATTATGGTCAAACAATTAAATCACCAATTTTTTATAATCTGTCAACTTATTCCGCTAGTCGATCAAACTCGTTGACTGAATCCGGTATTAACAACTTGCTAACATAATCTGTAACTGCTAAATGACAAACACGTCCTATGTGAGTGGTTGTTGTATAAACAGAAAATTAATATATAAAAATTAGGTGAAATTCATAAGAATAATCCCTACTTTTAGGGATTCTACAATAATAATCCCTACTCACACTGTCCACAAAAATAATCCAAACTAGCAAATGTGTTCATAAGCAAATTGGGGTGAATTCAAATTAATGTCCGTTCAATACTCACAATCCTTACTCCCACTTTTCTCCACCGTTTCTTCTTATTGGGACAAATTCAAACTAAAACTCATTTAATATCAATGCGCATGGGTTGAAAGTATCAAATGGGCGTAAAATTTGAATTCATTCTAATTTATTGTTATGGACACTATTGCTAGCACGGATTATTTTTATGTTAATTCACAATAAGGATTATTATTGTAGAACTCATAAAAGTATGGATTATTCTTGTGATTTTTGCCTAAAAATTATCATAAAAAATGCAATTTATTTTGAGATAATTAAACATAAAAGGAAAAGAATATATAATTCCCTGAAGGAAACAATAATTGATAATGTTGGAAATTTGAAACTTTCATTGTACTAGCTTTGAAGTAATAATGTGTAATGAGTTTTTGCTCATACACTTAGGTACAATATAACGGTCCTATACTATATGGAGAAATAATATACTCCGTAATGATTAATCATATACTACCCCAATTTTCTTTTAATCGCAACATTGAACTTTTTGCACTATTCATATATTCTACTTTGACTATATTTTATTAATTAATGTATTATAAATTTATTTTTTAAAAAGTATCGTTAAATTCTTCTCATTCTAAAATTTCATAATATGAATTTTTTTAATATTTTACTAATAAGGAAAAAAAGATATTAATGGTCAAATTTGTGCATTGTCAAACGTGAAATGTTGATCTATGAGAACATAAGTAATTCATACGAGTAATATTTTTAGAATCTTATTCCACTCGGTGCCATTCAAACTTGATAAATTCCAATTTTATGGTGTGTATGGTTTATTGTAGTTGAGATGCCTACGACTGGATATTACTAATATCTTTATGACATAGACACATGACATAAACGTCAATACGTCGTATGATTTCTATGGAGGAAATTACCACTTTAATTTAAATGAGTTTTGAGATGAGAAAATTGTCCAATATAGGACTAAAACTCAATCTTTTTCTCAAAATAGGATCACATGCATATTTTTCTCTAAATAGGACTAACCTTACCTTTTTTACCCCTAATTCTATTTATTTAATTAATTGATCTAAATAATTGCCCCTCTAGTTTCCTTGCACAACCAAGGCAGTCTGGAGGTGGCGGCAGCTCGGCGGCAGCGGAAGAGGTGGTTTCCGGTGGCGGCGGCGGCAGTGGCGGCGGTTTCCGGCGGCGGCAAGAAAATAACAGACATTAAATAGACAATAAATAGACAATAAGTAGACAATAAATAAACAATAAATTCTGATAAACACCATTGCGGCGGCGGAGAACTCCGGCGGTGGCAGAGGCGGCGACAGCAGAATCTGGCAGTCTGCCAGATATTTTTTTTGAATTTTCCGACGGTGCTCCGGCGGCGGCGGAGGGTGGCGGCGGCGGCAGAATCTGGCAGTCTGCCAAACATTTTTTGGAATTTTCCGGCGATGCTCAGGCGGCGGCGGCGGTGGCAGTGGCCGGAGCTCTGGCGGCAGGCGGCTGGCCGCAGGTCGAGGGGCAGCAGTGGGGGTATTTTGGTCCAATCACACATAAAAAAATCCTATTTAAGAATGTTTAAACTAATTGATCCTATTTTGGGAAAAAGCCATGTTTTGGTACTATTTAGGTAAATCTCCCTTTTGAGATTGACAAGTCAAAATACGGGACTTCAATTTAGGTTACCAATTTACGGGAGTCGGATTCTCCAGTTCCGACAGAAGGAAAAGCTTTGAAAATTTGGTTGATGAGTAAAAATAAAAATAAAAACTAGTCGGAATTGTGTAATCCGACTAGAGGAGTGTTCGGAACTTTAACTTCAACTCTACTATTCAATTTTCAGTACATATTGTTTTGTAGTTCTTAAATCGCAACTTGAACTTTTTACAGTTTGATTTCTTTCCCTATCCGATAAACACACTCCCACCTGAATGCGTTGATGATTTTACGCTTTGATCGGTTGAGGTGATGCTCATATTTTGCAATATGGCTGAAAGGCCAATTTAAAAATTAAATTCGGCCACTAATTTAAAACTTTAACTAAAAAACTTTGAAAATCAAAACATTTTACAATTCGGCCAATTTATAAAAATTAAAAATTAAAACTTTAGGCCAATTTAAAAATTAAATTGGCCACTAACTAAAAAAAGAGAAATTCAGCCAATTTAAAAATTAAAACATGAATGAAATTGGCCAATTTAGTTTAAAACTTTAGTTAAAATTTCCTAGTCGGAAGTGGTATATCCGACATGAAGGAATTTTTTAAAAAATAATGGAATTTAAAAGTTTAGTTTAAAAAACTTTGAAAATGAAAAGCGGCCAAAAATTAATAAAAAACCCCTAGTCGAAAGTGGCTAATCCGACTTCATCCTACTTTTTTTGTTAATAATAGTATATTAATATGGTTCAAATATATTTATAATCTCTTTAAATATAGTACACTCCATATTATAACAACCTTCATTTGTCCACACAACAACTCCGAGTGATATGTTTCATCTAATTCTTGGTTATGTTATTAAAAAAGCATTTGATTTTATTCTTTTGAAGTGTTTTATTAATACATACTTTAAAAATGTGAATAATTAGTTTTACATTGTTAATTTTAAATATCATATTAGCCTCGAAAAACTATAAAGGGATAAATTTAAAAATCTCCGGTACATTTATGCAACCGACAATAACTTTGTTTTATATCGGAGTTAGAAATGAATTTAAAACAAAATAGTACGAATTACATACTATAGAGATGAAAAAAGTATTTTACAAGACTTAAAACAATATGTGACATATTTACAAAGACTAAAAAATATTTAAAGTTTTAAACTTATTAATAAACATTGATATTCAAATGCAATTGCAAATTTGTGTCATCAGTTAACAAATGGAATCTTGATTCCTTTCTTGAAAGGACGAGTAGTGTTTATAGGTTAGTCAAATTTCATGTTTTTCAATTTACGAGTATAGCGATGGTGCGTTGCAACTTTGATAGAACATCTTTGTGTTAGTGTTTCAATTTACTTTAATTGTTTTTTCATTTAAGAAGTGATTTGGTTTAGGAATATTAAAGAATATTTGATAGAAAAATAAGCATTTGAAAAGAAAAATTATATTTAGAAAGTAACAAGTAATGTGTCGGGTTTTTTTTGACTTTTTAATACGGTAAAATTCAATTGAAATTGTGAAAAACAATTCCAAACACATGCACATACACAGTTACAACGTATCTTATTACCTTTAGAGTTACTAAATGATACATAAACATCTATCTTTTTTAGAAGTACTACTTTTAACATATATAAGCAAAACACGGTGATATTAAGTCGTTGCAAACACTTTCTTTTATAAGGATAAGGAGGGTTGAGAATTTTTACGAAAATTTGTTAAAATTGATGACAATCAGTTGGAAGGTAATTGCAATGCTTATATGACAATCAAAATTTGCTTACATATAGACAACCCTATTAAGAAAGGGACAAATCTTCGAAAGGGTAATAGAGACGGTTCTTAATAGAGAGTGGTTGTAGATGAATTTTAAGTATGAGAAACTATCTAGCTTTTATTTTTTATGTGGACTTATTGGTCATGTAAACAAGTAATGTCCGTTGGAATATGAGCGAGGTGCAAAGGAATTGGTCATAACCTCCAGACCAGGGCTCAGAGCTAGAGTGAGAAGTAGTGATGGATCCAGAACTTTTATCAAGGAGGAGCACTGCAAAAATGGATAGAAACAGGTCTGGTCCGGTCACGTTGAGTACGTGTGAGACTGGTCTACTATGTCTAGCTGGTGTAGACAATTTTTTTAAACGAAAATAGTTTATTCAATGTCGGTTTCAAGGGATGTACACATATGATTTATAGGTCTAGCTTTAACCTATTTAGATAATCCTAACTAATAATATTCATATTTTTGAAAGAAAGATATAACATGGATTGCAACTGAATCATTCTTGCACCATTTATAATTTTTTATTATAATCAGTCAAAAATTCATATTTACAATTAGAATCGTGTCCAAGGTTACATGTTGTACCACATAATGGCTGTGTAAAAAAATGAAGTATAATAATAATGATAATGATAGTGGTGGTGTACCTCACAAAATGTAACAACTCCAAAGTGATAATAATTTGTTATCGATAAAGAACGCATTTAGAACGCTAATTAGCAACTTTAATGTTAACTTCGTTCTTCTCATCCATTTTTTCTCTTAAATCTTGAAATTTAGGTATGGCTGATAAGTCCATATTTCAACATGCATTTGATGCGTGTTGGGACCGGCTTTTGCCGATTTCCCTAGCTTTAAGGGTTGTAAATCTCAGTTTTAGCTCAAGTCACGTTAGCCGGTTGATGGATCGAGTTTTGGTATTTTTAGAGTTGAAATCAGGTCTTTTAGGGTCCGGTATCAGCGCTTGAGAAGTGATCGGGACGAGTTAAGAAGCATTCGAGAGTGAATTCAGAGTTTTGAAGACCCCCGGGAGGTTCACGATGAAGATTTGATGAAGAAAGAGCTTATGGATTAATCACGGGGCCAACAGGGACTTGAAGTGGAAGAAACCGAAGACATCGGAAGAAAAAGGGCCACACACGGTCGTGCGTACGTGGCAGTAGCGGCCAAGAATCTTAAAGACGGACGCACGGTCGTGTGCCCGGGTACGCACACCGCGCGTCCGAGGTGAAAAGACGGAAAGCTCAGTGGCAGTCACGCACGACTGTGCATGGGGGGACGCACACGTGCGTGGCACATTTTGACGTGCGGGTTTGTCGAACGCATGGACGCCAAGCACGCCGTGCGTGCCCCGTTTCAGACCTAATTCAACCCGAATTCGTTGTTTTCTATAAATAAGGCCTCCATATCCGGTTTGAGGGGGTTACGAACATTACAGAGAGGCCTAGGGACGAATTTACTTGCGTTTTTACGTTGTTTTCTTCAAAGACCCTGGGATTATTTATAAGTTCATCTTTTTAATTAAAGACAATTAATTCTATTCTTCCCAATTATGTTGATTCTTCAATTATGAATTGTGAGTAGTTTAATTAGGGATTTGGGATTGATGAAGGGGTTAATCATGATGTATGGCTAGTTTCTTGATGGTTTAATTGCATGAATGCCGTTTAATTTGTGTTTGAATAATTTAACTGATACCTCTTGTAACCTATATGGCCACTAGAATTACAATTGCACATAGAATAAATTAAGAGAGATCTAATTTATTCTAGGACACCTTCACACACACTTAATCGTTCGCTAAGAGATTAGTAGCGATTAAGGGGCTGTAAGCTCGCTTGTTTTGGCAATAATTTTAGGATCCTGTTGCATGAGAGATCAGCCTGGTCCCCTAAATTATTGTACTCTAAGCAGCGAGAGCGGTAAGAACTTAGTAATGATTAGCTAGGCTCAATTAAATTAATTTCATGTAATTAGACCTGATCTGCCAGAAATCTGGTTACCCCGTAATCAATCCTTGTTCCCTTCGTCGTTAATTAGAGAGAATCCAATCTATTTTTATTCACTCATTCGCATTAGTTAATTTTCAACCAATCAATCTCGCACGACGCTTTTATTTTATTTTCGTTTTAATCGCTGAATTTAGTTAATTCTTATTTCCCTTTTGTCTGTCCCTGTGGAGATGATACTCGTACTTACACCACTATATTACGATCTATTCTAAGTGTGAGAAACTCACATCAGTTTTTGGCGCCGTTGCCGAGAACGGTGTCGATCTTAAGGGTTAATTAGACTCAGCGATCTGTTTTTAATTTTTTCGTAGGATTTTTTTCACTAACCTTGCAGGTCAGATCTATTTATGCATACACGCTCTAAGAGGGGAGAACCATTAATCCCTCTTAATCTTGAGATTGAAAATCTCGCCAGACAGAACCGCAAGGCTCAAAAAGAGAAAAATTAACATGGACCATCAATCCTCATCTGGAACCGCAGGGATGTCTGGTATCCCTAACCCTACATCTCAACAAGATTTCTTTGTCAACACATCAGCCCAATTTTCACCACCTATTTCACTCAGACACCCTCCAGGTTTTCAGAACTACCGCACTCCATTCTTTCCCCAAAATCAGTCCACACCACAATTTAACCTTCCTCCATTATTCCAGAACCAAGCTTATGGGATGCAAGGAGTAGGGCAAAACATTTCAGCCTTTCAGCCAAGACAGAATCCACCACCAGTCACCCAAAACTCACTTCAAAATCAGCCACAATACCAAGATCCTTACCAGAACCAATAGTGTTATCCACCCCAAGTCCCACTTACTCAACAACAACCAGCTTTCCAGTCTAGACAGCAGGTGCCTCCGCAAAACACTTATATCCCGCACAATAATCCACTTTATCAAGGTCAGACCATTGCAGAGTTCCTTACGCCAGACGTCTTAGAGTATGATAGCATTCAAGTGCCATGAATTACTGTCAATCGTTATGAGATCAAGCCGGCGGTGATAAGCATGGTGTCCAATAACCAGTTTGGAGGAGGTCCTATAGAGGATCCAGTTGCACATATTACCCGCTTTCTGAGGATGTGCCAAACTTTCAAGATACCTGGGTTAACTGATGATCAGGTACAGATGATGTTTTTCCCTTTCTCATTGACGGATGATGCGCAGAGGTGGTTGGACAGCAATCCTCACCACCACATCCAGATTTGGGACCAGCTGCATAGGGCCTTTATAAAAGAATATTTTCCAACATCAAAGGCACTTAAGTTGAAAAAGCAGCTGCAGGAGTTCAAGCGGTGATCTCTGGAAACATTGGCTGAAGCATGGAAGAGATTCAAGGTGCTGAGAAGAGCTTGCCCTCAGGGCAATTAGAGTGACTGCGAGGTTCTTTTCTACTTCTATAGCAGACTCAACAATGAAGGGAAGATGATGTTGGATGCTTCGGGTGACGGAGCTTTTCCTCACTTACCATCTGAGGTGGGGAAAGAACTAGTGGAGAAGATTGTTTCGAATAATGCATCATGGTACAGCTCTTGGGACACACCTCACCAAAAGGCTCCGGGCCTGTACGAGATCATTGATAATTATGCCCTCTCTGTAAGGGTAGATACGTTGACCAACATGTTTCAGAAGCTCACTACTAGCGTGGAGGATATGGGAAAGAACATGGAACTTGCTCTCTCGGTATCCAGTGTGAACATGGTAGCCTCGGTCCTATTAGTCCTTCTTGTACGAACTGTGGGGGACTCCATTGGCCGCATGAATGCAATATGATGGCACACTCGGCAGCCCCTCGATTGGAGCAAGTTGACGCGATGTACTTGCAGAGGCAGGGCTACTACAATCAGCCCTACGACCAGCAGCAGCAGTTCAAGAACTATAATCAGCCCCAATCTCAACCGCAAGCACAACACTTCCAGCCACAAAGGAATGAGACTGAGCATAAACTTTCTAGCTTGGAGAAGACACTAGAGTAATTCATTCAAATGACTGCGGCTAGAGATCAATCAACGCAGTCGAGTATTCAAGAAACACAGTCAAGTATTCGGGACATGCAAATTCAGTTGGGGTAGCTCACAAAGGCCGTATCTGAGAGGCCTAGGGGATCCCTCCCGAGCAACACCGAACCAAATCCAAGAGAGCAAGTTTACGCAATCACACTAAGGAGTGGACGGGATCTGGAGCCTGCTGCCACGGAGAAGAAAGTTGAAGAAGTTGAACCTAGTGCAGTTGTTCTTGAGGAAATGAAGGAAGAAGAAAATAAGGGGGAGGGGGACGCAGTCCCAAAGCAACCCGTTCCAGTCAAAGCTTACACCCCCCTCCCATACCCGAAACGCTTAAAGGGGATGAGTGACACTGAGGACTTCAACAAGTTTTTGAACATCTTTAAACAGGTTTAAGTAAACGTACCATTCATGGAGGCACTACAACAAATGCTGAGGTACACAAAGTTTATGAAAGAACTCCTCTCTAACAAAAGAAAGTGGGGAGAACCGAAATCGGTGGTTCTGAATGAAGAGTGCTCGGCAGTGGTGTTAAAGGAGATGCCTAAAAATCTCAAGGACCCAAGTAAGTTCACAATCCCGTGCTCCATAGGAAGTGAGATTTTTTATAATGCTTTAGCTGATTTGGGTGCAAGCATCAATTTGATGCCCCATACCTTGTATGAGAAGCTTGCACTCGGTCCGCTTAAACCAACACGTATGTGCATACAAATGGATGACCGATCGGTCAAATATCCCCAAGGGATTGCTGAAGATGTGTTGGTTAAAGTGGACAAATTTGTGATTATTGTTGATTTTGTTGTCCTAGATATGCCCCAAGATCTTGATGTGCCCTTAATTCTTGGAAGGCCTTTTCTGGCCACTGTTTGGTCCCTCATAGATGTTGGGGAAGGGAAATTGATTTTAAGGGTTGGGGAGGAGAGAGTTACTTTTTGCATGGCCAAACTGGCAAAACAGCCCTGTCAAGATGTTAATGAGTGTTTTTTGTTGGATGTCATTGATCGAACCGGAGAGGAGGAGGGGAAACCCCCACCTCTTAAAGAGACTGATTTTGACTCGTTCGTTGATAAAGGGCCTGATAAAGGCCTAGACTCATTCTTGTGCTTTACGAGTGGCCCTGAGATGCACAATTGTTTTCATGAATTTAAGGTCTTACGCCATCTCAAGGCATTTGTTGATAGGAGGTTTGATTTGTGAAAGACTAATTTTTTGAGCGGGGGTGTCTTCGACTGAGTTTTTGATGAGGCGGTTGTGTCGGGCAAATGACATTAAAAATAACCTAAACTTAGCAATCCAAGCTTATTTCTGCACTTTTGTTTTATCAAGTTTCTTTTTTTTGTTTTTGTTTTTGTGTTTCTGTGTTTGTTTTGCAGCTCAGGTTTTTTCGTTTGGATGATGCAACAAGGTTCACAGTTTGACTCATTCTGATTCTGCACCGATCAACGCCCTTAGTGAAGTTTTCATGATCATTCTGTTTGCCTGTGTTAATTGTTGACTTGAGTTAAGTTGAGCACGTGTGACCCTTTCCTCTTTACCCCCTTGTGCATAATGCATTTTGTGGTCATCGAGGGCGATGCCAAAGTTTAAGTGTGGGGGAGTGAATAGGGCATTCGGGCAGTAGTTATTACATGAGATTATTAGAGTTGGCATGCACATGTGTGAATTGTATATTCATAGGAAAGTCATGTCAAAATTTTTGAAATTTTTTCTTTAAACTGTGTCTTTGTGAGCTGGCTAGTGTGTTGACTATGTTTTTAGAACATCCTTAATGTGTTTAGGCTTAAATTGCTGCACGATGAGCTAGTTGTTGAGAGGATGAAGGCATTAGTCACCCATTGAATTGATTAAATCATCCATCATATCCCACCTGATTAAGCCCTTTAGGAGAAGCCATTTTGAGCCTGACCATTTTATTCTTCACCCAATTAATTGAGCTCCATAGCTATATGGCCCGTGTTTCCGTACCCGTGAATAATTCTGACATAGTCTTGGTGTTTAGGGAACTAGGGGATTAATTTGCTAAGTTTAGGTAATTTTTTTAGGAGCCACTGACGTGCACTTCGTCGTGGTGTGCACTCAAAATAAATAAATAAATACAATACTTAACACATATATGTAGTATAGTGTAGTAAGGTTCGTATCCACAGGGAAAAGAATACTTTTCTTTTACGTAACTAGTAACAAGAGGGGGGGTTGATTGATTGATGAACTTTAAATGTATTTAAACAGTGAGATGAACGACTTATGTGTTTTACTTAATTGAGATGAAGACTTCGCTTTGCTTTTATCCACTTAATGAAATGTTCGTCGATCCCGGTTATATCTTTAACTATCTTCCTCTCGAATATTCAATCGAGGAGTATATCCAATTCATCAAGGGTAGTTATTAATTTCGAGATGCGTTCATTAATAAAACTTACTACCGAGTCAATATAGAACAAGCGCCGTATATTAACCTGATAGTAGCAATAAACTTAAGATGAAAACGACTGAGATTGATAACCTCAACACAAGCGGTTTATTGGTTTAATCAATATAATTAATTCCCCTTAGATTATTAACCATGAGACGCATGCATTAATAATCCAAGTTTACTACCGTTGAATGAACCGAATTAATAACAAGCGTATTAATCGATTGATTCTAGTAATAATTAATATATGAACAAAACTAGTTGATCCTTTAAGTAATGCTCACAATATTAATATGAGATATGAATATGAAGTAATTAATATTCATGGAATAAGATTAAAGAAAATAACTCACAACTTACAATTCATTAAGTTTCAAAGTAGCAAAACCAAGATGGAAGGATTTAGCTCCTCATTTGGAGACTAAACAAGCTAGAAAAATACAAAATACTATTCTAAGTTGAGCTTAAGTATATGGAAGAAGGGATGATGAAAAGTGAAGGAAAATGGGGTTATTTATAGGTGTTTTCAAGACCTATAGCCGGATACCCGGCCGGGTATTTGACATACCCGACCAGGTATTTATCAAGTCAGATCTTTTTCAAATGTTCTTCTGTTCTTCTGCACGTTCATTTGCCCGAAATCACTTCATACCCGACCGGGTATAGGGAATACCCGACCGGGTATTTGCTATTTTCGTAGCAACTTCCTCTGTCAGTTCATACCCGGTCGGGTAAAGGTCATACCCGACCGGGTTTTGCATAAAACTCAGGTTTCTTCATCCTTCTTGCTTCCAAACCAATCCTAAACTTATAGCCCAACTAACTACAACTTACAACCAACAATAAAATGCTAAAAAATACGATTACAATCAAATGCAAACTAACAACTACAAACTTGCATAATACTAGTAAATAAACATTACAAACAATGATAAAAATGTATACTAAGGCACTAACAACTAGTGCCTATCAAACAACCCCGCACTTGAACTTTTACTCATCTCGAGTAAATCAAAACCTTGTCCATGAAGTTTCCAAAACAACAATAGTAGCAATTACAACCATTCACAAGTGTTTTTTTCGATTATCAACATAAAAATGTTTCAATGATCAAAACATATGAATAAAAGGTCTTCAATACCATTGGATTTCTCTTCTTTTTGCTCCGCTTGTATATACCCTTAGGATCCTACAAAGATAAAAGAAATACTTTCTCTCATTCTCTCATTTTGCCTAGGTGCCCTTTTGGGTTTTTATCCCACTTCCCATATCTTTTTATTTTTAACCTCACAAACTCACTCATCTTTTTGCTTTTATTTTGCTTAAGTTGCCCTTTTTGGGTTTTCAACCTAACAAGCTTTATTGATTTTTTTAAAATAGATAAAGAGTGTGAAATATGAGCATACTAGAATGGTCGCCCCCAGCTAGTCCATGGCACTATCCCTAGTGCCCGCCCGCATCTCCTCCATCAAAGAATCCACCATGGTCATAGTAGTTGTCATGAAAACCGCCTGTATATGGGTACTCATCCTCATTAATGTCTGAGCTACCGCCATTTCCGTCATCTCCGCCTCTGAAATCCCTGCCAGCGCCATCACCGCCATCCTGTCCACCTCCTCCGGAGCTAGATCCTCCAAAATTATCCCAATGTGAGAGGTCATACCATGTGGGATGTTGAACTGGAGTGGGCATGCGGGAAAAATACCCTTGGTGGTCAAAATATGCTAACATAGGGCCAAATGCCCTTTTTTTATCTTCCTCCACCCTTTGGTATGCACTATAGAGATCGTCGATGCATGTGTTCATAGCCGTTTGGTTAAGACTAAGTTGTTGTATACCTGCAAGCATTTGTTGCTCAAAGAGGGTGTATTGAGCGGGTTGGGGATCAGGTTGTGGTTTTTCTTGTGGTTGTTCGGGACTGGGTGGAGGCTCAAGTTGAGGGATTTAATAAAGATAGTGATCAGGAGTAGTTCCGGGTAAGCAAAGGTGTCTCCTATCCCCGAGTTGATGGTTAAAAATGTTGGAGAGTTCGCCAGAAGGGATTGTAAAAACTTGTGTGGGTGGGGGGTTTATGGTCCAATGGTAAAATGCAGTGGTCCCGATAGTGTGGGAGTGACTCAAATCATGTGCAGTGAGTAGAAACTTGAGATTAAGGAAATGCCACTCTTCTACTTCTCTGTTTGCATGATAGCCAAATTTTGTACAGATATGGTGTATGTACCCCCTTATGAAAATGTCACCCATAGCTTCACATTCTTTTTTTAGATGTTCCCATAAACATGAAGCAACATCTAATCTAGGAGCGTCTGGAAAGATACCCATAGCAAGAACGGCCAATTCACTAATCGTTGTTTGATGATTATTTGGTCTCCCAAAAACATTATACCCAAACCATTTCAGTGCTATTCGAAGGGCAGGGTGTTGAACATGTGTAACATGCATATGTGAAGATTTAAAAACTCTAACCCCTGTGATTCTTCGCCACAGATCATGCACAATAGTTTTATCACTTCTTGTCTCTCTTTCCTCCATACCTAAAACCGGTAAACCAAATAGTTCGGCAAACTCACGTTTCGTTAAAGTTTTTGGTATGTTGTTATACCGAAACGTGAGTTGGCTCTCATAGGTGTCCTCTTTGTTTTCAGTAAATTCAATGGAGGCTAGGAACTCATACACAATTCTTTTGTAGACATTATAGGAAATATTGAATAATGTAGTAAGTCCTATGTTGTTGCACAATCCTAGCATCATATCATACAACATTAATGCTCTCAATGTTTCATGACAAAGAAATCGGGTTGAGTTGGGTGAGGAATTTCTTGTGATGAACCCTAGAGGTAAATTTGATGCTTTCATACCCAGGAACTTGTGGAATTGGAGCATTGGAGTTTGAGGAAGATGCTCTATCCCTCTTTGGTGCCATGGTTGACCTTTTTCTTGGACTTGAGGGTTGGAATTTCGTACTTGGGGGTTGGGGGGAGTGAAAAATTCGGACTTTTGGATTTGGGGTCTTTTTGAGGGTGTGGAGGTGTAGAAGGTGGTAGGGAGAACAAGAAATGGGATTTTTCTTGGGTTATTTTAAGCAAACATTCGAACTTTTGGGGGTAGGGGTAGGGTTTTCGGATTTTGGGGTGGAGGGCGATTTGGTGGTTTTGTTGGGTATAGGAATGGAGAGTGTGATGGGGAGAAGAGTAATATGTGGTTTGTCACGCCCCGAACTGCATCCGTACCACGTAGACGACTGCCGTACAACCCAATAAGAACAACAACAGTTCATTCCAATTGAATTGCACAAGGTGTCCGATAGATTCTATTGCCAAACCGATTAGTAAACACATACAATCAACATCAATATTGTAATCAAACAAATGCGGAAAATATAACATGTTTGATAATTAGCCACATATGGCAACCACGAGCACGCAGGCTCCCCACTGCTTTTAATAGAAAAAAAACATTGTTCAAATATCCATGAGCAAATCCACAATTTGAAATATTAATGGAAGCACGAACCACGTCTTCCTTATTTGATTATCACCCTATGCAAAGGTGCAGGTAGCAGGACTCTAGCCTTAACCTGAAAAAATGTGAGGCCCCCGAAGGGGTCAGTACTCCATAGAAAGTACTAGTGACAAGCAGGCTATATCAGGAATAACTAATGCTTCCGACACGAGACCCAAAATTAGGGTGATACATATATGTATAGGTATAACTACCATTACCCCATCCACAAGATGATACATACCGTATATACTTGCAAAAGTACTTGACCCGTAGGTCATTTTCATTTAAAGAGTCTTTTAGAGATAAGGTACTTACCCGACCTTTCTCATCCATTCCCGAATGCCTAGCTCACAAGCTACATTCTACATTCATAATATCCTACCGAGTTTTGGGATCATTTACCGTCTCGAGGATACTCAACCCCAACCAAGTTTCAGGATCATTTACCGCCCCAGGGATACTCAACCCCAACCGAGTTTCAGAATCATTTACCGTCCCGGGGATACTCAACCCCAACCGAGTTTCAGGATCATTTACCATCCCAGGGATACTCAACCCCAACCGAGTTTCAGGATAATTTACCGTCCCCGGGATACTCAACCACAACCTTATTCCTTACCAAACCCTAACCTGGATATGGCTAACCTTTCATTCCTTTAACTATGGAGGTGTTTGGGGTCTTTTTGAGGGTGTGGAGGTGTAGAGGGTGGTAGGGAGAACAAGAAATGGGATTTTTCTTGGATTAATTTGAGCAAACATTCGAACTTTTGGGGTTAGGGGTAGGGTTTTCGAATTTTGGGGTGGAGGGGGATTTGGTGGTTTTGTTGGGTATCGGAATGGAGAGTGTGATGTGGAGAAGAGTAATATGTGGTTTGTCATGCCCCGGACCGCATCCGTACCACGTAGACGACTGTCGTACAACCCAATAAGAACAACAACAGTTCATTCCTATTGAATTACACAAGGCGTCCGATAGATTCTATTGCCAAACCGATTAGTAAACACATACAATCAACATCAATATTGTAATCAAACAAATGCGGAAAATATAACATGTTTGATAATTAGCCACACATGGCAACCACGAGCACGCAGGCTCCCAACTGTTTTTAATAGAAAAAAAAACATTATTCAAATATCCATGAGCAAATCCATAATTTGAAATATTAATGGAAGCACGAACCACGTCTTCCTTATTTGATTATCACCCTATGCAAAGGTGCAGGTAGCAGGACTCTAGCCTTAACCTGAAAAAATGTGAGGCCCCCTAAGGGGACAGTACTCCATAGAAAGTACTAGTGACAAGCAAGCTATATCAGGAATAACTAATGCTTCCGACACGAGATCCAAAAATAGGGTGATACATATATGTATAGGTATAACTACCGTTACCCCATCCACAAGATGATACATACCGTATATACTTGCAAAAGTACTTGACCCGTAGGTCATTTTCATTTAAAGAGTCTTTTAGAGACAAGGTACTTACCCGACCTTTCTCATCCATTCCCGAATGCCTAGCTCACAAGCTACATTCAACATTCATAATATCCTACCGAGTTTTGGGATCATTTACAGTCTCGGGGATACTCAACCCCAACCGAGTTTCAGGATCATTTACCGCCCCGGGGATACTCAACCCCAACCGAGTTTCAGGATCATTTACCGTCCCGGGGATACTCAACCCCAACCGAGTTTCAGGATCATTTACCATCCCAGGGATACTCAACCCCAACCGAGTTTCAGGATCATTTACCGTCCCCGGGATACTCAACCACAACCTTATTCCTTACCAAACCCTAACCTGGATATGGCTAACCTTTCATTCCTTTAACTATGGATAATACCCAGCCCTATAGTCATATAATAATCCTTAATAATCAACGTGGACGGTTCTCACCCGAACGCCCCACGTTATACTCATTCAAAACTGACCGTTTGGGTGTAAAACCCAATACCCGGTCGAGTACTTACCTATACCCGGTCGGGTATAGGAGGTAGCGGCCCCCGGGGCAGTTTTCAGTACATACCCGGTCGAGTACCTACCTATACCCGGTCGGGTATAGGAGGGAGCGACCCCTGGGGCAGTTTTCAGTACATACCCGGTTAGGTATTTGCCAATACCCGGTCGGGTATAACAGTTGATTTGGCGGTCAACGTCTGTTCGACCGCCCAAACGAAGTCCAATTAACGTGAAATTTTGCATGCAAGTACTCTTTGACGTCCTTAATCCAAAAATACCTATTTGGGTCCTTGGAACATCATACATCTCAATTTATAATATTTCCACTAATCAAACCTACAAATCATGCTTTTCAACTATGTTATATTCTTTAACATGACATAGCACATACTTTAATATCATTAATCAATTCATCAAACATATACTAGATTAATTTAGGTAATATCATGCCTCACACAAAAGTTATAAAGCATATAGCCGTCTTCTCACCTTAATGAAGCTTATGAAGTTTTAGCCTTCCCGATTTAGCTCCGGTGAAACTCCGGCGAACTTCAACGAACTCCGGCGACAACTCCGGCGACCCTTTCAACTCCGTGAAAGTTCTGGGAATATCTTATACCAGTTATTAATAAGGTTTTATCATTATAAAACCCATATCAACACAAATAACCCCTAAAAGGTTATTTTCCGGCGAAACGATCTCTTTTACCTCTAAGTTCGTTCTTGAACTTAGAACTACCTTTCAACCCCAATTCCACACTTTTCAATGTGTAGAACATTACTACAGGTATGAAATATGATTATGGAGAAGAAATGGGGTTAGTGAAGTCATTACCTTGTTAACCATAAGTTTTCCTCCTAACTTCCTCCTTTCTCTTCTTCTTTTTCCTTTCTTCTTCCTTCCCTTGCCTTGTGCGAAAATGGCAATGGAAATGGTGTTTTAGAAGAGTCTCTCTCCCTTTGATTGAGGTCTGGATCGAATTGGTGAGGTGTGGGGGTGAGGGTAGTTTCCTTTTTGGCTTATTCACAATAATATGGGGGAGAGGGTCTCCTTTTCTTTTCATTTTGTCTCTCAATCACCTCTAGCTTCAATCACCCACATTAGGTGAGGATCACCTGGCTATTTGCAAGACCAAGGTCGTGGGGTGGCCCCCACTTATGTGGGAGGTCATCCCTTTATGTCCCCAAGTGTACACTTGGTCCCGAAAGTTGTATTTTTCGGACTGTTTTAATTATTTTTTATTTTATCAGGTTAAATAAAATATAACACATGTTCTCCATCATTATTGGACGTTATAATTCATATGAATTTCTCAAATTTAATTTAGAATTCTCCGAAACTCATTTTCGGGCTGTTATCTGATAAATTGTCGATACTGATAGTTGGGCCTCGTTTGACCAACCAGTCAACCCTATGCCTTTGCTACGGCCCAAGTAGGATATCCATCACCATATACATATTATCTATACCAAGATGAATATAATATGCAGTCTTGAAAATGTCGGGCCCCCCATCCGGTGTGGGCCCCGCGTGAACTTTACTATTCACGTAAAAGAAATGATAAAAATTTACAATCACGTAAAAATGCGTTTACTCATTTCTCAGGGTTCAATACATAATTTGATAAAGTACAAATACTTGGGGGGCAGTGTAACAAGTTCTACCCCCTTATTTGGGATTTCGTCCCCGAAATCCACGTGTCTAGTCAAACAGAAATGGAAATTGTTCCCTCATCAGGGTCTCCACTTCCCAAGTTTGCTCCTCAACGCGATAACTCTTCCAAAGTACTTTTACCATCGGTACCTCTTTTCTCCTTAGCTTCTTTACCGGTCGGTCTATGATGTTTACCGGCTGCACCGTATAGTGTATGTCTTCTCGGATTTCTATCGGCGGTTTCTCAAGTATATGTGACGGGTCCCGTACATACTTCTTGAGCATAGAAACATGAAGTACATTATGAATCTTTTCCAACTCTGGGGTCAACTGGAGTCGGTATGCTACGACCCCAATTCTTTCAATGATTTTGAATGGGCCTATGTAATGTGGGTTAAGCTTACCCCGACTAAGGAATCTGATGATCCCTTTCCAAGGTGACACCCTCAGAAATACCTCATCGCCGACCTCAAATTCCAACGTCCTCCGACGTTTATCTGCATAGCTCTTTTGCCGATCTTGGACAACCTTGAGTCTATCTTGAATAACCTTCACCTTCTCCTTGGTGATCTCAACTAGCTCGTTGCCCTCGAGCTTAGCCTCGCCTACTTCATCCCAACACAAAGGTGTTTGACATTTCCTCCCATACAATGCCTCGTATGGAGGCTTGCCTATACTTGCCTAATATCTGTTGTTATAGGCGAATTCCACCAAAGCCAACTGGTTGTCCCATCTTCCTTGGAACTCCAAGGCACATGCTCTCAACATGTCCTCCAAAATCTGAATCACCCGTTTAGATTGCCCATCCGTTTGAGGATGAAATGCTGTGCTAAACCTCAATTTCGTACCCATGGATTCCTGGAACTTAGGCCAAAACCGTGATGTGTACCGTGGGTCTCTATCTGTAACTATAGTAACCGGAACCCAATGCAGTCTCACAATCTCATCCATGTACAACTTGGTCAGTCGCTCAAGCGTATAGGTAATGTTGATTGGCAGGAAATGAGCACTCTTGGTCAGCCTATCAACTGCCACCCATACCGCGTCGTAGTTCCTAACTGTCTGTGGCAGACGCACCACGAAGTCCATGGTAACATGCTCCCATTTCCATTCTGGAATGGTAAGTGGTTGCAATAATCCCGTTGGGTGTTGGTGCTCTGCCTTAACCTGCTGACACGTAAGGCAACGACTCACATATTCTGCAATCTCCCTCTTCATCCCCGACCACCAGTAACTTTCTTTCAAGTCCCGATACATCTTTGTACCACCTGGGTGCATGGCATACGCAGATGAGTGAGCCTCCTCCAGGATAGATTTACGGAGCTCCTCATCTGATGGTACACACACCCGTTCCTTGAATAGTAGGAGTCAATCTTCTCTCTCACGGACACCTTTGACGGACCCCACAAGCATCTATTCCCGGATTTTCTGAAATTCCTCGTCATTGACTTGACATGTTCTGATTTCGTCTAATAAGGTGGGTCTCACCTCAAATCTGGCCAATAACGCCCCATTTGTGGATACTTCCACGTGTGCCCTCAATGCTTGTAAGCATGTGAGTAAAACCCCTGATGAACTCTTCCTACTAAGAGCATCGGCTACCACATTAGCCTTCCCTGGATGATATTCAATAATCAAGTTGTAATCCTTGATCAACTCCATCCATCTCCTTTGTCTCATGTTCAACTCTTTCTGAGTGAACACATACTTCAAACTCTTGTGATCGGTATAGATGTGACACAACTCTCCGTAGAGGTAATGCCTCCAAATCTTCAAGGCAAACACTACAGCTCCTAGATCTAGGTCATGTGTGGGGTAATTTAATTCATGCTTTCTCAGCTGTCGAGAAGCATAAACAATTAGCTTACCCGATTGCATCAGTACACACCCGAGCCCCATAATGCTAGCATCACTATAAATATCATACCCTAACCCCTGCACGGGTAGCGCAAGCACTGGTGCTTCCGTCAACCGTTTCTTTAGTTCAAGAAACCCCTTCTCACACTTGTCATTCCACACGAACTTAGCCCCCTTTTTAGTGAGCTTTGTGAGTGTAGACGCTATCACTTAGAACTTCTCCATGAATTTGCGGTAGTACCCCGCTAAACCAAGAAAACTCCTTATTTCCTTCACATTCTTGGGCCTCTCCCAATTAGTGACTACTTCAATCTTCGAGTTATCGACTGAAATGCCCGAGCCCGATACCACATGCCCGAGAAAACCGATCCCACTAAGCCAAAATTCACATTTAGAGAATTTGGCAAAGAGTTGCTTCTCCCGCAGTGTTTCAAGCACCAGCCTTAGATGTTTATCATGTTCTTCCTCATTCATGGAGTATATCAAAATGTCATCAATGAATACTATGAAGAATTGGTCCAAGTATTGATGGAATACTTGGTTCATGAGGTCCATGAATGCCGCGGGGGCATTTGAAGCCCAAACGACATCACTAGGAACTCATATGAATGCACTTTTGGGTATGTCACTCTCCTTGATCTTTATTTGATGGTGGCCCGACCTCAAGTCGATCTTAGAGAATACGGTTGCCCCCCGTAGTTGATCGAACAAGTCATCAATCCTTGGCAAAGGGTATTTGTTCTTTATCGTGGCCTTGTTCAACTGACGGTAGTCAATACACATTCTAAGTGTACCATCTTTCTTCTTTACAAAGAGTATCGGTGCTCCCCATGGTGAATGACTCGGCCTAATGAATCCGTTATCCAATAGTTCCTCTAATTGAACCTTCAACTCTTGAAGTTCAGCCAGTGCCATTCGGTATGGAGGAATCGAGATAGGTTTTGTGCCAGATTCTACTTCGATCACAAACTCGATCTCTCGATCTGGTGGAAGTCCCGTGAGTTCTTCAGGAAAAACCTCCAGATACTCATTCACCACCCTCACTTCTGTCATACTCTTTCCTTTGCCTTCCTTACCTATGACATAGGCTAAGTAAGCTTGGCATCCCTTCCTCATCATACGCTTTGCTCTTATGGCCGATATGATGCACAGATTGAATGTTCCCCTATCTCCCTCGAAGCATAGAGCATTTCCCTCATCGTCTTTTAGTTCTAACACCTTGGTGTAGCAATCTACTTTCGCATGGTGTTTTTCGAGCCAATCCATGCCAAGTATTGTGTCAAACCCGAGCATATCTAACGGCACGAAGTCACCCGTTAGGCGGTGTTCCCCTATCTCCACATTACATGAAGGATAGTAGTGTTTCCTTTCCACGTCATCACCCAACGATGTAGAGACCAACAAAGGTTGCGCCATTGTTACTAAAGGCATGTCCAAACCCTTGGCAAACGATTCGCTCATAAATGAACGTTGTTCCCCAGTGTCGATGAGAATTCTCACATGTCTACCATTGATCTTTAGTGTTCCTACATATATAAGTTATGTAAGGCACACTACCCAACATCCCGACAGAAAAGGACCGAATGAAAAATTTTCAGCCTAAGACTACCCTATACCCGGTCAGGTAGGGTCTTCTACCCGGTCGGGTATTACTCAAGCCCTTAAGGAAAGACTCCCTATTAACTTTGCCCGATCGAGTACACGACTCGAACTCAAACAAATTATTTATACCCGGTCAGGTATATGCCCATACCCGGTCAGGTATGGCTGGAGATATCAAAGTTCCCTGCCAAGAATGCTCGATCGAGTACACACTTCAAAAACGAAAATATTTTACTCATACCCAATCGAGTATATAGCCATATCCGATCGGGTATTGCTGGAATGCCAAAAGTGAAAGGCCCTGCCAAACTCGCACGAACGAGTACGCACCTCGAAACTGAAACATGCCCCATACCCGGTCGGATCTATAGAGGTACCCGATCGGGTCATACATATTTTCTGAAGGTTTTACTTCAAGTAAATGAATAAAACGCAAGTGTACTCAAGAGATTACCTTCAATGGAGTCCGGGTTGGCCCGAGCATCTGCCTCGGTCATTGTGTACACCCGTGCTTGGGTCCTCCCTTGGTTAACGGACGCGGCATTACTAGCCATGGGTCCTCTCCTTCCCGTGCCCCCTGGGATGGTCCGGCACACCCCCTACTAGAAGTAGGTCCTTCAAAGGCTCCCGATGGCCCCCCTCCGTTCAACATTGGGCAAGAGAGTTTGAGGTGACTTGTGCTACCGTACTTGTAGCACCAGGGTGGTTCATTGCACTTTCCGGCATGGTTCTTGGTGCAGTTCAGACACCTCGGTGGCCTCCCACTCCCGGAGCTGTGCCCTTGCCCTCCTGGGCCCTTACTCTTCTTTGTCGGTGGTGCCGCCGTGCCGGTACCCTAAATGAATTTCCATTCCCGGCTTGATGCTTCTGGGAATGGGCTTGGGATCCAGAATTCCCCGATCTCCTCTTCTTTGCCTCTTCGGCGTCTCTCTACTTCCTTTCGTTCCACTTGGCTTTCCCAAGGAGCCTCTGATCAACAATCTCACTGAACGTTATTGATGATTGTAGGTAGCCCGATCACGGATATCCAAGTGTAGGGTATCCCAGAAGTGATTAGCCATACGGTTCTCATCCATGGCGTACTCAGGTATGTATCGAGCCAAGTCTCGGAACCTCTGTTCCAATTTCCTCACCGAGCAATCCTCTTCTTGTATCGTGGAACTTTCAATCGAGCAATCCTCTTGAGGTATGTATCGGGCCAAGTCATGTACTCCTTCCTCTTATGGTTCTTCTCAAACTCTGAATAATACTGATTATAAAATTCTATTTCGAATTTCTCCTAGGTGGTCTCACCGTGGAACTTTCCTTCCATGCCTTCCTGCCATACCGCGACTACTCCCTCCAATAACCTAGTAGCAACCGTCAACTTTATGTCAAGCCCAATCTGCATATCCCTAGCAGCCTCATTTAGCTTCTTGATTCAGTCGGCAGCCACCGATATATCGCTCTTGCCATCAAATGACTTACACCCCAAGTCTTTTGCCTCCTTGAGGTATTTGGAGATTCTTACACAGAAACCTCCCCCCTGTACCCCCTGTGACGCCATGGGAATGGCCGCTGAAGCTCCCCGGCTTCCCTGACCCGAACCTCCCTGAGAGGCACGTCTCGCTTGGCGCCTAAGGTCTCTTCTCAGCTTCTCCTTTTGATACCACTCAAACAATTCACCCATCTAGGCGAATTTGGCATCGCTCTCATCATTATCATTGTCGGTGTACGTGTCACCCCCATCGTATGGGGTCTCCTCGTGTTCCATTTTGGGAACATATGATGCGTCATAGTTCTCGGTGTTGGTTTCATACACCGAGCTTACATGGCCATCAGTCACAGTTTGATCCCTATGACCTCCACGGCCTCCACGACCTCCTCTAGAGCCCCAAGATGCAACCTGGCTAGCCCCTATGGACGTTAGCGGCGCTTGCCCCCTCAGGTTATTCCTCGTAGCTATGCATCTACCCTCCATTTTCTGAAAGAAATTCGGAATGAGTCGTTAGACTCGTTTCGATGTCAACTAACGGAATAGTACAAAAGACACCACTTGGTCCAACATTATGGCCAACAAACTGTTAAGGGTACCGTCTTAACAATAAGAGGTCAATAACTTGGTTTCTAGTGGTTCCTTAAGTACAAAAACTTTTTGCTCATGGTTTTGTTCAAAACCTTTTTGAAGATAGGGTATTGAGAGGTTAACTGTATAGTTTAGAAATCGACGGCTCTGATGCCATTTAATTGTCACGCCCCGGACTGCATTCGTACCACGTAGACACTCGCCGTACAACCCAATAAGAACAACAACAGTTCATTCCTATTGAATTACACAAGGCGTCCGATAGATTCTATTGCCAAACCGATTAGTAAACACATACAATCAACATCAATATCGTAATCAAACAAATGCGGAAAATATAACATGTTTGATCATTAGCCACACGTGGCAACCACGAGCACGCAGGTTCCCAACTTTGTTTAATAGAAAAAAAGACATTTGTTCAAATATTCACGAGCAAATCCATAATTTAAAATATTAATGGAAGCACGAACCACGTCTTCCTGATTTGATTATCACCTTATGCAAAGGTGCAGGTAGTAGGACTCTAGCCTTAACCTGAAAAAATGTGAGGCCCCCGAAGGGGTCAGTACTTCATAGAAAGTACTAGTGACAAGCACGCTATATGAGGAATAACTAATGATTCAGACACGAGACCCAAAAATAGGGTGATACATATATGTATAGGTATAACCACCGTTACCCCATCCACAAGATGATACATACCGTATATACTTGCAAAAGTACTTGACTCGTAGGTCATTTTCATTTAAAGAGTCTTTTAGAGATCAGGTACTTACCCGACCTTTTCCATCCATTCCCGAATGCCTAGCTCACAAGCTACATTCTACATTCATAATATCCTACCGAGTTTTGGGATCAGTTACCGTCCTGGGGATACTTAACCCCAACCGAGTTTCAGGATCATTTACCATCTCGGGGATACTCAACCCCAACCGAGTTTTAGGATCATTTACCATCCTGTAGATACTCAACCCCAACCGAGTTTCACGGTCATTTACCGTCCAGGGGACACTCAACCCCAACCGAGTTTCAGGATCATTTACCGTCCCGGGGATACTCAACCCCAGCCTTATTCCTTACCAAACCCTAACATGGATATGGTTAACCTTTCATTCCTTTAACTATGGACAATACCTAACCCTATAGTCATATAATAATCCTTAATAATCAACGTGGACGTTTCCCACCCAAACGCCCCACGTTATACACATTCAAAACTGACCGTTTGGGTGTAAAACCCAATACCCGGTCGAGTACTTACCTATACCCGGTCGGGTATAGGAGGCAGCGCCCCCTGGGGCAGTTTTATGTACACACCCGGTCGAGTACCTACCTATACCCGGTTGGTTATAGGAGGCAGCGTCCCCTGGGGAAGTTTTTAGTACATACCCTGTCGGGTATTTTCCAATACCCGGTTGGGTATAACAGTTGATTTGGCGGTCAACACATGTTTGACCGCCCAAACGAAGTCTAATTAACGTGAAATTTTGCATGCAAGTACTCTTTGACGTCCTTAATCCAAAAATATCTATTTGGGTCCTTGGAACATCATACATATCAATTTATAATAATTTCACTAATCAAACCTACAAATAATGCTTTTCAACTATGTTATATTCTTTAACATGACATAGCACATACTTTAATATCATTAATCAATTCATAAAACATATACTTGATTAATTTAGGTAATCTCATGCCTCACGCAAAAGTTATAAAGCATATAGCCGTCTTCTCACCTTAATGAAGTTTATGAAGTTCTAGCCTTCCCGATTTAGCTTCGGCGAAACTCCGGCGAACTTCAACGAACTCCAGCGACAACTCCGGAGACCCTTTCAACTCCGTGAAAGTTCTGGGAATACCTTATACCATTTAATAATAAGGTTTTATCATCATAAAACCCATATCAATACAAATAACCCCTAAAAGGTTATTTTCCGCCGAAACGATCTCTTTGACCTCTAAGTTCGTTCTTGAACTTAGAATTACCTTTCAACCCCAATTCCACACTTTTCAATGTGTAGAACAATACTAAAGGTATGAAATATGATTAAGGAGAAGAAAAGGGTTTAGTGAAGCCATTACCTTGTTAACCACAAGTTTTCCTCCCAACTTCATCCTTTCTCTTCTTCTCTTTCCTTTCTTCTTCCTTCCCTTGCCTTGTGAGAAAATGGCAATGGAAATGGTGTTTTAGAAGAGTCTCTCTCCCTTTTATTAAGGTCTGGATCGAATGGGTGAGGTGTGGGGGTGAGGGTAGTTTCCTTTTTGGCTTATTCACAATAATATGGGGGAGAGGGTCCCCTTTTCTTTTCATTTTGTGTCTCAATCACCTCTAGCTTCATTTTGTTGAACTGTGGAACTTTTGGACAAACATTGACACTTGTAAACATTTGATCTTACTCGAGACGAGTAAAGGTTTAAGTGTGGGGGAGTTGATACGTTCGTAATTTCCATATCTATGTTTATGTTTTTAATTAGTTTTGCTTGACTTTTACTTTGGAAATTACACACTTTTGGTGTAATAGATTAGATTGTTAAATTCTTGTAAATAGGTTAGATTAGATATATTCTGAGCTTAAGCAGGTTTTGGTCACTCAAAGTACAGTTGGTGAACCCAAAAAGTGAAGAGAAGGTGCAAAAGTTCAAAGACAAAAGAAGATCCTGAATTTTGGTCTATACTCGGTCGAGTATTAGCTATACTCGATCGGGTATTAGGTTGGAACTTCAAATCGGATCAGATCCGAAGACAAGGGAACATGCAGGGAAGATTTTGGCCACGATTTTATGTCTATACCCGATCGGGTAGACCGACATACCCGATCGGGTATGCCTTTGAATTGCAAACAAAGATCGGTCGAGTATGGCCCGAATACCACTTTCTAAGCATACTCGACCGGGTATTCATATATACTCGATCGGGTATACTCTTAGAAAATAGCCTGAAACCGGTCGAGTATGCCTCGGATCGAGTGTTACACACGTACTCGATCGGGTACCATGTACATACCCGATCGAGTACCCGAATCCCATCCCAAAAAAACCTATAAATACACCTCCTTTCCTTCACAAAAAGATATCCAATTCCTTTGTACATCTAAGCTCAGTATAGAATAGTTCTTTCTTTATATTTTTCATCATGTTTAGTCTCCAAATGAGGAACTAAACTCTTCCATCTTGGTTTTGCTACTTTGAAGCTTAATGAATTTGTAAGTTGTGAGTTATTTTCTTTAATCTTCTTCCTTGAATATTAATTCTTTCTTTCAAAATACTATCTCTATATCAAAGTTGGGGAGTGTTACTAAGATGACAATTAGTTAACATCTTGACATTGGTTATAGTAATAGCTATTTCTTCCTCTATGATAATATTGGGGAGTGTTACTAAGATGACAATTAGTTAACATCTTGATATTAATCATAGTAGGATTCATATATTTTAATATTCTTCCTTGAGTATTAATTAATTCCTATTCATATTTCATGTTAATATCTTAAACATTACTTAAAGTATCAACTAGTATTGTTTCTCATATTAATTATTACTAGAATCAATCGGTTAATACGTTTGTTATTAATCCGGTTCTTTCAACGGTAGTAAACTTGGAATATTAATGCATGCATCTCATGGTTAATATCCCAAGGGGAATTAATTATATTGATTAAACCAATAAACCGCTTGTGTTGAGGTTATCAATCTCAATCGTTTTCATCTTAAGTTTATTGCTACTATCAAGTTAATATACGGCGCTTGTTCTATATTAGCTCGATAGTAAGTTTTATTAATGAACGCATCTCGTTATTAATAACTACCCTCGATGAACTGGATATACTCCTCGATTGAGTATTCGAGAGGAAGATAGTTAAAGAGTATTCGAGAGGAAAGGCAATTAATTTTTCTTTCATTTTCATATCAAAAAAAAAATCTTGCTCTTCTATTTTCTGAGCTTACATGAGTTATGAGTATATGGATACCAACACTTCATCCTTAGAGAGTCAAATTTCCTTCTTGACTTCTCTAATAAAGGAATCTATCTTTAACTCAAAAGCTCAAGATGCCAAGACTTGCAACATTTGCATGTCTCACAGGCATCTTACGGACTTCTGCCCAAAACTCCAAGAAGAATACCTTGCACAAATTGATGATGTACCTCACATGAGGTATGATCCACTCTCCAACTCTAGTATGTCCACGGAGGACATGGTTCGGGCTCTTACTCACAGCGTAACCACCATGCAACAAAACATGGTGCAATTCCAAAATGAGACCAAGTCTAGCATTTTGAGCTTGGAATCTCAAGTGAGTCAAATAGCCAGAGCCGTGAGTAGGCTTGAAGCAAGGGATTCAGGAAAACCTTCCTCTCAAATAGAATGTGATCCTAGCCAGCAAACTTTTGCAATCACATTGACAAATGAAGAGGAAATGCAAAAAGAGATCCAGAATCCAGAAGAAGTAGAGGAAGAAAAAGACACAGAGCTCCAATTGGTCAAAGAAGAGGATAATCTGAGCTTCAAGGTTAAATATCTATCCTTGTCATCTTTTGAGGTACCCCCATCAATTCTGAAGATTTTGAGGAAAACTCATAAACTTGAAAAAGACAATGACATTTCTGAAATATTCTTCAAAATTGAGGAGTCGAAAAACTTTTTATTGACCATACTAAACGATAATTTCTTCCCATTCCTCCCACCACACGAATCAATGAAAATCTGGATATTTGATCCTGGAAAGATTTCCAAAGTGGAGAGTCGAGAAATTGAGCATTCCTATGGAAGTCCTATGAGTGAAAGTGTGAAGAAAATAAACTATCATGATCCAAGTTTGAATGATTGAAAAAAAAAATGATTAACATCGTGCCACGACGTTAACTAAGGCGCTACTTGGGAGGCAACCCAAGTTTATTTTTTTATTTTTTTTTATTTAAGTGTGTACAATTCATTTTTTTTTATTTATTTAGAATTCATTTTTTTTGTTTAATTATTCGAGAGATCAGTGAGGGAGGGCACTAATCACGGGTTTTTGGAAGAAAAGAAAAAAAAATGCCGGTTTTGGAGCATCTGGGGACATACCCGATCGAGTATCACCTTATACTCGGTCGGGTATGACCAAAAAGAAAAGGGCCCGGGCATTACTCGATCGAGGAAGCACCCAAAAATTGAAAAATAAGCAATACCCGATCGGGTATCACTATACACCCGGTCGGGTATGTTTAGAAATGCAAAAATTGAAGGAGACTGACTCCCACACTCGACCGAGTACCTGCTTCAAAAATAGAAAAAAGCACATACCTGATCGAGTATGGAGTAGTACTCGACCGGGTACAAGAGACAGGCTGCTCACAAAGTTCATTTTCTAGACATACTCGACCAGGTAACAACATCCTACCCGATCGAGTACAGGAGGCAGGCCGCTCAAAAACTAAACTTTCCAGCAATACTCGACCGGGTAACCATACACTACCCGATCGAGTACAGGAGGCAGACTGCTCGAAAAAGCCACTTTCCAGACATACCCGACCGAGTACCAGCACATACTCGATAGGGTATACGGGTATTATAACCCCAAATCAGCCCCAAAACACTTCATCTTCTCCAAATTTCCAACCCTATCTCGAACAAAAACGCCCAAACCCCCATTTTTACACCTTCTCTCTACCATATCTCTTCCAAATCTTCACCAAATCCGCCCATTTCAACGCCAAAACACTCCCCTCATCCTCCTCTACACATTCATACCCACCAATCCCATTCTCCCCCAATTTCCAGAGGTCCGAAAAACCCTACCCCACCTTCCAATTTCGGTTTTCAAAGGCCAAATTCACTCCAAATGGCTCCAAGGAAAGAGAAAGGGCAAAGCTCAAGCACTAGGGCATCCATCCCGGGCTACGAGGACATCCTCTTCGTGGACAACGAACAACGCACACACTTCATGTCCACAATTGAAAGGCAAGTTAAACCTTCCCGCTTTTTATGCCTTGATGCCCTAAAGGAATTAGGAGTATACAAAATGATGAAGAAATTTTTTCATGAGTTGAGCATGGATAAAATTTTCAAAATGCAATACAACTCAAATGAAAAAATTATCTATGAATTCCTAAGCTCTGTGCACTTTGAGAACAATGAAGAGGACTTTAGGGATGATAAACTCAGGTTTCGATTGTTTAATCACAATCACACCATCACAAAACTTGAGTTCGCCGAACACTTTGGTATTCCGTTCCCGTACCAAAAATCTATATCCGACAATACCGCCTTCGGCCACACCCTATGGACCAAGATGACCGGGGAGACCAAATTTAGCTCCTCCCAACTCTACATTAGTCATGTCCAACATCCAGTCCTACGCCTCTTTTTGAAATTCCTTGCCAACTCCTTACTTGGACGTCCCAACAACCATCACACTAGGATGGGGGATGTGTGCCTCATCTCGGTAGCCCTATTCCGTATCCACGTGGATCTCAACCTATGTAATCTCATATGGGCACATCTAAAAAAGGAAAGTGTGGCAAAAGGTGCTATTGTAGTGGGCGGGGTGATTATGCACTTGGCCACAAAGTTCGGGTATACGGATGACTCTCCTATACCCGACTACTGTTTGATGAACATATCTTGGCTGGGCCACTCAGGCTGTACATCTTTTTCACACACCGTTTATGGTGAAGAAAGGCCCAGAAATATGTACAACTGGCACATCCACCCCAAACCCCTCAAATACTTCCTCTTGCCCAACCCAGAACTCCCCCAACTCCAATTCAAAACAGGAAGAGCGGACCAACATTACCTCTTCCCAAACGCCCTCCCACCACATCTCCAGGAACCGGAACAGGAACCTCCCCAAAACCAACCCGATTACGAGCCCTATGAGCAACTCCATAGCCATCCAACCATGAGCCAGGACTTCCCAGAACAGAGCCAAAACCCTCCACCACCCGACTTCTTTCAACAACTTCTGGAGGGTCAACAACAACTTCTTACGGGAATGGCCCAAATGGACAACCGGCTCAACCGATTAGAGGAGGAGCAAAGATCCGGTTTTCAAAGATTGGAGGATGAGCAAAGGGCCGGCTTTCAACGATTGGAGGAGCTCCGGGAGGCCGATAGACATCGGTATGAGGAAGACCAACATAGGTTCTAAGGGCCTATGTACTCTTTTATGGCACAGCAGGGATCCTTCCATACCATGGCGAACCCTCCTCCACCACCCTCATGGTATGACCCCACTCATTGGGGTAACTTTGGAGGATCTGGCTCCGGTGGTGGAGGGTACGACGGCGGAGATGGCGGGGACACTTACATGGGAGATGGTGGCCAAGGGAGCGGCTTTGGAGGGAGCTACTACGGAGGAGAAGGCGGGCACTAGGGACAGTGCTTGATTCAAGTGCGGGGGAGACACTCATGATGGTATGTAATTTTCATTTCTACCTAGCACTATGCATGTAATTCTTTTGAACTTTTATACAAAAAAAAACAAAAAAAAAATAAAGAAAAAATAAACACAAGAAAATAAATGCTAGTTAGGTTGAAAACCCAACAAAATGGGCAATCTAAGCAAAAAAGGCTTATAAAAAAATGAGTGAGTTGGAGAGAATGGAAAATGAAAAGAGGTGCTAGGATGAAAACCTGAAAAGGCTCCTAGGCAAAATGAGAGATATGAGAGAAATGTTTGTTCTTGCAGGCACTCATTGTATCCTTATGAAGAATATGAAGATTCAAGATAAAGAAGAAGAGAGGAGGAGAAAAGAAGACAACACTAGAAGGCCATTAAACCCAAGATGCTCTTTTGTAATTTGAGTTTAAAACTCATTTTTCTTTGTCATCCTTGGTGGTCTTTGTGTTTGTAACTTGTATTATGTTTTTGTTGAACTGTGGAACTTTTGGACAAACATTGACACTTGTAAACATTTGATCTTACTCGAGACGAGTAAATGTTTAAGTGTGGGGGAGTTGATACGTTCGTAATTTCCATATCTATGTTTATGTTTTTAATTAGTTTTGCTTGACTTTTACTTTGGAAATTACACACTTTTGGTGTAATAGATTAGATTGTTAAATTCTTGTAAATAGGTTAGATTAGATATATTCTGAGCTTAAGCAGGTTTTGGTCACTCAAAGTACAGTTGGTGAACCCAAAAAGTGAAGAGAAGGTGCAAAAGTTCAAAGACAAAAGAAGATCCTGAATTTTGGTCTATACTCGGTCGAGTATTAGCTATACTCGATCGGGTATTAGGTTGGAACTTCAAATCGGATCAGATCCGAAGACAAGGGAACATGCAGGGAAGATTTTGGCCACGATTTTATGTCTATACCCGATCGGGTAGACCGACATACCCGATTGGGTATGCTTTTGAATTGCAAACGAAGATCGGTCGAGTATGGCCCGAATACCACTTTCTAAGCATACTCGACCGGGTATTCATATATACTCGATCGGGTATACTCTTAGAAAATAGCCTGAAACCGGTCGAGTATGCCTCGGATCGAGTGTTACACACGTACTCGATCGGGTACCATGTACATACCCGATCGAGTACCCGAATCTCATCCCAAAAAAAACCTATAAATACACCTCCTTTCCTTCACAAAAAGATATCCAATTCCTTTGTACATCTAAGCTCAGTATAGAATAGTTCTTTCTTTATATTTTTCATCATGTTTAGTCTCCAAATGAGGAGCTAAACTCTTCCATCTTGGTTTTGCTACTTTGAAGCTTAATGAATTTGTAAGTTGTGAGTTATTTTCTTTAATCTTCTTCCTTGAATATTAATTCTTTCTTTCAAAATACTATCTCTATATCAAAGTTGGGGAGTGTTACTAAGATGACAATTAGTTAACATCTTGACATTGGTTATAGTAATAGCTATTTCTTCCTCTATGATAATATTGGGGAGTGTTACTAAGATGACAATTAGTTAACATCTTGATATTAATCCTAGTAGGATTCATATATTTTAATATTCTTCCTTGAGTATTAATTAATTCCTATTCATATTTCATGTTAATATCTTAAACGTTACTTAAAGTATCAACTAGTATTGTTTCTCATATTAATTATTACTAGAATCAATCGGTTAATACGCTTGTTATTAATCCGGTTCTTTCAACGGTAGTAAACTTGGAATATTAATGCATGCATCTCATGGTTAATATGCCAAGGGGAATTAATTATATTGATTAAACAAATAAACCGCTTGTGTTGAGGTTATCAATCTCAATCGTTTTCATCTTAAGTTTATTGCTACTATCAAGTTAATATACGGCGCTTGTTCTATATTCGCTCGATAGTAAGTTTTATTAATGAACGCATCTCGTTATTAATAACTACCCTCGATGAACTGGATATACTCCTCGATTTAGTATTCGAGAGGAAGATAGTTAAAGATATAACCGGGATCGACGAACATTTCATTAAGTGGATAAAAGCAAAACCAAGTCTTCATCTCATTGAATTAAACTCATATAGGTTGTTTATCTTAGTGTTTTTAAAACAAACAAATCTAAACCCCCCTTTGTTACTACTTTTATAAAAGAAAAGTATTCCTTTCCCTGTGGATACGAACCTTACTACACTATACTACGTATTAGTGTTGTATTGATTAATTATTTTGAGTGCACCTAACGACGAGTGCACGTCACCTTTGCTACGGCCCAAGTAGAATATCCATCGCCATATACATATTATCTATACCAAGATGAATATAATATGCGGTCTCGAAAATGTCAGGCGAACCCCCCATCTGGTGTGGGCCCCACGTGAATTTTACTATTCACGTAAAAGAAATGATTAAAATTTACAATCACATAAAAATGCGTTTACTCATTTCTCAGGGTTCAATACATAATTTGATAAAGTACAAACACTTGGGGGTGGTGTTACATGGTTAATTTCGGTTTTTGATGGAGGATTTGGGTAGTTTTGAAAGTTTTGGGGAGCAACAATGGAGGTTTAGGGTTGAAGGATTCGAGCTCTCAAACTTGGGGAAGAAGATGTGACGAATTTTGGGGCTGCAAAACCCGATTTTACCACATTTCGCACGAATACCCGACCGAGTATCGTAAATACCCGAATGGGTTTTCGACTCAGAGCTGGGCAGAATGTTTTTTAGCCGAATACCCGGTCGGGTATTTGGTTATTTTTAATCGTTTTGCTTATTTGATTTGCCCAACCGGTTTTTTTGTTGATACCCGAATGGGTAAGTCCGATAGTAGCTCCCAGGGACGAAATTTGATAAAAACATATCAGATGTGGGTTGCCTCCCAAGAAGCGTTCGGTTTAACGTCGCGGCACGACGATATCCTCATTGATCATTCTTCATAAATTGGATCAATGAGATCCATGCTTTCAATGATCTCCTTTTTGAATCCTTCAAGGAACGGTTTGAATTGTTGCCCGTTGACCTTGAAGATCTTGTCGGTGTCTAGACTTCTTATTTCCACCGCTCCGTGGGTGTACACTTTGACCACTTCAAATGGTCCTTCCCACCGTGATCGGAGTTTTCCGGGAAATAGAGGAAGGCATGGTCGAAAAAGAAGGACTTTATCTCTGATTTAGAAGTCTTTTCTTATTATTAATTTGTCGTGCCATACCTTCGTCTTTTATTTGTAGATGGCGACATTCTCGTTGGACTCAAGGCGGAGCTCCTCGAGCTCTTGAAGTTGGAGCTTCCTCTGTGTCCCTGCTTCCTCCATGTCAAGATTGAATGTTTTTACCGCCCAATAAGACTTATGTCCGAGTTCGACCGGAAGGTGACAGACCTTCCCGAACACAAGTCTATAGGGTGACATTCCAATTGGGGTCTTGAAAACGGTTCTATATGCCCATAAGGCATCATCCATGTGAAGACTCCAATCTTTGCGGTTGGGATTCACCGTCTTTTGAAGTATATATTTCAATTCCCTATTTGAGACTTCGACTTGGCCATTCGTTTGTGGGTGATAGGCGTTGGAGAGTTTGTGAGTGACGCCATATTTCTTCAACAAGGCACTCACAGTTTTGTGGTAGAAGTGAGTGCCCCTGTCGCTTATTAAAATGCGTGGAACTCCAAACCTTGAGAAGATGCGGGATTTGAGAAAGTCTGCCACCACCTTGGCATCGTCGGTTTTGGTGGGTTTTGCTTCCACCCATTTTGAAACGTAGTCCACTGCCAAGAGAATGTATAGATTACCATGGGAATTAGGAATAGGTCCCATGAAATCTATACCCCATACATCAAATATCTCAACATAGAGCATCGGTACTTGCGACATCTCATGTTTTCGAGAGATGTTTCCCATGCGTTGACAATTGTCACAAGATTGACAAAATATCTGAGCATCTCGAAACAAGGTAGGCCACCAAAACCGCATTCAAGTACCTTCATTGATGTCCGTTTGCCTCCAAAGTGTCCTCCACAAGCGTGTGAGTGGCAAAATGCAAGGACATATGTAATCTCCGTTTCAAGGATGCATCGCCGAATAACTTGGTCTTTGCAATGTTTCCATAGATATGGCTCATCCCACAGATATTGTTTGGCGTCATGTTGGAGCTTCTCTCTTTAAGATTTGGAGAAGCTTGGTGGGAACCTGTTTGAGACAAGGAAATTAACAATGTGAGCGTACCAAGGGCGAATTTCCTTTAGAGAGAAAAGAGTCTCATCGGGAAATTCCCCTCGGATATCATCCTTAGCATGCTCATTCCCTTCATCAAGAACGAGTCGGCTCAAGTGGTCGGCCACCAAGTTCTCCATGCCCTTCTTGTCTTTGATTTCGACGTCAAATTCACTTAGAAGGAGTATCCATCGAACCAACCTTGTCTTGGCCTCCTTCTTCGTCATCAAGAACCTAAGAGCTGCGTGATCGGTATAGATGATCACTTTGGTTCCAAGTAAGTATGACCTGAAGTTTTCAAGTGCATAGATGACGGCTAGCATGTCCTTCTCGGTGGTGGCGTAGTTATGTTGGGCATCAATGAGAGTTGTTGATGCGTAGTAGATCACATGAGATGCCCTTCCAACTTTTGGTTCCAAAACAGCCCCCACCGCATAGTCACTAGCATCACACATGATCTCAAAAGGAAGAGACCAATCGGGTGCTTGAATGATAGGGGCGGTAACTAGCTTCTCCTTCAAAGTGTTGAAGGCCTTCATGTATTCCTCGGAAAAGATAAATTCCACCTCCTTTTGCAAAAGTGTGCACAAAGGGGATGCAATTTTTGAGAAGTCTTTGATAAAACTCTGGTAGAAACCTGCATGTCCAAGAAATGACCATATCTCCCTAACGGTGGTAGGATAAGGGAGTGATTGGATGACTTCAACTTTGGCCTTGTCTACCTCTATCCCTTTGGATGAGATCACATGGCCTAGAACAATTCCTTCCTCCACCATAAAGTGGCATTTTTCAGAATTTAGAACAAGATTTGATTCTAAACAACTTTTCAAGACAAGAGATTGATGGAGTAAGCATGAATCAAACGAGTCTCCATGAATTGTAACATCATCCATAAAGACTTCCATAAATTGCTCAACATATTCAGAGAATATACTCATCATGCATCTTTGGAATGTTGTCGGGGCATTGCATAGTCCGAATGGCATGTGTCGGTATGCAAAGGTGCCAAATTGATAGGTGAAAGTGGTTTTCTCTTGATCTTCGGGGGCTATGGGCACTTGAAAATACCCGGAGTAGCCATCAAGGAAACAATAGAACTTATGCCCGACAAGTCTTTCAAGCATTTGATCAATGAAGGGTAAAGGAAAGAAATCCTTTCTAGTTACTGCATTGAGTCTACGGTAATCTATACATACCCTCCATCCATTTTGAATTCGGGTGGGCATAAGTTCTCCATGTTTGTTCTCCACCACTGTGACTCCGGTCTTCTTAGAAACAACTTAGGTTGGACTAACTCACTTTGAATCGGAAATGTGGAAGATTATCCCCATTTGAAGTAGCTCGATTACTTCCTTTTTGACCACCTCCATCATAGGTGGGTTCAATCTCCTTTGCGGCTGTCTCATCGGTTTAGCTTCATCCTCCATCAAGATGTGGTGCATGCATGTTGATGGACTAATGCCTTTGATGTCGGCTATAGTCCATCCAATTGCAAGTTTGTATTCCTTAAGCACGCTATCAACCTTTCTTCTTGTTCTCCGATCAATTTGTTTGAAATGATGACCGATATTGTTTCTTTTTCTCCCAAGAACACATATTTCAAGTGCTCCGGGAGTAGTTTCATCTCAACTTCGGGTGCCTGCAAAACTGAAGGCAAAGGCTTCTCGCTCGGAATGGATGGGAGGGGGGGGCTTTAGAGTCCGGTGGCAAAAGTGGGAGTTGATTTAACTCCACCACCATAACCTTCATGTTATTTGACATAGAGTATTCCGAAGTGAAATCCTCTACATCGTTCTCGATTGAGCTTAGTAATTCATCTTTCCCCTCAACTTCAAATACATCTTGGACCCAAGTGTCACAAATGTCTATAGCAAAAAGAGAAAGATATTGGGAAGAGGGATATTTACCTCGCATTTGGAGAAGGTCTCATAGATGTGCTTGTCATTGTTGTATTTGCGGTTGTCCTTGAGAGCCTCCGGGAAGGTGGCACCGGCTCATATGAATCGAGCGGTGGGAATTTCTTTTGAGGAATGGTCTCCTCCTCTTTTTCGTCTTCATTTGGAGAAGTTGTGCTTGGCACCAAGTCCTCCTCCTCTTCTTCTCCAACATGGCTCTTTGCTTTCGCCTTAGCCATCACCAATTCTTTACCACTTCTCAAAGTGACCGCATGGGCTTGTTGCCTTGGATTCAGCTCCGTTTGAGATGGAAGCTTTCCCGAATCCTCGGCTTCAAGCCTACCCACCGCACTTGAGATTTGGCTCATTTGATTCTCAAGGTTGTGGATGCTAGATTTTGTCTCATGTTGAAATTGAACCATGTTTTGTTGCATGGTTGAGACATTTGAGGTGAGGGCTCGGATCATGTCTTCGGTGGACATATTTTGGCCTTGTGGTTTAGAATATGGTTGTTTTTGAGGAAATTGATTTTGAGGAGGGTTGTTTTGTTGTAGGTTTCCTTGAGGGTTTCCATATCGAAGATTGGGGTGATCTCTAAACCCGGGATGATTCGGTTTGGAATTGTACCTCTTTTGGTTTGGAAACCCCAAAGCATTGACTTGCTCGGAGTTGTCTTCTTGAAGTGTTGGGCATGAGTCGGTGGGGTGCCCTTGTTGTGTACAAATGCCGCAGATCTTGACTTCTTGGGTCTTGGAATTCAAAACAAAATCCTTAACCAAAGAAGTCAAGCCGGCAACTTGACTTTCCAATGACGATGAGGATTCCGCCGCCATGACTCTTTTTGTTGATGACCGCCCGTTCTGGTGTCTACAATTCTAGACCAACTCCGAGATAAGATTCATAGCTTGAGAAGGAGTTTTGTTGACGATCCCCCTCCACATGCGGCATTGATCATCTGCCTATCATCATTGCAAAGACCATCATAAAAGTATATGATGAGGTCTTTCTCCGAATAGCCGTGGTATGGACAGCTCGCACAAAGTTTCTTGAATCGTTCCCAATATTCGTAGAACAATTCATCATCTTTTTGTTCCACATTGATGATTTGCTTTTTGAGAGATGAGGAGACAGAGGCAGGATAGTACCTGTCAAGGAAAGCTTTCTTCATTGTCGCCCATGTACCTATACTTCCCGAAGGAAGATATAATAGTCAATCTTTTGCGGTATCCTTGAGGGAGAATGGAAAGGCCCTCAACTTTATTTGTTTCTCGGTGACTCCATTGGGGCACATGCTTGTGCAAACAACATGGAACTCCGAAAGATGTTTATTTGGGTCCTCCCCTCTTAAGCCACGAAAAGATGAAAGTAGATGTATGAGTCCTGATTTCAACGCAAATGTAGCACCCTCATCATGAGTTGGGAAGGTGATTCATAAGGGTTGTTGGTTTAGATTAGGAGCCGTGAGCTCCCTCAATGTTCTTGTTTCAAGAGCCATAGTTATTGGCTCTTCGGACTCGCTAGAATGAGTACTAGCACTTGATGAATCTCCGGTAGATGATTCCTCCGAGTTGGTATTTGAAAATTAACTTTTCAACCGCTTGAAAGTTTGCTCTATTTCCGGGTTTGTGTGATAGGTGATTTTGTTTATTGAACGGTGTTTAACCATATACTTCCCAAAGCTCAGAAATAGAAAAGTAAGATCTCTTTATATTTTATTTATTTATATTTTTTTTATTTTTCTTTGAGTTAAAATAAAAGGAAAATAATTGCCTTTCCCCGGCAATGGTGCCAAATTTGACGTGCACTTTGTCGTGGTGTGCACTCAAAATAAATAAATACAATACTTAACACATATACGTAGTATAGTGTAGTAAGGTTCGTATCCACAGGGAAAGGAATACTTTTCTTTTACGTAACTAGTAACAAGGGTTTTTTTGATTGATTGATGAACTTTAAATGTATTTAAACATTAAGATGAACAACTTATGTGTTTTACTTAATTAAGATGAAGACTTGGCTTTGCTTTTATCCACTTAATGAAATTTTCGTCGATCCCGGTTATATCTTTAACTATCTTCCTCTCGAATACTCAATCGAGGAGTATATCCAATTCATCGAGGGTAGTTATTAATAACGAGACGCGTTCATTAATAAAACATACTATCGAGTCAATATAGAAAAATCGTCGTATATTAACCCGATAGTAGCAATAAACTTAAGATGAAAACGATTGAGATTGATAACCTCAACACAAGCGGTTTATTGGTTTAATCAATATAATTAATTCCCCTTAGATTATTAACCATGACACACATGCATTAATAATCCAAGTTTACTACCGTTGAATGAACCGAATTAATAACAAGCGTATTAATCGATTGATTCTAGTAATAATTAATATATGAACAAAACTAGTTGATCCTTTAAGTAATGCTCAAAATAATAATATGAGATATAAATAGGAAGTAATGAATATTCAAGGCAAAAGATTAAAGAAAATAACTCACAACTTACAATTCATTAAGCTTCAAAGTAGCAAAACCAAGATGGAAGAGTTTAGCTCCTCATTTGGAGACTAAACATGCTAGAAAAATATAAAGAAAATACGATTCTAAGTTGAGCTTAAGTATATGGAAGAAGGGATGATGAAAAGTGAAGGGGAATGAGATTATTTATAGGTGTTTTCAAGACCTATAGCCGGATACCCGGATAGGTATTTGACATACCCGACCGGGTATTTATCAAATCAGATCTTTTTCCCATGTTCTTCTGTTCTTCTGCACGTTCGTTTGCTCGAAATCACTTCATACCCGACCGGGTATTTGCTATTTTCGTAGCAACTTCCTTTGTCAGTTCATACCCGATCGGGTTTTGCATAAAACTCAGGTTTCCTCATCCTTCTTGCTTCCAAACCTATCCTAAACTTATAGCCCAACTAACTACAACTTACAACAAACAATAAAATGCTAAAAAATACGATTACAATCAAATGCAAACTAACAACTACAAACTTGCATAATACTAGTAAATAAACATTACAAACAATGATAAAAATGTATACTTAGGCACTAACAACTAGTGCCTATCAGCCACCTTTGGCACTGTTTCTATGCCCCAAATGGGGTAAGAGCAACCACTTTTTAGGAATTTGATATTTTCGAGGATTGCATTGTAGGCATGGATTCACCTTGATTAATTGAACTTTAATTGCTAACTTTTCCTTGGTGAGGCCGAGATTAGAATGGGGTAATGTCTAGTGAAAATCTGAAAATTAAAAAAAATAATTAAATGAACTAGACCTCTTACCTTGCGAAAAAGAGAATGGGAGACCCGGTCAAAAAGCGAAGTGTTCTGCACAATAAGATGAGACATTGGGATCTTTCGAAAGAAATGGCGTTCTCATGCCAACATGACAAGGAAAACCGATCTTAATTAATTGAACTTGGAGGCTATTGCAAAATTAGTATTAGTCCTTCGTGTACTTCAAGTATACATCAAAGCACCAATGTGTCGCGACAGTTTAGCTTAGTTGTACACCATGTCTACTCCTTGCATATGTTTAAATTATAGTTCCTAATTAGTGGCCTACTGAGTTCTTTGATCCTAAAAAAAGCCCTGAAATTCTTGAACGCATTAAGTTTTTGTCAGATTATTCCAAAACTCTCAAAGAAAGGGACCGTTTATTTCTTACCATTCACCATTCACCATTCACCCACTGCCTTCACAAGTCCTTCTGATCGGTAGCTAGTTTATTAGTGTGTGCTGCCATAACTTTGAGGATGTTGTGATTAATTTTTTCATTAATTTTAGCTAGAGTACAAAGATGTAGTTTATGTAAGAATTTTCTTGATTTAATCTGTCTGTTCTGTGAATATCCCTTTAACTACCTGTGCATGCTAATTGTTTTAATTTCATGTGGTGATTATCGTAAGTCCTGTTGTTCAGTTTGCTTGAGGACAAGCAAAAGCTTAAGTGTGGGGGAATCTGATAAGTCCATATTTCAACACGCATTTGATGCGTGTTGGGATCGACTTTTGTCGGTTTTCCCTAGCTTTAAGGGTTGTAAGTCTCAGTTTTAGCTCAAGTCACGTTAGCCGGATGATGGATCGAGTTTTGGTATTTTTAGAGTCGAAAATCAGTTGTTTTAGGGCCCGGTATAGGCATTTAAGAAGTGATTGGGACGAGTTAAGAAGCATTCAAGAGTGAATTCAGAGTTTCGAAATCCCCCGGGAGGTTCACGGTGAAGATTTGATGAAGAAAGAGCTTATGGATTGATCGCGGGGCCAACAGGGACTTGAAGTGGAAGAAACCAAAGAAATCGGAAGAAAAGAGGGCCATGCACGGCCGTGCGTACAGGGGCCATGCACGGCCGTGCGTACAGGGACGCACACGTGCGTGCGTGGCAGTAGCGGCCAAGAATCTTAAAGACGGATGCACGGTCGTGTGTCCGGGTACACACGTCGTGCGTCCGAGGCGAGAAGACGGAAAGCTCACTAGAAGCCACACACGGCTGTGCGTGGGGGGACGCACGCGTGCGTGGGGGACGCACGCGTGCGTGGCACGTTTTGACGCGCGGGTCTGTCGGACGCACGGACGCCACGCACGCCTTGCGTGGGCACCATGCGTGCCCCGTTTCAGTCCTAATTCAACCCGAATTTGTTGTTTTATATAAATAAGGCCTCCATATCCCGTGTGAGGGGGTTACGAACATTACGGAGAGGCCTAGGAACGAATTTACTTGCGTTTTTACATTTTTTTCTTCAAAGACCTTGGGATTATTTGTAAGTTCATCTTTTTAATTAATGAAAATTAATTCTATTCTTCCCAATTCTGTTGATTCTTCAATTATGAATTGTGAGTAGTTTAATTAGAGATTGAGATTGATGAAAGGGTTAATCATGATGTATGGCTAGTTTCTTGATGGTTTAATTGCCTGAATGCCGTTTAATTTGTGTTTGAATAATTTAACTGATACCTCTTGTAACCTAGATGGCCACTAGAATTACAATTGCACATAAAATAAATTAAGAGAGACTAATTTATTCTAGGACACTTTCACACACACTTAATCGTTCGCTAAGAGATTAGTAGCGATTAAGGGGATGTAAGCTCGGTCGTTTTGGCAAAAAATTTAGGATCCTGTCGCATGAGAGACCAGCATGGTCCCCTAAATTATTGTACTCTAAGCCGCGAGAGCGGTAAGAACTTAGTAATGATTAGCTAGGCTCAATTAAATTAATTTCATGTAATTTGGCTCGATCTACCAAAAATCTGGCTACCCCGGAATCAATCCTTGTTCCCTTCGTCGTTAATTAGAGAGAAACCAATCTATTTTTATTCGCTCATTCGCATTAAATAATTTTCAATTGCGTCCATACATTTTAGGGAGAAGACAAAGCTGCTGGTTTCATATGCCTTGTTCATTCATTGACATATGATTTTGATATTGAATCCAAGCTTAAATCTTCTCTAATCTTGTTTATATATTTGATTATTGGATATATAGGTACTTTCAATTGGTATCGGAGTCATACATGTATTCATTGAGCTACCTGCATGTTTCTGGACTCCATTAAAAGGAAGAACACAAGTTTTCATAAAACCCACCTAACTCTTAAATCTTCATTGCTTTGCAAGTTTCTGTTTGTAAACACTCATTTTGAGGTGTGGAATCGATTGGTGCATGTTTTAGACTTGATTGTTTTTTATGTTGTTCTAATTGAGAGTGACGCAGAAGGCTCAAACGAGCGAGAAAAATATTATCAGCGATGACTCTACATCCTCAATTGCTCTATCAATTGAGAGAAATCACCATAAGTCACTCAAATTGACCGACAACCCCCATAAGTACAAGACTGATTTAATCAGATCCCGCGTAGAAGTCGCTGCATCTGCCCAACGCCGCATGCACTATTCTATTCTAGTTCACCTAGTTGTCTCCCAACAGAGGGGGTGATACTGACTACATTGGTCCTCAGCCCAACACCGCTGAACTTTCATTGATCACGTCGTGTCTAGTAACTCATTTTTCAAATGTTTTGAATTTTCCAAGACACAAACACATTTACAATCACCAATGTATATGTGTTTGTTCGAGGATTGCAAGGAAGTCATGACGTTGCAACATCTCTATCACCAACATGTTCACGCCATCCTCCGGAGTTCATCTCTAGGGCGATGCTAACGGGAGTCTACGTGACCTCGGGCTACTTTTTTCTATGTTACGTTGATCCCTATGATCGTGCAAATAATGAACACAGTGACATTTATTATAAATGCTTCATTAGGATCGGTCGGAAGTCCTGTTAAAGCATTAATGCTATCATCATTATCTGCAGGCCACACATCAGTATTTTTATTGATGACGTGTCAATGGAACACTAAGGTGTCTTTGACTTGTTACCATGTTTTATTTTTCAGTTTTTTATTTGTTTTTGCTTTTATATTTCAGCATAATAAACATGACGTCACGATGCATCAAATTGTCATGAGAGGGGAATGATCGACGTGCATTGAAAATTAACTCATCATTATCGGACAAATCTCTCCATCATCAATAACAAATAACTTCCTCCATACCACCACTTGTATTTCTTGATTACATCATTAAGCTGGCAGAGTCTTCCTTCACATGGAAACCAGCATGCGGAAAATTGAACGAATCGATGGAATAAACAACATGTTAGAAGCAAAGGCAAACACAAAGAAAAGGAGAACTCTCCATCGCTCATCCATGTCTACTTTGCTCTCTAAATCATTATTGAATTCACCAGAAGAATTCAGTGTCCCCGCCAGAAACATCTCAAAGAGTTCGAGCCCTAGTTCATAATCTCCGAGTTGGGCTTGAATAAATACGCTTCCACATGCTACACGTCCTACCAAATCAGCTTCACTCAAATGGTCAATATACACTGCCAAATCCATCTACCCATTCAGCTGCGCCACCGACAAGTACTCCTCAAGATCCTTCACAGTCAAAACAAACAAAGAGACTACATTCTGGAGGAGACTTGGTACAAACAATATGAAACAAGAGGTGAAGCCCATGCCCGCCTGGAGTTGATCAGAACTATCATCCTAAAGGCAGCACCGAACTTCATACATGCTGATCATGTACAACTAAAATGAGAGTTGGTTTGATACAAAAGGGGAAGAAGCTTGGCTTTGAAGTTTGAACATTTAAGAGAGAAGCCTGTCAACACTAAGATAAAGATAACCAGCACTACAATGCAATTTGATACAAAGAGGGAGATTGTTGGGAATTATTTTATTGTGTCCAATTGCTTTAGTTATCTTTGTTATTGTGTGAAATTTATTTATTAGACCTTATATTTATTTAGCACATTTAGTATTTATTATGTATTTCTTTATCAATAATAGGAAAGTGGTATGTCACTTTCCTATGAGTCGACTCAGTATCTCTTACATTGTACTAGGATATCAAACGCATGTGCGTAAGTATCACAGACTTATTGAGCCGGTCAATAAGTTTGGCTGAGCATTCTATTGCGTCCATACATTTTAGAGAGAAGGCAGAGCTGCTGGTTTCATATGCCCTTGTTCATTCATCGACAAGGTTTCTTTTTAATTTAGACTATGTCTTGTTGTTAAATTTTTTTATGTTTACTTGGTAACTTTGAGCATTAGACTGGGTGATGAGAAGTCATTTTCGATCACTGTTGGTTTAGTTGCTCCCATCATAGGATTATCGAGTTATATTGCTTTTTGGGAGGTAACTAACACTAAGTCCCGTTCAAGAATTAGTGATCAGGATGTGACTTTTTATTATGATGTAAGTCGTCTGAATTCCGATTTCATAATATAAGTCAATTAGACTAAAAATACTCTCGTTGAACATTGTCAGTTACGCTTACGATGATTGATTATGATAATCTCAATTCAAAACGGAAAATACTTAAATATTGCCATATTTAACATTTAGGTATTTCTCAATTATACCGAAATTTCTAGTGGATCGCAAAAACAAAACTTTGATTTAATAATACATTAATGCTCGAAATATATGAATAAATAATAATAATAATAATAATAATAATATGTTGACTGTATATATACACATGAATATTTAACTGGTAATGTCTAGCAGACAAAGCTGTAATTGTATTGGCAGTAAATTGACAAATTTACATAAATGTTTAGTGATAAAACTTAAGACACGTTTTTTGGCATTTAGTTTGTCAAGTTTCATTACATGAGTAGCTACATAACAAGAAGATTTGACACACCTTAAATCACGCAGGAGCATCACACATAATTTGTGTATCAAAAGGGGCTTTACACATTGAACTCGACCTTCTGATCTCTCAAATTTTAGTTTAAGAGTTTTAAGCACTAGGTTTTATTAGCTTCACGTGTTTAATACATCAATAGTAAGTAAAGTAGATACTGAATACCTATTCAACTTGTACCATTTAAACTTTTGAAAAACTCCAAACACATCTGATTTGGTTTTAATGAAATAGATCCAAAATTTCTTGCTAAAGTTATAAATAAAAAAGACAAAATACTTACGGTCAACAAGAGGAGAATGTTCAAATGGTCCATATACATAAGAGCTCACTACATTAAGTAAGTCATTAGCACTAAAGACATGGTGCTTGAAGCTATTCATAGGTTGCTAACTAATATTACATTCATCCACACACTTTTATTGAAGTTGTAATCATAGGATTGCCTACAACCATTAAATGTTTTCTCAACTGTTGTAGATTTTTAATGTTCAAATGGTCATATCTTGCATTCCAAAGACAACTTTCATCAATTGAGACGGCTGCTTTGAGACACTGAACTTCTGTTGCATTGATATGCAGTTGGAAGGTCCCGTTCCTTGTCAGATAAATTTTCAAAACCAGCTTCTTGATTTGAATTAAATAGCCCCAATTCCCTATTCTTCATATTATAGAGTATCCTTTTGATAACAATTGACCAAGACTTAAAAAATTAGACTTTCTTTCTCAGACAAATAACACATTTTCATTGATTTACATTCTACCATCTTCCCTCTCCATAGCTACACTCCTAACACCCTCAAATGCTATTGCACTTTCATCAGTAAACTTAATCTTGTTTCTCTTACTTTATTCAAATTAAAATAGTTGATTCTTGCGACTAGTCATATGGTTTCTGCCTCTAGTATCAAGATCCCTGAATTGATCTGTGTTATATTTATCATAAAGAAATTATCTAGGATAGGAGTTAAACAATAAAAAAGTTCCAATATAGGAGTTACCATTGATTTATTCCTTAAGTAGGAGTTTTTAATTGACCATCCGTTCTCTAATTTGATTTATTCCAGATTTACCCTCCCTTGCCTTTACTTCAATAGCTTTCACGTTTAATGCTCACCGTCTGAGTAAGTCAAGTCTCTATCTCTTCCCTGCTCTCTTTTTCTTTTCCCATCATTCTCTCTCCCTTCCATCATGTGTCTCGATCATCTCTCATCCTTCTTCCTTCTCTCATTTTTCTTCTTTCCTTGCCCATCCCTTATTTGATATTTATCTCCTTTTGCAATTCACCTCACCTCTCATATCCACTTCAGAGATTTTAAAAATATGCACACTTCGGATGAATTTGAGAGGCCAACGATATGATACCTATGTCCGGCGAATTTGAGTAGTGGAATCGAATGTAAAAATTATTGGTATGTCCTCTTTAATTTCTTCATCATCTTCTTCCCTTTTTCTTCTTCCTCTTCTCCTTCTTTTTCTTCTGCCTATTTTTTCTTTTCATTTCGATTTTTTGCTTATTTTCCATCAATCATTTTATTTACGAAATGCTATTTTGGATCTAGATTTCATTATTTTAAAACATTAAAGTCTTTTAACTTATTTAGTTTTATTTTATATTTATTAATTTTGATCACTTTATTTTACATTTTCAGATTAATGATTTTATATCTAAAAGATCTATGACTAATATTTATGTTTAATTTTGAGATTTAAATAAATTTTAGATCTGTAATTTTTTTGGTTGAAATATGTGAGGCTCCAATGTCACTTACATAAACAGATCTTATTTTTTAATCATTTCAGTTCATGTTTTTAAAAAATGGCATAATTTTTTTCTTATAGTGCCATTTTAAGATGACAATAAAATGTTGTGTTTTTGGTAATTAATGCCATCACAAAGTTATAATTTCATTTTTTTGACAATTAGTGCCATTTCTATGGCAATAACTCCATGCTAGATGGCAATATATGACACTCCCCAATACAATATCATAAATGTCATGATATGTCAAAATGACTATAAATCCTCCTCTGTTTTGATCTGGTCTTATATGAATGTCATCTCAAGTTATGAAATGGCATTTTTACCCATTTTTTCTAGATTTGAGGGCGGTGGTAAAGTGAGTGAGTGACCATAGCGAGTCAACATATAATCTGGCGGCAGCAGTAGATGGGGCAGGGAAGCCGGCATCTTGTGGCAACAGAGATGGCGGCGCTGGCAACTGCAGGCAATGAAGACGGCGACTCCGGCGGTTGGCGGCAACGTAGATGACCGGCTGGAATATTGGCGGAGGCGGTTGAGGAGATGGCGGTGGCAGTGATGTCCAGCGACGACGGAGACCGGAGGTAATTACGTCTGACGGCAAGGTCCAGGCGATGGTGATGTTGTCGTCTGCTTGTGGGCTGTGGCACGCAGGGACAATTGTTGTATATGCTTTGATTTATTATTCTATTTTATAATTTAATAAACATGTGGGATTCATTAAGGGTAGTTTTGTCTACTCATCTTTTTTTACTCCTATTCAATCTTGCGAGACATAGGACTCCTACTTTTGCACATTAGTTATGTTTTGCTCCTAATGAGGGAATTATCTCTTTATCATATACTGTGGCTATTAACATAATTGGCTCAGAATCAATGGCCTCTTCTTTTGCAATGTGAGTTTTACCACTATCCCCAATTCCCCACTTTCATCCTACTTATCCCTCCTGTGCCAACATTAATCAACAAAGTGACCCCACTTTTTAAAGTCATAATACCGTATACAGTATTACTTTTATCAAATTTATTACCACAGTTCTTCTATTTTTCAACATTCCTTGTTTTAGGCACTCGCTTTTTTAGAACACGACGGCGGCGGGTGTTGCAACAGGAGATGACTGGGGATGTGGTTAGGGTGAGGGAAGGATAAGGGGGTTTGATGGGCAATGACATGGGAGGGTTAGGGCAGTGGGTCCTTGGGTAGTATGAGAGAGTGGTCAAGGGTGGGGGAGAGGTTTGGCAAGGGGCGAGTGGAGAGAGTTGGCGCAGCGGTGGGGTGGCTGGTGGGGGTGTCGGGATAGTGGCTCGAGTTACTGGATAATGGCATGTAGTTGGGTAGCGGTGTTAACGTTAGATGCAACGGTCATGGACATGTCGGCGATCACGGATACTAGTGTGATCAATGTGATCTTGACAATCATAGATGGCGGGTCATCGAGGCGAGGTTTTACTTTGAAAAACAGGTCACTGTGTGGAATCAGACTCACCGGGTCCGAGGTCACTGGATCACTAGTCACAGGGGTCGACAATGACGTTGGTTACCGTGACCAGGGCCGGCTACAGCAATTATGAGGCCCTAGACGGTCGTGTAGAAATTTTGTTTTAAATATGTTTTATTTAACCCAATGATATAAAAAATAGCAATTAAATATAAGTAAATTACATATAAAATACATCATATACTATTAACACAGTGAGGATATTCTTCGAAATCAGAAGATCAAAGTTGATGAAAAAATACAAAGAGCCCTAGAGGGAGAAGGTTTTGTGCTTACATACAATATACCGATCGATAGAGCCAGAAAGTGATTCCATGACCAAATCATTTCTTAATTTTTTTCTTTGTCTTTGTACATCTTGATTCATATTTTGTTTTCCAATCATCACAAAACATAAAATTATATTCAAAATAATACTATCACTATATATAAGTTAATGGTTCATAGATATAAATTTAATTCACTAAATTTAATCAAATATAAAAAATTATAAGTATGTTCAATATTTCGATGAATCAAAATAACAAATTACAATTTCAATTATTCAATAAGCATTCAAATATTATTAGAATACTCATTATCCTAAATCTCTAGCCCTACTGCCCTCGCCAACAAAGAAAAAAAAAAGGAAAAAGGAGCAAATAAGCCCACATACTAACCAAAAAGGTCAAATAAGCCCTTGTATAAGAGACTTTGTCCCGCCGTCGCCATTTGGGGCAGTTCCCGGTGAAATGTTTTGATGAAATTTTTTGAGAATCTTATTCATTAAGTCTTGTTTACTTATACCAAATTTCAGCTAACAATTCAACATGGAAGGCATTCAAATAAATTCTTGAAGATAACTGCGCTTTTAACTGCGCAGTTATTTTCAAGAATTCATTTGAATGTCTTCCCGATTGAATTTTTAGGTGAAATTTGGTATGAGTAAACTAGACATAATGAATAAAATTCTAAAAAAAATCATCAAAAAATTACAAAGGAAACTATCCCAAATGTTGACGGCCGGACAAAGTCTCCTAAATAATATTAATAAGCTTATTTTATAAATTAGATGCCCCTAAAATTTGGAGGCCCTAGACACTTGTCTAGGGTAACTCCCCCTATGGCCGGCCCTGACCGTGACCGACGGTTGTCATTGTCCAAGTGATCACCGGGGCAGTGGTCATTGACAAATTTTTTGTCACTGTGGCGTTACTTTGACACTAGATTGAGATGAGATTATATTAGTAAGGGTGTAGTAGTCTCATAGCCCTTTTTAATCTCTTTTTTGGAAACCAAAAAAAGATCTTTTTTTATTCACAACTCATTTTGAATAATATTTTTGTTAAAACCTCAATAAGAAAATTAAAAATGGTATGATTGAAATTTGTGGACATTCAAACAAGAAACTTGGTAAAATCTAATAGGAGGAGGAAGTGTTAATATTTCTCAGATAAAAAGGTTAGGTATACATGCCGGCTTACACGTCCGTTTACACGCCAAGTGTAATTTTGTTTATGCACAAACAATTCCTACGTATTTCTCAGTTTAGTAAAGGGAAATGCGTGTGACCCCAAAAAATGAATTGCATATGCACAAACATTTTGCGGTCACAAACAAAATACACTTGACATGTAAATGAGTGTGTAAACACGCGTGTAAATGGACGTGTAAGTTGAGGTGGACAAAGAACATTTTTGTTTTTAGAATAAAACAAAAATGTAAGTACCTCCGTAATACTAATGAAATCAGTTCATGTATTTGGAGATGCTTCCCCGGCCTAACTGGTCCCTCCCTCACACCATGAGTATGGCGCGACGCCTACTATAAATAGCTTAGCAAGTTTCTATCTCTTGGATATATCTCTCTATATACCCAAACTTGCTACCTTCTACATACTTGGTAATTAATCTGCCCACGCCGGCAATCACTCCGGCCACATCTATCATGGCAGAACAGTCGTCGGCCGGCAGCGACGACCCACCATTCATGGAGAAATACAAGAACCTTTTCCAGAGGCACGGTTTGACCAACCAGACACGGCACGAGGCGGCGGAGGAGCTGGAGCTGCCCTTGATAGATCTGGCCGAGCTCAACAGCAGGGATAGTGCCGTGAGGAAGGAGTGCCAGAGGAGGATAGCCAGAGCTTCCCGGGAGTGGGGGTTCTTCCAGGTGGTCAACCACGGGATCCCGCCGGAGGTTCTGGAGAACATGAGATCGGAGCAGGTGGGGCTCTTCAGCAAGGCGTTCGTGGAGAGGGAGAGGAACATGAAGGTCCACTTTCCTGACGGGAATTACCAGTGGGGGACACCGACTGCCACCAACCTGTGGCAGTTCTCTTGGTCGGAGTCTTTTCACGTCCCCTTGACCGACATCTCCAACTCCTCCTCTGCAGCTGCTCAGACCAATCTTAGGTGCGTTCTATTTACTCCGTATTACATACATACTGTATCATGACATCATATGGTGCGTTCTATCTACTCCCGCTCTTGTCTGGTCGACTATCTGGTAGTTCTTGTCCGGTCCGGTCGAGCACCTGGCGATCGGTGGTCACTGTTCTATTCCGGTCCCTTTTTTAAAATTATATTTTCAAAGTGAAGAGTTTAAAAAGACTAGTTGAGTTGTCAACTAATAGTAGGAAAAGGTAAAGAATTAGTCAAACTAGTCGTTGGGTCTCGTCAGTTTCGATCCCAACTTTCTTCTACCCGGGAAGAGGTACCCTATTTGGGTCGTAATAGCTAGGTTCGATTCCTTACTAGGATCGTATTTTCAGTCTTCCGCCCAATCCCAGAACCGGGTGAAAAAAATCGGTGAAAATGTTTTTATATTTGAAAATAGAAAATTGGAGAACGAAAAAACTGAACAATCAAAGCAGAAAAATGGAAAACGGAAAACAAAAAAGAAAATTAGAAAATATCTATGTTAGTAAAGGGACTCTTAGTATTCTGACCTAAGATTCACACGTTTAGTCCCATTCTGGGCCTATTTACTGCCACTAATGGAAGTGTTTTTCAATTTTGACAGTAGCATCTCCTATTTTGGTAAGATAAACACAACAGACCTATTTTGTAAATTGAAGAACATTTTAATTACTTGTCAAAACACGGCTATTTCCCAAAATAATACACATACTACGTATAACATTTTAATTGTCATCAATGACCTCATTATGTTATATACCATTGAAATTACTTATCTAGATATACTCAATAAATTATTTAACTATTGTCTAAATCATTGTGTCACTTTTCAATATAAATGTTAAGTCAGGACGAAGGTAATACTAGGAAGAGGTGGGCACAACGGCGGACCCAAAGATGGGCAAAGTTGGGCCACTCTGGCCACCATTTCCCCCTAGGTATATGGAACACAAAATTTTAATATATATGTATTTGTATGTATTTTTTTACTTTGCCGCCCCGTCTACCGAGAATTCCCGCGTCTGCCCCAACACACTCCGCATGGTTAAGGTTATCCCGGTCCCATTCAAATGAGATAGGTAGGATTCAGTATGTCGCAAACAAACAAAAGATAGTTTTGCAAAATAAGTCATCATTTCTAAATAAAACACACTAGAGTAACATTTGATGTAACCTTGTTTAATAGTGCATATATTTATCGTTATTTGAATATAGTAGAGGAATTTGATAGCATTTTTTATTAGATGACAAATAAACAACATCTAGTTAGCTAGGTACATCCTGAAATGAATACAAGAAATTTAGGGGACGACAATAGTAACACTTTTTCACAAATATATCACAAGCTAGTCATTTACTACTATAAACTTTTAACAACTTGGCTTCTCTTATATATCAAGAGTAAACATGCATGTCACATTTGTGAGATACTTGTATTTATAATAATGAAAAAACTTTAGTCTAGCTAGCTTTAGTCTAGCTAGCTTGCTTTACTCATATTCACAGCAATGTGCATGAACTTTGACTTCACTATTTTTTTAACCAAATGCAATTTTTAGCGTCACCGCTCATATCATATCCACACAATTAACAAAAATGTTATTCTTTTATACTTTTTCATTTATTCTATCTCGCTGGATTCATGGACCTAATTTAATTTTGGTAGATTCTATGATACTCATAAGGTATCATACTTTTGTCCACATCGATCAATGAGAATGTTGCAATTGAATTATTTAAGTCTAAATTAAAAATGATATATTGATGTGGACCATTAAATGATAAGTAGGATACACTATTTTTTAAACGGGTACCAGAATTGTTATCTTTAATTTTATTCTAAAGAAAATCATACGGAGTAAGATTTTGGGAATCGGGACGTGACTCCTGCCGTGAAAGTCGCCCACTTATGGTGGAAATGCATGTTACGTTCATTACTCATTACTTAGATTTTGTCTATAGACTACATATTTGCGACTATACTAGGCTACTTTGCTTCCTTAATTTAACACAAAAGTTTTTTTTTATTACTTTCCGTCATGAGCACTTGAATCAGTTGAATGGAGTATTTTGGTGGTCCCATTTTATATGTTTCATTCATGATCTAAAACGAAAATATATTCTATTCTGTTTTTTATACTACTCCGTATGTAATATTTAATATTGGACGTAAATATATAATCCTCACATATTTGAAATTTACGTCAAAATTGACTCAAAAAACTTACAGAACAAGTAACTTATTGATTATTTATCTATAAAAACGTACCAAAGAATGTCCTATCAAAATACGGAGTACTTGGTGAATTAGCTAGCTAGATAGCTAGACTAAACTACTAGATAGAGGTGAAGGTCCTATCAAAATACCGCAAATTATACCGTGGGATCGGCCCACCTTCCGCATGGTGTTCCGATTCCACTTTTAGGAAAGTTACGTTGCTTTCCTTTTCTCACTTCCTTTGTCTCCAACTTTGTTATTTCCTTTTCCTTTGCTTTTCTTTTTTTTTCTTTTGTTCAATTCTTTTCTTTTTCCATCAAATTAAAATACTAAAAATTTAATTGCAATCCTACTTTCTTTATCTTCATCTTAAATTATAATTGAATCTATTTTTTATTCTTTATCAATACATAATAATTCATCTAAAAAAAATCTTTATCTTCATGTTCATAATTTTTTTTCTATAATATATTTCTTTATCTCTTTATAAAAAAAAAAATATTTCTTATCTCTTTGATATGTTTTTAGTTTTTTTAAGACATAAAATTTGTTTTTTCGATTTAAATTTCATAAAACATGAATTATATTACGTTTTTCATATGTGTAAGTTATGTTTATAGCCAATTTATGGGATTACATGTGATATTATATGAAGTTACATCTTTTTATAGGCGAATTACATCTTGTTGTCCATGAGTTACATCTTCTTATACACGAGTTACATTTAGACTTGCCTCAACAAATTATATTTTGCATACACCTAATTTAGATTTTTTAGCATGAGTTACATGTTTTCATAACACGAGTTACATCACAAAATAAATCCATCCATTGAAACCAAAAAAAACTTTTTTTGCAAACAAAAATGATTTTTTTTTTGGAAAAAAATGATTTTGCGGCAAAAAAAATTAATATTTGTGGCAAAAAATATTATTTTTCTTTGAAACATTTTTATGGCCGTAATACAAAAAACAAAACATACTAACTATTTACGTTAAAAAAAATTAAGCAATTAGACTTCATGTTTTCATTGTTTACATTTGATAGTATATGAAGTTACATCTTCTTATTCGCATGTTACATCTTTTTATGCGTGAGTTACATCTTCCTTTACACGAGTTACATTTGGACTTACTTTAACAAGTTACATTTTACATTGACCTAAGTTAGATTTTTCATCAACGTGAGTTACATTTTCTATAACATAAGTTACATCGCAACATAAAGCTCTACTATTGAAACAAAAAAAATCATTTTTTGCCAAACAAGGCAAAAAATGATTTCTTTAGCAAAAAAGTTATTTAAAAAAAAATATTTTTTGGCAGAACATATTCACTATTTAAGTAAACACATGCTATTGAAACAAAAAAACGAGTTTTTTGCAAGGGAAAAAATGGCGGAAAAATGATTTTTTTTGCAAAAAAAATGATTTTTTGGCAAAAAAAAAATGATTTTAAGGGAAAAATTATTTATGGTCTTAATATTAAAAACAAAACATATTCACTATTTACGTAAAGTAATTGAGCAATTAGACTCCTTGTTTCAAGGAAATCAATGTTTTATTTCTTATAGTTCGTATTAGACAAGTTACATTTGGACTTGCCTGCAGTTACATTTCTGATCAGCGTGAGTTACATTTCTTTACACGTGAGTTACATTACTCTGCTACTGGACACTGGAAAAACAAAAAAATAAGTTACTGTTCACGCGTGAACAGTAACACGCGTATTTTTGTCTGTGGGAGCAGCATGCTCACGGTGGGCTGCTCCCACGGTATAACAACTGTCAAAATACGGAGTATAAAAAAGGCATGAGCCAATATTATACAATAAATACAATATACCACAAAACTCATTAAAAATCACTACAATTAATTTTTCCTTGTCTCTAACATTTTTCGACCCAAACATGGCCTTTACTATTTGTGTATATATCCAGCCTCGATGAGTTTCCTATTTTTACGGAGTACCTTAGTGCCTTAGAAGAGGGAATATGATAATGAGAATAGCTAAGCGCCTTAGGTTTTATTGAATTCATCTTTTGGAGTCATCATTAGAGAAAATACAGACAATGATGAAATGCGAATTTAACGACTTTGAAAGACAATTGATAGACTCTCGAATTATAAGAGCGGAAAGACGGACATGCCAATTATAAATACAACCTACGACATGCAATCTCTATGGATAGGTTTAGACTTTAGAGTTTCAAAAAAACTAAAGTTGATGCCTTTCTTGCCTTCCCACATGCAGGGTCATAGCTAGGATAATCATACTAGCTAGATCCCCGCCCATCCTAGCTAGCTATGAAGAGGTGTGGATATGCACAATAGCGTAATAGCGTTACCACCACAATTGGGTATCGATGTCGGTGGACATTTGGGATTGAATTGTCTTGATGACCAAATGAAGTGTCCAATTAAACTCATATCAAAACATTATATTTCCTCAGTCCCTAAAACTTTGTCCTACTTTGACTTTTGAGGTCTTCTAGGTAAACGTTTGACTGTAATTATCTATTAATATATACCTATAAAATCTATAATAAATTGACATTTGAATAATACATATTACAAAGAATCACATTAAATAACTTTTTAAGGATAAAATACTATTGATTTTGAGTAATTAGCAGTCAAAGTTTAACAAATTTGACTCAAAAAGTCAAAGTTTAACAAATTTGACTCAAAAAGTCAAAGTAGGACAATGTTTTAGGGACAGAGGGAGTACTTCATTAAAAAATAACCCTATAATATATAAAAATTCTTAAATTAGTTAAAGTGAAAATGACAAAGTTCAACGAATGATGAAGCTAGCTAGTACTACTATAATATATATGTGACACTTACCTAAATACGAACATGGTGAGGATCGACCATTTCCACGACCCTTATAGCTTGCCATTTCCCCCCGTTTTCCTTGGGGAACGTATAATCGTTCTATCTTGGACAACACACATTATTGAGCAGGGTTGAGCATGAGAAGATACAAGATGGTTATTTCAAAAAACTTGTCTCATTCTAAAGTAGGGGGTTTTAAAAATCAAAGAACATGTACCGTCTCGAACATATATAGATTCTGTCTCATTCCTTACCAATTTTCGGTACGGTTCGGTACGTTTTTCGGTACTATTAGATTCATAAATAATTAGCTCCCATGAAGTCAAAAATATTTTAGATTTTAGCATTTCTAATTAAGTAATTGTACAAAAAGTTAAGAGAAGGGATTGCAGGATTGAAAAGTTTACGTTAAACTAACCTTGTGCAATCAAACCTAGCTCAATTACAAAACTAATAGTCAAACTATAACAAAGTTATGGTTCCGGACTTCTGGAGGATGCAGAGCCGTCGAGGTTACCGACAAAATAATTAAATTAGGTTTAAGGGTTCTGTATCATAGTTATTACTGGTATTATTTATAAAATTTAGTACGCGTAATAATTATATTGGGGGCACATAGAATGTGCATTATAAGGTCTATTTCAAAGCTTTCAGTAACCACCGTATATATTACTCCGTATTTTGTATAACGGATTTTTCGGAACGATACGAGACGGTTCGGGATGGTTCAATTCAATATGGTTCCGGGATGATTCTGGAACGGTTCTCACTTAGGAACCGGTATCGTACCATATTAATAAAAAAAATGGTACAATACGGTATGGTATTGTATTTTTCTGGTTCGTTCAGTTATGAAACAGTACGAGACGGTTCTCAGCACGGATTGGGAAATCCCAGATCCGTGGTCAGGCCTATAATTGAGTTACGTTTCATCTTTAACTAAAGTGGATAATTGGATTGAGCTATGAATAATTAAAGTGCTATGGTATATATAGTGGAAAGATTGTTGTAATGAAATGAGGATGATACGATATATAAATGGTTCAGGTCAACAATGGGGAAATTTGCAGCAAGGTCGAGGGAATTAGCGCAAAAGCTGGCGGCGATATTGGTGGAGGAATTGGGCGATAAGCGGGGCAACTATTTCCAAGAGAAATGCCCGATATCCACTTGCTACGTTCGGATGAACCGGTACCCGCCCTGCCCAAATCACGTGTTCGGGTTGACGCCTCACACCGACAGCGACTTCCTCACCATACTGCACCAAGACCAGATCGGAGGGCTGCATTTGGTGAAGGATAATAGATGGATCTCTGTTAAGCCTAAGCCAACCGCACTTGTCATCAATATTGGAGATCTTTTTCAGGTACTAATATTCCATATCTTCTTTTTTATTTTCTTTTTTGAGGGAATATGCTATGGCTCGTTTTATTTTATGTGTCTTTTGTCATTTTGTGCATGCAACAAAATAAGATTCAATATATATTGCGTTGTTTTTTATAAACAAATAATAATAATTATAATAATAATTACATAATGGTTGGTTCAGTGGGTATCTATCAAAACCAAAACCGGATTTTTGTTGGTACAACTACTTGTTTTTTTATGGTAACTGCTACTTGCTTATTTGTTTACATGTTCTTGGCAAAGTTAATGGAATTATAAACAATTCCATCTCTTATATATTTACATACATTCCGGTACATTTCAAAATATTTGGTAATCTGGATATTTTCTGACTTTTTTGTACTATTAAAACTTCCAAATAGGTTTGACACAGAGTTTAAGATAGTGGGTATTGTGTGGTGGAGAGTTGTGCAGAGGAGAGAGAAATGTGTAAGAAATGTTGTGAACCACAAATTCTTTACTAAAAAGGGAAAGTGGAAGTTTTAATTGGAACGGACCAAAAAGGAAAGTTGAAAGTTTATTTAGGAACGGAGGGAGTAAGTTTTAGGAAATATTTAGAGAAAATTCCCAAAATAGAAGTAAAAACGTTTTGAAATTTTGAAATACGAGTGTCATGTTTTTATTCCTAAGTAAAAGCAATTGCTGTCATGTTTAAAAAATATTGTCATGTTCAAAGTCTGGTATTTTCAAAACATGACATTAATTGAATACTCTTATTTCGAAAATAAAAACATGACAATCATATATTTTAGAATTATAGAACGTTTCTATTTTTATTTTGGGCAATTTCCCCATATACTTACGGCTCCATTGATAACGGGAACCACATAATACATAAGTTTAGGTGAACTTTTGAAAGAATTATTGTACTCATACTTTGGAACTTCACATTCTTTTTATGAAATGATTACATATTTCTGATCAAAATAAAGATTGTTTACAAAAATGTGACTAGTGATTAGAGTAGTATTGGAATAATACTACATAGTAACCTATGTTTAATTTTTTAAAATTTAAATTAGGGAATTTTCTCAAAATGGGACTATTTAGCTTTATAAATTCCAAAATGGGACAAATTCGAAAGTCAATTTTCGCTAGGACTAAATGAGCTATGAATTGACAACTATACCCTCAACTAATAGGTGTTGTTGCACGATTTCCCGTACCCGACTTATCCGTCACGTCAGGAGCATCGGCTACGGGCAATACGAACGTCTCCAAGGACGTACGTCCTCAACAGGCCAGCAAGGCCCAATTGCAAGACTTACGTAGGAACCTTGGCCTTGGGAGCAGGCAGGACACAGGAGGCAAGCTCATGGGGACGAACGTCCCCACCCCCTTCATAGGAAGCCAAGATCCTGGCAGGACACAGGAGACAAGCTCATGGAGACGAACGTCCCTACTCCTTGGCAGGAAGCCAAGATCCTGGCGGGAGGCAGGAGGCAAGCTCATGGGGACGAACGTCTCCACTACTTGGCAGGAAGCCAAGATCCTGACGGGAAGCAGGAGGCAAGCTCATGGGGACGAACATCTCCACTCCTTGACAGGAAGGCAAGATCCTGGCGGGAAGCAGGAGGCAAACATAGATACGGGAAGTTCGAACAGGGCTATTTTAGGAATAAAAAAATGTAATATTTGTAATTAGGACCACAGAAGTCCCATTTTGGGAAATAAAGTTAAATACTCCTATTTTGGAATTAGGAAAGCCAATTAGTCCCATTTAGGGTAAATTCTCTTCTTAAAACTGTTTCTGCTCCTTCAAAGAGTAGAAGCAGAAGTTGGAATGTTTGAGTGAAATTGCAGAAGTACTTCCGGTACTCTAATCTATTCTTAGAAGCAGTTTTTTAGAAGTTAGGGGATACCAGCTTCTGAAAACTGATTCTGATTCTTCTTCTGCTTTAAAAAAGAAGCAGGAACAGGATCAGTTCCAAACACCCCAAAAACTTGACCATAAATCCATAATTGATATATTTAGATTTTTTTAAAATAAGACTAAAACCTAAACAAAGTGTACAAATAAGATTACATGTGTTTTATTTTCAAAAATGACTTATTTGATCCTATTAAAAGTATAAAAATCTCTCTATTAGGAGTGAATGAGTCATATTTTAGGAATAAAACAATGATGTTTTGTGTGTGCATTTTGTCTATGTTTTTGTCTATATATGGAATTTACTCCTAATTTTTATGTACATATAGTAATAAAGTAGAAGTTGTTGTTGTTGATATATATAGAGAAATATATTCAACCTTATATTTATTACTTTAAATAGAAATAAAGTAGAAGTTGTGTAGTTGATATATACAGAGAAATATATTTAACCATATATTTATTACATTAACTAGAAATAACAAAAAAAACTTGGAACAGTTAAATAAATAAAGAAATTTGACAAAATTTTATAGGATAGAAGGATAAAGTTATATATAAAGTGGTCATATATTAACGAAGTATAAGATTATAATTATATAAGTAAAATCCTTAATTGTTTCTCTTATTAGAAATATATTAGATAGTACAATTAAAGTCTTAATATGTATAATAAGCGCCATTTAAATTATACTCGGTAATAAGCAATCAATCTCATCATGTCTAAGAAACAATATGATACTCCGCATATTATATCAAGATTGATTTGATGCAACAAAAGATATCTCGCGTGACATGTTATTTGGCAGGCATATCTCTATATTTCCTAGCTCGTGTACTATTTAAAAGACCATTAAAAACTTCTGGTTGTAAGTTTGGTTGGACAATTTTTAAGAGTTTTTACCAAATATGGAGTAAAAGATCTTTTTTACAAGTTACACGGAGTGGTATCTGAAAAAAGTCTAGCTTCTAACATTAATTAGTCAAACAGAACTAAATAAAACAGTCAACTTTTTAGCAAACAACTACTACATTATTTAAGATCTTTTCATTCACTAAAAAATAATACTCCGTGTATACTCTTTTTTGTGCTAAACATAAAAACATAAAAATTCAAAAAATATTTTTTCAGTTAGTTGTGCTAAACATATCATTAATCTCATATTAATTAAGTTGCTCGTGGTAATGGTACTAAATATTATACTTTTGTGATTCATTTGTCAATAATCTTATGATACAATGTCTAAATAAATTGTTATGCTTCATACAAGCATGGTATGCTCTCGGAGAGACAAGGAGCGGCTGGAGAAGGCCTCCTCCAATTTTTTTTTTATATGTTGATATTTTAAACTTTGACATTCACAATATAACCGATCGATATAATGTGCAGGCATGGAGCAATGGGGTGTACAAAAGTGTTGAGCACCGGGTGGTTGCCAACCAAAGGAAAGAGAGATTCTCCACAGCTTTCTTCTTTTGCCCATCCTACAACACAACAATTCAGAGTTCTTCTCATCAGCCTTCTGTTTATAAACCATTCACTTTTGGAGAATTCAGACGGCAAGTACAAGAGGACGTCAAGAATACAGGCTCTAAAGTTGGCCTCCCCAGGTTTCTTGCTTCATCAACTTAGTAGCTCGCTAGCTAATTATAAGCGCTGCTGCCAAACGCGCCACTGGCCTCGCATTGCATGTACTGCTTATTAATAAGATCGAGGTTAATACTACTAGTATGTAATAACAAGTTATGAAACGTTACCTCCTTAAAATGTGTAACATAATAATAAGAATCTACCGAAGTAAAAAATGGTGTAAAACATGACAATAGATACTCGATCTTAAAACATGACGACAGTCTTATTTTAAAATTCGCAAATGGTTTGTTAATTCCTATTGAGGACAATTTTCTTAACAATCACATAGTATGTGTTTATGTACCCTCTTCATAATACTCGTATTCAAATGTGCTATCACATGTGTCTTATAGGATTTTCATTTCATGTGGTAAGCTATTCAAATTGGTACGGAGTAATATCTATCTTTACAATAATTGGAGATGTAACCGTTCAAATTTGTAATTAATTTTATCGTGACCCTTTTATTTTAATTATAAAGGGATCGCGCTAATATGAACATTAGTAATGCATATAATAATGATATTTTAACTTAATTTAATTTCAATGGTAACAATAATAAAGGATTGACAAGTTCAATTCATAATGTAAACACATTATTTTTCTAAGTAAAATCAACAACCACTCGCTCATTAATAATAACACATGTACTCATTGTTCTTAGAAGTGACTATTAATCGAGCAAGAACAATGACAAATTATTTCGACCCATGTCATTCTCCAAAATTGTGAAGTCACCCCAAGTCCCCAACCCAGAGGAGAGGCGTATTATATACATTTCCATGATTGGAGAGGAAGGACCCCCTCAAATGATGATTAGGTCACGAGTCAACCCGAGCATGACGGGTTAACACAGTTAATATCAAGAAAATCGGTCAATATTGACTAAAAATGAAAACACGAGTTATTCTCCGGGGTATATAAATATGTATAAAAATAAATCAGCAAAGGAAAATTATTTTCAATCATATTTGATATTGACAACAAATTATAATCATAGAAAATAAAACTAATGTTCTAATTAAATTATACTTGGTACATTTTTTTAACAAAACTTAAAATGTACAGGTATTTGAAATTAATTAAATAGACAATAAATATACATAACTTTAAACAATAATTATACATAACTCTTATTATAAAAATTTCTCTAGCATTTAAACAGAATTAACAACTTTAATCATAACACTTAGTGGCTGTATTGGCTGATTCTGCTGATTTAAGAAAAAATTATTTTTAAAATATATTTTCTTAATAAAATAAAGAAAAAATCATATGTAAAAATAACTAAAATGGTCATCTACAGTAACTTCAGCCAATACAGTCAGAAAAGTAACTACAGACTTACTTTTTCTGCTTATTACACAATTCAGCGTGTGAAAGCAAAAATTACGTGTTTGGTGAAAAAGTTGGCTCATAAACCTGATAAGCCAAAAAATAGTGTTGCCAAACAGCCTCCAAATGTAATAAAATGGTAAAAATGTAGTAAATTATACGGAATAGTTAATTACATATTAAATAGTTCACTACTGCAACTTTGGTAAATCAAGCCTACGAGTTTTCATATTCTGAGAATGTTGCATAATAGTTTTAATATCAATGCTTCTAAAAACATCTCTCTCGATGTAGCACACCAAGCGATCCGTAAGATAGTCATCTATCATCTTATTGTGAATATCTGTCTTGATAATATTCATCGCAGAGAAGGCCCTTTCAGCGGTGGCTGCTGCAATTGGTAATACTAAAGCCAACTCAATCAGACGATATACCAAGTGAAAAGAATTGTGAACTTTAAGCCCGACCATCTTTTTACAAACTTCACCAATAGTTTGTACGACAGGAAATAATTCATTTGTTCTCATTTCATATATACACAGCTGCGGGCGGACGGCGGTGCAACGTCAATTCAGCAAGACATCAAACTTCCGCTTTGGAGAACTTCCGCTTTGCCTTCTGCAGGTTTTGTTTTGGGAAAGCTTTTTCCATTCTAGTCTTTCGATGCTAGTGAGTTTTGTTTTGACTTTTGTTGAGGTTTATTCGTTCAACCCGTAGGTCCAACACGTAACCTAAGGGGTTCAAACGGAAGAAAGAGATGAAAACGGATGAAGAATAAGCAAGAAAGGCCCAAGTAAAGAGTGTCAATATAATTCTGTGGTTACAAGGCATGAGGTCGTTCGTCCCACTATGATGCTACGAGTTGCTAAGAAATGCTAGAATGCTAGAGTGCTAAGTTGTCAACCCCTTACAATGAAATAAATGCTACTATTTATACCACCAATGGGTAGTTGGATAAACTGACGTGGCAAGTTGCGGATGGTTGGAATCTCATCCACCAAATTTCTGCATTAAATGCGCTTCCTACCAGAATCTTCTACATTAAATGTGTTTCCCGCCAGAATCTTGGCTTCGCGCCAAGGGGTGGGGGATGTTCGTCCCCATGAGCTTGCCTCTTGTTCCCTGCTGGGACATTGGCTTCCCGCCAAGGGGTGGGGGATGTTCGTCCCCATGAGCTTGCCTCTTGTTCCCTATTGGGACATTGGCTTCCCGCCAAGGGGTGGGGGACATTCGTTCTCTCGAGCTTGTTTCCTGCTTTTTGCTGGGTCCGAAGTCCGGCAGACGAACGTCTTGTGCTGCTCCTGGGCCAGAGGTGCCTGCCCACACTAGGATACGTATGTCCCCTCGGCCTCTTGGGGACGAACCTCTCCAGAATAAGCGGAAGGGTAACCTGTTGTGTTCGTCCTTCCGGGGACGTTAGAGGGTTCGCCTAAGGGTTTATGAGCCAGCCCATGTTGGGCTATTAACCCAACACAAGTCCCCCACTTTTGATGTTCCGAACATGGGCGGGACATGAGGAAGTAGAACTGAATCTGGTATGTGTCTCCAGCTAACACCCTTGGGGCCTCCCAAGCCGATGAGCCACTACATTCCCTGACGTACATCGCCAGGCGGTTTGGTACCCTGGGGCCTCCCTCTCATATGGGACATACCTCTTCTCTTGGGCTGTTTCCAGGGGGTCTCACCAGGAGGCATGGGCTTAGGGGACGACCGTCCGGCGGGCCTTGAAGTAAAATTGCTTCCGTCATACTGCCTTTCACTGGAACTCTGTATCCGGCCGTCTATGTGAACGAGCCTTCGTGGCCTGTTGGGGACGTACGTCTTCCTGACTCGTCCCCAGTTTGCCTCTGGGGACGTTTATAGGATGATTAACCCAACACAAATCCCTGGTTCCTCGAGCAGTGAGCACGCGCCTCGACCTCATCATACTCAACGATATTTCTTCGCCCGAATTCTTAGGGACGTTCGTGGAAGATGCTTGTCTCCAGGCCCTTGGCCTCAGAAGTGGGGATGCTCATCTTCAGGCCCTCGGTGTCGGTTTTTCACCTGTTTTTTGGAGACGGGCGGGGTTTGTATCCTTTGTTCAACTATCTTTTCCTCGTGCAACACAGGTTAAGCCCTGGGGGCGTGCCACTCTCAGAAAATTATCTTGGTGGAGAATAAAAATCACTGGGTGGAAGATGCTCGTCTTCGGGCCCGTGGTCTCTGGAGTGGGGATACTAGTCCCCGGACCCTTGGTCGTGATGGTTCTCTTCGAGACCCCTGGCCTTTGGGTGGGAGATGTTCGTCCCACTACGATGGTTCTCATTTGGTTCTGCATAATGAGGTGCCACAACTATGGGAACCGTACGTCTCCACTGTGGGGCACATACGGTGCTCTCCGTTTCTTGAGGGGTCTTTGTCTTCATTCAAACACCTCATTATCGAACCTCCATGCTGCCCCTTGATCCTATGTTGCGTGAGGCCGATGGTCCTGATGAAGAACGAGTTTATCCACTTGGGGATTCCCCGGTTCTTTGTTCCGTCATCCACTCGCCATACCTGCTCTTTAGCTTAGGCCCTTGGAGCTGAGCTGAGCTAGGCCTACGTGGTGGTGAGGAACGGGTTATCCACTTGGGGATTCCCCAGTTTTTTGGGGGGGTCTTCGACTTAGTTTTGTCATCCGCTCGTTGTACCTGCTCTTTAGCTTAGGCCCTCGGAGCGGAGCTGAGCTAGGCCTACGTGGCTGATGAGGAATGGGTTTATCCACTTGGGACATCCCTTGTTCTTTGTTTCGTCATCCACTCATCGTACTTGCTCTTTAGCTTAGGCCTTTGGAGCCGAGCTGAGCTAGGCCTACGTGGTGGTGAGGAACGGGTTTATCCACTTGGGGATTCCCCGGTGCCCCTTTATTTTTTTAAGGGTCTTCAACTTAGTTCCGTCATCCGCTCACCGTACCTGCTCTTTAGCTTAGGCACTTGGAGCCGAGCTGAGCTGGGCCTACGTGGCTGATGAAGAATGGGTTTATCCACTTGGGGATTCCCCTGTTCTTTGTTCCGCCATCCGCTCGCTATACCTGCTCTTTAGCTTAGGCCCTTGGAGCTGAGCTGAGCTAGGCCTACGTGGCTGATGAGGAACAGGTTTATTCTCCCGGGGATTCCCCTCTTCCGAGAGTTATGTCTCCCTCTTCCCCCCCTTTTTTGGGTGGAAGGAATTTGAGTAGGTTTATTGGTAGAATTTCTTCAGATGCTCCACATTCCATATGCTCCACTGCAGCCAGGTTCGGCGGTAAGCATCTGAGATAAGTACCACTGAACGTCTTCTTGTATAGCTCCCCATTGTTAAATTCGAAGCTTGGAGCTCGTCTCTTAATCCATGGGGCTCTTCCGGAAGACCGTCCATCTTTATCAAGGGGTGGAGTTCCGTCCTTGAGATAGTCGGCTACCTCCTTCACCCAACTAGGTTCTGCAAAAGAAACAAATTGTACCTGGATGGCCTCCATGGCTGGTCGGAGGTGCACTTCTTACCTTGCAAAATTCTTTAGATGCCTGGGGACGAACGTCGACTGATCCTCGGATAGAGGGTTGCCGAGCTTAGACAGGATGTCTGCTTCAGCGTTCTCTACATGAGGTACCTGATCAATGACCATCTGCTCGAACTACGCAGTTTGTTCCTCTGCCAGTTCCTTGTAGGCCTTCATCCGTTCCTCCCGGGTCTCAGCCACCCCGTTCATCTATGTGACCACCAGCTGGCTATCCATTCTCACCTTCAGACGAGCTGCGCTGAGGCCCCTTGTGTATTTCAATCTTACTGATACGTTCGTAATTTCCATATTTATGTTTGTATTTTTAATGAGTTTTGCTTGACCTTTACTTTGGAAATTACACACTTTTGGTGTAATAGATTAGTTTGTTAAATTCTTGTAAATAGGTTAGATTAGATTTATTCTGAGCTCAAACAGGTATTGATCACTCGAAGTACAGTTGGTGAACCCAAAAAGTGGAAAGAAGGTGCAAAAGTTCAAAGACAAAAGAAGATCCTGAATTTTGGTCTATACTCGGTCGAGTATTAGCTATACTTGATCGGGTATTAGGTTGGAACTTCAAATCGGATCAGATCCGAAGACAAGGGAACATGCAGGGAAGATTTCGTCCACGATTTTATGTCTATACCCGATCGGGTAGACCGACATACCCGATCGGGTATGCCTTTGAATTTCAAACGAAGATCGGTCGAGTATGGTCCGAATACCATTTTCTAAGCATACTCGACCGGGTATTCATATATACTCGATCGGGTATACTCTTAGAAAATAGCCTGAAACCGGTCGAGTATACCTCGGATCGAGTGTTACACACGTACTCGATCGGGTACCATGTATATACCCGATCGAGTACCCGAATCCCATCCCAAAAACCTATAAATACACCTCCTTTCCTTCACAAAAAGATATCCAATTCGTTTGTACATCTAAGATCAGTATAGAATAGTTCTTTCTTTATATTTTTCATCATGTTTAGTCTCCAAATGAGGAGCTAAACTCTTCCATCTTGGTTTTGCTACTTTGAAGCTTAATGAATTTGTAAGTTGTGAGTTATTTTCTTTAATCTTCTTCCTTGAATATTAATTCTTTCTTTCAAAATACTATCTCTATATCAAAGTTGGGGAGTGTTACTAAGATGACAATTAGTTAACATCTTGACATTGGTTATAGTAATAGCTATTTCTTCCTCTATGATAATATTGGGGAGTGTTACTAAGATGACAATTAGTTAACATCTTGATATTAATCCTAGTAGGATTCATATATTTTAATATTCTTCCTTGAGTATTAATTAATTCCTATTCATATTTCATGTTAATATCTTAAACGTTACTTAAAGTATCAACTAGTATTGTTTCTCATATTAATTATTACTAGAATCAATCGGTTAATACGCTTGTTATTAATCCGGTTCTTTCAACGGTAGTAAACTTGGAATATTAATGCATGCATCTCATGGTTAATATGCCAAGGGGAATTAATTATATTGATTAAACAAATAAACCGCTTGTGTTGAGGTTATCAATCTCAATCGTTTTCATCTTAAGTTTATTGCTACTATCAAGTTAATATACGGCGCTTGTTCTATATTGACTCGATAGTAAGTTTTATTAATGAACGCATCTCGTTATTAATAACTACCCTCGATGAACTGGATATACTCCTCGATTGAGTATTCGAGAGGAAGATAGTTAAAGATATAACCGGGATCGACGAACATTTCATTAAGTGGATAAAAGCAAAACCAAGTTTTCATCTCATTGAATTAAACTCATATAGGTTGTTTATCTTAGTGTTTTTAAAGCAAACAAATCTAAACCCCCCTTTTGTTACTATTTATTTTAAAAGAAAAGTATTCCTTTCCCTATGGATACGAACCTTACTACACTATACTACGTATTAGTGTTGTATTGTATTTATTTTGAGTGCACCTAACGACAAGTGCACGTCAAATTTGGCGCCGTCAAACTTGGTACCAAAGTGATCATTTACACTGATCATGCGGCTATTAGGTTCTTGATGACAAAGAAAGAGGCCAAACCACGGCTGATTCGATGGATACTACTCCTGAGCGAGTTTGATGTTGAGATCAAGGACAAGAAAGGCATGGAGAACTTGGTGGCCGATCACTTGAGCCGTTTGGTCTTGGGTGAAGGAAACAATCATATCAAAGATGATATCCGAGGCGAATTTCCCGATGAGACCCTTTTCTCCCTTAAGGAAATTCGTCCTTGGTACGCTCACATTGTTAATTTCCTTGTTCTAAACAGGTTTCCACCAAGCTTCTCTAAAGCTCAAAGAGAGAAACTCCAGCATGATGCAAAGCAATACATATGGGATGAACCATATTTATGGAAACATTGCAAAGATCAGGTCATTCGAAGGTGCATTCCCGAAACAGAAATTGCATCCATACTTGCTTTTTGTCACTCACATGCATGTGGTGGCCACTTTGGAGGAAAACGAACATCCATGAAGGTACTTGAATGTGGTTTTTGGTGGCCAAGCTTATTCCGAGATGCTCATGTCTATTGTCAATCTTGTGATAATTGCCAACGCATGGGCAACATCTCTCGAAAGCACGAGATGCCACAAGTTCCTATGCTCTACGTGGAGATCTTTGATGTATGGGGAATAGATTTCATGGGACCTTTTCCTAATTCCCATGGAAATCTATACATTCTATTGGTGGTAGATTACGTATCCAAATGGGTGGAAGCAAAAGCCACAAAGACCGATGATGCCAAAGCGGTGACTGAATTCCTCAAAACCCGCATCTTCTCAAGGTTTGGGGTACCGCGCATCTTGATAAGCGATAGAGGCACTCACTTCTACAACAAAACTGTGAGTACCTTGTTGAAAAAATATGGCGTCACACATAAACTCTCCACCGCCTACCACCCACAGACAAACAGTCAAGCTGAGGTATCAAACAGAGAGCTGAAATCTATTCTTCAAAAGACAGTAAACCCAAACCGTAAGGATTGGAGCCTGCGCATGGATGATGCCTTATGGGCATACAAGACCTCTTTCAAAACCCCAATTGGAATGTCACCCTATAGACTCGTGTTCGGTAAGGCCTGTCATCTTCCGGTCGAACTCGAACACAAGTCTTATTGGGCGGTCAAAACATTCAATCTCGACATGGCTAAAGCGGGAGAGCAAAGGAAGTTACAACTCCAAGAACTAGAAGAGCTTCGATTGGAGTCCTATGAGAATGCCGCCATCTACAAGGAAAAGACGAAGGTATGGCATGACAAAATGATAATAAGAAAGGATTTCCAAATTGGAGACAAATTCCTTCTTTTTCTCTCACGCCTTCGCCTTTTCCCCGGAAAATTGAGATCACGATGGGAAGGACCATTCGAGGTGGTCAAAGTCTACACCCATGGCGCAGTGGAAATAAAAAGCCTCGACACCGGAAAAATCCTCAAGGTTAATGGACATCAACTCAAACCATTCCTTGAAGGTTTCCAGAAAGAAAGCATTGAATGCATGGATCTCATCGATCCAATCTTTGAAGAATGAACACAACAATGGCGTCGTGCCGCGACGTTAACTAAGGCGCTTCTTGGGAGGCAACCCAAGCAAGGTACATTTTTCTTTTATTGTTAACCCCCCTGTCAATGTTTTCAATTATGTTTTTGGGAGGTTGAGAGAGAGGGCACTAATCAGGTTTGTGGAGGAAAAGAGATAAAAATGCAGGTTTTGGAACATCTGGGGACATACCCGATCGAGTACCACCTTATACTCGGTCGGGTATGACCAAAAGAAAAGGGAACCGGGCACTACTCGATCGAGGAAGCATTCAAAAATTGAAAAACAAGAGATACCCGATCGGGTATCACTATACACCCGGTCGGGTATGTATAGAAATGCTAAAGTTCAAGGAGACTGACTCCCACACTCGACCGAGTACCCACCTCAAAAGTAGAAAAGAGCACATACCCGATCGGGTATGGAAGAATACTCGACCGGGTACCGGAGGCAGGCTGCTCACAAAGTTCATTTTCCAGACATACTCGACCGGGTAACATTACACTACCCGATCGAGTACCGGAGGCAGACCACTCATGAACTTCATTTTCCAGACATACTCGACCGGGTAACATTACACTACCCGATCGAGTACAGGAGGTAGGCTGCTCAAAAAGGCCACTTTCCAGACATACCCGACCGAGTATCAGCACATACTCGATCGGGTATACGGGTATTATAACCCCAAATCAGCCCCAAACACTTCATCTTCCCCAAAATCCCCAACCCCAATTCGAACAAAATGCCCCCAACCTCCATTTTTACACCTTCTCTCTACCATATCTCCCTCATTTCTTCACCAAATCATCCCATTTCAACACCAAAACACTCCCCTCATCCTCCTCTACACACTCATACTCACCAATCCCATTCTCCCCCAATTTTCAGAGGTCCGAAAAAACCCTACCCCCACCTTCAAATTTCGGATTTCAAGGCCAAATTCACTCCAAAATAGCTCCAAGGAAAGAGAAAGGGCAAAGCTCAAACACTAGGGCATCCATCCCGGGCTACGAGGACATCCTCTTCATGGACAACGAACACTGCACTCGCTTCATGTCCACAATTGAAAGGCAAGTTAAACCTTCTCGCTTTTTATGTCATGATGCCCTAAAGGAATTAGGAGTGTACAAAATGATGAAGAAATTTTTTCATGAGTTGAGCATGGATAAAATTTTCAGAATGCAACATCACTCAAATGAAAAAATTATCTATGAATTCCTAAGCTCTGTGCAATTTGAGAACAATGAGGAGGATTTTAGGGATGATAAACTCAGGTTTCGATTGTTTAACCACAACCACACCATCACGAAACTTGAGTTCGCCGAACACTTTGGTATTCCGGTCCCGTACCAAAAATCTATATCCGACAATACCGCCTTCGGCCATACCCTATGGACAAAGATGACCGGGGAGACTAAATTTAGCTCCTCCCAACTCTATATTAGTCATGTCCAACATCCCGTCCTCCGCCTATTTTTGAAATTCCTTGCCAACTCCTTGCTTGGACGTCCCAACAACCATCATACAAGGATGGGGGACGTATGCCTCATCTCGGTAGCCCTATTCCGTGTCCACGTGGATTTCAACCTATGTAATCTCATGTGGGCACATCTCAAAAAAGAAAGCGTGGCAAAGGGTGCTATTGTAGTGGGCGAGGTGATTATGCACTTGGCCACAAAGTTCGGGTATACGGATAACTCTCCTATACCCGACTACTGTTTGATGAACATATCTTGGCTGGGCCACTCGGGCTGCACATCTTTTTCACACACCGTTTATGGTGAAGAAAGGCCCATAAATATGTACAACTGACACATCCACCCCAAACCCCTCAAATACTTCCTCCTGCCCAACCCAGAACTCCCCCAACTCCACTACAAAACAGGAAGAGCGGAGCAACATTACCTCTTCCCACACGCCCTTCCACCACATCTCCAGGAACCCGAACAAGAACCTCCCCAACACCAACCCGATTACGAGCCCTATGCTCAACTCCATAGCCATCACAACATGGGCCAGGACCTCCCAGAACAGAGCCAAAACCCTCCACCACCCGACTTCTTTCAACAACTTCTGGAGGGTCAACAACAACTGCTTACGGGAATAGCCCAAATGGACAACCGGCTCAACCGATTAGAGGAGGAGCAAAGAGCCGGTTTTCAACGATTGGAGGATGAGCAAAGAGCCAGCTTTCAACGATTGGAGGAGCTCAGGGAGGCCGATAGACATCGGTATGAGGAAGACCAACATAGGTTCTACGGACCTATGTACTCTTATATGGCACAGCAGGGATCCTTCCATACCATGGAGAACCCCCCTCCACCACCCTCATGGTATGACCTCACTCATTGGGGTAACTGTGGAGGATCTGGCTCCGGGGGTAGAGGGTACGACGGCGGAGATGGCGGGGACACCTACATGGGAGATGGTGGCCAAGGGAGCGGCTTTGGAGGGAGCTACTACGGAGGAGAAGGCGGGCACTAGGGACAGTGCTTGATTCAAGTGCGGGGGAGACACTCATGATGGTATGTAATTTTCATTTCTACCTAGCACTATGCATGTATTTCTTTTGAACTTTTACACAAAAAAAAAACAAAAAAATAAAGAAAAAAATAAACAAAAGAAAATAAATGCTAGTTAGGTTGAAAACCCAACAAAATGGGCAATCTAAGCAAAAAAGGCTTATAAAAAAATGAGTGAGTTGGAGAGAATGGAAAATGAAAAGAGGTGCTAGGATGAAAACCTGAAAAGGCTCCTAGGCAAAATGAGAGATATGAGAGAAATGTTTGTTCTTGCAGGCACTCATTGTATCCTTGTGAAGAATAAGAAGATTCAAGATAAAGAAGAAGAGAGGAGGAGAAAAGAAGATAACACTAGGAGGCCATTAAACCCAAGATGCTCTTTTGTAATTTGAGTTTAAAACTCATTTTTCTTTGTCATCCTTGGTGGTCTTTGTGTTTGTATTGTGTTTTGGTTGAACTGTGGAACTTTTGGACAAACATTGACACTTGTAAACATTTGATCTTACTCGAGACGAGTAAAGGTTTAAGTGTGGGGGAGTTGATACGTTCGTAATTTCCATATTTATGTTTGTATTTTTAATGAGTTTTGCTTGACCTTTACTTTGGAAATTACACACTTTTGGTGTAATAGATTAGTTTGTTAAATTCTTGTAAATAGGTTAGATTAGATTTATTCTGAGCTCAAACAGGTATTGATCACTCGAAGTACAGTTGGTGAACCCAAAAAGTGGAAAGAAGGTGCAAAAGTTCAAAGACAAAAGAAGATCCTGAATTTTGGTCTATACTCGGTCGAGTATTAGCTATACTCGATTGGGTATTAGGTTGGAACTTCAAATCGGATCAGATCCGAAGACAAGGGAACATGCAGGGAAGATTTCGGCCACGATTTTATGTCTATACCTGATCGGGTAGACCGACATACCCGATCGGGTATGCCTTTGAATTTCAAACGAAGATCGGTCGAGTATGGTCTGAATACCATTTTCTAAGCATACTCGACCGGGTATTCATATATACTCGATCGGGTATACTCTTAGAAAATAGCCTGAAACCGGTCGAGTATGCCTCGGATCGAGTGTTACACACGTACTCTATCGGGTACCATGTATATACCCGATCGAGTACCCGAATCCCATCCCAAAAACCTATAAATACACCTCCTTTCCTTCACAAAAAGATATCCAATTCGTTTGTACATCTAAGCTCAGTATAGAATAGTTCTTTCTTTATATTTTTCATCATGTTTAGTCTCCAAATGAGGAGCTAAACTCTTCCATCTTGGTTTGCTACTTTGAAGCTTAATGAATTTGTAAGTTGTGAGTTATTTTCTTTAATCTTCTTCCTTGAATATTAATTCTTTCTTTCAAAATACTATCTCTATATCAAAGTTGGGGAGTGTTACTAAGATGACAATTAGTTAACATCTTGACATTGGTTATAGTAATAACTATTTCTTCCTCTATGATAATATTGGGGAGTGTTACTAAGATGACAATTAGTTAACATCTTGATATTAATCCTAGTAGGATTCATATATTTTAATATTCTTCCTTGAGTATTAATTAATTCCTATTCATATTTCATGTTAATATCTTAAACATTACTTAAAGTATCAACTAGTATTGTTTCTCATATTAATTATTACTAGAATCAATCGGTTAATACGCTTGTTATTAATCCGGTTCTTTCAACGGTAGTAAACTTGGAATATTAATGCATGCATCTCATGGTTAATATGCCAAGGGGAATTAATTATATTGATTAAACCAATAAACCGCTTGTGTTGAGGTTATCAATCTCAATCGTTTTCATCTTAAGTTTATTGCTACTATCAAGTTAATATACGGCGCTTGTTCTATATTGACTCGATAGTAAGTTTTATTAATGAACGCATCTCGTTATTAATAACTACCCTCGATGAACTGGATATACTCCTCGATTGAGTATTCGAGAGGAAGATAGTTAAAGATATAACCGGGATCGACGAACATTTCATTAAGTGGATAAAAGCAAAACCAAGTCTTCATCTCATTGAATTAAACTCATATAGGTTGTTTATCTTAGTGTTTTTAAAGCAAACAAATCTAAACCCCCCTTTTGTTACTATTTATTTTAAAAGAAAAGTATTCCTTTCCCTGTGGATACGAACCTTACTACACTATACTACGTATTAGTGTTGTATTGTATTTATTTTGAGTGCACCTAACGACAAGTGCATGTCACTTGCAATGAGCACCTCGTACTCAGCCTCGTTGTTGGTGACTTTGAAATCAAATTTCATAGAGTATTAGGCCTTGAAGCCTTCGGGGGGGGTGATGACCGCACCTCCCCCACACCCCTTTACACTCGATGCCCCATCAGTGTACATCTCCCACCAGTTGTCAAAATCACTACCGTCATGCGATCCATCCTCCATGCGTGTTGTACACTCGACTATGAAGTCTGCCAACGCTTGCCCTTTGATCGTTGGCCTCGGCTTGAATTCCACGTTATACTGCCCGATCATCAGGGACCACTTGGTAATTCTCCGATTTGCCATAGGATTCCTAAGGATGGTGGTGAGGGGTTGAGTTGTGTACACCGTCACCGGGTATGCTTGGAAGTACGGTGCCAACTGCTTGATCAATGCAATCAAAGCAAGGATCATCTTCTCCATCAGTGTGTATCTGGTCTCCGGGCCATTCAACGCCTTGCTCACAAAGTATATCGGCCGTTGAATGCCCTCTTCCTCTTTCAGCAGAACAGAGCTGACCGCCAGGTACATGTACAATTGCTCCCCGGGATCCGCCTTGGTGAGGACGAGCGGCGAGAAGAGGTACGTCTTGAAGTCCTCAAAAGCTGCCTGACATTCTGGGGTCCACTCAAAGAGGTTTTCCTTCTTCGTGATTTGAAAGAAAGGAATAGCCCGATCTGCCAGCTTTGACATGAACCGGCTCAGAGCTGCCAGACGCCCGGTGAGCCTCTGTACGTCCTTCAAATTCCAGGGAGCTTCCATGTCCATGATGGCCCTGACCTTCTCGGGGTTGGGCTCAATTCCCCGCTCACTCATCATATAACCAAGGAATCCCCCCCCCCCCCTTGACGGCAAAGGCGCACTTCTTCGGGTTCAATATCATGTTCGCCCCCTCCATGATAGCGAAGACCTTCTCCATATCCTGGATGTGGTTCTCCTTTTTCCTGCTCTTGATCAGGATATCATCCACATAGGCCTCCATGATTTTGCCAAGGGCTTCCTTGAATAATATTCCGATCGTCCTTTGGAAGGTCGTCACAGCGTTCCTCAGGCCGAACGGCATGACAACGTAGCAGTGTACCCCGTCCGACGTGACAAATGAAGTCTTCTCAGCGTCGTCCGGGTGCATGAACACTTGGTGATACCCTCTAAAAGCATCCATGAAGCTGAGCAGCTCACACTCTGCGGTCTCATCCACCAACAGATCGATCCTTGGTACGGGATAAGGATCCATTGGGCAAGCCTTATTTAGGTCAGAGTAATCAACGCACATCCACCATGTAGGCCCCTCCGGTGCCAGAACAACGTTGGACATCCATTCCACGTGCATGACCGCTCGGATGTGGCGTATGCTGAGTAAGGTGGTGACCTCCACTTTGATGAAGTCCCTCCGCTCGGCCGCCATGTACCTCTTCTTTTGTTGGACCGGCCTTGCATCAGGCCGAACGACCAACTTATGGCAGATTATCTCTGGGTCTATCCCCGGCATGTCCTCCGGTCCCCTGACAAACAAAATTTTGAACCTCCGGAGGACGAGGATCACTCCCTAGCGAATTTTGGGCTCTAACCCAGCCCCGATGGATACCTTCCGGTCCGAAGGATCATCCAATTCTACTTCCTCAAGTAGTGTAGCTGGCTCTGGCCGGGATAAGGCATCATCCTGCCGAGCGGTTTCGCCGATGCTGTTGACCCTCATATCCCGCTCGGTCATCTTCTTTACGACCTCTTTGTAACAAGCCCTGGCCGTTTGTGTATTCGTGCGGGCCACTCCCACTCCTGTTTCTGTGGGGGATTTGATGCAGGAATGACGCACGGAGCAGATCGCCTCAAAATCTTCCAGCCCTGGCCTCCCCAGAATGGCATTGTGGGCACTCTTCATATGTACAACGACAAATGTCATGGGGACTGCCGCACAGTGCTCCCCATCTCCGATCTCCACTAGAAGGACGATGGTTCCCTCGGTGTCAATGCAATGACAAGTGAATCCGGCCAAGGGCGTCCACAGTGGGGTCAGCTCGGTTCTGCTCAGATGCATTTTCTTGAAAACGTCCCAGTATAGGACATTGGCGTTGCTGCCTATGTCCACTAGGACCCGCCAAATGATCCAATCCCTGATGTCCATGCTAATCATCAGCTCGTCCCTATGGGGCCCTGATGACTGGGGTAAATCCGTCGGGCCGAAGGTGATGGGCTTGGCCTTGTGTTTCTTGGCGGGGGGTGCGGAAATGGAATTGATTTGGAGGGCTCTCTCGAGCCTCTTCCTCTCCATCAGGGTATCCCCAGTCTGCGCACCTCCGAAGATCATCTTGTTCTCCAACTTCTTCTTGGAGCCAATCGGCCCGAGAGATGTTTCGGGCCGTTTGTCCCCGTGGGAGTAGTCCACGTCCCTAACCTTGGCTTCCCGTCAGTCATCCCGGTGCCAGGTAAGGGGTTTCTTGTGAGGTTGTGACTGATTCCGGGGGATGCCCTTGCAGTGAACTCCCTAAGGTAACCCCTCTTGATGAGTTCTCGGATGGCGAACTTCAGACTTTTGCAGTAGTCCATGTTGTGCCCAGGCTTACAATGGCATTCGCAAAAGGCCTCCGTGTCTTGGCCCATCGTCGGTCCTCTGCTAGGTTTGGGTTCCTCGAGCAGACCGTTATCCTTGATGGCCTCAAAGATTTGACTTATGGGGTAGGCCAAAAGAGCATGCCTGGTATCATCCCGACGTACGTCCCCAACACGCTCCTGTGCACCCCAGGGAACGTACCCGCCGACCATCTTCTTCTTCTTTGGTTCAGGAGAGTCCACCGGCCTGGGGCCCAGGCGGTCCGTCAGTTTACGAGTTGGGGGGTTGTCACCCCGTGTCTCTGAGCAATCTCCTCCTCGACTGCTGCGTATTCTTGTGCCCTAGCGAGCACCTCAGCGTAACTACTCCCAGGGTTCCTTTTCAGATCCCTGTAGAGATCCCCTGTCATCAAGGCATTTGTGAAGAGGGTGATGCCAGAACATTCCGTGCGGTCCTCGACCTTCAGGGTCTCGTCCCTCCATCTCACGAAGAAAAGGGATAGGGACTCCCTCTTGTTCTGGTGGACGTTCGTCAACCAACTGAAATGCCTCTTGGGTGTGGTGCTGGAGACGAACTGCGCCATGAACTTGCGGGATAACTGCTTGAAGCTGTTAATGGATCCGAGTCTGAGCTACCCCAACCACTCCTGTGCCGGTCCCCTGAGGGTGCTGAAGAACAGCCGGCAAATGGCCTCGTCAGAGGCTCCAAGCATGGAGAGTTCCCCCTGAAAGGAAAGCAAATGGGTCTTGGGATCTCCGACCCCGTTGTACACTAGACCGCCATACGGCCTGATGTCCTTTGGAATTTCCACCGCCATGATCCTTGTGGAGAAGGGAGAGGAGAGTGCGAATCTGGGCTGAGCCAGATCTGTCTCCGTCCGTCGGTTCATTTCATTGATCTGCCTCTGGAGATCCGCGGGCATCACATCTCTCGAATCAGTGATTGCGGCCATGGGGGTTACCAAAGCCAAGGTATTCCCCGTACGCACGACGTGAGTGCCGCGTTGCCTGTTGATGATGCGGGCCTCCTGCCTCAAGCCGTTGATCATGGGGGTCTGCTCCCTGGCCGCATGATCATTACGAGGCATCACCGGGGTGCGGTCCCGGACCGCATACTGATGCGCCCCTTGAAGAGCCTATGCCTGGTGTCCCCCCATATCCGGGGAATGAGTGTTCCTGACGATCTTAGTGCGGACCGAAGAGCGAGAATAATCATTCCCACCCGTATGCTCACCGAGAATCTGCATGGAACGGAGGGGGAGAACGGTGTACGCTTTTTGTTTTCAGAGTACACGCGTTCTGCCACATTTGCTTCCACCAAGCGGCGGATGGTGTCCGCCATATCCCTTAGGGCATTCGGGTCCCGTCGCACTTCGTGGGGAATCATGTAGGTGAGTACCCCAAAATCCCCACGGCTCCACAAGCTGTTGGACTGGGCCCTTGTTGCCTGATTATGCATGGCTCCTCCTACTGTGAGCCCGCCGTTCAGACAGATCATGGGAGTTCCTTTCATTGTTTCTTGCCATCTTACTTGTCTTAACTGTTTTTAGAAGTGGTTTGAGCTGAGAGCTTGGTTTTGGAAGACTTTTTTATTAGTTTCCCACAGACGGCGCTAGTGTTGATGTTTATTCTTTCAACCCATAGGCCCAACACGTAACCTAAGGGTTTTGAACGGAAGAAAGAGATGAAAACAGATGAAGAATAAGCAAGAAAGGCCCAAGTAAAGAGTATCAATATAATTCTATGGTTACAAGGCGTGAGGCCGTTCATCCCACTACGATGCTACGAGCTGCTAAGAAATGCTAGAATGCTAGAGTGCTAAGTTGCCAATGTCACGCCCCGAACCTACCCGGGCACGTCAACAACCCGCCGTACAGTACGAATTGTCAACCGCATTCCAACTCATCCATACTATACAAGGCGTATTGAATACCATTCACACATAGTACATCCATAAACAAACATAATGTTAAATAATCATTTAAAGCAGCGGAAACAATATTACAAGTGTTCGAGCCACACTTGGCATCAATAGGCATACAAGCCCCTAAATAATTATTCAGAAAATAATATCCATGAGCATTTATATAATTGTTTTAAAAAAACAGGAACGGAGGAAGCACGAACCACGTCTTCTCTCCTAGATCTTCCTGAAGCAACGGGCACTGGTAGCAAGCTCAACTTCTACCTGAAACTGTGAGGTGGGCTCCCCCGTGAAGGGGAGGTCAGTACTTGGAAGCATTTGACAAGTACAATAACAACTATACTAAGTATAATCAATGTTTCAATTTCTAAGACCCTCAATCTAGGGTGATATTATATTATAGGACATAACCCTCGGTTACCCCCTTTCAAAAATATACTTACTTTATATAAAGTCAAGTAGTCGGTCATGGGCCCATATTCATTTAGAATTCACCATTTTAATTCCGTGTGACCACAAGCCACAACAACCCCATAGGGTTCCATCGAGCCCCAATTGTATAGTAAGGGCTCGGTCCAACTACATTTCTATACAATCCTTTAACTCAATTTACACATCAAAATTGTATGGCAAGGGCTCGACCCAACTACGTTTCCATACCAACCATAACTTCATGGCAAGAGCTCGGCCCAACTACGTTTCCATGAAGACTACAAATACATGGCAAGGGCTCGGCCCAACTACGTTTCCATGCTAACCACATTACTTGGCAAGGGCTCGTCCCAACTACGTTTCCATGCTAATCACATTACATGGCAAGGGCTCGGCCCAACTACATTTCCATGCAATCCTAGAGTCCGACTCTAATTTATTTTCATAGTCCAATTCTCAAGCAAATCCTATGCCTAGAATCAATTCACTTGGGTAGCCTTTAGGCCTACCCCTAACACCTTAGTGTTCATACAATTGGACCTTAAAGTATCTCTTAAGACTACTTAAGACATCTCTATTCACAATCATATCTCTTAGGATTAATTTCATCATTTATTTATATTAAACTCCCGACTAGTATTTCAATACTAGTCGGATAATCTCAGAACAACCAAGTTCTTAATTCATAGCCAAATAATTCATCTCAATTGATTTTCCAATCCTAATATGATTTAATATCAATATCAAAAATATCACTTTTATCCATTCATGACATCCTTACATGAAGTAAAAGTATATTTTATCACAACATTGCATAGTTAATCGCATCATCATGCCATCACTTTCATATCACATAATCATACACAATCTATTCTAAATTTGTATACCATGCTTCACTTACTCATATCAATAGTATTTTCATTTAACCATTATTAATCATTAACAATCCATGAAAATCACATTTAATTACCTTGGGTAATCTTATGAAGTTAACTCACTAATTATAAACAATATAGTCAGTCATCCTCACCTTAAATATGTCCAGCAAGCCTTCCTATTGAAGCCCCTTCGTTAAACCTTCGATCGGAAATGATCCGAAATAGACTTGGCTGGCAGAGGGCAAAGGCCGCCCGGCTTTTGCAAAAGCTGCCCGGCTTTCGGGCCCTGCAGCACGAAAACAGCTCCTAGACATGGCGGTTTTCGGCGATTTCGATTCCTATCGATTCCACAACTCTTCCAAGTTAAATACCAACACTTTATATCATTTTTCTACACTTTTAAACGTGTAGAACATCTCCTAGAATCCATCATATGATTTCTATAAAATCATATACGAAAAATATATTAAACGGAACAACAAGAACCGGAGCTACAAGATTCTTACCGTTAGGCTTCGTTTTCTATCGGATTTCCTTCTCTTCTTGACCCCCTTTTCTCCCCGAGCTTGCTCTATGAGAATAAGACTCTCCAAGGTCCTCTCACTTTTTACGTAGCCTCTCAAATGAGAGGATAAGGAGACTCCTCTCCTTTATCCTCTCTTTTTAGTAAGTTGGGCCGATTTTAATTGGGTTCTGTTCATGAGCTGCTCCTTTTAATTTACTCTGACCCAATGTATTATTTAGGCTCCTCTGCATTTCAGTTGGACTCTATATCATATGGGCTACCCTCAATTAAAGTGTAGGAAGCCCCCTAACCGTATTCTTGCTATTTCTGGCAGGTTGGGTCGAAATAGCACTTGGGTTGTCCAAACGTTTTCCTCAACCTTAGTTGGCATTTTATTGGGCTTCTATAATTAATATGATGACCCAACTAAATATTTGGTAGTCCATTCTCAATTTTATGTACCCGATAAATAATTTAATTAATCATCCATTAATTAAATATATCATTCGTACACACGAAATCATTCGCTAGAAAAGTCAAATACATACCGAATTTTAAATTCGAGTACATCCGGGTGCGGTGTCACAAGTTCACCCCCCTTAACGGAAATTTTGTCCCCGAAATTCACAATGCTTATTCAAATAGAAATGCACATTGTTCCTTCATCAAGGCTTCAGTCTCCCAAGTTTCTTCTTCAACTCGATCACTCTTCCACGAGATTTTAACCATCGGAACTTTCCTGCTTCATAGCTTCTTGACTTGCCTGTCAAGTATCTTCACCGGTTGCATGACATAGTTCAAGTCTTCCCGTGTTTCCACGGGTGGTTTCTCTAGTACATGAGACGGATCCGGCATATACTTCTTGAGCATAGACACGTGAAACACGTTATGTATCAACTGCAATCGGTATGCTACGACCCCAATTCTCTCTAGAATCACAAATGGCCCTGTATATCGTGAGTTAAGTTTCCCTTGGCTCTGAAATCAGATGATCGCCTTCCAAGGTGAAACTTTCAAGAATACCTCATCTCCCACCTTAAATTCTAAGGCTCTTCGGCGCTTATCGGCATAGCTCTTATGTCTATCCTGGGCCGCCTTAAGCCTCTCACGAATCATATTCACTTTGGACTTGGTGGTCTCCACCAATTCTGTACTTCTCAAGTTTGGCCATGCCAACCTCACCCCAACACAAAGGTGCACGACATCTCCTCCCATACAATGCTTCGTATGGAGGCATGTCTATACTTGTTTGATAACTGTTGTTATAGGCAAATTCCACAAGTGCCAAATGATTGTCCCAACTTCCTTGGAACTCCAATGCACAAGCTCTCAACGTATCATTTAAAATCTGTATAATCTGTTAGGATTGTCCATCCTCACGTGACTATTAGTCACGGTCTTCATATTTTTATAGTAAATTATTACGCCGTCCGAGGGCTTCGCCCTAACGCGTTACCTCACTATTTCAAAATCCCTTTCACTTATTATAATTACACTGTGCTAGAGCCTCGCTCATAGTCACGTTTCTTCGTGTTAGAGCCTCGCTCTTAGTCACCCTACATTGTGCTAGAGCCTCGCTCTTAGTCACCCCACATTGTGCTAGAGCCTCGCTCTTAGTCACCGTTACTAAGTCTCTAAGCAATTTCTATGCCTAGGACCACTTCATATTGAGTAGCCTTTAAGGCCTACTCCTAGCTTAACTTAGCATTTACCCATTCCTACCTTAAAGTATCTCATAAGACTACTTAAGGTATATTTTTCACTATCCAAGCCCTTAGGATTTATTCTTTCATAGTTCATACACCCCAACTAGTATCTCAATACTAGACGGATTATTCTTAGAACAATCAAGTTCTCAATTCATGTTGCCTATCTATACCTTGTTAAGATGCAATTCATAGGCAAATCGAAAGTCTAGGATTGATTCATTAATCTAGTCACCTCGAATTCTCCCTAAAGAAATGCCCGAAACAAAGCTTAAATTCCATTTCGTTACAGTCATGCTAATTGTCTCATCTAACACAACGATCCCCATGGAAGCGACCAAATACTCGCCAGGTAGCCATTGCTACAGGAATGACTCACACGTATTAAGTATCAATCCCGACTCTCATGGAATTTCAAAAATAAATAACCATCCTTGGCTCTAAAGTACACCTCAGATACTCGTGCGCCCACCCATAGGTGGATGGATATAACACTGAAATTCAATTTAGTTCTTCAAATTCTTTGTTATCCCCCGTGCGCCCCCGATACTCATACAATAACGAGTAACATCCAAGGCGTATCAGCTAGGTATTTCAACCATTATATAGGCCTCATTTGTATCATATTATATTACTCAGTGATAATCAATCGCCGTTTCCACCCATTATCTAAGTCTTACGTAGACTAAGGCTCTGATACCAATTAAATTGTCACGCCCCGGACCTACCCGGACACGTCAACAATCCGTGGTACAGTACGAATAGTCAACCGTAGTCCAACTCATCCATACTATACAAGGCGCCTTGAATACCATTCACACATAGTACATCCATAAACAAACATAATGTAAAATAATCATTGAAAACAGCGGAAACAATATTACAAGTGTTCGAGCCACACTTGGCATCATTAGGCATACAAGCCCATAAATAATTATTCAGAAAATAATATCCATGAGCATTTATATAATTGTTTAAAAAAAACAGGAACAGAGGAAGCACGAACCACGTATTCTCTCCTAGATCTTCCCAAAGCAACGGGCACTGGTAGCATGCTCAACTTCTACCTGAAACTGTGAGGTGGCCTCCCCCGTGAAGGGGAGGTCAGTACTTGGAAGCATTTGACAAGTACAATGACAACTATACTAAGTATAATCAATGTTTCAATTTCTAAGACCCTCAATCTAGGGTGATATTATATTATAGGCCATAACCCTCGGTTACCCCTTTTCAAAAATATACTTACTTTATATAAAGTCAAGTACTCGGCCATGGGTCCATATTCATTTAGAATTCACCATTTTAATTCTCTGTGACCACAAGCCACGACAACTCCATAGGGTTCCATCGAGCCCCAATTGTATAGCAAGGGCTCGGCCCAACTACATTTCTATACAATCCTTTAACTCAATTTACACATCAAAATTGTATGGCAAGGGCTCGGCCCAACTACGTTTCCATACCAACCATAACTTCATGGCAAGGGCTCGGCCCAACTACGTTTCCATGAAGACAACAAATACATGGCAAGGGCTCGGCCCAACTACATTTCCATGCTAACCACACTGCGTGGCAAGGGCTCGGCCCAACTACGTTTCCATGTTAATCACATTACATGGAAATGGCTCGGCCCAACTACATTTCCATGCAATCCTAGAGTCCGACTCTAATTTATTTTCATAGTCCAATTCTCAAACAAATCCTATGCCTAGAATCAATTCACTTGGGTAGCCTTTAGGCCTACCCCTAACACCTTAGTGTTCGTGCAATTAGACCTTAAAGTATCTCTTAAGACTACTCAAGGCATCTCTATTCACAATCCTATCTCTTAGGATTAATTCCATCATTTATTTATATTAAACTCCCGACTAGTATTTCAATACTAGTCGGATAATCTCAGAACAACCAAGTTCTTAATTCATAGCCAAATAATTCATCTCAATTGATTTTTCAATCCAAATATGATTTAATATCAATATAAAAAAGATCACTTTTATCCATTCATGAAATCCTTACATGAAGTAAAAATATATTTTATCACAACATTTCATAGTTAATCCCATCATCATGCCATCACTTTCATATCACATAATCATACACAATCTATTTTAAATTTGTATATCATGCTTCACTTACTCATATCAATAGTATTTTCATTTAGGCATTATTAATCATTAATAATCCATGAAAATCACATTTAATTACCTTAGGTAATCTTATGAAGTTAACTCACTAATTATAAACAGTATAGTCAGTCATCCTCACCTTAAATATGTCCAGCAAGCCTTCCTATTGAAGCCCCTTCGTTAAAGCTTCGATCGGAAATGATCCGAAATGGACTTGGCTGGAAGAGGGCAAAAGCCGCCCGGCTTTTGCAAAAGTGCTCCGGCTTTCAGGCCCTGTAGCACGAAAACAGCTCCTAGAAATGGCGGTTTCCGGCGATTTCAATTCATATCGATTCCACAACTCTTCCAAGTTAAATACCAACACTTTATATCATTTTCTACACTTTTAAACGTGTAGAACATCTCCTAGAATCCATCATAAGATTTCTATAAAATCATATACGAAAAATATATTAAACGGAAGAACAAGAACCGGAGCTACGAGATTCTTACCGTTAGGCTTCTTTTTCTATCGGATTTCCTTCTCTTCTTGACCCCCTTTTCTCTTTGAGCTTGCTCTATGAGAATAAGGCTCTCCAAGGTCCTCTCACTTCTTACGTAGCCTCTCAAATGAGAGGATAAGGAGATTCTCCTCCTTTATCCTCTATTTTTAGTAAGTTGGGCCGATTGTAATTGGGATTGGTTCATGGGCTACTCCTTTTAATTTACTCTGACCCAATGTATTATTTAGGCTCTTCTCCATTTCAGTGGGACTCTATATCATAAGGGCTACCCTCAATTAAAGTGTAGGAAGCCCCCTAATCGTATTCTTGCTATTTCTGGCAGGTTGGATCGAAATAGCACTTGGGTTGCCCAAACGTTTTCCTCAACCTTAGTTGGCATTTTATTGGGCTTCTATAATTAATATGATGACCCAACTAAATATTTGTTAGTCCATTCTCAATTTTATGTACCCGATAAATAATTTAATTAATCATCCATTAATTAAATATATCATTCTTTCACACGAAATCATTCGCTAGAAAAATCAAATACATACGGAATTTTAAATTCGAGTACATCCGGGTGCGGTGTCACAGCCAACCCCTTACAAAGAAATAAATGCTACTATTTATACCGCCAATGGGTAGTTGGATAAACTGACGTGGTGAACTGTGGATGGTTGGACTCTCAACCACCAAATCTCTGCATTCAATGCGCTTCCCATCAGAATCTTCTACATTAAATGTGTTTCCCACCCGGATTTTGGCTTCCCGCCAATGGGTGGGGGACGTTCGTCCCCATGAGTTTGCCTCTTGTGTCCCTGCTGGGACCTTGGCTTCCCGCCAAGGGGTGGGGGACTTTCGTCCCCATGAGCTCGCCTCTTGTTCCCTGCTAGGACCTTGGCTTCCCGCCAAGGATGGGGACGTTCGTCCCCTCGAGTTTGTTTCCTGCTTTCTGCTGGGTCTGAAGTCCCACAGACGAACGTCTTGTGCTGCTCCTGGGCTAGAGATTTCTGCCCACGCTAGGATACGTACGTCCCATCGGCCTCTTGGGGACGAACCTCACCAGAATAAGCGGAAGGGTAACCCGTTGTATTGGGCCTTCCGGGGATGTTCATAGGGTTCGCCTAAGAGTTTATGGGTCAGCCCGCGTTGGGCCATTAACCCAACAACTTTTAATAGTTATACACTTTTAGCCGCCTGCACATTGGGCTACTCTTTTGCATTTTAACTTTTTTTTGTTACTTTTTTGTTTTCAACCCTTAATTATTTTTTTTGGTTTTTTGATAATTCTATATCTTTTGTTTTAATTCAGCCAAAATTTAAATATTTTGTATTAATTTTTTATTTATATAACTGTAACACTTTAGTATCTTAATTATCAAATATTAGTATGAATTAAGCGGGGCACTGATTTTTACCTTAAGTGTACTAGTGAAATGTCGGGCCCAAAGCGGAAGCATTGGTTTTTACCTTAAGTGCTACTAGTGAAATTCCGGGGCCGAAGCGGGGGCACATGCCCCCCTAGCCCCCCTCAGGTCCTCCACTGTATCTATGGCATATCCAAATTTTGGAAATTGTCCCTTTCTATATCCTAATGAAGCCGCTGATATGAATATTGTAGCAGACGTTGTAGGTTCTTTTGTTCAGTGGACAACGTCGTTAGTTTTTTTGGGAATGAATTGAAGATATAGCCTTTATCAACCTTCAATTTTCTCATTCTATTTAAATTGTTGTATTATCTCGCTATAAATACGTATCATATTTGTTATTGTAATTGTTTTAGGAACCACCATCTACGTCAAAAAAAGAAGGATGTGGCAAAAAAAAGAAACTGCCTTTTATCCCGAGAGACTCACCAAAAGTAATGGTTGAATCCAGTTCACATGCATTGGTCAGTGAGGCTGTTCTTCACCCCCTTCTATTGTCTTATGAAATATAGGTATTATTGGATTGTGATTGCAATTTGTCCGAAGGTTGATAAAGGCTATATCTTCAATTCATTCCCAAATTCATCCCATATTTGCTATTCAAAAGGATTTGACGATGTATGTTTTTAATGATTTAGTTGTGATCTTTAAAATTAATGTTTTTATGTCGATATTGAGCATGTATGCATGTGTATATATTGAGTTGGCATTGTAGAATGTATAGAGTTGCTTCCACACAAAAGGGTTGAGGCAAATCAATTAGGTGGCATGACATCAAGGTACATTTGATCATATATCTACTCTTATTTATATTATTTATGCCTTAATTAAAAAAAGTGTTATTTGAAAGAATTATATTATTATGTAATAATATTGTATATTTTTCATAAATTTAAAGTGTGCAAGGCAAGCGGTCAATGCAGAATGTGGGTATTATGCCATGAAGTTTATGTGAGAAGTAATATCTAATCTTATGTTGGAAGTTCATATATTGGACATGTATTTTATTTATATACTTCAATAAGTGGATTTCATAAAATAACCTACTTATATATAATTTAGTTTAATACTACGTATTATTCATTTTATTTATGTTCTTATCAATGCTTTCACGTTTGGGAATTCAAGAACTCAACCATATTCGAAGGAAGAGTTTGATGAAATCAAAAATGTGTGAGCTAGGTATTTTGTAGATGACATTATGAATATGTAGGATTTGTAGATATTTGAAGATGTTAATGTAATTTCTTTTGATTTGTAGACTTTTGTAGACATTTATTTTGGGAATTATGAATATTTGAAGGGAAAGTTCCCGAAATAGGACTAAAATAGTTTGAAAATTCCAAAATAGGACTGTCGTGTTTTTTATTCCCAAAATAAGACTAATTACTGCCATGTTTAGAAAATACTGCCATGTTTGAAGTCTGGTACTGCCAAAGCATGACATTATTTAGTCCTATTTTGGGAATAAAAACATGACAATCCTATTTTGGAATTTCCAAACTGTTTTAGTCCTAGTTTAGGTAATATCTCATATTTGAACTCTTACATAGTTGAATTCTGATTGTACGTTTAATATGGAGTTTACGAATGAATGTGCATGTAATGTCTTTTAAGTGTTTTGTAAATAATTAAAGTATGATATTTGGTAATAAAAAAATCTTTTTTTTAAATTGAAATTAGAGGCGCTTCCACAAACAAAAGTGCCTCTAATGTGTGATTCCTGAATATTTTAGAGGTACTTTTAACATTAAAAGCGCCGCAAATTTTGTTGTAAGTTGTCGTGCGTACGACGCTTATAGGGAAAAAAGCACCGCAAAATTTTGATTTAAAAAATCAAATTAAAAAAATTTGAGGCCCTTCTGACATAAAAGTGCCTCCAATCCAGCATTTGCGGCGGTAAAATCAGAGGCGCTTAAAGCGCCGCACGCACATGTTCAGAAGCGCCTCCAATCCCCGTTTTTTCACTAGTGATAATCAGTCCAGACTTAAACTCATCAGACCAGACCAAATCATGTCTAATTACAAGCATACTCGAAATGGAAAAAATTGAAAAGAATTTGATAAATCTGATACTAGAAAATTTCGTTTATGTTTTTCTTTCGTTTATATTTAGTTAATAACTATTCATTTTCACTAATGACGAATATTTAGTTAATTATCAAAAAAATTTATAAAAGACTTGCATTTCTGTTTTTTCCCTCAAAAGTTTAATATCATTTCTCAAATATGAATTTTAAAACATTGGTTAAAAAGTTTGGAACCTATTTGATAATACTAACTTGTGCTGAATCTAATGAACTTCGAGTAAATTATAATATATCAATAAAGAAAGAAAAAATTAGGTAAAAACATCTAAAAAAGAAAAGTTTAGGTAAAATAGCTAAAGTTCATTATTAAATTTAGGTAAAAGAAAAAAGAACTATAAATTTTATTATTTTTAATACTACGTATTATACAATAGCCGGAGCAAAAAAGAAAAAAGAAAAAAATAAAGAGAGGTAAAGGCTTAAAACAATGCAATTAAGAAATACTCCGCAAGTGAAATAGTGTATGTAATACTGTATTGTCATGGCCGTTGGGCCATTTAACTTCACAGGATTCTTCTCTTTATAATTAACTCCGCTGCTTTAGCTTACTTTAGTGCACCTGTAGTAAATGGTGGATAGTTCAAGAGCTTTGTCTTTACAGCTGTAGTGCAAGAGACTGTACTTAAAACACTTTCATTTGTACTGAAACCAAACCATATACACAGCCTCTTCTGCAAATGGGTAGCTCTTGAAAACCTCAGGGACTATTTTTCTCATTGTTTGTCTTATTTGAGCTGAATTTTCAGATCCTGCGAATTGGTACTTCTATTTCTTGAAGAAAAAAATCCTCTCTTTTTTGTTGGATTTTCTCGGCTCCGCAAGTGGGTATTCTTGTTATTGAAAACCAGAAAGCCTATTGTGCTCTTTTACATGCAGATAATGGAGAAGTGGTTCGGCATTAAGTGTGATTTTATGATTATAGTAGCACTGTATGTGGGTGTTTCCTTGGGTCGCGTTTGGGGTCAACGAAATGTTGCAGCTGCAGATACTGAAGGTGGAGTGTACATTGTGACTTTGAAACAAGCTTCTACTTCTCTTATTGACCCTCTTTTCTCCAGCGAGCTCAGCGGTGGCGGTGCATCAATTAAATCTAACAGATTAATCAAGCCTAGGTACTACCCTCTTGTTGTATCTTTTTATTTCTCAAATTGTTTCTGAGATAATCGCATGATTGTGATTAGCTATTTTTGACCGTTTTTCCCTTCTATTTGGGTGTTTGGTTTATCATTTTGTCTTTATCTTTTTGGTTTACTCTTTTTGAAAAGGGTACTGCTTTTTCTTAGCTTCTTTCTTATCTTTTAGAATTTTTAGACTATGCCACATAGTAAAGATGAACTTCTTCACTTGATTGAGTTGATCTGTAGAATGCCGAGACTGTTTGAGTGATTGGTCTATCTTTTTCTCTTTATGTTTTAAAATGCTTCGGTTAGACTAGTTTGATAGGGACCTGTTTTTTGTTTTGTTTTTGCAAAAGGGTACTTGAGTTTACGGAGATTTGGCATTTTCAACTAGTTCAGTTTACACTTGGAAATTCAGAGCTAATATTCCTTTTGTTTTGTTTATCATTTTTTTACTTTTAACGAGTGAATAAATGATGACTTCATCAGATGCTTATGCTTTTAATTGATGTTTCTGTTTGAATCAGCAATGTTTCAAGTAGATGGAGCCATGCTTCTCACACTTTTAGAATGCATAATTCTTTGTTGAGCAAGGTATTCAAAGGAGAAAAGTATATGAAGCTCTATAGCTACCACTACTTGATCAATGGATTTGCTGTGCTCGTGACTCCCCGACAGGTATGTCATATGTTGTTCCATACTTCAAAACTATCACTCATACTAAGTGTATATTCCTTTACATATTTTTTCCCCTGTAACATATCTTTCTTTACCTATTTGTTTCGATTGTTTGTTTCTTGAAGGCCGATAGACTGTCGAGAAGGAGAGAAGTGTCAAATGTGGTTTTGGATTTCTCTGTCAGGACAGCTACCACTTACACACCTCAATTCCTTGGTTTACCAAACGGGGCATGGGCCCAGGAGGGTGGGCATGTAACTGCTGGAGAAGGAGTTGTTATTGGATTTGTGGATACTGGAATTGATCCGACACACCCAAGCTTCTCTGACAATACACCCGAAAACCCATATCCAGTTCCGGATCACTTTTCAGGCATTTGTGAGGTCACCCGGGATTTCCCATCTGGATCCTGTAACAGAAAGCTGGTTGGTGCCCGCCATTTTGCTGCCTCTGCTATAACTAGAGGCATATTTAATGCAACTCAGGACTATGCTTCGCCATTTGATGGCGATGGCCATGGGACGTGAGTATCTCCATAAGTTCTTCCCATTTTCTTATTGCCAGTAAACTGTTACCATAAACTTCCTCCCTTTGTCTTAACTTTTGCACTATGCACACTCTTTAGTATTTCCACATGGCTTGGCCGCACTCCTAAAAATTGATACAAAACTCTGAGTGGAAGAACATTGGTATACAGAAGGAATATCTCTTTTCTCAAAGAATCCCCAATTCTATGCCAGCATTATATTTTTATCCTGACAAATTTTTTGCTAAAACAACTTCAGACTTTTACTGTGCAAAAAGAAGGGATTAAGTAATGGAAAATTCTATCAAGTCAGGTGGGGCCCTTCGTGAATGTTTGCTTCACGAACCTGCTTAACACTCTTTAATAACAAAATTTGTTAATTTTATACGTGAGTATAAGCATGCATAGTGTAAAGCAAGTAAATGACTCAAGATTATTATAAAATTTGCTGTGTATATACATACCAAGTAAATGAGGCAGTGAAACTGCAAAAGGATGGCCTAATTGACAAATTTGGCATGCTCATAAGTGTAATTTATTGGAATTTGCTGGATTTCTTTATTGTGCTTAAACTGCTTCAGAAAGATGACACCACTATGGCACCACCTATAAACACCATCAGACTAGATCTTACTACATTAATTACTCCACTTAAGTTCAATGTGGGTACTTTTTCATTGTTTCGATTGACACTCTGTATATTCATGACTAATTTTACATGCAAAATTTTTAATAAACTCATTTTGAGCATTCTTTCAGGCATACAGCTTCTATTGCAGCAGGGAACCATGGGATCCCTGTGGTTGTAGCTGGGCAGAATTTTGGTAATGCCAGTGGAATGGCTCCTCGCGCACAGTAAGACATACAATAACTTTGTTCGTATCTTATTTTACATTAGTAGATATAGATAATATGTGTGTAGAGTGTGATGATGTGATATTATGATCGATATATGGCATGTCTTCCTTCTTTTAGTTCCCTTTGTCTATGCACACATGCAAAATGATCAGTTTACTGGAAAATGAAAAAATGAGGGTGCTAATGCTGAACCAGTTTTCTTATAACAGTCTAATTAGGGTTTGTAAATACGCCCTCCATTCTTTATTAAGTGTCCTTTTAGTTTATTCACAGTTTCAAGGAGAAAATAGTAGAGTTAATATAGAGTGTAGTAGGGGTTTGTGTTTTAAATAAAAGGAGTTGGAGAGAGCATGTGTTCAGAAAAGTAAGTAAGTTAGTGGATGAGAAAAGTAATGAAAAAGCAAGAAAGAGAATGTAATAAGAAAAGTAATTAAATGAGTGAAGGAAAAAATCAATGAAAAAGTAGGAAAGAAAAAGTAGTCTGCAAAGTGCAAACAGTAAAAGAAGTGAGGGTAATAAAAGTGAGGGTATTAAGGTGTGTTTATAGGAAAAACTTACTAAAACGGGAAAGGCGGACCAATAATAAAAGACTTCCCAAAAAGGAATATGTGACAGTAATAAAGAACCGAGTGAGTACCATTTTGTGTGGTCCTAAGAGAGATTCAGGGGGTATATTAGTGCCGGAAAACATTAGACTAAAGTTTAAACTGCATGGATTATTGATAGCTCCAATCTGGAAATTCTTATTAATTGTTAATGTGGGTAGATGCTTGTTTACTTAAAAGGATATTTATTGTAGTTTGTTATGGTTGAAATTACTGTATTTTATATTATTATTTAAGTTTGTATTTTAATACGATATTGACTGGATCAAATGTTTTTTAGCATTGCTGTATACAAGTCATTGTACAAGAGCTTTGGTGGCTTTGCTGCAGATGTAGTTGCCGCAATTGACCAGGTGCTCTCATCATTTTTGATGCCCTCTGTATTTATTTATTTGTGATTTTTTATTTCAATTCAAAGAAAACTAGGCATTTCCTTTTTAAGGGAAAAAGATTGTTGGTATTCAATGATAGAGATTGCGCAAGTATTGACAGAAAACAATATGAATCTTGCTAATCAGTAGGAAATTTGAATGAAGAACAGTTCTGCAACTTTATTGAGAAGGAAACACCGTACAACAGTCCCAAAAGAAGAGAGAAAACTATTCTCTGATCTTTCCCAGTCCCAAGACAAGAGGTCTAACAGCCTACTCGACCCTGCCCCTCCTTATTCTATTTATAGACATATTAGACTAACTGAAAGTAGTTACAAACAAGATAACCGAGAGTAACTAATTAACAGCTAGTCTATTTCTTCCTTCTAAAGTACACCTGGCCATAATATCTATCCTCTGTCAACAATGCCCGTGTCCCTATCAATACTCCCCTCCTGAAAATCCAACTTGCCCTCAAGTTGGAAATCTGGGAATTGATCTTGGATCACTTGTTGTTCATCCTCCCATGAATCTTCAAACACAGGAAGACCCTTCCAATGCACCAAAATCTCCTTCTTCCCTGCCTGATTGACCCTGATCTCTCTGATTCCTTGAGGTATCACTTGTAACTCATACTCTTCTGTGAGGCACTTGGGAATTTCTTGATACTGAACAGTAGGTTTCAGCACCTTCTTTAGTAACGATATGTGGAATACAGGATGTATTCTACTATCTAATGGCAACTTTAACTTGAAAGCCACAGGATTCAGCTTTTCTGTGATTTCATAAGGACCATAAAATCTGGGACTGAGTTTCTGGTGAATCCTTCTAGCCAAACTCTTCATTTTATAAGGTTGTATTTTCAGAAAAACTTTATCTCCAACTGCCAGCTCTACTCCCCTTCTATGCTATATTTAATGCTGAAATTATAACCCATGAGCTTGGCTATCCACTTCTGTTGATCATCCCCCATTATTTTCTGTTCAGTCAAGTATTTCAAGCTTCTCTGATCAGTATGAACTTCAAATCTTCTCCCCAGTAGGTAGGTATGGCCTCCATTTTTGGATGGCGAAAAAAATTGCCATCAACTCCTTCTCATAAACTGATTTACTCAAATGTTTGGAGATAATTCCTTGCTCATATACGCAATTGGTCCTCCTTGCATCAGTACAGCTCCCAAACCTTTTCCTGAAGCATCAGTTTCTATAACAAACAATTTGCTGAAATCTGGAACCCTTAAAACTGGTAAGGATATCATAGCTGCCTTCAGATTTTCAAAAGCTTGATTTTCCAATTCAGTCCATCTAAATCCATCCTTCTTCAATAAGATTATTAAAGGTGCAGCAATCCGGCTATAACCTTTCACAAACCTTCTGTAATACCCAGTCAAGCCCAGAAACCCTCTCAATCCCTTCAGGTCTTTAGGTACATTCCAACTCTTCATGGCTTCAATTTTACTAGGGTCAGCTGCTACCCCTTCTTCAGATATGATATGGCCTAGGTAATTCAGTTGCTCTTGACCAAAGGAGCACTTCTTTTGATTAGCCACTAGCTCATTCTTCCTCAATGACTCCAGTACCTTCCTAAGGTGTTCTTTATGATCTACTCTAGTTTTGCTATAAACTAGTATATCATCAAAGAATACCAGTGCAAATTTCCTTAGGAAAGGTCTCAAAACTTCATTCATAAGAGCTTGAAATGTTGAAGGGGCATTGGTCAGCCCAAAGGGCATTACAAGGTACTCATAATGCCCTTCATGTGTTCTGAAAACAGTCTTATGAGTATCATTAGCCTTCATTCTGATCTGATGATATCCGGATTTTAAATCCAACTATGAAAATATTCTGGCACCTCCTAGCTCATCCAGCAACTCCTCTATCACAGGGATAGGAAATTTATCAGGAATGGTCACTTTGTTTAAGGCCCTATAATCAACCACAGAACCTCCACCCACCATCTTTCTTCTTGGCCAATAGAATTGGACTGCTGTAAGGGCTATTACTGTGTTTTATTATCCCAGAACTGAGCATTTCACTAATAATCTTCGCTATCTCATTCTTCTGATCAAAAGAGTACCTGTATGGCCTTAGGTTAGGGATGTTTGCCCCCTCCTTAATATTTGTGGCATGATCACAACTTCTGGCAGGAGGAAACTTCAACTTAGTAGTGAATACTTCTGGAAATGCTGATATCACTTCTTCCCGTTCATCCCTTTTATCATCATCCTGCTCCAACATACCCCTTTTGTTCTCACAATATAGCAAATATCCATCTCCACTTTGCTGTAATATGTGAGTCATGGTCTTTAAAGACACCTCCATTTGATTCAATGTTGTATCTCCCTTAATGGTGTAACTGTGTCCCTGTAGCTTCCATTTGATAATCTGACTTTTGAAATTCACTTCCATATCTCCCAACGCAGTCAACCATTCCATTTCCAGAACAATATCAGTTCCTCCCAACTCCAACAAGTAATAAATCTGCTGAATATCAATTCCCTGTATATTCAGATTTATTCAGATTCACCCCTGTACATCTGCCTCCATTTGGAATTCACTCACAATTTCCAATTTGTACCTTATAACATTGAATGGGACTATGAGGGATTTTGCACCTTTCTACCAATTCCTGTGACAAAAAATTGTGGGTAGCACCACTGTCAATCAGGATGTTAACCATTTTCTCTCCTTGCCACCTCAATCTACCCTCCACCTTGAATGTTTTCATAGAAGGAATGCCTTCTTTTCTCAAAACTGAATGTTGCATAGTTTTATGGTTCACAACTACAGTATTATCATCTCCAGAAGTTAAGGATTCATTTTCAGACTCAGCTTCTCCATCAGAATTCTCAACTAGGATCGTTTTGTAGTTCTTCATCTTACAAACATGTCCCTTATTCCAATCTTCCCCACATTTAAAACACAAACCCTTCCTACTCCTTTCAAGCAATTCACCTTGTGATAGCCTGGGACCATACTTCTTCTGACCTTGTGTATTCCCCTCCTCCCTGAAAATCTCCCAGTTCATATAACGAGCTTGGCCCTCCCACCACTGGAACCAGCTCAAAGCTTGATCCTCCATGGCCAACACAGCAACATCAACCTTATCATCTTCCTCCGTATGATTTAACCGCAAGTAATGATCCATCCTCAATAGCCCACCAAAAGCATCTTCTCCATTGAAAATAGGTAAATCTATTCTCCGACCAGAGTGATGATGGCGTCTGAAATTCCTGTGATGATCGCGATGGTGTCGCGAAGAAGAATCC